>CM020056.1:9467494-10067494 GCA_009769605.1 Bucorvus abyssinicus
ATCAAGCACCGACTTAGGAAGAGCAAGAGTGGAAGAGTTTTACACCTCCGCAAAACAATGCTGGAGAAGGAACCGAGCAGCCAGCGATTGTAATTGAGATGGATGAAAGGGCGGCCGGCTTCCCCCAAAGCGTCTCAGGCAACATACTTGAGACGAATATGAAGTGCTGCCGCTCTCTAAAGATCGCCACGCTGCGGCTAAATTATTAATGACTAGGAATGATTTCATATTTAATCTAAAGACTATTAATTACACTGCAGAAGAGCAACACACCATCCTGAGAGCCCCTCTCACCAACTGAATAATTTAGTGATGCCCCATATTTTACCTCAATGTCAAGGCAGGCGGCGACATGCCTCCTGCACGTGCAGCCCGGCGGCGTTTGGGGCAGATGTTGATGTCCCAAGGGGTACATGGTGCTGAGGACTAACCCCCATCTCTGAGCCCCCCCGGCCTGATGAAGGGCGCTGGGCAGAGGGGGGACCCGTGGGGCTCCCGTGGGCTGGGGAGAGGGTCCATCGCCACCCTGGCCGGGCTCGGAGCCTGGCAGCAGCTCCAGCTGTGGTAATGCTGAAGACAGATGTTTATTTGTCCAGGATTATTTGCTGATCACTGTTACGGTGATCCAAGATGATCATTAAAAAGTGAAATGGGCTGTTTAATAATAACGCTCGGAGCACACAGTGTGCCTCACGTTACGAGGATGTTTAAGCGTGAGCCCAATTAAGTCCCTCGCATCCCTACAGAATTTACCCCAGTTGTGCAAACTATTAGGCGAGCTCCAGGCTCCTGGTACTCACAGGCAATCCGGGAGCCCGGCGCTCTGCTAGAGACCCATTTCTACCCTGAAGCTAAATTAAAATCCTATTGCGCCGGTGCTGCTAATATTTCCTGCTCTTGTTTCCAGCAATTAAATCGTGACATTCTGCCAAAACGTATGAGGAAACTGGAAAATGCTCTTGATCAGCCGGAAAGAGGAGGCGAATCGTCCCGGCCGCCTCCTGCTGCCCAGACGCAGCGGTGATGGTGGTGGGTAAACCGGCACCTGATGAACAGGGTAGCGGCGGGCGGACGCGGGGATTCGTCGTTCTCCACCGGCATGTGTGGGAAGCAGGAGCTTAAATATGAAGGTGAAAGGGGTTTTTTAATCCTTTTAGGAAAAAGCTCTGTGACCTGGATCCATGCAGTACCAAAAAGCAAACCGCTGGTTATAAGGAAGGCTGATTTCCACCACTGCCCCCGCAAGCACCCCCAGTGGCCTGATTCTGACGCCCTACTCACACAGGTACTGACCCTTTTAAATACCCCCGATTTCTCTCTTTTCCCCCTTGTCTCGTCTCCCCTGGCCACAGCTCCCACCCCTCAGCGCTCCCAGTGATCCCATGCAGCCTGCAAACCCCCAGAGTGACCCCTCCATTGCCCCCACAGCCCTTCCCCTCTGGTCGATGTGGGCAGATCCGCGCTGCGGGGAGAAAAGAGCTGGTGGGGAGCAGGAGGGTGGCGGGGGCATCCAGAGAGCTGCGGGTCCCACCGAGCTGGGGAGAGCAAGTTAGTTAAAGAAGAGGGAAGAATAAAAGGCTGTTTAAGAAATGACTATTTGGTCATGGCTTAGAAGTTGGTACTTAGAAATTCCATGAATTTTAAAATAAAGACATTGTGAGATTTGAACTTTCTTTTGAATACTCACGAACGGCAGCACCTAATACCGTCCCGGCCATTCCGGAGCTGCGCTGGCAAGCGCAGAGCACTAAGTGCTGCACTGATAGAGCAGTTAAACACCGTAATAGAATTGTGTTTGGAGAGGCTGCAAAGCCAGGTATAAAGCCCATACATAAACAAGGCCATTACCAGCCAGGGGGAGCGGTGATGGAATTTCATGAATATCCCCGCAAAAAGCTTTGTATATTTATAACACTGCACAGAGTCATTTGGAGCACAGTCAGGGGCCTTCCAGAGCGATTGCGGAGCTCAGTGGTACGACTGAGCTGCAGCTCTCGGCGCTGGGCTACCAGCTGCGGCAGAAGGTGGATGGGGCAGAGATGTCCTGGGTGCTGCAGTGGGGAGCCAGGTGCCCCTGGCTGGGCACCCTCCTGCCTGCCCCCCGCCCCGGGGTGCTATGGGTCCTGAACAACGACAGCCTGACTGATACTGCTCACAGATTTTTCCAGTTTTCAACTTAAGACACCTTTTTTCAAAGGTGCTCCTCTGCAGTAAGGGGAGGCAGAAGGGTGCTGCTTCCTCAGCTGGGGTGGAGAGGGGAGCAGGAGAGACTGGGAATGGTGCTGAGCAGCAGGAGACAGAAGTTTCCATGTCTTAGAAAGAGAGAAATAAATCTTGGACCCATTGGCCTTGTAGCATGAGGATGGGGCTCCCATGGGTCCTTGGAGCCGCACACAGAGACGGCTCAGAGAGTGGGTGAGAGCAGGGGCTCCTCCGCAGTGCGGTGAGGCACCGGCTCGGCCGTGATGAACACAGCTGAGACCCCGAACTGGGGCTGCTGGGCGCAGACAGATCCTGGTGCTTCCCTTGGCTGCTTTGCTGCGATCCTGCACCGGGTGCGGCGGCACTCCTGGGCCAGGCTGTCACACACAAGCAGGACACAGCGCTGGAGCCTGGGCGAGCCAAGAGACCTCCGCAAAAAATCCACACCCTCAACCTCTGCTGCTCAAAAAGAGGAAAGCAACTTCCTGAGCACATTTACTGCTTTAATTTAAATCAACAGGTACCTTAAACGCATGAAAACTTCGCTCTGCAACTCTGGCGAAGCCGGAGCCCAAGCGATAGGGGCGCAGCTCGAGCACGAGCCATAACAAAATGCTAATTGTAATTCATAAATTATATCGGGGTGCCTGGGACTATTGAAGACCCTGGATGAAGTGTAGTGTTCAATTTATCCTGGGCATGTTGCCGACAGTGCTGCCAGCCTCCTCCTTGTCCCCCTGTGTTGTTTTGTCATCTCTGTACTATCACCAATTCATCACAAAGGCAACCGAACTCTCCGATGTCCACCCACCAGGTGACTTTGTCGTCGCTACTCTATGACTTCTAAATTAAATTGTCAAAACACATTACTGAGAAAAATATCGTGAAGGGAAAGTTCTTTACCCTTTTATCCCATCTTAAGAGAGAACTGGTTTGATTTGAAGAAAACACGTCTGCTTCATTATCCCTCCCACGATCATATTTCTTCACTCAGCAGCAGCAGGAAGAGGGAGTCGATACACGAGTCCGGGATGACATGATGGAGCATCCCGCAGGAGCTGTCTCAATAAATTCTGAGATTCCCCAGGAAAAGCTTGGGGGGGGGGGGGGAGTCGGCGGCAGTGTGTGTGTGTGTGTAATTTTCACTCTCTTTTATTCCTCCCACTCTCAGAGAATTTAAAAGAGATCAGGGGTTTGCTGGTGCGGATGTCCCTGAGCTGGGTGGCCCTGCTCTGCCAGCACTGGAGGGCTGCAGCCAGCTCCACGAGTCCTCGCAGCAGGAGCAATGAGCCCAGGAGAGACACGGCCAGCGCTCTGTGTGAGAACTCCTCAGACCTGGGACCACCCTAGAGGGCCACAAACAACCTGCAGAGAGCAGAAAGTCCCAAAACTGCTGCAGTTCACCCCAAAGGAGACACCAGGCAGCAGCACCTGCCCCCACAGCCCTCCTCGTTGTGGGGGGGGGGGGCTCTGTACCCCCTCCCCTGGTCTGGTTCCCCCCCCCATAACACAGGGCAGCCCCCAGACCAACACCTGCAACCACTGAAGCAACCGAGTTTGGCAACCGCCTTCCCCAGGACTTGTATCACTCTCAGTAAGGCAGGAGGTTCCTGTTGCTGGGGGCAATCACAGGAAATAATTCACCCGCAGACATAAAACAAAAGGAGCCATTTCTCCAAAGGAAGGAGCTGATGATTTCCCCCTTTCCTCCTTCCCGCGCTGGTCTCTGGGCATAATGGATCTGTCATAAAAAGCGAGTAACCCACTGCGCACTCAGTCTTTTGGCTTTGGACAATATTAACATAATACCCACATATTGTTTATTTATTCTGCTATAGTGCAAGTGAAGGAGGTAGCGCCCAGCACTGAAATGGGGTGGTTTTAAACGCTCACATTTCCTCGGCCGTTATGATGCATTAGCCATCAGTAGTCAAATTGCTTTGTATTTGCAATTTTATGGGTACATTTTATCAAGCACACAGGAGCTGCATTCAAAGCATGAAAATGAAGTGTTCCACTTGTGTTAGGCAAGCACTGTTCCCACACAAGGTACGGCCAGAAAGCAGAAATCCACTTCTTTCTGCCTCAGCTCCATATTAATCTCCAAATATCGCTGCTGCTTGCAGTAGCGACTGATAAGAGCCCCCTTTGTGGCAAGCACCATCCACGCATCCTCCTCACACCACGGGCTCACAACTGAATTTACCCTGCCATGAAATCACCGCACGTTTCTTTGCTGTTTGAAAATATCTCCTAGCAAATGTTATCGTTGCTGTCCCCTACAGAGCGAGTGGCTGCTGGGGTCACTGAGAGTCGGTGTCCAGACTTCCAGCTCCCCCCTTAAAGCAGGAAAAGTGGCAGCGAGCAAATAACTCTGGCAATTGCAAGAAAAGAGTGGTTCTCCATGGGCAGGGGCACCCAGCACCGCGCCAGCGCCTGCGCGCATGCAGGGCGGCTTTGCCAGTCACCTCACCGCTGCCCTCAGGACCTGCACCTTCCCCCATGTCAGCCCCGTGGACACCCCACAGCTCCAGGGCCACACTTGTGGAGGGGGGAACCTTGTCCAGGCTGACCCCAAAGGGAGCTGCTCCTGGCAGGGAAGTGGCTGAGAGGAATTTCCTCCCTCTCATGGCTCTGGGCGCTGGTGTCTGAGCACACATGCCAGCAATAGTCACAGAAAGGGACAGGATTCCTTCGCATCTTGGAAAACAGGAGAGAAAAATCTCCTGTTTGACCCCTCGGAGCTGCAGACCCAGCACGGTATAAGCAAAGACCCCCAGAGACGCGTTCCTGGGGTGGGGCTTCAGCAGTTCCCACTGCTCTTGATGACCCAGAACTAACTCTGCTTTTTGCTGGGATCAAATTTTGGCTCTCCAGAGCTCTCAGCTCCATCTCACATAACACTTTATTGCCTTTATTGTCTCTGGGTCCACTAATTCTGTCTGGATTTATTTCTTCCAGCGAGCTTTTGCTGCTGTTCAACCAGCTCCAGACTGCGTGTAACACGAATATCCCAGTGCTTACTCTGAGAGATGGAACAGTGACGTAGTCCTCCTATTTTCTAGACAAGTACAGCTCCGTTTCATACATCTATAAAAAAAAATCCAGCAGCTAGAGCTGCTGTGCCCTTTGTTCATTTCAAGCTCCACAGTGTATTTAACCCGCCAAAACCCCACAGCCTGGCAGGCTGCAGGCGATAATCTGGGAAGGGAAAAGCAGCCAAAGCCGAGTGAGTGCATGGCCAGCGTTCGGCCAGCATTTTACTGTGGGTTAGTCTAAACCGCCACACGATCCCTGGGGAATGAATCGCCCCACTCAGGAGCACCCATGGGCAGGTGAAAAGGATGGGAGACGGGCAGCTCATGTCGGACTCAAGACAGGCCAGGCCAGGCCAGGCCCAGACAGGCAGGTCTGGACAGACAGGCAGGCCGCGGTGCAGCACCCATCGTCTGCTCGGCCGCTCTTCCGTGGCCGTGGGACCACGATATGACGCCGAGGGCGCCTTCAGCCTCCTTCTGACCCCAGGAACTGCCACCCTGGGCCCGAGGCCGGCTGCCTCTTTCCGTCCCCAGCCGGGACGCGCCTCGGCGGCCCCTCATGCAGCTCGCGGTCCCCCTCTAACGGCGGACGGAAGAACGCCGTGTCCCCCCGTCCAGCTCGGGCGCGGAGCGCAGGCTCCGGCCGGTCCTCCCCGGCGCTCCCCGGGCAGGTGTCCCCTGGCACTCCGCTGCCCCAGCGTTGCCTGGGCCGGGGCCGGTCGGAGCGGTCTGGCCAGGGCCGGGGAGGGGGGGGGGGCCTCAGGGCCGCGGACTACAGCTCCCAGCATGCTCCGGGAGGTGGGGCCTACACTTCCCACAGTGCTCCGCGGCGAAGGGAAGGGTCGCAATTCCCAAAATGCACCGGGAAAACGCTTTCTTAAAGAACTGTTTTCATTTTTTAGACAGGTCCGCCCCGCCCGCCGCGGAGCCGGTGATAAGCTCCGAAAAATCAGGCCTTCGGACGTAGGGGCGGGGGGTTATATTCCCGTCCGGGACCGTCGCGGCCTTCACTTCCGGTACCGCCGCAGTCAAACTACGTCTCCCAGCATGCACAGCGGAGCAGCGCCCTTCCGCTTCCGGTCTCGGCGGGAGCGCCCCCGTCCCCTCGGAGGGACCGTGGGGCTGAGGCGGTGACAGAGACGGCGGCGGGGCCGGGGCAGCGCGGCCAGGGCGGGGCAGTGCGGCCAGGGGCCCACCGAGCTCCCCCTCTCCCAGCGCGGCCCGGCCGGGCTCGCCGCTCACCCCCGGGCCTGGCGGGGTCACCTTCATGGGTGGGCGATAGCGCGGGGTGCCCGGGGCCTGGTGAGGCGTCGCCGGGGCAGAGCGGGGACCGGAGGCGGCGGGGCCCGGGGCGATGTTCGTGCAGGAGGAGAAGATCTTCGCGGGAAAGGTGCTGAGGCTCCATGTGTGCACCATGGAGGGGGCGGAGTGGCTGGAGGAGGTCCCCGAGGACACCACGGTGGAGAAGCTGAAGGAGCGATGCCTGAAGCACGTAAGGAGCCGTGTCCCGTCCCGTCCCCCGGGGCTGCTCTGTGCCCATGGGAAACCCTCGGGTGTGTTGGGTCGCGCTGGGAGGGGCGGGTGTGAGGCACAGATAGCGCCGAAATCTCTGCGCTTTCTGTGGTCCGCGTCGTGTTCAGGGATGGGACTGAAGATCGTGGTTGGGAAGAAGAAGGGCAAAACCAGATTTGTTTTCCCAACGCCCTATAAACGTCTTTTTTAAAAAAGATTTTTAAAAAAAAAACTAGCTCAAGCAAACAAGTGGTGTGTGCTGGGTTCCTGGTTTGCCATGTCTGCCACCCTCCCGAATGATGTGAAACTGTACCACATAGAAAGAAAAAGCCTGTTTCAAGAGTTTTGTGTGTTGGAAAAGGAGGATTTGGGGGGAAATTACTTTGCAACCTTTAGATACGGAATTTGGCATGTGTTTTGTGGTAGTGTTAGATATCACCAGCTTCTGTGTGCGCTTTGTGAACTGGTGACCATGCATCGCAAGAGTCTGGTGAACTGGCTTCTGATGGTTTCCCTTCAGAAATTATAACCTGGTTTGTTTCTTGATTCTATTTAAGAACAAATAAGGAAGGTAGAACCGTGGTGAAGAACTTCCCTTTTCTGAAATAGTCAGTGCAGACTCGCCCTGTGTTGGCACAGTAACTACTGAGGCGTTGGGTGGGGAGGTGACAGGCTCGTCTAACGCTCTCCCTGTGCTGTAAGGTCTTAATGGACATGTCCAAAGGGTAAATTACTAATCACTGTCTGGAAGAGAAAACACCTAAAAATGCACGGGCCCAGTCTGTGGAAGTTGGACTGGAGAACACAAGCTCTTTATACTGCCCTGCTCAGTGACCACTGGTCTGTTCATGGGTTTTAAACATTCAGACCAGTGGTTTCAAAACGATTGGACTGAATTTTGACTATCTGCCATAACTGTGTTTTACTTTAAAGCAAAAACACAATTGACAGGATTGGCGTGGAAGGTTGTGACCCATGACCAGGATGTCCTCAGGTCTGTTGTTGTGGAGCCAGCACGGCGTGCTCTGGCAGCTCAAGTCACAACCTGCTGAAATTTCTTGCTGAGGGACTTGTAACTTCCGAGTGGCAAAAGCAAGAGCCTTGACTCCCATCTCCAGGAGCACAATTTACTCAATTGCATTTAATAATTGGTTTTGTCTTCTAAATCTGGCAAAGACTTTTTTCTTAGAACACAGTTGCAGCCAGGGAACGTACCAGGAATATGGAATTCCATAACCCCCGTTTGCTCGCCACATTGTTGTGTTCCTGGAAGGAGTTTAGTGCTCCTTCCCATCCCTTCCAGTACAGCTGAGTGATGAAGCAGCAGAGGGGTGCAAACACTGCCAGAACAGGGTGGGGTAGTGATTATGTGTCTCTGCAGAGCTGAAAGGCCTTTAATTATCAGGAAGCTTAATTGAGTAGCTGCTCCCATTGCAATGCAGTGCGAGTCAGGGCAGAAGGCAGCTGGTAACTTGGCCTGAGGTTTGATTTCCTTCTCTCTGCTGCTTTGTGCTCATGGTGTGAATTTGCATAACCATTAGGGATGGTACATAGTTCTGTGGAGGGGAAAAATCTTGACTTCTTATTGTGGGTATGTTGCAATGAATCTTGATAGTACCTTAAGATGATTTATGCAGCCGTCTCTTGTGAGATGCTGATTATTGTGTTCCATAAAGTCTTTGAAATCCTTCTTTCAGGAAGCAGAGAAGGATGAGATTTCAACAAGGAGGCTGACCACTTTTCCCTCCATAACATTAAAATGTTTACTGTTCTCTGAGGTGTCCCTCTTGATGTCTTTTTTTCCCCCTGAATTTTATGTTTGGGGTATTTTTGTTACAGAGAAAGAAGAAAAACCCTCTCACTAGCTTTATCTCTCGACCTGTAATAATTTCATGGTGATTGTTGTTAAGCTGCTGCCTTTAGTAAGGCTGTCTAAGTCATCTGTGACCAGATCCCTGATAATAAGTCATTTCTCTTCCTAGTTATTTTTTTTATCTCAAGTTTCACCATCAAAGTGTCCTCTCAGAACAGTCGCTTGTCCCTGCACAAGGCCCCACTGCCTCAGAGGGAGCAGGCCCTCAGCTCTCCTGTGATTTCCTTAAAAAGCGACTGCTCCTTTCAGAACCAGAACTGAGAAGGGTTGGTGTAACCACAGACACTCAGGCTTAACTTAAATATTTCTACGATCCATAATTCTTGTGCCCAGTGTTGACAGTCCTGGTACAGCACCGCAGTGGCCAGCGGTGCCGTGGACAGCCCGGTTTTGATGCTCTAATCGCAGGAGACTGTTTCCTTTAGCTGAGGCTGAGCCTATTTCTGAAATACTGGTGTAAATTGTGGTCACACACTCAGGATGTGCAAATGTGGGCTGTGCGTATACGTAAGCTCCACCTGTGGCTTTTCTGGCAGCGTGGGGCGAGCTTTTAATGCTTGTGTTCCCCCTTTCCCCAAGCTGCCTCAGTGAAACTTGCCTGGGTTTCCAGGTATGATAAGGAGTATCTGTGGCACAGACATGCAAGTTGCTGGTTGTCAGAGTACAAAGATAAGGTGGGTTCATGCCCCTGGGTGTGTTTTGGATACTTCGAGGGATGCAGATGGTTTAAGCCACCCAAGCTTAGGAGTAGGGAGTGTCAGTACTATTTTCAAATGTTTCTGTTAATAAAAGCAAACAAAAAAAATTCTTTGTCTTATTCAAAAAACAAACAGAGAGCCTTGGGGTTCATCAGGATTCCAGGCTTTGCAAATTGCATTTGGCATCACCAGGTCTTACTACTGCAGCAGTTGCTCAGGCACCTCTGAACAAAAGATCCTCACCTGCCTGGCAGAGCAGCCTGCCCTAAGCCCCAGCGCTCACAAGAAAGGCAGATATCTGTGCCCAAAGCAAAATGATCCTCTCCTTACAATCCTTTTGTACAAAAAGCTGAGGGCGAGCTCCTCTTCCCCAGCGTGCTGCCCCAGTGATGGCCGGGGAGCAGTGCGGGGGAACCCCAGCCGTGCCCTGCAGCTGAATTCTCTGCAGCAAGGGGCACCCTGATTCCTCTGCCTCCTTTCTCTGGTGTGACAGCTGCTGCCTCTGCACTGTGCAGGGAATTCCGCGCCCCCTCGCCGCTCTTCCTGTGGACTTCGGCGCTGTTCTCTCTCTGGACAGGAAGAGGTTTTCGGTTGCACTTTGAAGCGTTGTATGTCATATAGAGATACTGTATTTTGGCAGATACGGTTCTCACGAAGCAAGGTTCCACAGTGAGGTCTGGTGATTAGTGGCGGTGGTTCCTGGTGGGCTGTTGAGGGCTGGTAGAGGCATTGGCTGTAAAAATGGCCTTTCTAGTTCCAGGGCATGTTAAAATGTTAAGCTAAGCCAAGAGTGTCCCTAAGCAGTCACTTCGATCTATGGCTGTCCATATAGGCCTTATTATTCAGTGCAGTTGTTAATGACATGGTTAGAGGAACGGGAGGTCGGAGCAGGTGTCCACAGGAATTTTCTTTTAAAATCAACTTCCATTTTTTTACATACACATTCACCTTATTTGTATGATTGGACACACACCCCACCCCTTTACATGTGCCAGGGGAAAAAAATGGATAATAGGTCTGTGTCATGTGCCATCCTGCCCCAAACATACAGCTCTCATTTTCAAGTTCTTCCTTTTGGGGGCTGACTCTGAGGGTGTGTAACAGGAATATTTGGAGCTTGTGGGGAGAGGAGCTGTTCCACTGATGTCCTCTTACGCATTTTGGAGAACTAATGAGATCAATTACAGGAGGTGCTCCCAGCGGCTTCCAGCCTTTAATGCATTCTTTGGCTTTTGTTCAGCAGTTAATATGCTGAAGGATCAGCGAGAAGCTGCTGTTACACAAAGCAGGAGTCAAACCTTCTCGCCTCAATCCTACTGAGACGCCAGAACTGCACAGAGGTTCGGATGAGGAGCTGAGGATCTGTCTTGAAAACAAGTGCATTATGGTTGGAAAAAGAGCAGGTAGCTGAGTTTTCCATCAGCTGCAGTCACGGCAGAAAAGGTGATGATGGACTGAAAGGATTCCTTTGGAAAAGGCTCGTGGTACATACCATAAAGAACAGGCCTGAACGCTGCGTTGAAGCACTGATCTTGGTGGGGTTTCTGGAAAATGGCTCTGTTACATGAAGGGTGAACACACTCTGCTTCAAACTGGTGAAAGAGGCTTTGTAGAGGCGTGAACCAAAGAAGTGTCATTAAAAGCTGTTTTCTGTGAGCAGAACAGGGCAGGTCAGTATTAAGCTCCTATTTTGTGGCAAGAACAGCAGCATCAATTTCGTGGCTTTGGTAGGTTGTTATTTTTAATTTTGCCGTTCTGGAATTGCAAGCACTCTGCTTAGTATTTCCACTCAAACAACCGAGAAGCCTCTAGATGCACTGATGTAATGTTCTCGAGATCTATCAGCATGGAGCCAGGAGCCGCTCTGGTGTGAAGATGAGTCAGTTCAGGGCCTCTCTGTGCGCACACTCTTCTTTCAGGATTTGAACTTCATTTCTAGTAAATTAATTGACATACAATTCGGAATTGTGGTAAGGAATTGAGAACAATGTCCATATTATGCTGGTTGGTTTTGGTTGGGAGGAAAAGCTGCGAATGTAACTTTTGTTCAGCACTTTCAGCAGGAGCCCAAATCTGTTCATTTCAACTTGAAACCAGGTACAGAAACTGCTGTTTCCTCCCCAGTTTAAGCTCGAGTGTACCAAACCACTGCTGGCGTTGCTTGTTTAGTCTGACAGTGTGTGTAAATAATAATAATAATTAGATGAAGCAGAGTCTCTCCTCTGTTTTGACACTGGTTGCAAATGAGAAACACACGGTGTTATTACAGCCTCTAAAAACACTGGATGCTCTTTGTACCTTTGCATGCTTAGTTGATGGTACTAATTGCTACTCCCAGACTTCTCACGAAGAGCAAGTGACCTTGGTGACCCGCTGTAGAATTAACGTGACTGTGGGTCCAGGAGCATCCTCACTTTGCTCCAAATCTCCATAGGCCTGGGTATAGCCCAGGGCCTCAGGGTAAAGCGTGATAGAGCTGTGAAAGTGTAAACCCACCTTTGGGACAGTTGCGCTTTAACTTTACATCTTCGAATCTGTCTGTTAAAGAAGTTTTTTTAGAGCATCGTAAGAAGTTGGAACTTAACTGTAGCTGTTAATTTAACAGCATTGAGGGAGGCAGGGTAAAATCCTATTGTTGATTATTCTTCTGAGGAACTTGGACATGCAGGTAGAAACCTACCACCGTAGTGGTGTTACAGCACAAACCAAGCCACAGTTTCTTTAATAAAGCCCATTCTGTGCGCTGACCTCTGGCACATTGCGCTGTTGCTTCAGCTATTAAGAAGCTGGTGAAGGATGGCACAGTTTGTATGTGGGGCATCTCAAGTGCAAAGTGCAGTGATTCATGCGGGAGGCTTAGTTCTGTCTTTTGATCTTCCATATTTATTATCTTCCGCAGTGTGTACCTGGGAGCTTGGAGGATCCAAAAACCGTGACGCATCATAAGTTGATTCATGCTACTTCTGAGAAGGTGCTGACAGACACAAAGACAGTGCTGGAGGAAAACATTCAAGATAGGGGTAAGATTGGCTGCTTTTTAATCCTATCAGCCTGGCAACATGGGATTGTGTTTAACGATTTGGCAAGTTCCAGACCTTTTTAATATCTACTCTCTGCTTTGACCTAGAAGCTAAGAAGGTGTCAAAAAAGGAAGAGGAAAAAAGGCTGGGGGTTTTCTGTGGTTGTTTTTTTTTTTCCCCAGAGAAATCACCTTGAGGAGTTTGCTTTTCTTCACTCTTAAAAGGAAGAGTTGAAAAGGAATTAGGAGTGTTCGTTAAGTCAATAAGTTAAACAGATTATTTTTATCTCCTTTTAAAGGAATTCTTTTAAAACTCCAGGGCAGCATTTATCCTTTGAAACGATTCAGAAATAGTTATTGTGGCTGGGGATTCCTAGACAGACAACCCCGTGCTTTTGGGGGGTTTCTGGAGGTCTCCAGGTCAAGCAGAAGGATGGTTGCTGAAGTGTCTCTGAGTCTCTGCAGTTTACATCTCATTCTGTCCTCTGCAAATGTGGGTCAATCCATCACACTATAGTATCACTGACTCCAGTGGAGTACGTGAGGTCTGCGTTTGCTCCTGAACTTAAGGTGTAAAGGATTAATGTGAAACAAAAGAAGATCTAAAGATGAGAGCTGGAGTCAGTTTTTACTGGACAGCTTAAGCTAATGGTCCCTTCTGGAGATGAAGGGGGTGGTGCAGCAAGTGGGAGAAGCAGCACTGCTGTAGGCCGAAATCCTCTCTGAACCAGAAGCTTCGCAGGAGTCGAGTTCCTGGGTTTTTTCCTGAGTTCATGCAGGCTAGAGAACAGCCGCTGTGAACACGAGCGGTTCGGTCTCTCTTCAAGGCACCTTTAGAGCCAGACAGGAGCTGAGAAGGCCCATCTTAGGCAGGGTCGAGGAACGGCGTTTCTGCTGGTCGGTGGTGTGTTATTTCCAGGTGAGGTGCCAGCTCCTGTGGAGTTTTGAATTGCAGTTTGCAGCAGCCCAGCAGTATTACCCATGTAGTTGGAGTAGGCTGTCCTGCAAGTGCCCCTTCGCTCCCTTTCCCTCGGCAGTGTGCTTGGCCTTTCTCATGCTGCGCTTGTCAGGGAGGCAAGATCGCAGCCAACAGCTGACGGCCACCATCCCGGCACAGGGCAGCCAAGAGTCAGCATGTGGATCATGGATCAGCTGGACCCATGAGGGTTAACAGCCTGCACCAGCTGTTGCTCTTGGCTGTTGCGTGCTGAGCCAGACCTAGGAAACCTGTTGTGCAGAACACGCTTCGTTTGCTTTTTAGCTGCTTAATGCAACGGACTAAAAACCGCGTGTCAGGCCGTATCTGGCTGAAGGGCTGCAGATGCTGCACAGGCCTGTTCTGGGCTCTAAGCAGCATGTCTGCATCTTTTCACCCTCAGAATATATGTGGTAGTAACTGAGGTGCTAGAAACTGGTAAAGCATCCTGTGATCTCTAGAGAAAGGGGAAAGTATTAGTGTTAAAAGCCTGAAGCAAGTTTGTGTCAGGTGATGTGGGATATCAGTCTGAAGACTTGTTTGCCCTCGAGACTTGCCCTGGTGGGCTACCAGTGTGGCAGCCCAGCTGTAAGACCATGAAGCACTCTGCTTCCATTCACACACAGAGATGAGCTTTGCCCTGGCACTGGAAGTTCCTGTTGAAGCTTGGTTCTTGCCTTGCCGCAGAGACAAGGCTCCAACTTAGACCAAAAACCCATCCGTGGCCTGTGTTTGCTCCTTCCTTCTCAGGGGAGGCACTGGAAGTGCTGGTGCTTGCTTATTGTTGTGAGCCAATTGCTGTGCTATTGATGTACAAGACAACTGGAGCCTGGAATTCTCTTTCTTTAATGGTGGTCTGTGAAGAGAAGAAACCAGTAACAAAGTGTAACTAATAACGGACCATGTTTTGAATTCCCTGTGCACTGGGGAATTGCAAACACCGAAGGGGAGCATGGGAAGCCATATAGCTTTTAAAGTGTGAAAAAGATCTGATGCTTCAGAATTAATTCAAAATGCATCCCCAGGAAAGACTGAATTTGTGAATTATCTTACAAGATCTGTTCTCATGTTACTTTCTAAGCTATTTCAGTGTTGTTCTCTCTCTAGATGTCTTGCTTTTGATAAAGAAGCGTGCGCCACCTCCACTCCCCAAAATGGCAGACGTGTCAGCAGAGGAGAAGGTGAGTTTGAAAGACTTCTTGACTTGGCCGTTTCAATTAACTGCTTTATTAATGAGTTGTGGAAGGATTACTGTGGCATATCTTCTTCTGGAGGCAAATGCTTGCTGGTTAAATTCTGGAAGAAACATGAAATAATTTCCCTAAACTTTGAGGCAGCCAATTTTCCATTTTAACTTCAATTGTGAGAACATTTGCCTTAGAATAAGGCCTGCAGATACACTTTGCAAAAGTGGTGTAGATCTGATCTTTGAACTAATGTCTAATAACTGGATAAGCATCGTTCAGCAACTGCCACGCTTTGTCTGTTTGAAAACCCAGTAGAAATGTGTTGATTTGCTGTCTTCTGTCTTTATCAGTGTGTGGCTTCTCACTCTCTAAGCAGGTCTCTAGAGCTGAAGTGTTGGTCCTGTACTATTCTTTTTTTTTTCACTAATTTCATTTTACTGGAATGTAATTGTTCCTGAGGGTCATCACTGGTGCCCAGGATGATGCTTATGCACAAGTGGGACTGCATCTGATGTTACCGCATCAACACTTCGAGCCGTGCTTGTGCTTGACATTGTGAATTTCTAGTAGTCTGCTTTGTCCTTGCACAGCTTTGTTTCTTCTTGCTTCCTGTAGGTATCAGTGTATGTCTCTGTATCCCTTCCTGTAGGTATTGGTGTACGTCTCTCTCTTCAGTATGGTCTTGCTGTGCACAATGTCACTGTAAGAGCACAAGTTCTAAGACTGGGAGATATTTCTAGTTTGTACCCTGCCATGTTTTGTCCTGGACTGTAAGCATGTACTGAAAAGCCAAGGCACCGTGTATCTCCGCATGAGACTTGCAAGCGGCGAGGCACTTCGTGTGAAGCAGTTGGGTGTTGGTCTGTGCATGGTGTTGGTACCTCCCTCAACAAACCATGCGTTTGAAGAGAGCATGCTAGGAGCAGAATATGGTCCTGGGCACTGAGGCCTCTGAGTTCTCTCTGTGGTACATCACATTCCCCCTTTATGCTGGAATTTCTCTGTGTGTTTAGGTAACAGAAATAGGTGCAAGGACTGGAAGTGGGGCAGCCCAACAGGTCCCATTTTGCCCTGTAACCGCCAAATGATGGTGGTGCTGTTAACCCATCGTATTGCTAGACTGCTGTTCCTCTTAGCTGCAAGTTGCAGAGCACTGCTTGATGTCTTGGTGCAGAGTAAGAAACTGTTCTCTGCTGTGCTGTGTTCTCTGTTCTGTGGGTGATGGGTTATGAAACCTGATCGTGTTTCCTGTCCTTCAGAGGAAACAAGAGCAGAAAGCTCCTGATAAGGAGGCTATCCTCAAAGCAACTGCAAACTTGCCCTCTCGCAATGCAGATCGCACGGTGGCCCATCACAACATGAGGGATGTAAGTATTAGACTTGACTTTACCTCACACGCCAACATCCAAGTAGGCTTTTATCTTGTATAACCTTTTCTCTTACATACGAATGTGGTTCTCTTTCCTCTACAAGAGGAATTCGGATTTATATCATGTAGATTGCAGTAGATAGCTTAAGACTGAGACATGGGTCATACTATTTAGTGATAATAAAATACTCTCTTCTCTATTTATTTTTCCATGAGAAAGCCTCAGTAAACATATTCAAGATCTGGCAAGTGTGAAGTTAGGGGGTTTATTTCTTCAGTCTTACATAGTTAAAGTGTTGGCAGTGGTATTTTCTCTTCCAGGGTTTTGAAAAGGGAGATTAGACATACATTTCAACTTCGGTAATTGAATGCTGATAGTCTGAAATGCTTCTAACTGTGTCTTCAGCAGTGTGGGGACTATTTTACCCATCTGTGCTAGTGGGGGTACGAAGCAGCGAATCCGCCTATGTCCTGCGTGCTGTCGTGTGCCCTGGTAACCTAAAGGGGACAGTCGGCATTTAAGCTGTTTACTGGCCAACATGATCTACTGAGCACAGCATATTTAAAAACAAACATCCAACGAAGAGAAACTTGTGGGAAAATAGCTTTGATCTATGTTGTTCCAATTCAGATTACTAGAAAGTGGGCAATAGACCAGGAAGGCTCACTGGTTCACAGAAGCAAGTAGCAAAGCTACTGTGACTGTCTTCTTACACTGCTTCTGCAAGTGGGAGTCTCTTTCTTTCTGCCCGGTAGCTCTTACTTACACATAGCACTTCACAGGAAAGGCCCAGTGCTTCTGGAGAGTCCAAACAATGGAAGTAAAGCAACTTCCTGTCCAGGGGGCCAGACTGCTGCTGAGATCCTAACAAGAGATATATGAAGGTTCAGTGATGTCTGGTAACTTCCTGTCTAAATGTTTTGACAGCTTCCTTTCTTGCAGTTCCAGACAGAGCTCCGGAAGATCTTGGTGTCTCTCATTGAAGTTGCACAGAAATTGCTAGCACTGAACCCAGACGCAGTTGAACTATTTAAGAAGGCAAACGGTATGAACGCGTATTTATAGTTACTGGGAACTCATTTGCTTCCGTAGCAGAGGAGTGGCCTTGCAGAGTGAGGTCCAGACCTTGATGTGACAGCAAAGCTACCACAAACTTTGTGGCAAAGATTTCACCTTGAGGATATAAATCGTATAAATCTTGTGAATTTATAAGGTCCCTTTGGAATGGGTGAGAAGTTCCATTTAAAAATAAAATCATTAGTAGTGGAGAAATTAGAAAACTTTGTGAGTTGTGCTTGAGGGATAGTGAAGAGCAGCTGAAAATGCACAGGGAGATGGTAAAATGAGAAGGTGTAGCTGTTGGCTCAGTTTGTGGGAATGCTTGGCCTGGAGATCTGCTACAACCGGATCCAACTTACTTCCTAGATAAACAACTAATAGATCTTCAGTGGCTTTCCTATATATTTACTTATGTGGAAAGACCATGGTTATGTGAGCATTCACTATCTTTTATTTGAGATCTTGAACACATCTGGAGAAAGTCTTTGTCCTGGAAGAATCTATCTGAGCTGGACCAAGTTGAGCGCAGCAAATTAAATGATGAGACAGCGAATTTGGGGCAGAAACAAAAGAAGGAATGGAAGAGAATAATGGGGTTTGAACTTAACTCATGCCATTCAACTGAGAAAGGGGGTTATTTTAGCAATCTGAACATTGTTTTGTTTGTGTACGTGTAGCCATGCTGGATGAGGATGAGGAAGACAGAGTGGATGAGATAGCTCTGCGACAGCTCACAGAAATGGGGTTTCCAGAAAGCAGAGCTGTCAAAGCCCTCCGATTAAATCAGTAAGTGTCCTTGGTGCACTGCCTGCCCGTTGATGTGGTTAAAAAAAATTTGCTTTTTTTTTTCTGAAGCCTCCTTATGTGGGTCACCTAAAACTAGGTTGGAGAAAGCAGTAACTCAGAGAACGGCACTGCCTCCAGCAGCGCGCAGGTGTGGATGGCACAGGGGAGGGGAAGCAGCACTGGACTTGCCTTGGAAGCAGTAGCTGCTCTACCAGGCTGCTGCTGCTCCCAAGCATTCAACTCACATTTTCTTCCACTTTAGAATTCAGATTTTACAGAGGAAAAAAACCCAAACCTGGCCCATCCACATTGGTCTTTCAACTGTAGAAAAATACTTTGTGCTGAGCTTTTGAAAACATTCGAAGAGTACTGTGAAGTCCAGATAGCAACTGTAGGAAGGTAGGAGGTAATGTAATTCTTCTCATGGCCTAAGAAGAATGAGCTGTACTGCCTCACTCCTGAGAGGGGTTAGGCCATTCTCTGATGATAGAGAATCCACAGCGTACGCCAGTCACTCTTTTCTTGTATTTCTCCCTTGTGGCTCAAAGATCTTCTCCTCTGATGTCCTCCATATTTTATATTGTAACTGAAAAGCCCAATAGGCAAAGGCTTTCCTTTCCACAAACGTGTAATAATTCCTGTGTGTCACGTGAAATTACATGTCCTATCATTACCTTTGCTTCTTCCCCTGTGCTCATTGGGAAGAGATGTGTCGGGGTGCTCTTACGGTCCCTTAGCTTGAGCCTTACACTGCACAGCAAGTGACTGTGTTGCGATGCTGATGTTCTGTTCCCTGGGCTGGCCTCTCCATTGAGGGACCACAGATTCCTTCTTAAGCCAGAGTGCAGGAGGAACAGTGGTACGTGTCCAAGTGCACTTACCTGTGTTAAGTTTTGCTCTCGCTCAAGGCATATTGAGCACATACAATGTTTTTCACCCCCTTTCTTCCTTGTGAAAGGAATTGAGGCATTTCTTGATCATTGGGTGGATTAAGGTGCTCTGAAATTTGCTCCAAAACTTTTGTTTATGACTTGTCAGTCATAAACCCACAAGTCCGTATGCCACGGGAATAAATGCAAAGGCCAATGTCTGTGGAACACTGCTGTACATCTGGAGCGTTCCTCATCCCTGTGTCTTGATTTGCTTTTCAGTATGTCGGTGACACAGGCCATGGAGTGGTTGATAGAACACGCAGATGACCCTACCGTGGATGCTCCGCTTCCAGGTCAGACTCCACCAGAAGCCACAGCTGAAGCTGCTGCATCCTCTGCTGAAGTGGCTGCGGGTCCTAGTTCAGAAGCCGGTGGGGAGGAGGCCAAGGATGAGCTGACAGAAATATTCAAGAAGATCCGGAGGAAAAGAGAGTTTCGCCCAGACCCACGAGTACGTGCTGTTTATCTTGCTGTGTAACTGTTCGGATTGGAAGGGACCGTGTGGGCGCCATGGAATCCAAATAACTGTTAGTTAATAAATGAAATGGAACATCTAGGTAGGTGTATATTACGCTGGCTTGACAGTATTTGAGTGGAAGTCTTCAGGGACTGTTAAATCTGGGTTGCTGAGAGGGCTATTAGCTAATTAATACATTGCTGTCTCAGTATCTAAATTAGTGACACTGTTACTTCTGCACCTCACTGAAAACTCACTGATGGGAAAAACGAGCTGCCAGACTCCTGGCACTGCTTTCTATGACCGCTCTCTAGGAAGGGAGGGCTGCAGAACAGCAGTAGGTCCTTTTGCTGTATAAAAGGACAGAAGAGCATTATTGTATTTAGGGGGCAAGGAAAAGTATCTCCAGCAGATTTAAGTCTTGCAGCAAGTGCAGAAGTTACCATTTTTTTGGACTATGGTATTAGTGAAGTGGTGTGGTGTTACCGCACGGTGAACTCACCAGGAGGTGCTCTTCAGAATCTCGACTTTGTTTTTACTACAAGCTGCTTCTTGAGACTTCAGTTAAAAGCTGCAAGTGTGTTTGATGACCTGGGTACAATTTCTAAATGATTAAACATTCTCAAAACAATATCTAGGTACGCTTGTCTAAGTACATAACACTCACTAACGACATAATAAATCCGGGAAGTGAAATTAAATTGGGTGAATAGAGCCACAAATGCATGTGAAGCTTGATCTCTCAGTGAGATGTGAACATAAGCTTTATGACTGGAGAGAAGTTCTAAAATCAGGTGTTTCTGCCCTGCTCTTCTCCCTTCTACCCCAGGTACACTTGCTGTTTGCCTTGCATTCAGCTTTCGGCATTGAGGATAGGAACTACCTTTGCTCTTAAGATTTGTTCTTCTTCCGTAATAAAGACACTTTTGATACAGGGTGTTTGAGAACTTAGCAGTTTTGATTACTTAATGGTCTACAAATGGGAACGATGGGGGGGTTTACCCCACAGAAGGTGAAAGGGTGTGATTGTTCTATTTCTGTTTTAACTGTTACATTTATTAAGCTATGCAAATCTGATACAGGCTGTCATTGCCCTGATGGAGATGGGATTTGATGAAAAAGAAGTGGTAGATGCACTCAGAGTAAACAACAACCAGCAAAATGCAGCCGTGAGTACAATGTCTTCTCTGTTCCTTAGTGCTACAGTAGTCTGTTCAATTGATTCTTTTCATCGTTGAATTGGTGGATGTTTTGATCTATCATAAAGCCCAACTGTTGCTGGAGATGACATGAACACTATATATTCTGTGGCTCTTTCAAATGAGATACACAACTAGAACACAGAGGTTTTAGACTTCTTAGAGGAACTCGGCATGCGTGAGGCTGAGGCAGATCTGGTTGCAAAAGATCTTACGCTATCATGAGAAGGGAAAAGGTATTCCCAGTAACTAAGAACTGATGAAAGGACAGGAATAAATGATCAAGCAAGAGATCCAAGCCATGCAGTGTGTACCATTCTGGAGCAACACACTCCACAGTTTATGGAATCAGAAAACGCGGAGGTTTTCACAGGTTGATCCCTGCTAGAGGACGGTATGTAAAGGGAGATTATGTGGACACAGCTGACAGCCAAGGAATCTTCTCCCACATCCAGTACTGGCTGCTGTTAGAGAGAGGATGTTGGGCCGGGTGGTGCTCCAGGCTGCCGCGTTGTAACCATGTTGATGGGTCCCTCTGAGGCAGGACATACGCGGGATAACACATATCTTCCCTGAGCTTAGAAACACCCAAAGTTGCTATAACTTTATGACCAGGCATTGCTGCTGTTCCCTTCGAAATAGAAGTTGATTTCTGTGGAAGCAACACACAGATGAGTAGTAATCTAGTGTGAAAAGAAACGTATAGCTCAGTCTTTAACTGTGAGAGGAAAAAACATTTTTAACGTGCCACATTGTCATGAGACAGTCTGAGACGCTTGCATTCTCGTGGAACCAGTCGTGAAATCTGTGCCCGATGATTTCTTTCAGTGTGAATGGCTGCTGGGAGACAGAAAGCCTTCTCCAGAGGACTTAGACAAGGGCATTGACACCAATAGCCCTCTCTTCCAAGCCATCTTAGAAAACCCAGTGGTACAGTTAGGGCTAACCAACCCCAAAACTCTACTAGGTAAGTCCCGCCTGGGTTCCTGCGATATAGACACTGTCGTTGCTAGCAAATAAGAGCAGAGGCTGGATGATCACAGCGCGCTTTGTGGGAGAGGTGCAGCTCTGTGCCCTTTCCCTCCCTTTCAGCAGCTGTATTGTTTGTTTGCTTCATACTGCAACTCAGCTAAACCCAGAACAGAACTTGGGGCTGTCCCAGAAATGACACTAATTCCCCAGGCTGCTGGGTTACACTTGCTGAACTCGGAACTTCAATAGCTGCTGGCTGCAATGCTTTGTGGATTTAGGAGACCTTTTGTGTGCTCCCTTTGGCCGTGAGGGGAAAAATCAGGAATGTCTGTCTGGAACTCTGATTATTTTGCAGAAAAAACAAGGCTGTCTCCTGCTGTACAGCTCCCTGTGTGGTAAGGCCTGGTCATTGAGAGGGAATATAACCAAACAAGAAGTCTGAGCTAAGGGCTTACCTATCAAAGTTGAGATAATGTGTGTGAAAATACACTCCCCCTTGCCTGGGTTGCAGCTCTGTGGTAACGCCTGCGTGCTCGTGGCCAGAAAGGCTGCGAGCACAGCGAGTACCCGCAGAGCCTGACAGTGGAACACAAACCTCTGATGAATTGGTCTCTCCGACACTGGAGGTCGATCCAGAAGAGTGACATTGGCTCTGTGATGTATATAAAGAGTTTTGCTTTTAGTCTTTGGCTTCAAAATTTATTTGAAGCAATGCTTTTAAATAAAGGGTGTATGTGCAGCTCTTTCAAGAGAGCTTTCAAAAATAGTGCTTTAAATGTAATTAGGAGAGTTTTCAAGCTTTTAAATCATTCAAGAGCAGAACCTTCCCACTCTGATTTCTGAACAAATGGTCTCTTCATTTCCAACGAGGGTTCCACGCTGCAGCTCAGAATATAAATAGAAAATGAAATGCCATTATATGCGCTTGCAAAGCTTGGATGAACATCAGAGACTATATTCCTAATGATACATCTGCAGATTGCTTATGTCACATGTTTGCATTTGATTGGATACTTACAGAATGTTGATAAATCTTTAGTTTTAAGCTTTTGAGGTTGTGTTAAAGTGGCAAAAGGTGAGATCTGTGCTTTATTCCGGGCTTTTCCGAAGGCATGCTGCATGACCTTGAGCAAGGTATTAATGATGAGCCTCTCAGAGGTGCTGGGGACTTACAGCTCCCACTAATGTCAGCTGGAGCTTTGCACAGTAACACTGCTGGGAAAACTAAGACACTGACCTTGGTGCCTGTCTGCCAGACTCTTACAACACTGACATTTTGGTGACTTCTGAATAGGTCAGATGTGCAACTGCTTTTTTTGTCCTGTTCCATAATTACTGCTCCACGTGTCCAGAAGTCTGGCTCAGTGTGTCATAAGGCTCATAAATTATTGCCTGGGCCAGTCTTCTGCCAGATTTGCAGCTGAGCTCTTGCAGTACCTGTTTGGTTCCTTCAACATATGTAGAAGAGTGAAAATGAGCACATTTAAAAAAAAAACCAAACAACAAAGCTCCTTGTAAAGACAGCTGCATATAGAAAGAACAAAATGCTCCTAAGTATTTGGGTCGCCGTCACTGTTCAGAAATGGAGGTGATTGTTCTGCACAGCCAGCCTTTCCCCTACTGCCTGTGTCTAGGCAGGTGGAACGGGCTGCCTCCCTGACATCCTCTGCTCTCCAAACACGGGGAAGGAGAAAGCACGTGCTGCTCAGAGGGAAGATGCTGCTTCCCTGCTGGCCCCGGGGAAAGATAGAAAATGATCGAGCTGAAAAGATAGAGCTCAGAGATTTGGGGGGTCAAGAGGTGACACTTGCTAGCCCTGCTCCTCATCTCTGGGTAGCCTTTGGTGTACCTGCTGCTGATTTTGCTGGCTTAGTTTTCCCTTCAGAGGTGTTCTGAGAGAGTAGCCATCGGATAACCCAAGTGCAGCACAGGAAAGCAAAGCTCTAAGTTGAGCCTTCATGAAGGGATGAATTGCAGAGCATGTTCCCTGCTACTACTGCATGTGGACTTTCGCTAAGGCTTTAGCTCTTCAAACCCATGTCCTCGAGGTTTTGTGAGATGGGCTGTAATCCAGGCCGAGTTGTTTAACCAGCCCCTGTCTGCAGTGAATTTAATGCTGAGGGACAGGGAAAGCGTTAACAGCCTGTAGCACCCCAGGCTGTGGAGTGCAAGTGGTGGACGTATGATGTGTGTTCCCACCGGTTTGGGGTGATGCCTGCCCTGGCCTTTGAGTTGTAGCTATCTCTAACTGTCCTGTTGCTGAAGCATCCCAAACATTGAAACCTTTGCTGACCAAAGTACTAACTGAGTGTTGCAATTTCTTGGCAGCCTTCGAGGATATGCTTGAAAACCCCTTGAACAGCACTCAGTGGATGAACGATCCAGAAACTGGGCCCGTCATGCTACAGATCTCCCGAATCTTCCAGACGCTGAACCGCACGTAGAGGGGAATGCCAGTCCACTGCGCCGCCTCCTGCTGCCCCTCCCTCACCTGCTCCTCGCCGGGAGGGCGCCTGGATTGCGTGGGGAGGGGCACAGAGGGAAGGGGAGGGGAGGGGGGCAGCTCCTGTGGGGACGGTTCTCTCATGAGAGCTTAAGTAGTTACGGCCAACTAAAGTGCATTGCCTCGTGGATTTAGTGTTAGGGGAAGAGGTTTGAAGACTTGTTTATGTTTTCAGGTATTAGGCTTAAAATAAAGCGTATCAAAAAATAGGAAAAGGTTTTGTGAAAACAATTAAGAATCTGATTGTGGGAAAGAAATCTGATATTGCTTGTTAAAAAGGCCTGTGACAGTAGTTTTCTTGCCAGTTTTGCTAGCATCTGGCTGGTGTTTACAAAAGGTCACTGACCACTAGCATAGGATAGTCATCATCTCCAGACAGTATTAATTTATGGCTACATCAAATTATGAAATGCTTTTTTAAATTGATTCTTAGGAAATGTTTTTTAAAAGCCCAAATATTGGGAGAGCAAGCACATTTCTATCCAAACCTGTTGATCTTGCGTTATAATTTAAACAGAGTAACTCAGAGATGGAATTCTTTTAATAAATAGCATTACTTTTTCCTATTTATTTTCTGCGTTAGTGGTGTTGCAGCCCCACGGTGGTGATGTCTGTGGGAGATCTGTGCCAGCTCTGTTAAAGATGCAGTATCTCTTTCTTGACAGAACTCCCTACACCCAGACGCAGAGTCTCACGTAGGCTGCCCTTACTCAGGCCCTACCCTGCCGTACCCCAGCGCAAGGAGGGAGATATTCACCTAGTGGCTTTTTTCCATTTTTCTGTGTGTGGGTTTGGAAAGGAAGACTTGTGATTTTTGACTTTGTTTCAAGCTATTTACAAAAAAGCAATGAATTTGCATGGGTTTTTCGTTGGTGATCTGTAAAGAAGCAGAACCACGCAGGTTTTTCTCTTTAACGCATTTAAAAGCACGCTTGAAATTATTATCACCTTTGAGATAGAAGCGGGTTTTGCTGATGCTTATTTTTCCTTTGGAAATACCATGAATGTCAGGCTGTGACATTCCTGTCTTGTCAGAAGATTGACTTGAGATTTTAGGCAGGAGTTGTGAGCTTTTAAGGATGGAACTCACTGTGAATATCCAGCTAGTTTCTCTGACTGGGCTCTGCAGCTGTTACTTTTTGAACAGACTGAAGAAAAATGGGCTTTGTTTTCAAATTAGTGAAGCGCGATTGACATCTGTCCTGATCCCTGCCACATCTCGTGCTCCACAGCCCTGTTTTTGGAAGGGCAGGCTGGGCAGGACCTGCCTCTCCAGAATGCAGAGCAATCAGGTGGAGACCCTGTCCTCACGTAGCACAGAGGTGTCCTGTCAGGTAGACAGATCCTGAGCAGCTCTGCTAGGCGCCTTCTTAAGTAGGGGGGGAGGTTTGTGTGCACTTGGGTTTTTTAAACAGAAATGCAACAAGATGCAACCCGAAACCCTACAACAAGTTTTGGCCTGAACTTGGCATCTGATCCGGGCTGTTACGCAGTCACGGTGCTGAAGTTGCCAATTTCACATAATTAATGTGAAGGGTGAGGAAATCAAAACAGCATGAGATTTTATCTCTACTTACTATCCCAGGATTTTTTTTATTATTTGTAATTTCATATTAAGCTTTATAGTCACGACTGCTGAAATATTTACTTCTACATTCAGATACTCCAAGCTTTATAGAGATGCTGCTTCTGTTCAGATTGGACAGTAAAACCGTTTTCCTGGCCTCTTGCTCAGAGCAGGTTGACAGCATGACACTGAATTGTACCCTTGTCCTGTAACTGCAAAAGCTGGGAGCCAACAGCCCAGTGAGGTCAGTGCAGCTACTGGTGAGTAGCTGCAACTGGATGTTGTAGCATTCTGAAAGGTTTTGATTATTTTGTCCATGTTTTTTTTCTTATTCCCTGAAGCTTTTTTGCCTGTAATACCACCAGAAGACACCAATACTTGAAGCTCTTAATGTTAGAGGCTTGTGTCCTTCCCTACCAATCAGGATTCTTGTAAATATTCCTTTTAATGAGTGGTTTTAGAAGACAAAGCTGGGAAAAACAACCCCACAGTTTGGAGGCGGTTTTTGGCTTCTGAATGAGTAAGGACAGTTCAGACTTAACAAACAGGCACTTTGGTGGCAGCCGTTATCTTTGCAGAATGTAAAGGCTTGTTAAAATACTTCTTTCAGTTTCATGAGCAGACTCTGGAGTGGCTGTAGAGCTTCCAAACAGACCAGGAGAGGATCATCTGTGAGCTTTAGAGTCCTCTAAAAGTTTGGCATCTGGTTTGCTGGCAGAACCTGGGAGGACTGGCCATATGGCAAGAGTGAGCAACTCATCTTAACCTGCACTGGCGTGGGAGGAGCTGCCCCAGGACTGGCTGCTGCTGCCAGGGCAATGTGGATGATGAGCTTGAACCAGCTCCCCAGCTTCCAGGGGACTGAAGCTGGGCGTGTTCCTGATACGCAGTGTCTGATCTGCTTCAGAGGAGCAGAATCATCCACTTCTAAGGGTGAAGGTTCAGCCACTTGTGTGTCTCTGCATCGACCCTACAGCCACAGGATCAGGGTGCAATACTGCCAGCACCCACTAATGTTCTGCAGTGTCAGTCTGACCAGGGTGATAAAAGCTACCAGAGCTGCTGCCCTTGGTGTGGCAGAACAGAATCAGCACTGCTGAGCCTTTTCTAAAGTGAGGGGAAAAGCATCGGTGAAACAAGTCATGCGGATGTAATAGAAGAAGGTGAGCAGGCCAGGTTCAGCCACAGAACTGGTGTTGCAGCAGCAGGTAGAGACCTTAGGGATAAAGGAATATCTTTAAAATGCTTGAAGGCTTGAGGATGTGCAGGATATTTCTGGATTTCCTTGTTCCAGAGCTCAACACTTACACAGCTGAAGTGTTGGAGACTCTTCTTCCTGATCTGCCAAACAGCTTTGCTTGGCGCGGCATAACTGCAGTCCTGCTTGTCTCGTGAGAGCTTAAGAGCCCAGCGGCCCATAGCTGAAAGAGGCCAGAGCTTAGGAGGTGTGATGTTCGCAGCAAGGCATAGGAGTGAGTTGATTTAAAATGAGCAAAAACTACCCTTGAGGTTAAACGAACACTTGAGGAATTGATCAAGACCTTGGTGGTGGTGTTAGGGTATGAATTCATAGCAGAGCAGGGAGCTGTGTGTCCCCGTCACGCCGGGGTGTGTTGCTCCTTCATCACACTCAGTGGAGGCGGGGTTAAGTTCACGGTGCTTGCAAAGGTGTTGATTATCCCGGGTTCTACAAAACCTGCAAAAAACGGGAAGACTTTTGAGTGCAGATGGGTCTCCAGACTCACTGTGTGTGGTTAAGAGCTTTGCCTGGTGATACACTGTCCTGTGGCTGAGGGGTCAAGGACTGGCAGAGCTGGTCTATAAACCGGGGAGAGGTCCCTAAGCACATGGGAATAGAAGGGTTTGGGTTTGTTTTCTTTAAAAAAAATAAAAGCCATTTTTATGAGAAAAAGCTACTCCCAGGGGTGAGGAGTTAGAGGTTCAGGTCCCGTGCTTGCATCTCCGGTGTTCAAGTTCTAACTAGCAAAGATGTGTCGTGTTTGAGTGTCTCATAACATGGTCAAGGGAACATTTGGAAGCGTGTGAAATGAAGGTGTAAGGAAATGAGGTGGTAGGTGGCCAATACAGCGTCTGTGTCTCACAGTTCTTCATCAGCTGGGACAATCTTCTACCTTTTGACAGTACGTGACTCTGGAAAGCCAGCTCGCTCTTTATTTAACTCTGTAACTTATCATTTTGTCATCACAACACTGATATATTTCATAGAAATGTACTCTATGGAAGTTTGTTCTCAGGGCTTCGTATTTATACTCTCTTTATAGGGGGGTGCGTTAACGGGATGTATTTGGAAAAAATGCCAGTGGCTACTTGACAACTTGGACCTTGATTGTCTTGACCCATGTAACTCTGCTCATAAACCTCCTGTGTCTGGTCCAGCCCAAAGAACGTGCCACCCTTTAGACTCTCCTCGTGAGCAGCGACATGAGTCTTCCTCTGAGATTGCCGCATCGCGCCCTGGAAACGGTCACACGGGACCACCCGGCTCCTTCACAGCTCGCTGATCCTCACACGATTTCAAGGGCGCTTCTGTTCTCCAGGCAGCTGGAAAATTCACTTGCACAGTTTCTCAAGCGGTCGTCAGTGCGTGCCAGCTCCTCTGGGACGGGGCAAGGTTCGCTCCGGCAAGAGCTCTGAAACCTCCAGCTAATCGCTGCTTTTTGGCTGCTCGCAGCCTCTCTCGTGGACGTGTCCCAGAGCCTTGACCCCATTTCTTTCCTCGCTCTCCTGGAACCAATCTTGTCTTTTGGAGATTGATCTTCATATCCAAGAAACAAGTGGTGATTGAAATCCTTCTTGGTTTGGACTGTTACGATATATTTTTTTGCTTAGGGATTACGATTCACGGGCTGAGGATCTCTTACTGTATTTTGGGAGCTGTTTAAGCAAAGCACCAAACGAATGTATAGTGACGCTGCCAGCAGGTACTGCCCGTGGAAGAGATGCGGAGGGTAGTGGTGATCTCTGCTGCCGTGGCCATGGGCTGAAAGTCGCGTGTGCAGGACAGCGAGTGCTTCTTCCAAAGCAAATGCCCCGGTTTTCTACTTTTAATAATTAACACTTTTATTAACTAGCAGAATAGCAGCACTTGCAGCTGGGTCTTTCCATCCGATCATAAGTCTTTGTGCTTTGAGGCATAATCGACCCACTGGCTGTATCCTCCCCTCTGGGCCGATGGGTTGTCCGAAGGATTTGTGCTGTCGGCGGCGGGGCAGGTGGTGGCTGCCCCCACGGCCCTGCAGAGGGGACAGCACGCAGTGTGTGTCTGTCCTTGTGAATGTGCTACCACGGTGGTTGTTCTCACCTGCATCCTGACGTCTGGGTGTTACAAAAGGCGTTTTTTAAGGACCTCTTGCCCTAGATTTGAAGATCTTCAGTGCAGATCCTGTTTGCAGCATGTGAACTCCAGTAAATGTAAATGCATTAAATTCTTACAAAAATTGGGTAGTTTTATATCACACTCTGGGGAGAGGGAAGAAATTGATTCACCTTTTCAATAAGCCCCTCAAAGAAAAGTGTCTTTGCAGCAGGTAAGAGGCCTGTAGAGATTTTAATTTGCGTCTTTTTATCATAGTTTAATGAACTGTACGAGAATGTCATTTGTTATCCAGCACTTAGCACAAGGCAGCACCGGTAAAATGATACTGCACGGTACTGACTTACCCTTGGTCATTTCACCCGCGTATAAACTAGTTAGGTACAGCCTGTGGTGACCATTCCACGGCACCGGCACTGACGTATGGCATGCACAGCCCTTCCCGAGGTGTAACCTTACTGTTACGAGCTAAACTAGAGCCCGTGGGATTCAGGGTTCATTCTGGACATGCTGGCCTGGGTCGCTGGCCTCTCCCTGATGGGGAAAGCCCACTGGCTTTGCTCCGGCACAGCGGCTCTGCAGGCACACCACAAGAAATAGGACTCGTTGGATACGCTTTACAGCAGTCGTTGTGGTCTCCTGAGATATCCTGGAAGTGATGGCGGTCGTTAGCAAAGCCAGACCCGCTCAGACCGCCACGATTCTGTACCGTTCGAACGAGACTGGAATGAACGCTGAGTCTTGGAAGCTGCTCACACGTGCACACTGAAGACACTGATGTTCTGTGTGTTGTAAATTTATAATATATCCAAAAAATAAAGGTTTTTTCTGATTTATTACAAGGTGTTCTGAAATGTCATTTTCAGGAGCAGCAAAGGTGTATGAATTGGCACCGTTCAGTGTTCCTGCTAGAATTCTGTTCTCAGAAAATAAGGTGTTTTGGTAGCTGGTCACGAAACCTCTAACAGAATTTGTGCAGAAAATCCTGGGTTATTTCTCTACTTTCTCTATTTTCCAGGAAAAGTTGCATTGGTCAGACTCATTGCAAGGGCTTTGTGAAGCAAGGCTTGGTGATCCCCTGGGCTGGATTTAAGAGCAGTTTGTCTTGGCGGTGGTTGGCTGATAAATTTTGAAGTCTTACAGTTTTGAAGTCTTGTAAGTCCGTAATTTGAAGCCTTTTCTCCGGTGACAAGGGAGCCCTCACTAAGGAAAACAGCTCGCGCGAATGACAGCTGCTGGCGTGGTGGGATGCAGCGACGTGTGTGTGGTGGAACGACAGCGTCCTCCTCGCTGTGTGGTGCCCGCGCCGCTCCGGCCGTTTGGCAGCGGGCTGGGAGGCTCCTCCGAGCCCTGCCCACGCGTGCGTGCGGCTGCCTCGGAGGCAGCTGAGTAAGAGTGTGAGCACGGGAGGTTATTTCTCTGCGAGAGGTGGGGCTGTCAGCATCTTCACACAGCGTTGAGGGCAAGGAAGAGCACCCGCTGGCAGCCTGTTGATTTAGTATGTTGCAGCGGTTGGCGAGGAGTTCAGAGGAATTCTTGTGGCGTCCCGTGACAGATGCAGGATTAGCGCGTGAGACGCCAAAACGCTGGCGGTTCAGCGCAGGTCTGTAAGTGTGGCGCTGTGAAATGCAGGTGTCTCTGGCTCCCGGGTGGCCCCTAACTCAGATTTCGTTTGAGGCACAGGTTAGGCTGCAGGACAGTCTGAAGGTCCAGCTCTCCACTAACTTAAACCCAAAAAAACCCCTTTAAAGCAGCTTGTGGTGTATCCTTAGATAAAGGTGCTTCTGGACCTGAACTGGTACAGCAGGTCTGGGCAGAAATCCACACCTTAACGATTCCCGAGTGCTGCTGCCTGAGTGGCAGGATGGGTTATGACTGGCGTGGTGTCCGTCGGCTCTGGAGATGAGCAGCGCTTTCGCCACAGCACCATGTCGCTGGTGTTCTCCAGCAGCAATAAGGAGAGGAGCTCATGGCTGCTTCGGCCCGAGAGCCGCCTCCAGCCCCCAGCAAAGCCCAAGTCCGTGCTGCAAGGGGTGAGGAAGGTAAGTGCAGGTTGCACTTGGCTGCGAAGGTGCAGTTCGGTGTTGGCAAGGTGAGACATTACTAACCACACGCATGGTGTGGCAAGAGTGTCATTCCCATTCCCTCGACGGGGGGTTTACTGGAGCCTCTCCTAGCAAGCTGTGCACGGGTCAGGCTTTCTGCTTCCACGCGCTCCCTCATCTCCCATGAATCGGTGCTCACTAGTCGTGCTAACCCATAAAAAGCAGAATATTGTACAAGTACCTGGTCGGCAGCTCCGAGGTGTCTGCCTGGGTGGGGATCCAGGGGAAACAGAAGGAAACGGTGGGTGCTGCCCCAGGAGCTCCTGCCCCACGGCAGCCCGGCTGTGCTCCCCTCTCTGGCAATCCCATCGTTTGCTCTGTGCTCCGTCGTGCTCTTTTGTTTTACTGGTGATTTTACTGTAAAAAAAGGAATTGGCCAAAGGAAGCAGCAGCTCTGAAATCTGCAGGGGATGCTTTGCTCTAGGGGAGGTGGGTTTGGGGCAGGATTAACGGGACAAATTCTTTTCTCTTGCTATTCAAAAGCCTTCACTTCAAGTGCAAGACTGGCACTTGTGCACTGGACCATCAGCTCCAGGGGTTTGGTCCTGGAAAATGGCTTGGAAGTGGGCAGGTCCGTAGCGTACGTGAGCAGACGGCGTTGGTACGACTGCCAGTGAGCGTGAGCAGGCACAGCAGTCCCCAAGCCCCCTGTATCCAGTGTCACCAGGAATCCGGTCACTGGTGGAGCTGGGGGAGGGACATCAGTAACTCGAGATGTGCTGGACCAGACCGCGCCGGACCAAAATAAACCTGGAGAGGTGACCACCTCGCTCAAACCTGAGGGTGTAAACGAGATGCCTGGCCGAAGAGCTGGTGCCCTAATAAAAGGCCTGAGTAAGAGCTTTGAGAGCCAGAGCTCCTGGAGCCACCGAGGCTCCGGGTGCTGCCTCCCCTGTGCCGGGTGCTTGGCTGCAGGTGCTTCATGCAGCAGCCGGCAGGATTCAAACCCCACAGCTTGGGGTTCTGCGCAGACCCTGTACCCCAGGCTATAGCAGTAGTGCCCCTTCCCCGCGGGCTGTCGTGGGGAAGCGTGGTGGCTCTCAGACTGGTTTCGTTAAGGTGCCATCAGCAGTTGCATAACGAGCTCTCCCACTCTGGGAAGCGGCATGCGCGGAGCTGGTCGAGCTGGTTCCACGCCAGGGCTCTGCGTGCGTGGGGCACACGACGGCTGCGGAGGCTTTGCACTTAATTCTTGGCGAGGGCTGTCAGAGCACTCGGTGCTGTGCGGGTGTAAGCACCTGCTGGTGCACCCGGAGAAAAAAATTATTCATGGAAGACTTGTGCTTATGCATGATGTGGTTACTTGGCTCTTATGAGCTGTAGCTTGGGCATAAACCACATTTATGTTGCCGTGAACCTCTGTTTGTCCTCTGAGGAAAGGCTGGTCCGCGGGGCATCTGTGCCCGGGAGTCCCATACCTGCGGCAGCTCCCACGCACCCCAAGTTTGGCTGAATTATTTATTTAGCTCCTCGACGCTGCTGTGCAGGGCAGCTCCTGGAACGGGGCATCCCCCGGTGCCAGCCTGAACCTGCTGCCTCCAGCCGCCTCGACCCCTTCCCGTTGTGTGGGGGCTGGGGGTGGCTTTGAGACACCTCTCTGGATTTCTTGGCACATGGGATTAGATTTTTCGCTCTGTTGCCAGTGGTCCAGCAGCCAGGCAGCAGCACGGCCCCAGCTGGGGCGAGGCAGGCGGTGGGAGCTGCCAGACCCCCCACGCCCCACACAGCTCCTCCGTGAAGCATGCAAGAAAAGGAAAATAACTCGGACCCTTCTAAATCGTCCTAAAAGGGTACCGGCCGCCTATTTCCGAGCTGTCGGCTCGGCCTTGCGGCAGCCCTCTTCCATCTGTGTTTTCCCCTACACAGGAGGCTGTTGCCAGGCTGCGTGCGATGAATCACGGGCTGCTCGCCGAACCTACCACCATGCGACTGGCTTCCTCACCGACAGGCGCCTTCCCCCCCTGCTCCCCCACACGCACGCTCACCTAGAAAAGAAAAAATGCACAATCCTCCATGAACCCTGGGCCCTGGCCCCCCAGCCATCCTTCCCCATCCCTCCTCTCCCGCCAGCGCAGGCAGGAGGCTGCAGCAGCCCGCTCCTGCCAGCCCGTCGCAGGAGCATCATTCCTGTAAGCCTGTAAGGTTTTTCCTCTAAGGTTTGAAGTGCCTTGTGCTTTTGACCAGCCCGTGTGTCTGCAAGCAGGACGGTGCCTTTCCCGCCGGACACCCGGCCAGGCAGCTCTGGCTGCCACGGGCTTCCCCAGTGCCGTCACTTCCCAGGCCAAGAAGTCACTCAGATTTCCGTGGGTTACCGTGGCTGTATTTATAGTTTGCTGTGCTAAAAATAAAAGGCCCAAGTGTTGGGTTCCCTGATCCCATGCCCAGAAGCCCCCGAGAGGGTGTCTGGTGTGTGAGGGGGTGAGTGATGCCCCTGGGGCTGCACCTGCAGAGGGCTGAGAAAGTTTATTTCTTGGAGATCGTATAGCTGCTGCATCACTGTCTGACCTAGCGCTGCTCTTGCTGAGTATGGAGCCTTGTGCAGGACTCTCATCCTGCTAAAAATAATTCATTCTGTCTCATCAGGCTCGATCTAATGGTGCCTGTGAGTGAGAGGGGATGGAGCGTCAGTGCTGCTGGCTGGGACTAGCAGAGGGAGCGTGAGAAAGCCCCGTGCAGCACGGCTGTGAGCAAACGTGCTGCCACAATGCTCTGAAAAGCACCTGCACGTGGAGCGTTTGCGGGTGCTGCTCCCTCACCCTGCTGTGCCCAGCGAACGCACCTCCCTGCTCTTCCCTAGTTCCCAAGCGAGGCCCCTTTCAGCTCCCACGGTGTGACCGTGCTGGGTCACCAGCGCCAGGGAGCAGCGAGTGCCTCCATGGGCAGAGGCAGAGTCCCGTGGGGACAACGTGCAGCGTGGCTGAAGAGGACGAGCCCATCGCATCCCCCTGAAGGTGACCTGCCCCTGTTTGCATGCCTGGTACGAAGGCGAAACCAGTCAAGGCAAGGGATTCCTCAACTGGTTTCTTGAATCTGGATTGAATAGACTGAAGGGCAGCACGGGGGAGCGTGGCCTCGTCTGCCCGGGGTGTCTGTCCTGCCCCGTCCCAGCCCCGCTGCCAGCACCCTGCAGCCAACGCTGGGCAGAGCCAACCTATGGAGGGGCTCTGGCATCTCCTCCGCTCCTGACCCCCTGAGTCTCCTGCAAAATAACACCTGGGCCACAGCGAGATGCTGCGCTGGTGGGGCTGGACCTGGATTTTTTCCCCTGCACAAAACCTTCCAGCTTTAACCAGCAAAGCCAAACGGGGAATATCTGCTCTTGGCATCGCCCTCAGCCCCTGCAGCCCCCAGCCCCCTCCTCCGCATCTCTGATGTCACTCAGAACTGAGCGTGACTCATCCGGCAGTTGCCGTGGTGACGCCAGCGATGCTGGGGAGCTCAGCGCTGCCCCGCTCCCCCCAGCCTTTCCCGGGGAGCACAGGGGACCGAGCCCCCCGGCGCTGAGCCCCTGGGACGTGCCATGGGCTCCCATGTCACGGGCTGCTGCCCACAGCCCCTGGCGACCCCCGAGGCTGCGAGGATGTCGACGGCTGTCACCGGTAAGTCAGTGCTGTCGGGGATTTACCTGTCCGCGGAGCTTCTGCTGGGGGGTTTATAGCATCCGTGTGTTTTGCCCAGCAGGACAGGCAGCAGCATTCAATGCCCCACCCCACAGGTACGGGTGTCCTTTGCAGCATCCCCTTCTCTGTGCTCCCGGCAGCCCTAGAGGTCTCATCACCCCAGTTCCCAGGGCCAGATGGAGGGTATGGGCAGCTCTCAGGGGAGTGAGGGCAGCTCTGCGCAGAGCAGTGCCGGGCAGGCACCAGCCTCAGCACGCTTGGGGACCGGGGCGGAACGTCTCTGCACATAGCGGACTGGGGCCACACAGCCCCACGTCTGTGGGCAGCATCCTGATGGCCTGGGTCACCAGCACTGTGCCCGCTTCAACTGGGCCAGCAGGGTCCCCCCTGGCACAGCAGGATGGGACCTCAGGAGCTGTGTTGCATTTCAGCCCCGGGTGATGCTCACGGTGTCGTGGTCTCTCGCCTCTTTCAGATCCGTCCTGGCGCAGGGCCGCGTCCTGCCCGCGCAGAGCCACAGGCTGCCTCGGCCAGGCGGGACGTGTGCCAGAGCCGTTGGAAGGGGTGGCAGCGGAGGGAGCCCCTGTGTGCCAAGCCCCGCGGTTCGCAGGGATGTGCATTGGCATCCCTGCCGGGGAGCCTGGGGACCAGGCTGACCCCTGCCCGCCCGAGGCATCTGCCCTGAGGTCCATCAGCCAGGATTTGCTGCCGGTGGCTCAGAGGCGCTGGCGTGGCTTCGTTTCCTGCTCAGCGTTTGCGTTTCACAGTCAACAAGTTCTTACCGTAAACAGGGCCTGGACGAGCAGGATTGCGATGTTTCAATTACTCTGACTAATTTGTACATTAACATATTTCTCTGGCTACAGATTTAGGAGCGTTCGAGCGCAGCGTGTGCAAGCTGGCGGGGACCCGAGGGGGTGAGGAAGGCGGTGTTTGTCTTGGCACCTCTCTAGAGGCAGGGCGAGGGGACAGGGCTGCTGCCAGGCCAAGGGCTCGGCTGCGGCACGGAGCCGGCAGCAAGGTGGGCCAAGAGCTGCGTCCCACCAGAACAGCAGGGGCTAAAAATACTGAACGGGAATGAGTCGAAATGCAGCGGGAAGCCACTGCCTGTCCCCTGCCGTGGTGGAATTAGAGGAGCTTTCAGTTGCTTTTGTGGTGGTTTCTGCTCTTTAGAAGCTCTCTGGGCTGAAGCGAGGCGCATCAAATCACCCGGGGTGGGCTGCGGTGCTGTCCTCTCAGCCCAGGGCTGAGGCATTTATATTTATGGAGGGAGAAGCCTTAAAATCCAGAAATGATCAGCCCTTTCCTCAGAATGCCCTCTGTACCTCCGGACCGTAACGCAAACCTGCCCCAGGGAAAGGGAAATGCCTGGCTCAGGTACCTCCCTCCCGCATCTGGGATGGACGAGGTGATTTTCCAGGACCCAGCAGGTAGCTCTGGCCTTTGTGCATCCCCCAGGGAACCTGGAACAAGGCGTCCCCGGGTTCGTTCCCTCTCGAACACCTCCCTCCGTGCAGTGAATGTAAAATGGTTCGGTGAAATAACGACGTCGTAACCTGGGTTTGGAGAAGGTCACTGTGGATTCCCAACCGGAACACTTAGCAGTGGCTCAGGATGTTGGTTTTGAAAATAACCCTGCACTGGCTTGTGGGGAGAGCGGAGGGTTCTGTGCCGTGTCGGGTTATCGGGGCACCGGGGCTTTGTACAGCTTCGGCCACAAACCCGATGGCATTTATGGGTCTGAAGACACCGCGTACGTTTGGTCTCGCTCTCGGCTATTGCGGCTCCCAGAGTGCAGCCAGGAGCAGGGCCAGGTGTTGCATTTTGGAATTCGATTACATTTTTTTCTTATTAATTTCTTCCACTTCTCAATTATTCAATGCTTTCCAAATGCTTTGGTGGAAAAGTTGGAGATAAGTCAGTCCATCTTTGCATCGTTGTACATTTGTGGTAAATATAGTTTCACTTTCCAAAGTGTCCTTAGGAAAAAAGGACATTTTAAAAAGAAATCATCTGGGTAAAGGAAATCAACTGTTTGCATCAAAATCGATTTCTGCCTGAACACTGCCCAAATATGGCTACAAAAAGGGTTTAATGAATATAAAGATACATGGAAATGTAAAAAAATCTGATCTGCTCATTAATTAGATCATGGCAATGCTCAGAAACTTTTCAGCGCTCGCCCAGCCAGTCCCTGGAGTCTCTCTGGATGGGGTTGCTCAAGGAAAGACGAGGCATAGGGAAGGCGCGCTGGGACCAATCCTCTTGCTGCAGAAGTCTCTCTGGAAAACCCAGTGGGCTGTAAACACTATTGACCCATCAACCTCCTAAACATAGCCCAGGGACTTGAAAAATAAATAATCCTATAGATAAAGCTATCTTGCAGGCTACACCCCTCCTGTTATTAAAGCAGGCACTTAAAACCCACCGCCAGCGCCTCCAGAGCTCTAATTGCTGCAGAGAACCGCAAGCCCGGTGAGGGATCACCCCACTTCTCACAGCTGGCAACGACGGGCTGGCTTCCAGCGAGGCAGCCGGGCAGGGCGAGCCTTCACCCCTCCCTCTGCCAGCGCTTCCTCCTGGCAATAACAGTCATTAATTAAATGTTTGTTCAGCACTTGGAGGATGAGTGCTGAATTATTGTTTTAAATAAGGCGGCAGAGGGGAAGCCACTCTGCTGCCAGCGCTCCCTGCCCAGCTCGTTTGCCCCCGGAGCAGTTCGGTCCCTGGGGTCGGAGGGGCAGGAGCAGCCTCGGAGCAGCCCCAAGGGCAGGCGGAGGTGTGAAGCGGCGCTTCCCCTGGCATCCCTCGATGCACATCAAACATTTTAAGCAAGGGGAAAACAAATAAATCTGAATAACTTGTTGCACTCATCAGCATAATAGCTCATTACCTTTAAAAGAATATGAATGCATGAGTGAAATAGAGTCCTATGGTCTGTACTTCATTTGTTTTCTTTATTTACATGAAAAACACCGCTTGTTGCAGGCAGTTCCCCCATGCGCAGGGCTGTGCCACTGCATATTCCTCACCAGTTACAGAACTGGGTAGAAGTAATTACTGACAAGGGCGTAATGCCGTAGAAACTGTTCCCGTGACGCTGGTAATCGCGCTGAAGTGACTGTTCTATTACCAAGAATAATCTGCTCTCTCCTCCTGAAGGCTGGCGACATGATGAAGTGTCACAGGAAGCTGTTTCCTACAAGGGAGAGAAACACATTTGGGAGTGTTGGAGCAGTAACGGAATGAGGACCCCGCCAGCCCCCCTCCACCCTGGCCTTGTGGTACCCCAGTCCGTTCATTCCGGCCATATTTTAATTGTCTTTTTGACCACATCTCTTTTACCTCAGTGAATTTCTAGGAAGACAAAACTTTTGTTGAACTTTGTAGTGCGTGCTGGGGGATGCTAAAGCCCATGGCACAGAGGAGAAGGACTTCTCCTCCCCGGCAGCCCGCAGTGGGGGTGCCAGCGCCAGCCCCACGCAGTGACCTCTAGAAGCGCCTGGGCTCTAAGGCGATCCCAGCCGGGGATATTAAGTGCTCAGCACCGGGGCAAACGAGGCCCCGCACAACTAAGCACCAGGAAGCAGATACAGCCATGTTCAAAATTAGTCCAGGGCTGAAAATAGAGCTGTAAGGAGAGGGCTGCAGGCAGCCGCCTACCAGCGCGCACGAGCTGCTCCTCACTCCTCTGCTGGGACCATCCTCAGCACTTCTGACCATCGCGGGAATTTTGCAAGGATAAGGGGAAAAAAATCCTGTTGAGTCACTTGACCTTCTCTCGCTGCTCCTGAGAGCAACAGGCAGGAGCTGTTGAGTGAGGCTGAAGGCAAAGCTCCTCTTCCCAGACAGAGTCACCCACCTGTACAGGCTGCCGAAGAGGAGGGGTGGATTAGCACGCGCTCCCCGAACGCTGATCAGCCATGCTGGCAACGGCAGCTCATCCTGAAGGATGTGGGTCCTAACCCAGCCAGAGGGAAGAGGAGCACAGCATGCCCCGGAGCAGAGGGGGGTCTTCTCATGTGCTCCATGGTGGTGCTGCCAGGAGCAAACCTACCCCACGGTGTTTAGGCCATAGGACTGGGGCATGGGAAACTGCACCTGGTTGAGGGCAGTGGTGGAGGAGTTGGTGGAAGAAGAGGCGCTTTCTCCTGGCAATAACTGTTCTTCTCCTGGGGAGAGGAAGAAAGGAGGTGAAAGATGGGAAATCACCACTTCGGAAAGGGTGGTGAGTCCTAACAGAGGAGAGTAAAGGAAGCAGAAATCAGGCTACCCAGCACACCACAAGTCCCAAGTCATAGTCCCTTGCTCCGCTTTTTTTTGCTGATTTTAAGCACTAGGAGCATTGTGTGATGGGCAGAGACATCACGTGGAGACCTCCTTCTCCATCAACAGCAGCAGGGAGACAGCGTAGCACGGGGTTCATGCAGTCTTCTGGTGCGGCTGAAAACAAGCATGTGGGGTTAGCTTTGTTATGTGTGATGGGTGTCATGTTTGAATGGGGTAACTTCTCGCAGGTATCACCCCTAGTAACTAATCTCCGAGTTCTGGAAGACAAGTTTCACAGTTTGTCAGTTCCCAGGTACTCCCACTCCGAATGGCTGAGGAATCCAGGAGAATTATTTCACACAGAATAGCGATGCATTAATATTTTCCAGAAGAAAAGCCTTGAAGCATGTTTAGTAGCGGAGTTCAGGAAAGAAACAAGTGGTGCACAAATTAAAGATGGTTTGCTGCTCCTCGATACGGGAGAGTCACTTGTTTTTCTCATGGAAAAAGCAAACACGTTTAGATCCTCCCACTCCAAATGCAGGTTTTTATCTCCAGGACAATTTTGAGGACGCTGGTGTGGGATGGTGCTGAGTTCTTGACAAACCACTTTATCAGCAGCAGCTACAAAGCTTCCTGAAACATCAGTTTCAGCTGCCACTTAAGGAGTGCCCCAGGTAGCAGAGTTTCAGGGTGTTCCCACAGCGGAAGCAGCAGCAGCACGTTTCCCATCGAGCTGGAAGTCGGCGACACGTCAGTGCTGGAGGATGGTGCTGTGTGAGCCAAGGGGGTACAATAAGAGGCGATTCTAAGGTCAAAGAGCCGTTCTTTTTCTGCAGCCCGTCTGATGCCCGACCCACCGCATAAACGAAAACATTCTTCTTGAGTTTAAGGGGATTTGGATTGGGCCTTAATGCTTAATCTACAAACAAGAGCAGCTTGTTACAGTGATAACGTCACACAGTGGCAGCCTGGAAAAAACTGTACAGAAAACCGAACTCGTCGAAGGGAGTTACCGACCAGCTCGGAAGGTGTTTGCAGAGGACATCTTTAATGGTGTCCCCGCAATAGGGAAGAGTGGCAGAGGCTGGAATGATCTTTGAACGCCAGCTCGCATTTCCTGCTGCCACGAAGCAGCACGCCCTCCGCCTGCTCTCTAGAAAGATACAGGGGAATAAATGGTGAAGCTTGGGACAGACCCGAATTAATTTTTAATAATCATAAAAGATTGATGTAATCTACTAGCTACACGCAGCAAAAAAATAATTTATGAGAATCATAACCAAATTAGGTAGAATAAGGTCAGTCTGCTCTCACTGTTGTGCAGCTAAACTTATAATCACATTTTCAGAAGGTGGATATTAAGATAATTCATCTATCCAGCACAGGCATTAAAGGCTCGAACCTCTGCTCACTTAATCGTGCAGCTTCTCTTTTCGGATGAGCCCCGACACTCACTTGTCAGGCAGGTTAATCTGCAGGATCTGGTTCTGGTCACAAGCTGAGCGTGCAGCACAGGGTGGGATGAGCCGGGGCTCCCTGTGCAGGCAGCGGCTGGTGGACGAGTGTCCAGCTGCTCCCAGGAGAAGGGTTTTAACATCACTTAGTCCAAGTGCACCCAGCAAAGAACAACAACGGACGTGTTGTACCTGTCAGATGTTTCCTGCTGCTGTCTCTGGATCATAAAGCAGGTGAAGACATTTTCTACTGGCCGAGAAACACACAAGGTGCACCAGCCAGGCTGCTGCCTGCAAACCGTCTTTGACATCCTTCAATGCTGAGCAGACACGAACGCGTCAAGTCTTGGGGGAATTATTTGTAAAAATCTGAAGAAAAGTATCACTGATAATTAACCACTGTTTTGTCAAGGGTGGCTGGCAGCAGAGAGAGATCTCTGTCCTTCACGTGTTTAAGCAAACATCTGTTTTTTCTACAGTGGACTTAATTGTGTACCTTAAAGGTTTCCTCAGCCGGTGACTTACAATCAAGAGACAAAGTTGTCTTGGCATTTCTGAGCTCCCTGCGTTCACAGGGAAGCCCAGGTGAGGATGCCAGCGGGTTGTGACACCGCTGTGCAGGCAGCCCAGGCCGAGGAAGGGACCCCTGGGCTGGCAGTGGCAGAGCTCAGCTGCCCCCCGCCGCCGCAAACCCCCATAGGCCTGCAAGGTGCTTCCCAACCTGAGCAAAGCCCGCGTGTCTCCCGGACTGCGAGGAGCATGCCTCGCCTTGCAGAGCGGCTGGGCAACACGGGGCGGGCAGTGGTCTGAGCCACTCTCGTTGTTCACCCCACTTTAACCAAAAAGGCTCCGTCACCGTCACCGCTCCCGCACGGTGCACCCCGCTGCTCGGAAGCCGTAGCCAGGGCCAGGAGGCCGCAGTGCAGGGTCACAGCCCGGGAAGGCGGCTGGACTCCCTCCCTCACGGGGGGAAGCCTCTGCGGCCTGCGTACGCCTGCGGCCCCCCGTGCCTCCCATGGGCTGCGGGGCCCGGCGGGGCGCTGAGGATGCGAGGGCTCACCCGGCCCCCGGGCCCTCCGCAGCAGCTAGGGCCAGGCTCCCGCTGCCCCGGGGCCGCGCCCTTGCCCTGCCCAGCCCCGGGGCGGCCCGGCGGGGCCGTGGCGGGGGGTGGGGGGGTAGAGACGGGCTCCCCGCGACGCGCGGGCCGGTCCCCGGTCCCCTGGCAACGGTTGCCTAGCGACGGCCGCAGGCGGCCGAGCCCCGCGCCTGCGCAGTGGCTGCTCCCCACCGGCCCCGGGCCTGGCGGCGCGCGCGGGAATGGGCCACGCCTCCTTTCCCGCCGAGCGCGCGCGCCGCCCCGACCGGCCGCGAGTGGAGGAGGACGGGAGCGGGAGGGGGGGGGAGGGCGCGCGCGCGGGGCGGGCGCATGCGCGCGCGCGCGGTCCCGAGCGTTGGCAGCCCCGGCCCGACGGCGGCGGCGGCGACAGCGGCTCCGTCCCGCCCTCCCGCACCGGCCCCGGGCCCGGCCCGCCGAGCCTTCCCCACTGCCTCCCGGCGCGCCGCCGGGGCCCCGGGCGCCGCGGCGGTGCCCGACCCCCCTTCTCCCCTCCCCGCCCCGGGGATGAGGCAGCGGTAGCGCGGAAAGGTGAGAGGCGGCGGGGCCTGTAGGCCGCGGCGGGCGGGAATGAGGTGGGGGAGAGGCGGCGGGGGCTCGGCGGCTCCCGTGAGCGGAGCAGTCTCCCGGCGCCGGGTGGGCTGCGCCCCTCTCCCTCCTCCTCCTCCTCCCTCCTCTCCTCCTCCTCCTCCGGGGTGGGGGCGGGGATGCGGGCTGGGCCGCGGCGGGGCGGGGGAGCCGCTGTCCCCCCGGCCCTTCTCCGGCTTCCCGCCGCCCGGCGGGGCCAGCGGTGCGGAGATGGGAGTGCGGGCGAGAAACCTCTGCTGCTTCTCCCGGGCGAGGCGAGGGAAGGAGCCGCAGGTGCTGCCCCCCGGGGCCTGCCCCTGCCCCCGGCGCGGCCCCGCGGGGCGGGTCGGGTCGGGTCGATGCGGGCGGGGGGCCGCAGTACCTGCCCGCATTGTTCGGCTGCCGGGGGTGGGGGCGGCGGTGCGAGGGCTGCGCGGCGGAGGGTGCGCTGCGAGGGTGGAGGGGGAGCGCCCCAGCCTTTCTTTATTCCAGGCGGGCAGGTGATGGGGCCGCTCCTTTCTTCTTTCGCGACCGCCAGCTCGTAGCCTCGGCAAAGGGCTTTCCGTGAGCGGATCCGTGTCTTCCGTAAAAAGAGATGCTGGCTGCCGGCTCCGATGTCTTTTGATTTCCGAGTGGATTTTAAATTGCTAAATGAGCAATTTCCGATGCAAATCCCGAAGGCTGTCGGGCCTGTGGTGTTCAGCCCGCCGTATTGTGCCTGGCGTCGTGCTGCCCATCCGTCCAGCCAGCTCCGTGCCGGGGCCGTTCTAAAAATGCGATTGCTTGTGTAAAAGTCCCACTGTTTTTTGTTTTAGATGGTGGATGTTGATGTTTGTGCGGGTGGAGAGAGTACCAGAAGAAAAATGGATGCCCTGACAGATAGTGCGGTTGAGATTGTCCCTTTGGAGCTCTATGATTCAGCCAGAGCAAAAATAGCTGCTAATCTACAATGGATCTGTGCTAAAGCCTACGGAATAGGTAAGATCACTTCTATCAAGAAGTCATTCTTGGTTTTGTGCTTGCTTTTTCTGTCTCCACTGCCGTTCCAGAAGTCATTAAATTGCGCTTAAATCACCTTTGTTTAAAATATCAGTAATATGATGGTCTGTACTCTTGTAATATTATACATTTCCTGGTAGCTTCGTCAGAAGATGCCCTGAATCAGCAAACCTGCTAGTGAGCGCTCACAGACGGTGCTTGTGAAGAACGCTTCCCTCAGAATGTTTAAATCCTCATTTTAGCTAAGCAGACTTCCTCCCACAGACCTCCATGGCGCTGCTTGCAGGCCCCAAGTCCCTCCAGGCTGCGGAGGCTTTAGTGTGCTTCCTTGTCTAGTCATCTTGGGCCACGAATGCTGGGACCCTGGTACCCTTCGTATGCTCAGTTAGGACTTTTGTTTTGGTCAGATTGTGGTTTTGTTTCGCAGACGACCTATAAAGCCATCCAGTTATGATCAGCGACATTCTTTGATGTAAAAGAAGTGTGGAATGAGCAGGTACGGTTTGCATTCTGTGACATTAAACAGCAAGCTGTCAGTGATAAGAGGGGTTCTCCTTCCCCCTTCGTTTCATAAACCTTTTCAGTCAAACATGGAAAAATAAAAGATTCTTGGAGAATAATTTGTACAATGTTTTCCTGCTTCTATTGAGATTGATTTTTTTTGTTTTGAACTAGATCTGTCTATTCTGAATTACTATTACTAGATACATCTGGAGTTTAAGTAGCTTCATTGTGAAGAAATATGATGGAGTATTTGTGGGTTTTGTTTATCCAGACCAAAACGTATAATAGAAGCATGTACAGAATCTTGTTTTGGAAAATGAGGTAGCCCTGTTAATCTAAGTCTAATTCGCCAAACTCGTAATATGCTTAATGGATTAGCACTAGCTTACTTTGAGACAAGGCTGAGGAAAAGCGGTCCATTCCTGCAGTTAAATAGTAATCCTTGTTGGAATATTTTTCTAAATTATTTTTCTTTTTTAGTATTTCCAGGTCTGTCAGTGTTGTTGTCTTAATGATTGCGGGGAAAATAGAAAATCATGCTTTTATAATGTTTAATAGTAGTGAAAGTATTTCATTACAAGGAACAAGAGACAAAAAACCCGTTTGTCAGATGATGTTTAAAAAATGTGGGAATTTTGGGAGGGTGTTAGTAAAACACTGATAACTTAAAAGAACCAAACTGGCATTTCCTTATGTAAATGTTTTCCAGTTGCTGGAATTGTTTGTAAGGTTTCCTGAAGACTTTTTAGCGATCAGAGATAAAACGGGTATTCCAAACATGGAGACGCACTATTTATATTATGACTTTGTTCCGAAAGAAAGCTAGTCCTAAACTGGAACTGACTGGCAGGGCTCCTGCGCTGCGGAGAAGGCTTTATGGCCTTGTCTGTCTTGGTAGCATCTTTTGGGGCTCCAGAACTTTGGGTGTGGATGTCTTGGACCACTTAACCGGTTAACAGCAAGTCTGTCAATGCACCTGACAACGTGGACTTGTATTGAGTAAGTATTTGGCTTTCCTTGGACTCCAAGCTAAAAAGAACCCCCCCGTTTGTGGTGCCGGTGACGTGAGCTGTAGCACCGTTTGTCAGTTTTTCTTCTTGCGCTTTGGCTTGTCCAGATTATGTTTAATAGTACTTAAATGCCATGAATGGTAGGAAGAAATTTTTCTTTCTGGGGCTTTGGGTGTTGTGTTGTTGGTTGGTTTCGGTCAGTAAGGGGTTTGGGTAGCGTGTGTGTGTCTTTGCAGGATCATGGCCCATGGAAATTCTGTTGGATTTTTGATGTGGCTTCTGCAAGGCGTTGTCACGTAGTAACCATTACTTCTGGAACAGCATTGCAAAATGCTCAGGAATTTGTAAGCCCCTTTAGTTCGAAGAGGGATGGGTGTAGAAAGGTTTCCTCTGTCGTTATCGTTTTGAATAATATTTGAACTAATACATTGCTCGCCGTTTCTCAGGGTTTTCGTTTGATGTTAAGATATTGGATGTTGTTCATGTTGCAGCTACCAAACAGTTGTGAATTTGTTATATAAAATCCCACTAGGCAGAGGAAAGGTGTTGGGGGTTTTTTGTCATTTTAGACTTAGTTCTGGTCTATTTGGTGGGAAAAAAAAAGCACCCTGTTTATAATATTAAAACAGTGTCTTCTGAAGTCATTCTTCTCTGACAGGGTTTCCATAACTGCCTTCGAGGGCCTGAGTAAAGAGTGGTTTATGAGATGTTATATTTGGAATTAACATATATGAATTAGCATTATTTTGTGCCTTAGTCTTTCAAATGCTGGTGGATATCGTGGATTTCACTGTCATCTGAGTAAGGCTGAGCTCCTTCTGAAGCGAGGGAATGGTCAACAACAGGAGTTTGATTCTAGCGTGGACTGTTACTGAAAGTCATTCACTACTGCAGGTTTTGCCTGAAACTGTGTTTTCTATTTACTGCTAAAGGAGATTTGAATTCTCCACATCTAAGTAGGAAAATTCTTCATCCTTCTTTTTTCTCAAGAACAAATTGCTGAGAGCACGCATGACACGTAATTTGGAGTTGAAGTGCCAGTTTCGGCTGCGTTTCATTTGATGATGCGTTCCTCCTTTTTCCCTTCTGGCCATGAAAAGAGAATTTTGGTAGCCAAATGACTGAGCACAGCCACTTTCTCTTTTCATCACAAATACTGCTAGAGAGACCTCTCCCTGCGTAGGAATTGGGCTGAATGGTTGTCACAGATGGGCTCCAGAGGGAGATCTTGCAACTGTGTCCCCAAATTCCAGAAGGCAGAGGGGAAGGATGTTAGGAAGGAAGATGTTTCCCCATTCAGTGTCATTCTTCTCCCCAAGTAAATCTGGGAGCACTGTCATGGGTCACTCTAAAAGTCTGTGCACAGACATCTGGAAACCTTCAATACTCTTGGAAGATTATAAAGTCCGTTTAGCTGAGACAGTAGTTTGAGGGAATGGAGTTTGCTTAGAACAGAATTATCTTTGTCACCAGCAAACTTTGATTAGAACCAAATGTACACTTTAAGGAATTCTGGCAGCATGAAAACATAATTCATAATGTAACTTAAGTGGCCGAGGAGCAAGGGTGCCACTGAGATTGTGGAACTTCAGTTCACAGGACGTAAGTGTGGGAGGTTTAGAGAGGCTTGGCAAATTGTCCATGGGAGAGGGCGCTGCTTCAGTCAGTGAAATGAACCAGATTCCCAAGCAGGAACAGGCTCACGACTCAGCAGAGGGAAGTGGACCTGGTCCTTCAGCCCCGCTGTCCTCTCAGGCTTGAGCAGCGGCAGTCAGGATGAACACGACTAGGATGATTTCATTTGGTACAACTGGGGAAAATAGACAATGACAATGACAAAAATTGATTTCTCAGTGGGTTTAGTTAGCACAGCGTTCATTTATGTGTAGGAATGAGGTGTTCCATCATCGCACTTCAACTTTAGATATGGAAGGAGCATGTGGAAGTTTTTCAGTGTTGCAGCTTGCTGTGGGCAGGTGGGTTGTGTGCAGCCCTTTCCAGAACAAATGGTGTTGCTTCTTCAGAACAGTTTGTAAAATTTGGATTTTTCAGAACAAACCTGGTGGGTTTTACTTATTTATTTGGGCTGGGTGCTTTACCAAGTTTCCAGACTTAACACTACCATTAGCCTGGGACCTTTGGCAAGATACAGCCAGGAGACCCAAGGGCTAATGTAACACATTGGAGAGGAAACGCAGCTTGTGGCTTTTTCTGGTTTGTGAGGTACTTAGGACTCCTCTGTTCAATGAGGTGCCACAGCACCATGGCAGCTATCCGCCGTTACTGGTGGTAGAGGCAGTGTGAGCGCGTTTCCTGGGCTGAACTGCCGAAATCCCTGAGTTCCTGCTTCTGTTCTTTGTCAGCTTTCTTCTCAGCCCCGTAGTAAAAACATTTTTAAGTGAGCTTTGTGTTTTGCAAATACTCGGTAGTTAAACATCTGTTTCTCTAATAAAACACTGACTATTACTGGTGTGAAGTTTACCGGAGTGAAGAATTCTGTAATTATTATTTTGTCTCTTCTGCTTCATTCAGGTTTGTGGCTTTATGCTTGATCGAAAGATGGTCATGAGAGTAAGGTCACTCTCACCGGCACTACGCAAAGTCTTTAGATGGGTTTTGGTGTTTTTCTGCCTGTTGTATGTAAATTTTCATGTGTAATTTTACAGAGTTTATAATACAGCTCTGTAATGAGAACCAGCAAATAATGTTTTTATTATAACGTGGGTGGTCTTAGGTGCTGAGAATGTGTAACTTCTGCTCGTGTTCTGCCTCTTCGAGGCCATCCCTGCAGTACCAGATAATTTGGTGAGCAGATACCGATACTAACGAAATCCTGCTCAGCGTTTGAAATAGCTTCGTTCTGTTTACCCTGGTGCTTTGGCTCTCTTTCCGTGTGAAACCAGTTCTTCATGCTGCTGGAGGTAAAATAAGACCTGGGGTGTATCCACTTCTTGGGATAAGTCAAATTTGTTCCTATTGCTGTAATTTTCTTTACCAAATCATAATCAGGTAGTTGTCTTTGAACAGGGTTTTGAAGGTGAGATGGTAGGGATGGTCCCTGCCCTAAAGCAAGGAGAGGCGAGGCTGTGGTAGTTGTTTCTCTGATGGCTGTTACGAGTGATTTTCCTAATCCTGTAAACTGTGTTGTACACAGTGATTTATAGATGGAACTGACAGGTTTTCCAGAGATTAGAACTCATTGATACGATGGAACAGGCCGAAAGAATTGCTGCCTGAGAAATTACAGTGGTTTATTTTTTCTTTCTTCATCTTTTATAAAAATAGCTGGTAGAGGTGTCTCTCCAGTGGGGCAAGAACACTAAAGAGTTTCTCCTGCTGAAACATGAAAAAATATGTTATTACTTTGTTTTTATAAGTGTGGGAAGCAGCAAACGTGAGCGTTTTTGCTCTATTAGAAGCCGGCTGCATGCAACTAAGTAACGTGGTATAAAATTGACTTAATATCCCTGCGTGAAGGAGATCCGGTCAACTCTGATGTGGAGTGTAGAGTGGTGAATTCTGCAACAATTCTTGACAGAAAACTTAGAACAAACCAAATTAATGAGGCTGCGGGCCAGTGCTTTTAAGTTGCTATGAAAACACTGGTAGTTTTTAAGCTTTATGTCTTCTGAACACCTCGGTTTGTCTAAAACCGTACAGCTTGTGTGGAAGTTGATGGTGACATTTTCCTGGGGGAACAACTTAAAGCGCATTAGGGAATCCAGAAGGTGTTTGCAAGCTTTTCGATAAGAAGCAACAGTAACAGAAAAGAGACTTCCTTTTGGGATGAAGATGGTATTGGAGACCTTTTTATAAGCAAAAAAAAAAGGACATGGCTTAGTTGTTTTTGTTTTGCTCTGATCCCATTTGTTAAACTGCTGGAGCAGAAATTTTTGTAGCTCTAGCTTATAAGTTCATGCTCAGAAATGAATTTTTCATGGTATTTTTCTGAATTCTAAAGCGTAAATGTGTAACAAAACAAAACCAAAAAAACACCAACCAACCAACCAGAAACCAAAAAACACCACCACCACCACCAACAAAACAAACAAGCAAAAAAAGTTTTAATGAACGATTTTCTCTAAGTTCAGTTATAGGTCATGAAAGTGAGGTGTTGAAAAAGGTGCTTGTAGAAACTGGGGCTTGGAAAGACAAGGACATTTTCTTGACACATTCTGTAGTGAGACAAGTGAGAAGCATGGGACACATCCATAAAAACCAGGGAGAAAAGCTATCTGCGATACCGGTGCCTGCTTGTGTGGCCAGAGCGGGTTATTGAAATCAGTGTTAGGTGAGCTCTGGTGGTGTGTAATGGTTCTAAAACTGACACTGGGGTTCGGAGGATTTTGGCAATGTGGGAATTTGGACATTTCTGGGGGGATTGGGATCCTGAGCAGACCTGGGTGCTGCAGTGTTTCATGGGGTGTTATACAACCAATCAGAATAATTAGCAGAGATGTGAAAGGTAAGACAGGGCTCTTACCCTGTGCTTCCAGATGTGGATTTCAAATATTGACAGTATCTCGCAGTTAGAGCGTGGTTTGTGTTGGTGACTGTTGAGGGAGGCTGTGGTCCCCTGTTTGAGAGAATTCCATTGCCTACAGCACATCTGCAGCGGTGACATTTGGAGTTACATGCTTCTGGAGCATCCTTTTTGCATTACAGGTTTCCCTGCCATGTGGGTAATACAGTTATGAAATACATTTGAATTAAACAATACGGTTAATGTTAGTGCTCTTGAGCTTTGATGTGGTTTTTATATCTTAAAATTTCTGTGGGCCTTCAGTCAGGACATCAAATTAGTTACAAAACTCTTCCTTTCTGCCACAAATAGGCAAATCTAGCTGGCAGAAGTGTTGTATACCCTAATGCAGAAGATAAAACTGGGCAAATGACAGTGCAATAGGTTGCAGTTATGGGGGGACTAATGTTTATGAATAACTTCTTATGATGGTATTCAAATTATTGATCCTGGTACCAGAAGTTACTCCTTCCCTCCCCATATCTTTAGTCCTGGTCAATCCAAATCCATTCAGTCCTTAAGGAATTGTATGGAGATCGGAAATGTGATGTTAGAGGGTTCTTCAAAACAGAAGAAAAATATTTCAGATCTTTTGCCTGGGCGTGCAGAGTAAAGAACAGTAGCCAAGATACAAGATGTTTGTTGTTGGGTGTTTTTAATATATCGATTCCTGTGAGATGGAATCTCTTCACTAAGAATTAGATCCATTTGTTGCTAGAAAAGGCTTTTAAAAGTCATTAAAATGTTGCTAGTTTAAATGAAAATTATTGTGGGAGGTCTCACTGTCCCTGTCACACAGGAAGCTGAGCATCATGTTCCAGGAGTCTGTTCTGGTTTACTAGTGGGTGTGAAGACCCCAGTGCAATAGGTTGCGTCCCTGTGGGTGTGTTAGTGTTGAAGAGGAAGCCTTTGGCTCTCTGTACTTATCATCTCTGGAATAATCGCAGTCTGCCTTGTGGAAGAGGCTCCTGGAGCACTGGAGGTGAGCGGTCTGGGGGGCTGCGGGTGAGCTGGGCGGCTGATGGGCTGAAGCAAGGCCAGGGCTCTTTGTCCAGCCCTTGTCCCAGTGCGGTTTCAGACCGTCACCTCGGTTACCCTGTGCTGCGTGGGGCTGGGAGCTGGTGCAGGGCAGATGTTCGGACTAAACCCCTCAGGCCACTACTTCACATTTCAGACATTGCGAATTTGCATTTTTTTTTTTAAATTGTTTTAAAAAAGCCTTTAAAACTGGGAGCAGTGCTAATGCTCTTAGAGAAGTGTACTTCTTCATGGATATTGAATGAACTAGTATTCTATTGTTTCCTTTCAAAGAATTTTAGTAAAAAGCAGCGTCTTTGATTGTTAAAGGTGTAGCTGCTTGTAATGAAGCTAAAATGTTAATCCTGTGAGCTGCTTTGGTTTGGTTTTTGGATCTTTCCCCAGTCTTTAGAAGCAGAAGCTCTAGTTCTCGGTCTGGAAATGGCAATGGCCATTAAATGGAATTAGCTTTCAGTAGACTTTGATTTTAGGTCAGGTTGACTAACGTTAAGAAGATTAAAAATCTTGGAATACACTATCTGTTTCACTAAAAATGGGCACCCACGTTAATAAATGCTATTTACATAGCACCGGTGGGGTTGTACAGTGTCTCTCCCAGCCATCTTCAGTATATAGACCGTACAGCACAGCATTCAATGTCACACAAAGGAAAAACAGTGATCAGTGATCTTATTTTTTAATCTTCAAAACCCTTTCCATTTTGAAAAACAGGGGCAGTACGGTGTAGTTAACTGAGGAGCTGTTAGAGCTGGTATGACAGCGCTGGTTTACGACATTTTTATTGAAGCGAGATGCCCTTCTAGCTCACATAACTGATAACCTTCTGTCTCAGTTTCTCTTCTCGATGAACAGGAATTGCTCTGCAGTGTACAAGTACTGTGCAGCTTAGTTCGCAGTTCAAGGATAGGCTATAGGAAGGAGGTTTTTGAATGTTTTTTTAAATTTGATTATTCTGGAAATTAGCCAAATGAAAAGTAAATATGCTGCCAAATTAATAATTCTTTTAACTGTGGATATACGCATTTAAAATGAACTGTTGAAGTGGCTTGGAGGGAAGATCTTCAGAGGGGCTGGATAGCAGAAGAGAGATTTTTATGTTTGAAAATTATAAAATGTCAGGCTTTTATTAAGATAACACACTTGAGGCTCTCGTTACTGCTGCTAAGCTGTTATAAAGATCAATAGCTTCCAGTCCCATTACTGAATATGAGTAGCAGTATTTATTTTGGGACTTGTCTATTTTTAACTTGGTTTCTGTCTTTTCAATAATATCAAGAAACTATTGCTTACAGCAGCGTTTCCTTCCACTTCCCAGTGCTGTGACCTGTTGACGTTTGCCTCGTGTTTAGAACCTTTAACACCTTCGTGTTTAGAAGGCGGTACTTCAGCTGTCAGCGTGTGGATCTGAAGTGTCAGGGATGTGTTCAGAGCGAGCAGAGTATTAGCTGGTGGTGGTGCCTTTCTCTCCTGCCAGCTATGGAGCTGTGCTGACTCGTAGCAGAAGTAGAAGTCTCTGAGGATTGGGAACTGGTGGTGAAGAAGCGGTGTGCAGGGATGAAGTCTTCTGTGTCGTTAATTCTGACTTGCATGTAACTTCCTACACTCGGGCTCTGGGTCTGGTTTGATGACATCAGAGACAGCTTGTGGAAATCATGCCATTCCAAAAGAAGTTCATTTTAGATTTGGTCTAAAATTCGTGTTGAATCCAAATCCAAGTGGAGTGGTTTTGCTTCATAGGCTTCAATTTTTATTTCAAGGCTGAAAAGCTGCAATAGTTTTCTTGTCAAAAAGGCAGACAGCTCACTGAAGACTCAGTTGTTCTGCAAACTGTGAAATGCGCAAGGTTTTAGTCAGATATTTCAGTTTTTTTCTGTGAATTTTGGCAGTTTAGAACTAAGAAATAGGAGACTGAGTTTTCCTTTTCAATTTGAGAAGGTTTGGCTGGCCCCTCTCGTGACCGAGCGTGGCAGTTACTTCCTTGCTGTGTGCAGATGTTCGGGAGTATTGCTTGAAGTAGCTGTATGTTTTGCTTTGAAGATATATGACCTTTACCCATCTGGTTCACAGAGCATTTTAGCCTGTGATCTAAGTAAATGATTTTTAATTCCAAATAGAATTAAAATACTAAGAATACGTGCTAATCAGTGGAGGTGATAGTGACTCATTCTGATTAAGCTGGGTCTTACCCAAGGAAACAGCCAGAGGACAGTGGGTCTTTTGTCTCTGTTGAAGTGCTTTCTTGGAAGGGACTCCAGGATCTTGAGAAAGGTAACTGGTGATGTACAGGATTTTCACTGAAGTACGTCTAAGGCGAGAGTCAATTATTTATGCTTTATTTAATTAAAATGTAAGCACCAAGACCTACTGAAAACCCTGTGCAATGTGAAACTGCAAACCGAATTACAGGCAGTATTTTTTATGCTTGATTCTTTTTTTTTTTTCCCCCCCTTCCCTATGCTCTTTGAATTACAGTTAAAATGTTATTTTGTTTAGAACTGGTGCCCCTTACTGGCGCCACTTGTTGAAACTCTTCTTCCTTGTTTCAGATAACGTTCCAGAGGAGCTGAAGGACCCATTTTACATAGATCAGTATGAGCAAGAGCACATTAAGCCACCCGTGATCAAGCTGCTGCTGTCCAGCGAGCTGTACTGCCGCGTCTGCAGCCTCATTCTGAAGGGGGATCAGGTGGCGGCTCTGCAGGGCCACCAGTCAGTGATCCAGGCGCTGTCTCGCAAAGGGATTTACGTCATGGAGAGCGATGATACACCTGTGTCTGAGTCTGAGCTGGGCTCTGCTCCGATCAAAATGGTTAGCTTAATTAAATCACCTAATGAGCTGCTTTTTATTTAACACGAGCTAAAATAGTTCATGGAATGAAGAGCTCTGAATTTCTAGGTCGCTAACCTCAGGAATTTTTCATTTTAAATACAGTTAGAATAGTTTGTATTTTTTTTCTTAAAGGATTTTATTTTTCAATGCTCGTTGTTTCCTCCTTGTAGAGTTCTCATATGGCGATGATCGATGCTTTGATGATGGCCTATACTGTAGAAATGATCAGCATCGAGAAGGTAGTTGCTAGTGTCAAGCGTTTCTCTACATTCAGTGCCTCGAAAGAGCTGCCCTATGATTTGGAGGATGCGATGGTTTTCTGGATTAACAAGGTAACTCTGACTTTGGGGAACGCGGACCTGTTTCTTAGTGTCGCTTTTCAGGCTTTTAAGAAGATTCTGATGAGTGTCTTCGTCCCATCTTTCTTACCCATGCATTTCTGTCATCTCTTCCACTTCACATGAAGAGCTGCTTTAAATACTGTGGTGTTACTTGTTACAATAGTTATAAAAACCTTGTTATAATAGCCTCCTAACACACATTGTTATTAATAGTATTTGATTCCCTTATTACTGCAGCATATTCTAATTTCATCTTCTTGCTTGGCTTCCCAAGCTTTCCACATGCATTAGGAAAGAGAAGCAGACTAGCAAGGAAATGCAATTTCTTTTTCCTAGGGATGCTGAAATAAAGCTGGTAAATTTTTCAAGGCAAATTTTACAATAAGATAATTAAGAACTAAATTAGGAAAACTGTAGAAATCAGGTTCTTTCTTTTCAGACAAGGTGCTATGAGGTTTGGGGGAGGTTTCAGTGGAACATTGTTTCCTGTTAAATCACAGGATAGACTTAATTCTGACTGGCTTAGATACATTTACCAGAAAAACTGAAGTTAAACCCTTTCGAGTGACAAAGAGTCCCACTCCAAAGAGAAAGCCTCCTTTGTAAACCCAGGACTCCCCTGTTGTGATTATAGCTACTGCTAAGAAGAGACTTGGTCTTGAAAAGCGTTGTAGTACATTATTCTATGAACATCTGTGTTGGTGGAGCACATTAAGTAAGGGGAGGAGGAAGGAAACTTGGCTTGTGCAGACATATATTTGTATGTATTTTAATATCTTTTCTATGCTATGCCCTTTTAGGTGAACCTTAAAATGAGAGAGATAACAGAGAAAGAGATTAAATTAAAACAGCAACTAATGGAAAGTCCAGGGCATCAAAAGGTAAACCAAAGTTGTCTTCAGGTGTGTGATTTTGTCTACTGCTATTAATGGATTTTAATACAAGCATCTCAGTATTTTCTTTGTCAGAGAAGTGTGAGGCATCCAGTCCTCGAAAATCCTGAGGTTTTGTGCATGCAATCTGTCTGTCATCAGTGCCCTTCCTTACCTTTCATGGCCACTGGTATCTTCTGACTTTCCCTGAAGTTTCAGTTGGACTAGAATAACGTGTTTCAACTTAAAATAACTTGTATCAACATTTATATGACTTAGCTTTCACAGCACAAAATATATATTATATATTTTGGAAGCTCTTGGGGCATATTCATTTCGCATGGGTTAATTGTCTAATGTGTATTCAGGTTCTAGCTAGCAAGCATACTCTTGGCATTCAAATGGTTTATGTGTGTGTTCGTAGTTTTTTCCGCCTTTTTCCCTTGAAATTATATCACAATGCACTAACGTTGCAAACAGAGCACACTTTCATTTCTGGAGAGCTTAGAATGGAACTTTCTCAGACCTGAAGTGTATCGGCTATCTGAGCTCCTGGTTTCTGGTTTGATGAAGCCTTAAGGAAAACTGCTAAATTCTTGCCTCAAATTGGCATTGCTGTGCAAAGGGGATAAAAGTGTGACATACGAACAAAGCGCCATTGTTGTACTTTCATGAGTGGCAAAGCCTTTTGATGTGCTTTTTATGTAAAATAATATCCTTCAATGATAAGGAGCTAAAGAGCTGTTTAATTGACGTGATCTTGAAGGATCCCTTTAACTATTTGAGCCTCTGTTGACTTTTGGGTCTCATTTTAATATTTTTCAACGTAAATTTCTAGGCTCCAACCCCTCTAAAGTATGAAAGTGTTTATTGCTGAAGTGCATTTAACTATTACTGCTTTTAACTTGCATTGCTGATGTTCCTTTCCTATTCCCACGTTCCTTTCCTTGCTTCCTGAGCAGTCTCCTTCCAAATGGTATTGGAAATTAGTACCTGTAAGTGAACTACTTTTACACCAGTTGTCATCCACAAAACCATGGCTTTTTAAACTTCTTCAGAGTGTTTGCTTCCATTACAACGCTGCTTAGCCCGTCTTTGAAACAAACCACTGTGTAACCTTTTGGGTCATCAGGCTTAGTTTTCATAACGTGACGTTTGCATACTGTACAGCATACAGCATAGTCACTCCACAGCATTTCGAAAGGGTTTCCACAGCGCAGGAGGGAGGGCTGTGGAGTAGCAGCAGAAAACGAGACAGTTAACAGCAGTGGGAGTGGTTGTGTTTGCTATTTTGTTGTAAGCAGGCGATCCATCACAGCACTAAGGTGATATAAAAGCTGGTTGGTTTAAACAGTTGCTTCATCTTTGAATCCATGGTCAGATGTTTGCAGACAGTCATTACACAAAGCTCTTGCTCTGCGCTCGTGCTAGTTTGTAAATCTGCCAAAGCCAGAACACCGTTAGTCACTGAGATGGGGTTAGGAGGTTGGACAGACCAGTTTGGAGCTGTTAGGACAGCTGCTGGAATTGTGTGCTGAACTAATGAGACTGAAGCTGGCATAATGGGAGCAAAGGCAGCTTACATATCAGAACAACGGACTTAGTTTCTTCATGGTGAAGTGTGAGAATGAAATATCAATTCCATTATATATAAAAAAATAATAAAATTATACTTCTGGTATACAAGCCTGCATTCTTTTGGCAGAGTTTCCTGGGTTTATTTCAACTTGCAGAGGTTTTTCTTTGTTCCTTTGCTTCCCTTAGCCTCAGTACTCTTTCTCCTGCACTTGCTGACTTCAGTCGTTTTCATTTTCTCTCTGGGAAGATGAGATCTGTTGTCTCGGTTGCAAATTCCAAAGAGCAGTGTACTGAGAAAAGGCAGCGTGATGGGGTAGTCGCCTGTCTCCACGATCTCTCTGCCTTTCCACAGAGAGCTCAGTCCCACCCCATAATCCTTTATTTGTTTGAACCCAATGTATGGGCAGCAGTGAAAACTTGATATATCTGAAAGAAAGGAAGTTAGAGCGGGGCCCTGCAGGCTGATAGACTGTGACAGAGCCCTGTCTTCCCCTGCCAGTATGTAATGGAGTATTGACCTGGTGCTTATCGCTTACGTTCTAGTGTGCTCAAAGATCACACCCGTATTTGAGGCAATCACTTGATAGCCTTTCGAGGAAGGCAAGTAGGTTTAGGTTTTGTTTAGAGATAACTGGGTGAGAGAAGAAAAAACTGACTTGCAGCTGGTGGTAAAGGAAGGAATAAATAGAGGTTATCTTGCTGCTAGTCCAGTACCACTTAGATTATACTGGTTTATTGACAGATTTTGCAGTCTCCATAGGAGCTCTCACACTGTGTCACTTCTGTCTTTCATTTTTCTTTTGAGATTTTTTTTTAAATGGAGATTTATCTCTATTTCTGCATGCAGTGCCTACAGATGTCATTAATTGTATGCATAGGCTGAGGGGGAACAAACCACAAAACTTGGCTTAGAAAACAAGAAAGAATTCAGAATTTCTCAGTATAAAGGACTGAATGGTTAAGAGAGTAATAGTTGAGCAAATAATAAGGAATTAAATCCATAAAAACCCTGTTTGATGATAAATTTGTGGGTTTTTTTCACTAAAGCTAAAATAAACAAGGAATTCTTATAGATTTTAGTTCTCAGTGTTGAGTGTAGTTGGTTTAAATTCCATTTAAGCCTACTGGAAAGGAAATGTTTGTATCTAAATGCAGGAGGAATTTAAGTTTAAAAAGAAATTTCTGAAGTTTGGCTTTACTCTGCTTACTTCGACTAAGTGGATAAGTGATGAGCCTTTTAAGCTAACCAGTTCACCTTAGTGTTCATACTTACTTTATGAGATCTAATGACCACACTTCCAGTGCATAACAGATGTTGCTAATGCATTTGATTTGATTTTCATGTTGGAATAATCACCATCGTGTATCTCATGTTTCTTTTTGTGTAAGCCTGATCTGATGCATGCCGTCTCGCACTGCATGCTGGAACCAGTGGAATATGCTCGTGTGGTACAGTATGATTCACATTCCATTACATATTTGTGGAGTGCTCCAGGCTGGGGAAAAAAAAAAAAAATTCAACTTACACCTGGTAAAAGGGCAGGAAAAATAGCATATAGAGATACTCCTTGAGTTACTCACCTTTGCCAGGGAAACTTAACATGTTTGTATGTGTGTAAAATGAATAAATGAAACTGATTGTTAGTACTGTGAGTATAAGTGATCTTTGAACAGGTTTTTTTCCTCAGCCTGTGCCATCCTAAACTGACACGTATGAGTGTGTGTGTGTGTGTGTGTGTGTGTGTGTGTGTGTGTGGAGAGCTTTCCCAGGTGGCCTTGGAAAGTGTGTGATATCATCAGTAAAATCCAGCTTTCCTCTGCGGATTAAATACGTTCTCTGTATACCTGCGTGTTAGGCCAGCACATCTCTCCAGATAGTCAGTTAAATGCTAAGTGATATTAGTGCACTACAGTGTAAAGGAGCCTTTTTCCGGCACTGGAAGGTGTCTCTGCCGGGCTCTGTAGCATATTGCTCTCCCACTTGCCCCATCGCTTTGCTGTTCACACGTAGCTCCAGCCTTCTTGTCTAGTAGCATGTGGATGCTCTAGCGAATACCAGCACTAAAGCTCTTGCAAAGCTTGCAAGAAGCAATGCCAAGATTTGTTCTGTGGTTGACTGGCTCTAGCTGCTCTTCAGCCACACTCCAAACAATGTAAGGACCAGCGGGTGGTTTGCAGAAGAGTTTGACACTGATGGGAAGTGAAATCCAGGAGAGTTTTGCTGCTGTGGTAGCAGGCCCCATGCTCCTCTCGCTGACCACTTTTGGAAGAAGCCGCATTATTTCTTTTGCACGACGTCTGTGTTGTGTGCTGGCTTGCCAGACAAGTTCTGAATCTCTCTGAGAGAGCTTTGCTGTCTGTGGACGCGATGGCAAGCCTGTGGATGTCGGTCACGTATGAGAAATCTCTGGCTCATCTGGATTATTTTTTGCTGTGTTTTGTTTTTTGGTTTGTTTTTCCCAAGCTTTCAGTGTTCTTATGTAGTTACCTCATCTCTTTCTTTGGATCTGCTGCATTCATGCATCTCTGTGGAAGGATTTTGACTTAAATTGCTTGTAAGAAGTTCAAGTGTGTGAATGAATCTAGGAGTCCAGCAGCACAGATTGCTTCCAGATATGCAGAGAATGATTAAAAGGGAAGCAACATAGTCTTCAGAATTGGCTTCCGCTGAGAGAAAAATATAACCCTGTGAGTGGGTTTTGACTCAGAGCAGAATGCTGTAAAGGATCCACCGTAAAGAGTTTTCAGTGCTTTAGGAAAATTCCTGTTTAAATTTTATTTTTCTTTTTGTTAGCATCATGCGAATACCTGTTTTCTTTTGTTAGGTGCGTTACCGAAGAGACCATCTTTCAAGCAGACAATTACCTTACTTTCCTTTGCTTGAGGATTTGATGAAGGACTGCAGCGACGGTGCTGCTCTTCTAGCTGTGATACACTATTATTGTCCAGAGCAAATGAAGCTAGATGGTATGTATTAGAGGTTTCTAAAAAAAGGATAATGAAAACTTCTTCAATCTGTGAAAGTTGAACTAGAAATACATTATCAAAGGAAAATGCGACACATCCAATAGGCAGTGTGCTACAGTGAGTGAAGAGTCAGGTCGCATATGGAATCTGCATCAGGGTGTTTGAAAAATAACCTCTCTTTGATTTTGGTTTTTTCCTTACTGTGTTTAGAAGGCTCTGCTCTGTGCATTAAGACCTACAAAATAATCCGTTCTGTTGTAGAGCTAGATGATTTGCCTTTCTTTGCTCAAATGACTGAGCTTTGTTTCAACAGACCATAAAAAAGGAATGCATGTCCCCTACTATTCGCTGATAATTCTCATGTTCTTCTGTAATTATGCAATTTGACATTTTACAATCTAGGTTTTAAAATAGTTTCTCCTGGTTTTCAGCAATTGTCCCTCTCCAGCATATCAAACAGGAGTTCTCCTTCCAAATGCAAAGCTGATACTGCTCTGTCTGTGGTTTTCTTCCTCCTTTTCCTGTCCCCCTGGTTTTTGACGGTAGAGGAGTGTCACTGGTAGCCAATAAATATTAAATGGTGGTGTCTAAGCAGCCTGTGTAGTTCCTGTACATGGTGTTTCTGTTAGTTGTGGATGGAAAGTTAATACATCCGAACAGTGTTGGAACTTTCTCTTTCTCACACCTCTAGATATCTGTTTGAAGGAGGTAACTTCAATTGCAGACAGCCTCTATAACATCCAGCTTTTGAGAGAATTCTCGAATGAGTATCTGAACAAATGCTTTTACCTCACATTGGAGGACATGTTATATGCTCCTTTGGTTTTAAAGGTAAGAAACGTAATGAAGGATCTACTTTTAAATAAAACATGAGTAACTCGTAAGTGTTTTGTCATTGTGAGGCGTGTTTTTTCTGTTTTCCTGTTGTAGCCTAACGTCATGGTATTCATTGCGGAACTCTTCTGGTGGTTTGAGAATGTGAAGCCAGACTTTGTACAACCAAGAGATATTCAGGAAATAAAAGATGGTGAGTGTTTGACTCTTGATAAATGTTGGCATGTTATTTGAAATCCTTACATTACAAGGAAGCTGTTGCACAGTGGTGTTTCCTTTGGAGTTTTGTTTCTACTTTCTGCTTGTGGGGATCTCTGAAAGCAGTGAAAATGGAAGGAGAGTTAATCCTAGATCCACTTGAGTTCTGACTTTTGGAAGGAGATGAGGAGGTAATTTTTCCCTAGTCCCAGTAATTATTTACTTATTGTTTCCTTTCCTATGAGATCTCTTTGAGATACGTATTTTAAATACCGAGTGTTACTTCAGGTTTCATTTTAGTGTCATGCCATAAAGTTTTCATTCTCGTGTACTGCACTCTGGAAACTCCCTGTTCTATTTTGTTGTTTTGATGGCTGGTACAAGTCGTGTTAATGTTACTAATATCTGCACAGTTAAAACAGTGCTGCAGCAGAAGAGCAGTCGTCCACCTGTTCCCATTTCCAATGCAACCAAGCGAAGTTTCATGGCCAGCCCTGCCAGCGCAGCTCCAGCAGACCTGCAGCCCGCTGCTCAGGCAGGCCCTGAGGCTTGCAGCAGATACTACCTGCACCCCGAGGAGCCTGACTATCTGTGAGTCTGTTCTCGTGGTGTTTGGACTAATCTTCACGTTATGCTTCCATTTGGATAATCTAGGAATTTCTGCTGCTAAGCGTTCTGATTTTGCTCCACATGGAGTGAATTTGAGGTGTATTTAGAAACATGAACAGTTTGATTTCAGGTAGGGGGATTACTTTTGTAGTGTTACATTGGAAACCCTTTTTCTTTTAAGTAACTTTTTCTAAATTAACGGTATGTATTTTAAAGAGTTTGGGGGTAACTATTACCAGTGTAACGTCACAGCTGTATCATTTCTCTCACTCTTGTATTGATGAATTTTTGCTTTTCTGAAGTAGTGGCAAAGGAGGAAGTCCTGCCTTCAGCCCTTCCCATCCACTGCTCCCTTTGAGACAAAAGCAGCAAAAATCTTTACAGGGAGAGGACAGTCCTGGTAAGTCTACCTGGAATTTGCATTTCAACAGGCAATGGCCATCAGTGTCAATATGGTAGTGAATAAAAATACAAGTTCATATACGAGAATGATCTAAAATTGAATTAAACTGCAGTCAGCCAAGTGGAAGCGTGTTCAGTTTGAGTGAAGCATCTTTCTTTGCATTAGAAGATTTTAAAGATCTTTTAAGGAAGTTGCTGGATTTAAAAGAAAGGAAAAAGCCACCTGTCAAATTTCGTAAGACTAGCAAAAGTTTTAGGAAGTAAGATTGTCATCCAGAATAACAACCTCACTGTAGTACTTGACATATTTTGCCTAAACATTTTTTTAATTACTGAAAATCTAGGTTTTGTACTTAGCCAGAGATGCTCAGGATTTCTTTTCTTTTATCAGCTAAGCTGCCAGCCCAACATTCCAGTGCTTAACCTTTAACAACATGCAGCAAGGGGGTTTTTTTGCTTTATATATGTGGTCCCTTTTCACTGTGTTTTTTTCAGGCTTTGTCTGTCTGTCTTTGGTTGATATTTCAGCAAATTGTTTTTTGCTGCCATCTCTTGGTGAAGGAGTCTATTATGTTTGCTATTAAATAAAGTAAAAATGCTCATTTAAAGACGATTTCTAAACTGTTAACAATTTAAAAAATATTTCAGGTCAACGGCATCGTTCTAATTCTCTGACCCGTGTGGACGGGCAGCCACGAGGTTCAGTTCTTGCGTGGCCAGAGAGGAAGCCCAGGTAACTGATGCACTGAAGTATTACCATAGTGTTTAGTGAGAGAGCACTGTGACAGTTTCATTGTGGTAAAGGGGTGTCACTTGCTTAGAACTGGACTCAGAGCCACTGCATTTTGTTTTCTTTTAATGTACGTTTTCAGAGATGAGTGATTTTAGGGTTGCATTTACTTTTAACATGATTTTCAGTACGCACTGAAGGTGGAAGTGCTATTTGATATTCCTGGTCGCGTTTGATACAGGATACGTTTTTCAAATGGAGGAAAAATTTTAGCTGTCCGTGTCATGGTTCTTAGTTCAACAAATGGTAATTTTTTGTGCTGAGGTGTCAGCAGACTGTTCTTATCTTTTCCAGGCCTCTGTCTCAGCCAACACCATTTGCTCTTCATCATTCTGCCAGTAGTGATGTGGACCCTGGGTCTGGTGACAGCATTAGTCTGGCTAGATCCATCAGCAAAGACAGTCTGGCTTCAAACATTGTTAATGTAACTCCAAAAAATCAGCCCCATCCTCCATCAGTGAAAACCAATGGGAAGAGCTTGCTGAACAATGTTGAGATGGAAGATGAAGATGAAGAGCTTATTGCAATAATCAGATCTGAAGAAAGGCCAAGCCGCGGCGATCTTGACTTGCAGAACGCGTCAGCCAGGGTGCCCAGCATAGTTGCAACTGCATGGTCTCCGAAAACAAGTAACGAGACTTCAGAAAGCAAACCAGACAGTTTTTACTTGGAGCCTTTAATGCCTGCGGTGCTAAAACCAGCAAAGGAGAAACAGATAATCAATAAAGAGGATGAATGTGGGGAGGGGAAACAAAGGAGTTTTGTAACAAAGAGATTAACTGAAGGACACTTGCCTTTGATCCGCAAGAAAACAAGCAGCAGTCATGGTGAGCATGACCTCAATAGGACTTTTACTCCAATTGCTAGTTCTGATTTCACTTCAGTTGCAGATCCTAGTACTGCAGATTCGGTGGCACTGCTGGAGGCAGGTTTAGAAGCTTCCAGACCTTTGGCTAGTAGCAGTTTAGACCCTTCCACTCAGGAGCTATCCACTGGAGGGTTCTTTCTTCACGCTGCTAAATCTGATGATGACATAGCAAGTAAAGTCAATGCAAGTTACGTGAAAAGTCTCAATTCGCATGTTGCGGATACTACATGGACTATGGTGAGACAGGACTCTGACTCAGATCTCTTAGACATAGAAGATGCTGAGCAGGACTTGGTAGTCATAGATGACCATCCTATAGTTGCTAAATACATTGGCGAGGAAGAATCTGCCAAACTGCAAGAAGATATGAAAGTAAAAGAGCACGAAGATAAGGATGATGCTAGTGGACGTTCCAGCCCGTGTTTGAGTACAATTTCTCAAGTTAGCAGCGTGTCCATGGCTAGTGGGAGCGTCCGAATGACCAATTTTGCAGAACGAAAGCTTCAGAGGCTTAACAGCTATGAAACAAAGTCCAGCACAAGTAGTTCACAGAAGACCACACCAGATGGCTCAGAAAGCTGCCCAGCACCACTGACCACCTGGAAACAAAAGCGAGAACAAAGCCCCAACAGACAAAATAAAGATAACGTTAATCTTTTAGCTTCTGAATTGGTGCAGCTTCATATGCAGTTGGAAGAGAAACGAAGGGCAATAGAAGCTCAGAAGAAGAAGATGGAAGCCTTATCAGCAAGGCAGCGACTAAAATTGGGCAAGGCAGCTTTCCTGCATGTTGTTAAGAAAGGGAAATCTCCTGACGTTCCACAACCTCTTAAACCAGAACATTTTGCAAAAGAATATTCTCAGCACAATGGTGAAGACTTAGATGAAGTTTCGTTGGGTTCCAAATCTGAGGAGTTTCTTGTGAAAGAGGACGAGAGAGAAGAAATGCTTAATGATGCTCAAGAGGTAACAAAAGCAAAAATGCAAGAGAGCCTGGTGTTTGCTGAGCAGCACAGACCAAAAGACTCTGCTGCTCTACATGATTTGGAAAAAAGTAAGATTATTTCTGTGGCCCTCCTAGAAGACAATGTTACTGAAGTGGATATAAATGAATGTGATCTGTCTATTGAGAAACTAAACGAAACAATCAGTACCCTTCAGCAGGCCATATTAAAGATTTCTCAGCAGCAGGAACTGCTTATGAAATCTCCGTCAGTGCCATCACCAGGAACCAGAAGTAACTCTCAGGACCAAAAGGTAAAACCATCAATTCATTTTGTGGAGCCCCTATCTCCAACTGGAATGAACAGTCTTCGTAAACCACCTCGGTTTGGTCAAGGAAGGACTCCTCGATCAGGAAGACCAGCTGATCTGAAAGTCACTAAAGACAGACAACAAAATTCAACACGTGTTAAAACCCCAACACAAAGTCTAGAAACCTTACCACATTTAAGACCATTTCCATCCAATAGCTTGTCAAAGACACCAACAGAAATCAGCTTGGAAAGCAGTCCTGATATTGGGAATGGTTCTCAAGAAAAGTGTTTCTTTGACACCTATAGACTTCATGATGAGAGCAACCAACGGGCACTTGTTCTCTCCACCTCCAAAGATGCAAATATTATTTCTGAAATGAGCAACGAGGTGAACAACAGCTTCAAGGAAACAGGGTTGAATTCTTCTGATGGCTCAGGAAAAGAAAATGTCCCAGTGGATGAGCCACTGAGAAGCAAGGCTAATCTCATCGAAGTGGACTTGTCTGACTTAAAAGCTCCGGATGAAGGAGAACTTGAAAACCAGGATAGCTCTGCAGATATAATGAGTGAAGGTGATCAGAAGTCTGGTGTGGGGTTTTTCTTCAAGGTAAATACCTTACCTGTCTGTGTTTGGTTATTGTTGCACATTTGCCCAGCAGTAGAACTATTTTTGTCGCCTTCATTCTTCAGTCTTCTGATGGAACACGGTGTATTTTGCCTGCAATATTAGGATCTAAAAAAACTGCATTGGAAGAGAATCGCTGGTGGAGAGAAAAAGCTTTGATGTAATGTCTGAGATCCTGGTTCTTGTTAGCTTTACCAGGAACTGGGATTAACCTTGCTTTTCTGCTCTTTCCCTTAGTTTTTTCTGAGAAACAGACAACCATACAAACATGTTGTAAGTACTTAGCACAAAAGAATCACAAAATGCAGGGGGAGAATTTCCCTGGTTGAAATCCCAGTGTTCTGTTGAACCTGTATCAACCAAAAATAAAGGTTCAGGCAGACCACAGGTATCTAGTAAAACCCTGCTGAGCTGGTTTTAAAACTTCTCAGGGAGATGAGAGACTGAACTGGGGATTTTGGCATTTGCACCCAATTTTCTCCAATTTTGAGCAGCCAAAAAGAATTTAGTTGTACAGCTGTAGGTACAGGTGACTAATTAGATGCTGGTTCTCATGCAGCTTTTGGTTTTGTCCTTGATGGTAGTGTACGGGGCTCATGATGAAAACATACTAAATTGAAGTAAATTTTCTCATTTCACACCTAACTCTGGCTTGTGGAAAGGGTTATTGTTAAGCTGTTGGTTCTTTAATAGCTGGGCCATCTCAGTCTCACTGATTTTATACAGTGTGATGAATATGGATGGACTCAAAGGTTACCGCTGTGCTGGGGTTCCTTGTGCTGGCCGTCCTAGCCCACACGGTAGCTGCATTGTACTTTGCAGTTCTAGAAGGTTTTGTGGAGATCAAGGATACTTACACAGCCTGAGCAAGATGAGACCCTTGTTTTTCTCCTCACAGATTTAAGGGAACACTAAAACTGTCTCTTAAATTTTTCTTGTGCAACAAAAAGTTCAAGACAGTTCTGATTTACACTCATCAGTTCTAAAAATGTAAAGATTTCCAGAAGTAATAGCTGACCTTTTCCTAAAGCCTTCCTGGGATCCTCAGTGACCTTGTAATGTCCAGCTTAATATATTCTCTTGTTTAACACTCTCTCTCCCTGTGAATTTTGCAGGATGAACAGAAGGCAGAAGACGAGCTCGCGAAAAAACGTGCGGCGTTCCTTCTGAAACAGCAGCGCAAAGCTGAGGAGGCTCGGATCCGGAAACAGCAGCTGGAGGCTGAAGTTGAACAAAAAAGAGACGAAGCTCGGTAATAACACAGAAAAGAATATTTGCTTTTATCTTTAAGATGAGGACAACTATTACACGTGGAATATAATGTTGTGTTTGCTTTTCAGTCGCAAAGCTGAGGAGGACAGAATACGGAAAGAAGAAGAGAAGGCTCGAAGAGAACTTATCAAGCAGGAATATCTAAGGAAAAAACAGCAGCAAATTTTGGAGGAGCAAGGTCTTGGAAAGCCCAAATCGAAACCCAAAAAACCCAGGCCAAAGTCGGTCCATCGTGAAGAATCCTACAGCGATTCAGGGACAAAGTGTTCTTCCACACGTAAGAATTCTGATTCGTTTGTCCTCGCTGAGCCTGCAAATCTGCTTTAACAAAATGTGTTTCACGTTTTCTCTGTTCTTCTGTAGCAGATAATTTGAGCAGTGCTCAGTCTGGTTCCAGTCTGTCTTTGGCCTCGGCAGCAACAACCGAACCCGAAAGCGTTCACTCTGGGGGCACACCTTCTCAGAGGTAGGGAGAGGCTGGACTCTGATAGTTTTACCTTTTACGACATTATGAAATGGTGTTGGGGTTCAGTGACGTTTGCTTCAGTTCACTGGCACAGAGGCACGATAGTAATTACTGAATTAACCCTCTATCTTACATGGCTGCCAGCTCCCGTCTTCTGGACGAACTTGCAATTGGGTTTTGTTTTCTCCCGAAGCATAATAGACTTCTGCTTTCATAATCTAGCAGGGAGAATCTGACTGTTTGGGGGAGGAAAAGCCTGTTCCATTCAGAGCAGCAACTGGTGAATTTATTTAAGATTGGAGGGGGAAAATACCCAAAATCTTGGCATATAATGTTTTTTTATTTTTTATTCCCCCCAGAGTTGAATCAATGGAATCCTTACCAATACTGAGCAGAAATCCCAGCAGAAACACAGAAAGAGACTGGGAGAACGCTTCCACAGCGTCCTCCATCGCTTCAGTGGCAGAATACACAGGTGACTGGTTTGGTCTGAGTGTTTTATCAACAGCAGGTCAGAAAAAGCTGCGGTATATCTGATGTGACACGTCGTTATTTTTGAGACATTGTCAGGTGTATTTTGTTCTGTTTAATGTCCCTAAAAGTAAGTTATTGTAGAAAAATATTTGTGGGTTTTTTTGGCTTTGGGGAATGAGAATTTTAATGTTCATAAATGTGGGGCAAATAATTTTTACTTGTTTATCTTCCTTAGGTCCAAAACTGTTTAAGGAACCCAGCAGCAAATCAAACAAACCTATTATTCACAACGCGATATCTCATTGCTGTCTGGCTGGAAAAGTGAACGAACCACACAAGAATTCGATATTAGAGGTAAACATTAAAATACAGAATTACTAATGCACTCGCAGTAGAAGGTCTCTGTAGTGCTCATTTCCCATTCCCACGGATGCACTGTAGCGAATGCCATTTCCTAACAGCTACCTGTACCGAGAACCCTCCACTGCCCCTGTGGACTTGTGGAAAACACCCTCCTGTGTTAAGAGTTCAACTCCTCAGTTTATAAAAGGGCTGAAAATCATAGTTACTGATCTAGTGTTCCAAAAAACCGCAAGCACTTACTTAAGTGTATGCAGAAACTCTTAACAGGAGACTTTCCCCGGGAAACCATCCATGTGTACATATGTTTGTTTATTTTAACGCAGGAACTAGAGAAATGTGATGCCAACCACTACATCATTTTGTTCCGTGATGCTGGCTGCCAGTTCCGAGCACTTTACTGCTACTACCCTGACACCGAGGAGATCTACAAGCTGACGGGAACAGGGCCAAAGAGCATCACCAAGAAAATGATTGACAAACTGTATAAGTACAGTTCGGACAGAAAACAGTTTAACGTGATTCCAGCCAAAACCATGTCGGTCAGCGTGGATGCGCTCACCATCCATAACCACTTGTGGCAAGCCAAGCGACCCGCAGTGCCAAAGAAGACTCAGACTCGTAAATGACCCCGCGTTCTTGGGGAGAAGATTGTGGAATGGGAGCGCATCGGAAGACGACATGTTTACCATTTTCCTCCAGTTTGGTGTGAAATGTGCAGAACCATAAACACTTTTTAAGAAGCTTCTGAACAGAAACCGTGGATACAAGCTATGAAGAATGAAGGAACGTTGCCAGTGTTTTTTATGAAAGATGAATCTGCTGTTACACCCAGCGCTAACTACTGTGGCTTTCGACTGACGAGGGACTGTGCATGTAGCAAGATCTTTAATAAAGAGGATTTCCTTTTACTTGAAGCTTTTCATCGGTACAAATTGGGAATAATTTAGTTCCGTTTCCTCTCCGCCTCATTCCCTCCTCTTTTCCTGTCGTTCTTACAGTTGGCAAGCTCCAAACTTTGGTGGAAGGATTGAACAGATCGTGGGTGAAGTGTTTTGGGTTTGGTTTGGTTTTTTAAACAGTCTTTAGGGAAATCTTCCTTTCAGACTTTTTTGAGGAACTGTTTAATACATCCAATTGTTGTACTGTATCTACTGCCAACATAAGTCCAGCTCTCAGATTTCGGAAACAAGCCCCAACTTGTGCTGCTCAGACCAGAGTTTACTTGCAGTATCTGTTTAGGATAAGCACTGCAAGGATTGCAAAAGCCAGTCTTTTTTAAAACAAATCATTCGCAAATGTAGAGATTTCTGGAATACAATCAGGAAGAGGCATCCAGGTGCTACTAGCTGGGACGTGCCCGACTGAAACTTAAGGCAAGCTGACTGGAGCACAGTTATTACTGGTTTCCGTTTCAGGTAGTGTCCTAAAGATTCGTTTGCTTTAATAAAGATGGATTCTGGTAGGTATAGAACGTTTCCACTCTGAGCACGCTAATCCTGTACGATGGTGCACTTAATGATCACAAATTTTAATGTTTTTATTACATCATGAAATGTAATTCTACTTTCTTTGTCCTGTCTTTATTCTGAATGAGCAGCATGCTCTAAACGAAGAGTGTGTTATGTTTTTTATTTTGGGTGATATATTAATATATATTGATTTGTTTTTCTCATTTAAAAGCAATTTTTAAACAGAGACATTTGCATTTGTTTCAAAAGCCCAAATAAGTCGAATGGCTTGGATTTCTTTTCATGTTGAAATATTAAATCTTGAGTTATGACCTTAAAAGTCTTTGTGTTTCAGCAGATTAAATTTTTGTCTGTGGTAACAGGGTATATTTGCAGTTCAGTTCCTTTTTTTTTTTTTTTTTAAATAATCCTATGTCTCATTTTTGGCCCTGGCTGGACTTTGAGTAGGTTTCTCTAGCTATGACCTAATTTAACCTGCTCACGTGTGCCTGCTGCATCTGGGTTGACTCCACTACCTGAGAGTCGCGTAGGCTTACAATGTTGGTTTGCACATGTTTACGTTTATTTGAAGTGTTACTTGAATATGCAAGAGGCACTACACCATCCTAGGGAGGAACTGAGCTCTGAAGGAATGATCAGATGTTGAGAATGATGGAAGTCACCAAGAGTTCTGTACATAGGGGAGTAGGGTATGTAATAAAGTGCTGACTAGGTAGAGCAAAGTGAAGGTCTTCCAGTGCGGTCTCTCCATGTTTTCCCCTTCCAGTACTCCTTGAGTAGGCTGCTGCAACTCTGTAAATTATGTTAGATAGTTTGCTGCTTGTAAATAATTAAAGGCTTTATGGTTTCTAAAGTGCTAAGTATTAAACACCATCATGAGTGTAACTTTTGTTACCATGCTTTTCATGCTTGTGCTTTATTTCTCACGGTTTGATATTATATACCATATTTATTTTATGAAACACTGAAATTTAATAAAAATCATTAACTGATTTCCTTTTTATTTCATGTGTGCCTTTGTTGTTGTGACACTTCATCCCCTCCAAGAACTAATACGCTTTAAAGATGTGCTATTCTGTGTTTTGTTGTGCTCTTAGAAAGCTCCAGCTGGAAGTAGCTGTAGTAACTTTACTCCAAGAGCTTTGTTCTCCCAACCGTGATGGCAGCGTGCAAGAATTGGACCAAAAGGCTTGCAGGAAATTGGAAAGTAATTTAATGGTCTCCTTAAGATTTGTTTCATCACTCTTCAGACTCTTGAGTCTCTCTGGTGGGTTCTCTTCGATTGGTGCATTCAGTTAGTGACAGAATTTTCAAAGCACCGTAAGAATTTCTTTCGTTGGCCTTTTCCGTGTTAGCTCGCTTGTGATTGTAAAGACGAGTTGCCTCTAGGATTTAGAGCTAAGCTGGTTGGTTGAGCTTCATTATGGATCCATCGTGGTTGCACAGAAGTGAAATTTGCACTCTTGAAACTATAGACTTTTCCAAGGCAGAAATAATTTTCTGTGGTTGTACAATAAATTTTTCAAAGTTAGACCTTGAAAAAAGCATTAATCTCTAATACCTTGGCAGGGGATACGGTGTATTAATTCCAGGAAAGGAGGAGAGGGAGAGAGTGAGAAGCTTGTTTGTAAGATCAAAACGTGGAACCTGTGGGTGGGTGTGCAGAGGAGCGTGGGAAAACGGTCGGTGTGTTGTAGGTGAGCGCAGACAGTGCTTGGCTGAAGGGAGAAGAATTTGTTTTCTTAAACGGGTTTTGTATAATCCAAAATGTTGACCGAAAGGTGTTCACTGCTTGGTGTCAGCCCAGGGAAAAATGTGATTGCAGGACCGTGGCTGCTGACCGCTGTGAGCACTGGTCTGTGAGGCCTATGGGATGCTGATCCCGCTGGGTTTCGGACCGGGGTTTGGTGACATCGCGCTTGGGGCTTCGCTTCCAGTGCCCGAGAACCGCGATGTGCAGGAGTGAGGTGATCTCTGCACTCCGAACTGTCAGGGAGGAATGGTGCCAGCATCGTATTTGCTGATGTCACTTCTAAAAATCACTGCTTAGAACATGCCGTTTGTCCTTCCCACAGCTGCGCACCAGCGCAGTGTGAGTGCAGCTGAGGTGGTGGGGAGTCACCGGTGGTTCTGGTATGGTTCTGTGCTCGGTGTCTGGGCCTCCTGCAGATAAAGAATTTGTCAGCCTGCAGCTTGAGCTGCTTGTTTCGTTTGGATTTCAGCAGGATTAATTGGAGCAGGGTTGTTCCCCCTTAGCCATGTCTAAAGGGCTACAAAGCCCTTCCAGCTGCTCACAAAGGTTCTTGTTCTGCTCCCTGGGAAGGGAGAGATGGACCTTCAGGTGTACAGCTGCAGTGGCAGCTTTTCCTGCTGACTGTAGAAGGGAGGTAACTGTAATAGCTGTCTAATAAACAAGCAGGGGTTTTTTTTCCATGGAATTTTTGAAGATGTGCCTGAGCTGAGCAGTCTGTCAGCCTGCCCTGGACATGCCCCACAGTGCTGTCAGTGTGTTCCCTCTGAGCGGGAGAATTCCTGTCCCGTATAGAGCAGTACGGAAGCAGATCTGTCCGTGACCTCTCGATTCTCACTCGTTTCTGACACAGAATAAATACAAGAATGTACATCTTTAAAGTGCTTTTAAGTGCAATTTCTTTTCCTCTAGCTGTCATACATCAGTCTGTGTATTTACACGTGCTCTTTGCGTTCGTACTCAATGTGTCTGTCTCATTTCCATCGTGCTCTCCAGTAGAGTAGGAGTTCAAGCAGGAATAATCTGAGTAGTGGAAGTACTGACTGACGTTGAAAACCTTCACGCAGTCCAACACGATGCGCTGGGCTGCTGGAACGGTTGAGCGTGCAAAAAAATAATCTGACTTTTCTGCCCCCCACACTGGCGAGTTCAGAGCCGGTTGATCCCTTTGGAGTTCCACGTACTACAACCGGTGGTTCGGGGCTGTGGTGTGGAGTGAGAGTAACAAGACTGACTCCTTAGGACTTGAATTTTCCATGCCTTTGGCTTTTTTCCCCCTCAAGCCTTCGGCAGAGATCACTAGAGGCAGGGTCAGAACCCTCAAACCCCCCCTCACTTTGGGTTTTTAGATGTTGTTTTAAATACAGCATCATCTGCGATCTGAACTGCCTGGCCGTGGAACCGGGTGGCTGTTGCGCTTTTGCCGGCAGGATCACACGTGGGCTTCAAAGCCTCTCCTCGGCTGTGTATGAAGCTGTTATCCCTGCTGTGCTGATCCCGTTAAATAGCTCTCAGTTCGTTAAGGTCTAAGTTGAATCAATTTGAAGCAGTTTGGTGGGGCGCAGGTGGCTGAGGGAGGCGGGGTGGGGGAGCGGAGGTGCGGGGTACGATTCCTGCAGTGGGTTTTGTCATTAAGGTGCCCAACTGCAGCTGAAGTCTGAGACCTCAGGGGAGGCTGGTTTCTTGGTGACACCTCGAGGACACCACTCCAGACAGTGACGGGCAAAGAAAGTGGGATTTTGTACCTGTTCTTGTGGCACGTGCAGAACTGGAGAACTCTGAAGTGTTCCGTGGGGAAGGTGTTTCCTGGGTGCTTCTAAGAAGGGAAAACTTACAGAATATTCTTCAGGTCAGTTTGAAATGGAGATATTCATGTGGTCGACTTGAGTATATTTTTTAGATGTCTAAAATGGATCTTTCAACACATTCAAGCAAAAAAAAAATTGAATTCTTGTCCTCACATTGATCAGATGTTCTATTGTCTAATTATATATATGAAGACTGAGTATAAAAATGGGAGAAAAAGTTTACTTTATGTTACCGCTGTAATATTTTTGGGTGTTACTTGTGTATTATGGTATATTTAAAACTTCCATGGCTGGCGAGTCTGATCATGGACTTAGCTTTAATACGTTGTTGCAGCAACCAAGGACCGCTGATGTGACACATCCAGGAGATTCTCCACAGGTAATGGTGAGCGGTCACAACGTGGAGCCACGTCCAGGCCACCTCCACCGTGTGCTTTGGGAGCTAAGAGAAGAAACAGTGCATCTCGGTGGGGTTTTTGACAGTTAACTTGAGAGACCGTTCAGCCAATGGGCGCCTGTTACCGGGCTGCAGGGAAAAAAATAGTTAGATTTTCTTTTTATTAAATTTTTTTGGGATACATTATCAATATAAAATTATTATATAAGCCGAACATTTCACTTACGGTTCTGAGCTTTCTGTTTGCAGGTGTATTAAACTCACTTTGGTTTTAGGGGTCTTGAAGACCTCAAGATTCCAGTGAGCACATGAGAAGGTAAGTTAAAACTTTTTTTTTTTCCTACCACTTGAACTTTCTTACATAGGAGTATGTTCGTTTAATTTTGCTTTGGTCTGCTAGATTCACCATTTCTTATTTGCCAGTCACTTTTCTGTGCGTGCATAAAAGAATTGAAGTCTGTAACTACCATGTTCTGCCAGTGGCCAAGTCTGCAGTAGACTGTGTTAATCCCTGTTAATATAAAGTACTTTAAAGATCGTTCTTATAATTCTGGTCTGTATTAAATATAGACCATTTGTTTAGTACTAATATTAGAATTGGGAAAATTTTGCTGTTAGATAAAAATCAGCTTATGCATTAGTAACAAGCTTATTTTTGCACATTTCACAATCCATCTGGAACATCTTTAATCTTTTGTCTTTAAACCAGTGAGGAGGTTAAATCCTGACCTATGTCCACGCAGGCGCCTCCGTGCCTTGTTCCCACGACGCCTGGGCTGTCACTGCTGCAACCCAGGCTGGAGCGACCGATCCTGCCGCCCGCAGCAGCCCCATTCGCAGCCTGTCGCAAAGAGCAGCATCACGCGTCCCGAGCCTGGCGCCTCCTCGCCCTCCCGAAGCCTGACACAGCTCGGTCTGTATCAGAGCAATGCCTGAAGGCTCAAACGCTCCAAGTACTGCTCAGGAAATGAGACCCAACCTGTTTCACCCAGTTTCAATGAAGTCAGTGAACCTGCAGTGAAGGTCTGGAGCGTTTCGCAGAGCTAACTTCGATTTATGGTGGACTCCACCCAAGAGAGAAGAGCACCACGATGCTGTGGGCTCGTGGGCGAGCTTTCCCAGCTTCCCCGGCACCATCGGTAGTAACGTTATTTTTTAACCGACTACAGCAAACGCCGAGATGTTGAAAAAGCAGCCGAGTTTTGTGTTGTAGCTGATGACCCACATAATAGAGCAGCGTGTGCAGAACGAGCCCTTCTCCGCAGCTGCTCGTTCGGGGGTTAAACCCTGCCCCGCAGCCCTCGGTGGGTTTTCATACCAGTGAGGGCCGTTACGGGTGGTGAAATGCCTGTCTTTGGGCTGTCCTCGTTAAAATTCAGCTCTACTGGTAAATCAGAACTTGTTTTCTGTGTATAGATTTGCCTTGTTTAAAGACAATAAAGTAATTTTTAACTATTTAACTGTCCTTGGCTTGAGTAAATTCACAGCAAAATGACCTGATGGCATCTGTACTTCTCGCTCGCCCATGCATGGTAATCCCAGAATCATCTTTGCTATTGAAGGAGTATTGCCTGTGTCCTTCTGTATGGTTTTACATTTCTAGATTGTAATTTCTACGGTATTTTCTTAAAATGTCTAATAAACCCCATCTCTAGTTGCCCACTGTTCGCATTTGATCTCAGAGTTACAATCTGTGCTAGCACGCTCTACAAGTGGGTTCTCTTTCACCAGTAAAAAAAAAAAAGTTCAGTTAAATAGCCCCAAAATTTAATGTATTTGTAGAATCACAGAAAAGAAGGAATAAAGAAGTTAATTAAATGACCTTTAAATACAATCACAGAGCTGTGCTGTAACACAACAGCAAGTCTAACGCCCCTTCTACGTTCACACACAAAGAGTTTTGAAAGCTGAGGTTTAAAAAAAGTTTTCCTGTGTCCCAGCCTTGCAAGAGATGAAGTGTTCGGACTTGGACGTCTTACCAGGGTGTTTTTTTTTTTTAAATAAGTTTGCTCCCAGACACAAAGACGACGGCAGCCTGTGCTGTTGCTGCATGCAGCTCTTCTATTGTCGTTTGCCTGTACAGGAATGTGAAGCATCTTCACAGAACTGGTACCGATGTGTCCCTGGGTGGGTGGCTGCCCGCCCGCGGTGTGTCCCGGCGGCACCGGGCCCAGAGCGGGCTCTCGGGGAGGGGAGGGGGTGGCTCTGCTGCTGCTGCTGCCAACCCTGCGCGGGCTGAGCTCCAGAGAGGGCCCGTCTCTCCTGGGGAAATGAGACTGTCGTGTTCTGGATAGATCAAAGTAAAGAAGGGGTAGCAGGAAATAAATATCCTCTAACATTTGCCTCGGTATTTGATTTTACTTTAATGCATGAGACGTGGATTTAGTCCATGTTCAGCGTACGGAACCGTTAGTGGACACGGAACATGCCGTGAAAATACCGCAGCCCTCCTTGTTTCCGCCTTCCCCCAGGGGCTGTCGGGTCCCTGCGCTGGAACACAACCCCGTCCTTCAGAAAAGGGCGTTTTTCGAGGTTTATTGCCCGCAGCTGGAAGCGATAGCGACCGCCTTCCTCTCGCCAGGGCAAGTGCAGGGCAGGGGGTGCACCAGGCTGTCCCCAGCCCCGGCTGGCTCCAGGGGCTGGTCCTCCGCTGTCCCCCCTCCCAGACAGCCCTTTTGTGAGCAGAAACACCTCTCCTTGATGCATCGATGTTCCCAGGACCATTACAAAAATAAAATAGCTTTGTTTTTACATTAGTATTGTAGCTGAGTCTAAAGAATTAGAAAAACTAAATGTTTGTTCTCAGACTTGCATTGACCACAGGTATCTACAGTATTTATTTCAACATCCCATCAGAATGTCTGCTATAAATTTACACCATAGAAAGAACGTATGCAAAACGCGGGGGGTTTGTACACAGCTTTCTTTTTAAATACAGATCTTTGTACAGAAACCGAGCAGCAGCATTGTCACAATGCAGGAATAGCGAGGGCTGTATGTTCATGGCATCGCAAACACGCCTGCTCCGCACGGCCTTCGGGACGGGGGTTTCCTCTTCCACAATCATCTCCTCGAGTTAAGGGTCAGCAAGAATTACGAGTGCCCAGGGCGGGAGGAGAGGTGCCTACAGCCGGGCTCCGGCCATGGCACCCCATGGCTTCGCGGGCACAGGGCCCCCTCAGCCCTCTCGGCAGCGCTCGTCAGCCCGGGGGCTGCGGCGTTTGGCACGTCCCGCTCGGGGCTGGGTGGCTTCAGTGGGAGCAGCGCTTCCCGAGGCCGCCTGCCCGCAGCCAGCCAGATGAAAAAAGTACTAAAACCGTGTATTTGAGTAGTTAAACACGCGCGGATATTCCCGTCGTCCGCACTGCTGGGGGGGGTTGGGTTTTTTTCCAAAGCTGGGGTGCTGCACTGTTCCACTCTCCCTGGAAAGCCCAGTGGGGACTGGAGAATCATCTCGCTGAAATCTAGACAAAGAGGTTAACCCCTGAAGAGGCATTTCTGGAGTTACCTGAGCAGCTTGAGGCTTTCAACTAACACAGACCTGGCGACTCGTGCTTCAACTGCGCTCCCTTCTTAGCCTACAACTTCTGCCTTTCTTTTAAATGGTATTTTTGGCATGCTACGCTACAAAGGGAAATGAAAAGAACAGGTATCTGCCTTAACCGAATAGATAAAAAAAGAATAATTAAAAAAAACCCCAAACAACCCCAAAAAAATCATCACAGACACTTCTGTTGGTGGCCACATCCAAGCGTAGCGGAAGGGTCAGGCTCATTCCTTTTACCTGTGGTTCCTCGCTGAGCCCGTGATGTAACGTCAGGAGAAAATCGAGAAAAAATAAAAAAAAAAGACCCCAAGCCCCATCCAGGCACAGAAGGTCTTTCTCAACACCTCAAGGCAACGCCTGTCTCAGAACGGGTCCTACCCCTACCCCGGGCAGCCTCGTTCCTCACACGTTCTCCCCCAGCACTGCTTTCCCCAAGGGGCAGCACGTCCCCACGGGCCGGGGCTGCCCCGGGATCTCTCACCAACTGGTTAAAATGGCAATTTTAAACAGATTTGGGGTTTTTTAAAAAAATTTTTGTAAACAACTTCTATTGGGGGTGTCATGGGGACTGACGGCGAACGTTAATGGCAATAAACCATTCAGCTGCAGCGAGTCCGGGACGGCTGATGGGCTGGGGGGGGCGTCACGGGGACGTTGTGCTTTACAGGCTTCTTGTTAAAAAAAAAAAACCCAAATCGCAGCAGAGTTTTAATATATGAATGTAAAAGTGTAGAAAGTTAACAGCTCAGCAATTCACTTGGCAGTCAGATAAAACCTTTGCACATCAAGGTTGTAGAGTGTGCAAAACCGTTGGGCGCCACCCCGGGGTGGCTGCTCTCGGCTGGGCTCTCCGGGCAGCCCCAGCGCGGCCGGCCAGCGTAGGCGATGCTGCGGCGTGAGGGTTAACGCTGCTCTGTACATTCATGCGCCTCTGCTGCAGGCAAAGCCGCTCGGCAGCGGGGATGTGCTGCGTTATAAAGTTGAGCGAGGAGGGACGGAGCGGCCACGGTGCCCGCAGGGCGGAACCCGCTGGCTTTAATGGTGGTCACTGGTCCATGACCCAGGGGAGGGGAAGGGGCAAAGCCATGTCCAGGGTGGGTGGTGTTGGCCCCTAGACGGCTCCTGGAAGGAGGGGAAGGGGTTGAGCTGAGCCATCGACCCACAACACCCAAGAGTGCGTGACCCCGGCCAGCCTGCCCGGTCCCACTCCCCAGTACAGGGACCCCCGCGTCACCCCGGCAGCCCCAACAGCAGCAGCAGCGATGGCGGACAAGCTTGGCAGGGGACAAAACCCAGCGGCACCGTGCCCGCAGCCGGGGCGCGGGCTAGAGGCAGGCACGCGTGACAAGAGGCATTGCCACGGGGATGGCACGGCCTTCGGTCTCCTGGGTTTGGGGTGGTTTGGTGTGCGAGATGCTGAGACGTGCTGGGGACAGCACAGCCTCTGCCATGGCACCGGAGTGGGCTGCATCCCCCCCGTCCCATCCTGCCCCATCCACCCCACGGCCACCAGCGAGTCCTTCCTGCCTCCCGGCGCAGCGCCGAGCACTCCTCACACCGACACCCATAATGGAAAACCAAGAGAGGATGGAGACCATGAGTTGGGAGACGGAGCAGAAGTTTGGGTACAGTGGTGGTACCTGGCAGAGGAGGAGCAGGAGGAGGAGGAGGAGGAGGAGGAAGGTTTTGGTACAGTTTTGCTCTCATATTGACAAGCCTCATCAAATGCAAACAACCTGCATCATCCGGAGGCCGTATTAAACACAGTCCCCCTGCTCACACAGGGTCAGTCGTCGTCAGGTCTCAGCCATGTCCCACCAGCACCAGCGAAGACTTTCACTAGTTGCGGTATTCGTATAAAAAGTTAAAAGGCCCGGGACCTACGATGGCCGGCTGTCGGTCTGTCCGGCTGTCCCATCCCTCCGGGGCGGGTCCGGGCATCCCTTCCGCGGCACAAAGCCAGGCTGTGGGCATCGCCTTCCCCCACGGCAACAGGCACCCACAGGTGGCAGCAGCCTTCCTCTCCGGCTGGCCATCCTCTTCTTCACCCCCTCTCCCTGGAGCCCGCTGGCCCCTGGCAGGGGCGCAGGGTGCAGGGGATGCTGCTCAGAGCTGGGTCTCATCGCGCGTTTCGGGGTTGCAGGAGCCCAGCTTGTTGCTGCAGCTGCTCTTGCGGCTGTGGCCATCGTTGGCCACGTGGGCCAGCGGGTCGGAGCGGATCAGGTACCTGCAGGGCACAACCCGGTTACACCACTGGGACCCCCCTCCCCATTCCCCAATGGCAGGCAGGAGCTGTGCGACCCCTAAATTGGGGGTTGCCCCATCCTCGAGGGCAGGACACATGGGATGCCCCACAGCGCTGTGCCGGGAGCTGCTGCTCGTGGTGGATCAGCAGCTGCTGAAACCATTACGGGTTATTTCTCCTGGGGCTGCGCTGGGGCAAAAGCCAAGGGAAAACCTCTGCGCTGCCGGCCGGAGCAGTGACGAGCACAGCTGGGGTGGCTTGGGCACTGCTCAGGAGCACGGGGAGGGGGAACGGCCGGGGAAGGAGGCAAAACCCACTGGTTTTTATGAGAAACGGTGGAAAGCAATGTGATGGGGGCAGCCCACGGTGCTGGGGCAGGTCTGGGGACATGGGGAGCGCTCCTGCGCTGGGGGAAGCTCTTGGGTGTGGGGGGGCAGCACCTACACGATGTCGTTGAGCTCCAGCCGCGTGTCCGGAGGGGGATTGATCAGGACGTAGGACAAGGTGTTCTGGTGATCATTCATCTCGTCTGCGAGAGGAGGGGAAAGGGCTGGTGAGGGACGCACCGACAGACGCCCCCACGGCCACTCCACCAGACACCCCCCGTGGCCCCCGCTCCCACAGCCCCGCTGCAGCATCCCCAGGCACCTGGCTCTGAGGGGCCCCGGCTGGTCCCCAAGGGCAGCAAATGGGTCCCTTCACAGGGGGAGGCCGTGGGCAATGACGTTGCTTCCAGGAGAGCACTGATAACACCACTGCCACCTCCCTCCGCCCCTCCCCAGCCGCTCGCCCACCACGGCATGGCCCAGGGGACTGGCAGACATCACTCTTCAAAGGGCCCGCTCCCCACCCCCAAAAAAAAAGTAAGAATTCTTACCTTGGTTTAGTGCAAAAAAGGGAACAGGTTAGTCTTGCCACGTTAGGTATAGCACGACGACGCCAACCACCGGCTCAGGGCAGCCAAACCCACCCCGGGCCGCTCGGACGCTCTGCCCTCTTCTCCCCTTCTCAAATTACTTAATTTAGCATCATCCAGCAACACGATTTAGTTCAACGATCGCAAAACCGCCGCCGTGGACTTTCAGAGCCATCGATGCCATTCGGAGATGGCTCTAAACTACAGTGACCTCCCGGGGGGCTCAGGGCCACTGAGCACTGCACCCATGGGTGCTGCATGGGGCGAACCGGTGGCCTCGAGGCCAGGGGTGCCCTGCGCTTTCCGAAATAGCTGAGAACAAGATCATGGGTGAAATGAATGGGCGTGCAAGGCTGCGGGCGGCCGGGGAGGGGGTGGAAGCGGCGACAAATAACACCATTTACAGACTGAGTGACTGGGTGTGGATGGACAGGATGGCGGGGGGACGGACAGACGGACGCCAGGGCAGCATGGTGAGCACGGCGGATCACCAGCTCGCTGCAAGGCTGCTCACTGGGACACGTCTCTGGGCTATTAGAAAGGCTCCTCTGAGCAGCACCGCAGATCTTTGCGCATCTTGGACAAACGGCTCTCGATTTGGTGGGCAGCGGGATCAGGGACCGGGGCTGCCCCCTGCAACCTGTCCTGCTGCTCCCACCACCCCATCCCTGCCGTCCTGCTGCCAGGGGGTGTCCCCCAGTCAAAGGCTGCCCTGCCACAGGGCGGGACACAGGCCAAGTCTTCTGCCGTAACAGCACCCATGGGTGTGCGATCAGCCCGGGCGGGTGGCCAAGCCCACCCATGGGCAAGGAGTACCACTGCTCTTCAGCCTCGGTACTGGGCTGGAGCCTCTGAAATGGGGCTTTTCTCCCGCTGTGAGGTGAGTCACAGCAGCTCAAGCCACCTGGCCTGGCACCCTGCACAAGGATGCAAACAGGTCCCCCCAGGCTGCTTCGTGGTGCATTCGGCCAGTGCGCATCCAGATGGGCCCCAGGGCATCCCCGCAGCTGGACCGTGCTGGTACCGCACACAGCGGCGCTTGCAGGGGGGACACAAGACCCTTGTTTTGCTGCTCAGACGCCCCCCTGGCACCTCTGAGGCCACAGAAGATGCCATGGCCAGCAGAGCACTGGGACCACCTGCAGGGAGATGCTGTGTGGGACCCCCTGATCTTTACTGGGGTGCCCAGACCCAGCTGCTGGCTGGTCCCTCGAGCTGCCAGAGAGCTTTGGCCGTCCCAGTGCTCAGCCTTACAGCGAGGTGGGAACAGGGGGTGGCAATGCTGGGGCACGGGTGGCACACAGACCCTGGTACCCAACAGAAGACACGGGGTTTGCCATGACGGAGGGAAGTGGGGAAGGACCCTGGCTCGTGGCAGGTTTCCCTGCTCCATGGAAGCACCTTTTCCTGACCCCCCCATGCAGCCACCCCAGGCACTGCTAAACACACCAAGTATATTGCCATATCGTCCCCTGCGGCACGGCGCCGGGCTCAGCCCAGCAGCACCCACCATCAATTTATTATTTGGGAGGGGGGGCGGAAAGCCAGTGCTGAGCTCCAGCTCCCGCCCCCACACAGCCCCCAGCACCACATCGGACGTTCATCCACAGGGTGTCCTGGTTTAGCAGGTGGCTGGGATGAACTGGCGGTGCTGGAACTCTCTGCGGCAGGACACGGGCTCTCGCACAGCCCCAGATCTTCTGCGCAAGGGGGAGACACCAGCGGGGTCTGAGCTCTGCCCACACCCGCCGGGCAGCTGGCAATATACTCTGCTGGCGTGGGGCTTCCATGAGCCCCGGCTGGGGCTGTCTCTCTGAGGAAGGACACACTTTAGAGGAAAATGCCAACTTTTCACCTTAAGTGTGGGCTCGTGAAGCCTGAAATACAGGTAGGTCGGGCTGTTGCTAACCTCGGCTGCTGCAGTAAAAAGGGGCCTTTCCAGGGCACTTTAAGCCACCGTGTAAAGGAGTAAACGATGCAATAACCCTGCAGATGCCAACAAGGTGTTTCTGGGTGTCTGCAGCATGGGCGGCACCTGCGATTGTGGCTGCTGCCTTGCGCCGAGCCCAGCACCCCCTGGATAGAGCCCAGGGTCTGCTAACGCTGGAGAGTTCTCCAGGAACGCCAACCAAGGATTGCGAAGGGCTTTCCCCGTGCTGCCTGGCCCCCAAGCTGTGGCTGACCCACGCGTGGTCAAGAGGCGAAGGGGCCGGTGCAGAAGCTCCAGCATCTCACTGCAGCACACGTCAGCAGCTCTGCTGCGCTCGCTCCCCCACCACCCCGCCGATCCTCAAACTGCCTTTGACTGGCTTTACAGACCAAAACCAACTCGCAGAGCAATGGAGGGAGGGTTTCTCGTCATGAGGGCTGAGGGCTGTGATTTCCCTGTAAGAATTCCACTAGCAAAGGGTCCCTGAGGTTTTGATGGCCATGGCTTTGCAGAGCCCTGCGTTTGCACCACCGTTGCAGGACGGTGCTTCGTTTTCCAAGGCCACCCAACAGATCAGTGCTCCAAAGGCTCGGGTATCTAAGGTGAAAACCGGCAAGGGGGTGGTTTGGGCTTAGCTGGCATGATCTTGTTGTACGCTGCACGCCGTGAGTCACGCGGGACTCCCAGGGAAAGGGAATTACCTTGCAAATATCCCAGGTTTACCCGATTCATCACATCACTGGCTGTTAAATTTGCTACATCCTCTACAGAACATACAGGGAAAGGCACAGACATAAACAGAGAGAGAGAGAGAGGTCAGCAAGCCATGATTTGGCAAATATCAGAGACGAGCTCCTGCACTGCAGCAATAAAATGAGCAAAAGAAAAAGGAAAGGGGGAGAAGGCAGAGCAACATGTTCTTCCAAAACGCCATGGGTGTCGAGACACTGATGGTGACACAAGGTGACAACACACAGTCCCAGCACAGCCGGCCACAGGGGCTCGGCAGCTGCCGGTCCCCCCGCTGTGCCCAACGCCCCGGTCCTGGCCAGGTATTGCCCTCCCACCCTGACGGGAGACGAGCCCTGCACCCCTCGCTGCCTCTCCTCTTGCCTGAGCTCTCCCTGACCAGCCAGGAGAAGGATGCAAACCCTGATGCTAACCCAGGCAGCGGTGCCCCGAGAGTCCCAGCAGGACTGCTTGCAGGGCGGCCCCTCGGGATGCTCAACCAGGACCGTACAGGCAGGGAAGCCGCCTCTGCCCCCACCTCTGCCTGCATTTGCAGGGGATGCCATGCCAGGGCCAGCACTTGCTTTGGGTGCATGGGCTGTGCTTCAGAATTGCCCTGCTTCCCAGCTGCTCCTGCCCAGCAGTGGTGTAAAACAGTTTTTTAAGGCAGTGAAGGCCATCAGCCCCGCTCCGGGCTCTGCAACCGAGCGGCAGGGAGCTGGAAGTCCCCCAGAAACAGCAGCAGAAACTTCTGGGACTAGTGATGTAGGGAAAAAAGAGGGGCAGGGGACCCACCTCTGCAAATCCTCGCCTGCGTGCCCTGTGCCTCCACCGTCCTCCTGCAAGCCCTGGGGAGGTGGCTGATGCCCACAGTCAGCCCATCTGCTCTCCACTCCACACACACCCCCCCCCCCACTGCTGCATTTTACATTCTCTCCTCCTCTTTCACATGCCTGAAGTGCTACAAGGGAGAAGTCAAGATGGGAGAAGAGGAATCCCCGCTCCCCACCACCAGAGACAAGCCCTGTCCCAGCTGGGGCATGGGTTTGGTTGGGGCTCTGAGCACCCTGCTCTGGTTGCAGATGTCCCTGCTCCCTGCAGGGGGTTGGACTGGGTGAGCTTGGAAGGTCCCTTCCACTCAAACCAGCCTGTGATTCTGTGATTCTGTGGTGCCAGCCTGCGTGAGAGCAGGGGCCAGTGCGGGGCAGACGGACGCTCTTTGAGGATGGAGCAAACAGGCAGCAGCACAGGATGGCTTAAAAGAACGAAAGGAAAAAAAAACCCAAACCAACCAAGGAAGCTACAGACTTTGTCGTAACCAAGGGGTGGGGAATCGTCTGGGGAGGACACAGATGCCAGCACCGACGGGCAAGTGAGAAGCTTCACAAGAAATGTGGCTGCACGGATGGACCTGCGGACGCCCCGGGACCGTGTGGGCTCATCACAGCCAGAGACGCCAGTTTCACACGCAATGAAGCAAACCACTCAGCCTGTAGCTACTGAAATGCTTTCCGTGGAAGAGTTTTATGAAGGATTAAAGTCTATAACAGAAAGGGTCTGCGCCAGCTGATGGGGCTTCACCTCTCCCTGCCACACTCGGGGGGCTCGCAGGCAGAAGGGTTTTGCTGACTTAGAGTCAGTGAATCCTGAACGACCGTTTCTGCACGGCCAGAAAGTGGGGGGCAAGTGGGGCATCACGCCCAAGGCTGCACGGCAGCGCTCGGTCCAGCTGCAGGCAGAAGGGTGAGAGTTACTCTGCCCCTGCAAACCCCTGCCTGAACCTGCCCCAGAGCCCCCAAACAGGGGGGTAGGGGGCTGCCTGCAGTCGGCTGGGGGGTGGCTGGTGACGGGGCTCTGCACTGTGGGACCCCAGCCTTGAACACGCTCGTCTGCAGAAGCACAAGCAAGGCGGGGGATAAGGTACTGCTTGGAGCTGGGCCCAGCAGCGCCTGCGGGGTTAGGCTTGGTGCAGGGTTAGGCTTGGCACAGGGTTAGGCTTGGCGTGGGATTAGGCTTGGAGCAGGGTTAGGCTTGGCATGGGGTTAGGCTTGGCATGGGGTTAGGCTTGGCGCGGGTTTAGGCTCGCCACAGGGTTACCTGAGGAGCCCGCCAGCGGGATGCATCACTGCAGAGAAGCGCTACCGAACGGCACTTACCGTACCCGGTCGTGGGCAAGCCCAGGTGCTTCATACGGTTTTTGACAAGCTCGGAGAGCTCCTGCCTCTCGGAGCGCCGGTACAAGCTGAGGCGCTGCTGGCTGATCCACTCGGCCGTCTTGCTGGAGTGCTTGTTGCCCTTCCTGCTCAGCCGGCGAGCCCACTGCATGCTCTTGCGCCGCAGCAGCGGGTGCTCAGACTGGTCGCTGGAGCACGAGTTCCTGTGGTGGCTGGTCTTGATGCCCCAGTGCTCCTTGACGTCCTTCGTGTCCTCGCAGTCCTCGACATTGATTGAGATCTGTGACTGGAAGCCCAGCAGGTCACGAGGGGGCGGGGAGGGGAGCCAGAAAGAGCCTGTCCTGTCCCTAACGGGCCCTGATGGGTGGGATCTCTCCCATGGGGTGGGATCCTGCCTCGGGCCCACACGCACTCTCCTGGCACATCACCTCGGTACTGCTAAAACCACTTGGCCGGCAGATTTGGGATAAGCCCTGTCGAGCGGAGTCTCATGGGCGCCTGACATCGACTCATGAATCACAGAACCACGGAATGGTTTGGGCTGAAGGGACCGTTCAAGCTCATTCAGCCCAAGCCCCTGCAGCGAGCAGGGACATCTGCAGCCAGAGCAGGGTGCTCAGAGCCCCAAGGTCCAACCTGACCTGGGATGGTGCCAAGGATGGGGCTTCTCTCACCTCTCTGGGCAACCTGGGCCAGTGTCTCACCACCCTCAGTGTAAAAAATTTCTTCCTTCTCTCTAGTCTTAATCTCACTCTTTTAGATTAAAACCATCACCCCTCGTCCTGTCACAACAGGCTCTGCTAAAAATCTCCCACTCGATTATCTCTGGGCTGCCCAAGGGACAGCCGTGCCCTTGTCTCCCTCTCGCTCATCTCACAGCAGATGCGCTACCACATCTCTGACGCAGCAATCCCCACTGGTGAGTGGGAATTTATTAATAAAGCAGTTTAAAGAGGTGGAGAGCATTTAATTAAATGTCAACTTTCCGTTCCCTGTAGCTGCTTCCTACGAAGCTGAAAACTGAAGGTATTTAAAACGGTCCTGGCTCACTCCTCTCCTCCTTATCGCAGTTAGTTACACCTCAGGGCATCGAGGACTTTTGTCTTCCCGGGCCACCAAGGCTCAGCCAGCATCACCCTTCCACGGGGACAGGCAGCGCCGTGGCACAAAGCCCACGGTGGCTTGTAGTGGCCGGAGGAGCCACTGGCACAAGCCAGCCCAGCACTTGCCCGTGGGTCAGCCTGGGGGCTGGGGGACCAGGAGGCAGTGCTGACAGCCGGGGTCATGCCCGAGTGCCCGGTGGCTGCATGCGAGCGGCACTCACCTGCGCTCTGATGTCGTGGGGCTGCAGAGGGGGAGAAGGAAGGAAAAACAAAGCGTCAACCCAGCAGACGGGCAGCCCCACTGTTCCACATCCTCCCTGCTCCCCGGGGACTCGGTGCCACATGGCACTGCGGAGCTGTGCTGAGAAAATCCCCAGGTTTTCCCCAGGCTGCTGCCCGGAGACACGGGCACTTACACCGACCCGGCTGGGCAACCAGGACACCAGCACCATAACGCAGATGCGGGGTCGCTAACGAAGTGAAGGCAGAGCTTCCCCTCCCCTCGCTCCTTCCCACCGCTGCTGCAACCGGCTCTGGGGTCCTCATGGACCCAGCCAGCCTCACGGACTGCATCACTGCTGAATGGTGATGCTTGGCTGGGACCACCAACAGACCCTTCCTGGCACATGCCACTGCCATGCCCGTACCTCAGAGGTTGCGAACATGTGCGACTCTGTCCTGTAAATCCCGATAGGAATCTCCGCACTGGAGGAGCAGAGCTTCTGGAAAAGGCGGCCGTATGTCCGGATCCACAGGTCATCTTCAGTGATCTTCATCTGAGCAACAGAGGACAAACATCAACCGCCTTGCGCCGTGCAGAGCCCACTGAGGACCACCTCAGGGCTGCTCCTCAGCTTTGCCCCAGCTCATCCGTGTCAATCCCAAAAGCGAGCTGGTCTCCACATAAAGACAGGGACAATTTCTGACCTCAGCCTTCAAAACGAGGACTCCGGGCCTTAGCAGCTCTTGGGCTTTTGGTAGTGCTGAGGTTCCCCATACGCAACGGAGGGGAGCGATGACCTGGCAATGTTGCCTCCCCCCCGATTCCCCAGAAGAGGGGAACCCTCCACTCCTGTGTGCAGGGTGACAGATCCCACCAGATCCACCATGGCTTGGCCCTATGGTTTCAACCAAGAGGGACTTGGCACCTACCGCACAGAGGTAGCCGGAGCCCGGCGTGGTGTCGAGGCCTAGCAGCAGCCGGGTGATGGTGATCATGTAGTCCTTCACGAATGACTGCGGGGAGACATTTGGGCAGGAAGCCGGAGAAAAGGTTTGCTCAGTTATTCATTGGGAGATGCAAAGGGGTGGCCGTAGCTGCAGGGGTGCATCACCCAGAGTCTGTCAGGCTCTCACCTGGTAGAGCAGCGTGTCCAGCATGCTGATGCTGAAGACCCTCCCGGCCGCAAAGGGCAGCCGGAACATGAAGGCCAGGTTGGAGCCGTTCTCTCGCTCTTTCTGGAAGAGGAAGAGGAGCCGTGAGCAGCTGGAGGCAAACACCGCTGGCAGGAGCTTGTTCATATCCTCTCAGGGCATTTAGCAAAGCAAAAGCACGCAGTCTCCCCTTAATGCAGTCACCGCATTAAACCCGAGGCAGAGGTCCAGTGTGCCCAGCACAGCAGTAGGCAAAGCAGCACAAACTCCAGCCACCAAATAAACACATAAACACGTGGAAGGAGGTAGCTAGTCCAAAGATCAACTGCCCACTTATTTGCCTGCTGCAGGTTATCTCGGGTAGGTGAGCACTAACTGTGGTCGCTGCAACAGGCAGAAGCTCACAGGACCTTGAGGAGCTCAAATGTAGACACTCTCAGCGTTGACTTCCCAGGCCCTGCGTGCAGGGGAAGACCTTCTCTTACCTTTTCTAGCTTGGAAAGGGCGAGAGAGTAACTGTCCTTTGCTCTGAACTGCATGAACCTCATGTTGGAGGGGTGGGTCAGCTCTGTGATAATGCTGAGGCTGGGGAAGAGCCTGCAATGGAAAGAGACCTGTTGTCCTGCAGCTCACTCAGAAGTGAGAGCACTCCCTGTATTTAAAGCTTGAGGAAGACCAAAACCATCCCTGTGCCTGTCTGAGATCAGAAACAACTGATTAGACTCTGTTTCCCAAACACAAAGGTGTCCCATTAGGTGATGGCCCGTAGCCACCACCCCAGCCACTGGCACCCTTCCCAGTCCTGTGTCCAGCAGAGGTAAGTGGCCAAACCGGAGCAGGGGCAGCAGTCACACCTCACCTGAACATGGTTTGGACATTGACAATTGTCTTTGCATCTGCCATGTAGTCCTCCTCGGCGCTCATGGTGCTCTCCTTGTCCACAACCACCAGGTTGTCGGCGTAGATGATGCCGCACTGCAGCAAGCTGTCCAGGCTGGGCAGTTCCCAAAGAGAAGAGCGCAGGGTCAGCCCTTGGAAAGGACACAGGGAAGCAGCACGCTGCGACGCGCAGCGCTACAGCAAGCCCAGGCTGCTCCCAACCACCAGCTCTTCACCTGCTCCCATCTACCAGAGGTGGTTTGACCACCCGAGAAGCCAAGGCTGGGCTCAGCTCTATGGTACCAACCCTGGAGCTTCTCATGGGATGACCCAACAGTCTGGGCTGGGTTAAATGCAACATATTTAGGCAGCACCATAAGTAACAACAGCCATATGCGGAAACACCTACTTGTCGATCGTGCCCTCCATGTAGTAAACCATGGGGAAACAACAGATGGCTTCCAGAAAGTGGTGCTCGGGCCTGGAGGAAGAGCAACAGAGAGCAAGGTGGCTCAGCAAGTCCACAGGGCAAAGCTAGACCCAAAACCTACACAGGAATTCCCAGGGCCAACGTCAGCCAAGGTGCCCAACAGTGACACTGCCACTCCCCCGGGCCCCCATCCCCACAGGATGAGATACCCCTGAAAACACAGCAGGGGGCTCGGAGCGAGGGAAAACATCCGCAGAAAAGTACTTGCTTGTTGTCCAGCAGCAACACAATTGGGTTCAGCTCTTTGCGGGACCGATAGTACGCACGCAGGGGGACAATGAAGTTATACAGCCCGTTCCCTGCCGTCTCTGCTGAAACGATGATCAGTTTGTTCTTAAACCCGTAGGCTTTGGCATCTTCAAAGCTGTTGTGCTTGCAGCCCTGTGCGGTGGAAGGCGGCGCAGGGACTGAGCGCGTGGCTCTCGGCCCCCCACCCACCATGCACCGAGTTATCTTGCTCCCCAGGCAGCTGCTGACAGCCCATCGTACCTTGTCGAGCCGCAGGCAGCAGAATGGGGCTTTCTCGGGTAAAAGGTGGCACAGAGTCGGGGAGCTCCCGATGTAGGGGGAGTTCGGTGGGTAGCCTTTCACATACCTGCAGCAGAGAGAAAGTGCAGCAGTGTGAGGGCACAGGGAGAGCTCTCCAGCACTCACACACTGGGAAAAACATCTCACAGCGGCCCAGGATTCAAGCACATCACTGGCAAGTGTTTTGCCAAAACTCTCCTGTAGCAGCTGGAAATTTTCCAAAATATACATATTTAGGAATAATTTTTGTTACACAAAGGTTCATGAGATAAATACCCAGTGCTCCCAGCACGGGTGGAGAAGGCAGCAGGTAGGAGCACTGAGCACAGTTGAAGGGAGACAGGGCGGCGAGCCCCAGGAGAGGAGGAGGGCAATGCTGAGCCCTATGAAATAGCAAAAAAACCCTCATGGTCCGTTTTTAGAGTTTGTTTTGGTGAACAGATCTGCCCACCCCAGCTGCGGCTGCCTTGGTGCATCCTCACTGATACCCAGAGGAGACTTCTCCAAAGCAGCCTGAAAGGCCAAGAGTTACAGATGTCCGTGTGCTCAAGCAAAAGCCGAGCAGGACTGAGCCTGAGCATCCCTCAGGCACCAGTGAACACCCGTCAGTCACAGTGGTCCCCGTCTCTCTGAAACAAGGGATGGCTCAACCGAATGAGGGGGACTCACTCCACAACTGCCGACCCCTCCTCGTCCGACTGCGTCATCTCATCTTCCGACTGGTCGCTGAGCAGGTCGCAGGGCAGCAGGGAGGAGGTGTCGGCCAGCTCGAGGACGGGCGCGATGCTGGGCCGGCGGTTGCCCGAGCCATTCTCTGCCGGCAGCGTCAGCTTGCTGCTGTTGGCGGGGCGGCACTCCGTGTTTTGCAGGTCCATGGCTACTGTACCTGGACACGGTGGGGAAGGAAGCACAGCAAACATGCTATAAGGAGGTGAAGAGAGCTGTGTCAGCAAAACATCACGCCCTTGAGCCCTGCACGGGGATGAGGTGGAGCAGGCGGGGCTGTGCCTGTTAAATACAACCCAGACGAAGCCAAGCCACTGATGGGCACAGGGAAAGGCAAAGCACCCACCAGCGACTCCGCTGGGCATTGCTGCATGAGGCATCTTCCCAGGGAACAGCCCAGCTGCTCCCATGGTAGGCACAGGCTGCTGGCCCCAGGAACTGCCACCCTCTCTGTCCCCGAGCTGTGGCCACCTCCATTGCACCGGCTGAACCGCTTGCCCACCTGATGCTCAGTGACCCCACAACACCTGGCTTTATGGTGGTTTTTATTATTCTGGTGTATCTCAGAGATGACAACCCTCCAGCCTAACTCCTTCCTGCAGAGCTTTGCAGGCTCTGGGACACACGAGCCATGTTAGGAACCAGCTGATGCCACTGTGTCTGCCCTTCCCTGGGACACTGCCCTCCCCGTGGACACCCTGTCCTCAAGCCCCCAGCGAGACGCAGGTCGGCAGCCCCCAACGCAGCACAATGCAGCATCCACCTCCTCCATCCCTCCCGATTGTAAGACAAGGCAAGATCTCCCCATCCTGTCCTCCAGTGGCATCCAAAAATCAAACATATTTACGGAGTCTTGACAGGGGCCACCAAGTCACCATCAGAAACCCCTGCTGAGGCTCTCCTCTGCGTCTCGGATTTTGAGATGGTCAGGAACGCAGGGAGTTTCCCAGCAAGCAAAGCCCAGGTGCTGGGTTTGCTGGGCACCTCTGCCCTGCTTGGACTTGAGCGATTTCTCTCCCTCTCATAACTCTGCCAAAGGTCCCTCTGCGAACGAGCCCCGGAATGAGAACACTGACAAATGCTGCTCGGCGAAGTGCTTTGCGGCTTGCTGGGGGATAATCTATGCAAATTGCTGCTCGTGAGTACAAACCCATAAATTATTTGCCGGAAATATTATCTGCTGGTGTAATGCAGCCTCCCCAAAACTCGCTCTCCCTAGATACGAGCTGGAAGTAATGACTCATGGTATTTTTTATTTGTGAAAACGCCCCGCTCGCTGCAGTGCAAACTGCCCTTCTTCGGGTTGTGATTTATAAACATGACTTAGGATGTGGCCAACAGCATTTATTCCTCCAGCCAGGGCTTGGGGGATTTATGCAAATATTGTTAATGATAATGGACATCACGAGCTTTAATAATGCTGTCTGAGTTGGGTGAGAGCCCCCAGGCTGCAAGGAGCAGTGTGTATTTTACTGGTGAGGTGACCGGGACAGGGAATGGGTAGGGTTTTCAAGTGCAGGTGGGGGGCACAGCAAGGAGTTCGCAAAAAAGCACATAAACCCAACCCTGGGGAAAGAAACCAAACGAAACCTGGGGAAGGAGATGGAGTGGTGCGTGTCCCCCTGCCCAGGGAGCCCCACTGCCCCCCTGCCCTGCTGCCTCACCCATGCTGGCGATGATGCTGTGCACAGGCAGGCGGGATGGGCCGTCATAGGTGCCCCTCCCCGCAAAGCCCTTCTTCTTCTGCTTCTCCTCCTGCTTGAAAATGAAGGCGGAGTTCTCCTCCTTGGTGATGTTGATGTAGAAGCAGGTGTCAGACGCTGCCATGATGTGCCGAGGGCCAGGGTTCAGCAGGATGCTCTTGTTCTCCTCCCTCCGGATGCCGATCAGGCAGACACCGTACCTGTGCCGAGAGCACGATGTGGGCATCCATAGCTGGAGAAAAGCCCTTCTGGGGCTTTGTCCCTGCACAAAGGACCTCACAGTGCTCTCCAGCCCCAATCCTTTAGTGATGCAGACTGGCAGATATGCCCTGCCTGCCCCTGCCCGTCATCCCCTTGCCCTCACTTCTTGTGCGCGTGGAAGGCAGCGTAGGTGAAGCTCTTCCCCTCGTACTCCATGAAGAACTTGCTGTCACCCATCCGGATGTGGTAGACCTCGTTGCCCGAGCAGCGCCCGTACATCCGCTGCCACTGCTCCGGGGACTCCTGGCCCTCCCTGCAATGACAGCAGCAGCATGACAAGATGGACCCCCCACCAGTGCCGGGATGGGATCCCCCCTGGACAGGACACCCCGGTGCTGGCACGGACCCCAGGACACCAGCCAGCTCTGGGGGCAGAGCCGCTGAAGCTGCCATTTAGACCAAGAGTGGTGAGATTACAGCAAGCAACTCCACAAGCTGTTGGCATTTGCAGGCTGAGGACGAGCTCGTTTTCATTTCTGATTTTATTTAATGAGGGTAACCCAGCACAGAGGCCGGGTTCAGAGCCCACGTGGGCAAACAGCTCTGAGCACGGGGCAAGAGTCATCTGGCAGTGATGCTTCCTAACCCTTTGGGTGACACTTCAGCCAAAATTCAGACATTTCTGACTGGTCAAGGAGCACAGGACCCACACCACTGCTTTACTGGGCTGGCTGGGCAGGGGCAGGCAGGGGCAGGCAGGGGCAGGCAGGGCAGCACTCACTGGCCACGGGAGGTGTGCACCAGCAGCGTGATGAGAGTAGAAGTGGCAGGGCAGACACAGTTCAGTGCCAGCATGGCGTATTTGCACTCCTCTTCACAGACGACGTGATCTGAAAGGCAGAGGAGACAGTCATGGTGGGGAGGGGGATGAATAGGTTCCTCATCCAGTGGTGCCTGGGGATGCAGCAATTTTGGGGTGGTGTTGGGGGCCGGGTGCTTCTTCCTCCTGCCAGTCTGGGAGGGCTTCCAGCTGATCAACAGCCCATGGGGAGCACCACAAATGGGATCCGTGTAAGCAGGAAAACTGGGATGCAGGCTGGAAACCAGGCAGGTGGACACCAGCCCACCAGGGCCACTGCTGCCATGTCCGTGGAGACACACACACAGGCACACATGGGACTGATGTGCCCGCACACAGCCCATTCCAGGGCAGCCCAGAGCCAGCTCTCCCCCGGCCCCAAGAGCGTTGCTGCAGGCTCTAGTGTGCATCATGAGAACCCTTTATCACAGCCGACAGCCGATGGCCTTAAAACATCTTCCAGTAACTGGGAGGAGTCTCAGCACCAGGTCATGGACCCCTCTGAGATGGAAACACCACTGGAAACATCCGTGATGACAGGAAAGACAGTCTGGACCAGCACAGCAAGCAGTGCTGCCCGCTGCCACGCAGTCCCTCCAACTCACCCGCAAACTTGACGTGAAACTTGTTTTCAGGCTTTAGGATCTGAACGTAGAGAGGACAGTTTGGAGCAAAATCTTTCACAGCCCAGGCTCTCAGGATGGTCTGGTGGTCCTAGCCAAGGAGAAGAGCAAGAGCTACTTGTCTGATGGCTTATTTTCCCCAACACTTTTACCCCCAGGATGAACTGCAAAGTGCCTGACCACCATGGAGACATACAGCCGCTGCTAACAGGGGATAACCTCCCTGCCCTGCTCCCCAAAACCCACCACTGATGGGTGCATCTGCCCTCTGCATGGCAAGATGCAGCCATCACCCCGGTCCCTTCTGGCCTGAGAAATGAATAATCTCTGACCGTGCCACCCCCAGGCCTGGCTTACCGCTGCGGTGCGGTCCACCTCGTTTCGGCTGCTGAGAATGAAGCAGGCTTCTCCATTGTCCATCCTGCAAACAGAGAGCAGAGACCCCATGAACTGCATGGGCCAGCAAAGCCGGGCATATGCCTGTACCAGCCAGGGTGCTGGTACCAGTCCTCTCCGAGACCCCAGCAAAGGCATGCAGGGACGCCCATCGTCACGCTCCTGGGCTGACATTACGGGGGACCCTCCTCTGCGGCTCCAAGGCCTGTGGGCAGCTCGGCAGAGCGGCAGCACCGGCCTCGCCGCGGATGGGCAGCATGTCCCTCTGCTCACTTGGCTCTCATGAGGTCCTGGTCCTTCAGCGCGGAGCCCTGGAGGTAGATCACGCGCTGCGACCACAGAGGGATCTGCAGGACCCGCCGCACCTGGATATCCATCTCTGTTGGGCAAAGTATCACCACGTAGTAATCCTGGAAGAGAGAGGCTCACGTGGGCTGGCGGGCCCGCACGCGCCTGCCGCAGCGAGCCCAGACACGGGGCTTTGCTGCCTGGGCAAACAGCTCCTCTGGGGCTTCTGATATTTGTTTCCATGTGTGACACCCCCTGCCCCAGCTCCAAGGTCCTGCAAGGGTCTGGGGAAACCCGTCAGCATCTCCTCCACCCCGTTCCGCATAGTAAAGCCAATGCAGGCACATCTGACTGGGCCACTAGGAGAGAGCTGCACGCCCACAGCAAAGCGGAGCCTCCCGCGGTTACAGAAACAAGCAGGCTTTTAAAGCTCGAATGCGTGGAGCCAAGGCTGGGCGGTGGTAATGAAGCGTATGTGAGTGTTGGAATGAAATGCAGATCTGAAGCACGTCTGTGATGCTCTCATCCCGGGGAGTGGGAAAGGCACAGTCATTTGCAAGATCATGTTTGATGTGGTGATACTCCAGTAGGAGCTGGGTAAATCCCACCGAGGTTTAGCAATTACATGTCCTGTTTCTGTCTGAGGTTCTTCACTCAGCAAAGACATCCTCACACTCAGAAAGTCCCTCTGGTCCCTCTCCATGTGCTCCAACAGGCCTGGCCAGAAAATGGTGGACCAGGCAGGGAGAGCCCCACTGCTGAGACGGCAAAGCAAGGTGGCCCTATGGTACCACTTGTCACCTCTCCTTGGCCACTGCAGCACCTGCTTCCCAGTTCTGGCCTGGATGGGTTTTACCTTATTCTTTGGCACATCCGCTGTAGCTGGGCAGGGCACTCACCACCAGTGGCAACCTGGCTGTGCCCAGCCCGGCTGCGAGCCCAGCAAGGGCAAACGTTGTCCGAGCACAGCGTGGCAACACGCCTGGTCCTCACCTGCAGGCGTGGGTGGGCGTAAAACTCATTGAGGAAGTCCATGAGGAGATCGATCTTGAGGGAGCTGACACAAAGGACAACATGTTTCTCTGTCTGGGCTCGGTGACGGCTGTAATTGCCTCCTGATTTCTGTCGCTCCATCCACAGGTAGACAAGCTCCTCGAACTGCAAACGAAGGCAGAGAGCTGATGGCCCCATCGGCAGGGCTGCCCGCGTGCAGGCTCCGCATCCCTCTCCATCCTCGGCTGCGCAGGTCTAACCTGGAGCGGCAGCACGACCAGGGCAACACAAATCATTATCACGACGAGGAGCTGGGAAGGCCAGATCTTTGGTGTCACGTCTCCATAGCCCACGGTGGAAAAGGTGACGATGCAGAAATAGAAGGACTTGAAGAGGGAGAGCTTCTCACCTGCTCTTTCTAAATGCTGGATGCCACAGGTCCTGGAGGGAGAAAGCACATCACAGCGCGGGAGACAGGCAGTGCCCATAGCGCCTGCCAAAGTCAGCGGGGAACCCTAGAAAGCAACTTACACCCACGACCATGGAGGAAATTTGTCTGTAACACGTTGTCAGCATCAGCGGTGGGTTTGTCACCAACAGAAATGATTCAGCTAATGGTGCTGACAGATGAAGGAGTTAGTTTGATGCGGCTGCTCGCTAAAGCAGCACGGGAAAGCCTAGACCCTGGGTGGTGGGACACAATAAGACCATGCCATGGACAGCATGTTGATCATCACCAGGGGATGCCTTTGCATTGCAAAAAACCAAACTGTGGAAGCAAGCAGCTGTCCCAGTAAGGCTCTGGAGGGACTCAGCCCACAGGAGGGGCTCTCAGTAGCAGGGGGGATGCGCTCTGGCAGGCAGGAGACAGATCCCATCGCCCACTCCCAGCCCTGTGCCGCTGCCCTGGCAGCTCCCAGCAGATAAGACAGGCAGTGGAACTCCACAAACCTGCAGTTCCAAAGTCATCTTGCTAAACACAAGTGTCACCTAAGTCATCGCACACTCGAATCACAGCCCTGCCACATCCTCCAAGAAACACGTCCACGGCTGCAGCGGCCAGGAGGTGCCACGGGCAGGGAGCACTGATGAGTTCCAAAACTGCATTAGTCACTTACATTGGAGGATTGTCTTTATTGCCAAAGACTCATGAGCCTAAGAGCTTCATTTCCTGTCTGTTCAGCAACTTAATGGTATTACATGCTTCAAAGCCAGACCAAGGGAGCCAGAGGAAGATTCAAGAAGCCTAATTCAAAGCTAAGTACCCAGTGATGAGAAGTAACTCCTCCATAAAGAGATGTCCTTGCTGTTGGCAACGCGCGGGGTAAAGACCCAGTTAATTAGCAGAAGCTCCAGCAGCCTATTACACAAACGAGCTCAGCAGCCGTGGCAACACAGTGGGGAGGAAGAGCGCGGTTGGAGCCAGCGAGCGCAGTGGGTCCTGGTGAATGAGCCGTCACACACATCCGAGCCTGTGTCCCCGCAGGAAGCTGCTGTCCCTGCCCTTGACCCTGCAGCACTCTCAGCCCTGCTCTGAGATGTGTGTCCGCATCGCCCACCTCCCTCCGACAGCGCCCTCATCCTCACACACGCCTGTTAAAAAGTTTCTGTTAAAATCATATAACTAGGGAGGATAATTAGTTTCTAAAATAGGAATTGATCTTCCCAGTGTTCAGTGCGCTGGGGAATGAAGCAAGGCAGGGAGGACCCTGGCACCGGGGCTGGTGGTACAGGGGGTCATCCCAAAGCTCCCGCAGACGTGGCTGTGCCCAAGGCAAAGTCCATGGACAGGAGCGGAAACCGGGGACACACTGCTTGCTGTGGCTCCCCAGTTCCAACACTCAGCCCAGGGAACTGGGACCTGTCCCATTAGCAAAGGAAGGATGCCAGAGACATGGGAATTCAATTCAATCCGCAGCTCTGAACAATTATGCTTTCCTTAGTGTGCACAAACCTCTCGGGCTGAAAAATCAAGCTAGAAGACACCACTTAAAGGCAGAACCTTCTCCGGCTTCCCAAATCACCACGTCACGTTCTGGCAGAGCCATCGCACCACAGCTGGGAAGGTCCCACCCCATCTCACCCCTTGGAGAGCCCAGCTCTGCCAGTCCCCCCTGGGATGTGCAAAGCTGGTTTCCCTGGATGAAGAAGGTGCTTTAGTGAAACAAAGAGCAACACTCACCCCGTAAAAACGAGACACAGGAGGGTGCAGATCAGAATGAGCACCTGGTTAAACATCGCAGACTGGGTCCTCTGTATGGCTCGGTGCAGGTCGTTCTGGGAAGAGAGGAGAGGGCTCTCACCAGCTCAGAGGGTAAAGTACTCCTCCAAGCACCAGCTGCTGTCTCGCTGGCTCCAGCAATGCCCCCCCAGATGAAGGTCAGGCCAGAATGTGGCCCTTAAAAAGGGATGTGCATTTCTGTGAGCAGGTCTGGGCTCTGCTGTCGGGACAGACGGCTTGAGTGGGCACGTGGGAATGGCTGGAGTATCTCACCCTGCTGTGATACCACATCCCAGGCACAGCCAGAGGCCGTCCCCATCAATACCCAGCCAACAGAGTCAGTGTGGCTCAGACACCAAAGGGCTCCTGCTCAGGTCCACAGCCCAGCATCACCAGCTGGCAAACCCACACCTCCCACCAACCCTGGCACACACCAAGCACCAAGCACCAAAAACCTGCCCGAGAGCCATCGGCAGGCAAGAGCCTCCCTCCCGGCCACATCGCCCTCAGCATTCCCAGGGCAGAGGGACCCAGGGCAAGAGGGGTGGGATGTGTCTGATCACTCACAATCATGTTCTCCAGGGCGTACTTGGCCAGCCAGCAGTTCAGAAACACGGGAATGAACAAATTCCGCAAAGGAGGCCAGAATATCTGTGAAAGCAAGAGTTACTTGCAGAAAAAATCTGCATTCCCTATCAGAAAAAGCTCTAAACAGCCAATCTGAGCCCTGCCAGGAAGGATCCGTCTCCAAACCAAGCACTGGCCTCCGCAGAGGCTGCCACTGGAAGTGGCCCCGCTCCCCCCGCTGCAGCGGAGCAGCTGAAAAGGGGATGGTAACACTCCAGAGAAAGTCATTATGTTGAAAAATACCAAAGAGAAAAATTTCCTGCCAGCTTTAAATACCACTGGGCCAGACACCCATTTTTCTTTATTTCACCACCAAAACTACAGCACTTATTAAACTTTAAAATGTCACCAGGAAACACTCACCGTGATAATAAATGGCACCGTGTTGATCATCTCAAGGATGAATGAAATGCGGAAAATCTGTTCCCAGATATTCCCCTGAGAAATTAAAAACAAACAATAATCAGCTTAAAGATCTGCCAAACGACAATTAAAAAGCGCCCACTCTGTGACAGACCCTGCTAGATGGGGGAAGGACAGCAGAGCAGCCAGAGATGCTCTGGTTTGCCTGCGGGAGAGAGACGTGGGGCTGGAGTGGGAAACACCTTCCCACGAGGTTCAGTCCTTCCTGCAGCCACGACGTCCATCTGTCCGTCACTGCTGCTGCCCAAAGCTGGGGGACAACGAAGCTCCGTGCAAGGTCAGAGAATGAGAGCGATGGATGCAGTCGCTGGCACTCAAACCAGGCGGGTGACACAGGGGCTGCGGCTCTTGCGCCAACTGTCCCAGGGACCCCCAGAAGATGCCATTTGTTAAGGTCGCTTTTCTTGGCCATTATAAAGGGCTTTGGTCCAAAGGAGTCAGTCTGTGCCTCTCCCTGCCTGGCTTGGACCGGCGCCTGCTACCTCCGGAGGCAGCAGACCCGGGCACAGGCAGGAGTCACGCTGCCGAGCTCAGCTCCACGTCCTCAGCCTCAGGAAATTCAGCGCGCATCAATCTGGCCCCGCTAAAAGTGAGCCTTTGTAAAACAGGTCTGAATTTAAAGGCAAGTGGAAAGAGATCCCCCAGCTCTGCTCTGCACAACACCTCTCCAGCTGCCCGAGGGGGAAGGAGAGAGGAAAGCAGCCACAGCCAGCCGAGACATCGCCGAGACAAACGTCCTCTCGGGATGCTTCGGCTTCAGACAGCTCAGCGAAGGAGAAATGAATTCACGTCGGGGGGTCAGAGCCAGGCTGCACATCACTGTCCACCGCCCGCCCCGCGGCACTTACCTTGTAGCTGAGATAGATGAGCAGCATGGTCTCCAGAAAGCTGATTAAAGCGATGCTGACCTGCAGAGACAGACGGGCAGGGGCCGCTGCGGGCTCGTTCGATGCATCGCTGGTTGATCAGAGCTCTGTGAGCCCCCCCGCCCTCCGCGATGAGGAGCCCACGGGTATCACAGAGGAGGGCCTCTCTGTTTGCTCTCCCTGCGCCCGTTTGGGTTTGATGGGTGAGCAACTGCCAGCAAGAGGCAGATCTGCTCTCCTGGGTGAGCAGAACCCGATGGGTGCTCAACCTTCCCACAAGCAACTCCCCAGGCAGCTGCCTGGCCTGAAAACAGCCTGTTACTGGTGCAGCTGGGGAGGAGCTGAGCCAGCCTCAGGATTTTATCTTCCTACAGCTTGTCCTCTCTTATCGGCCCCCAGGATTTTCACCCAGGGCCATGTAGCTGCTCCCAGAAGCCCCAGCTCATTTTCTGCTCACCCAGGAGAAGCCGTTGCCCCTTGCTGTTGCGGGCAGAGGATGCCCAGAGACCCGCTGGCAGCAGAGCTCACACCCCAGCTCCTGCTGGGCTCCTGCACGCCATGCCCCAGGTCTGGGCACTCACCTGCACAGCCCACAGCGGCGTTTTTCTATCCACCCAGAAGATGTGTGACCTGCAAAGAAAATTCAGAATGGATCTAAGCTGTAGCCCAACTAGCAGTGCCTTTACCCCCCACCGAATGCCACTCTGAGGCCATCTCTGATGCAGGATGCAGCACAGGACTCGTACTGGTGTTCCTTACTGGATCGTTTGTTCAAGCAGCCTCTGCACTGGGAATAAGCCATTCCCAAGGGTGCAGCCACGGCACTTCTCAGTTGATTTGATCCTGGGATGCTGTTCTGCACCCCTCGAGCAGCCCCGTGATCAAGAAATGGCCATAGGCAGCTGCCAGCACCAGCCACGTCCGTCACTGCATCCCCACATCCCAGCAGAGCCAGACCCCAGCACTGCAGCCGCTCTCGACTCACCAGTTTATCTTTGTGGACTGGTTGAACGCCGTGTAATTCTGCTTTTCGCATTCCCAGCTAGGAGAAGAGATAGACAAAGCAGGGGAAAGCAGTCAGAGGCGGGGGGGAAGGAAAAGGGGTGCTGGCGTGGACCCCGCAGGCTCATGGGGTGCCCTCGCTGCCGTGCCCTGATGCTGGGGGAGACCCCAGACAACACACCCTGAACACACACTGGTCCCTGCAGCCAGGGCTTCCCACAGGAGCCTGTCTCATCCGGGCAGTTTTGAACCTCTTATTACTGGAGAACAAGACCCGTCAGGGACTTCAGCCCGAACCAGAGATGCCGTGAAATGCTGATACTTGCCGGGCACGGGGCTCCCTGGGCACGGTGCTCAAACACAGGGCTGCAGCTAGGAACTGCCAGGTTGCAATTAGCAAGAGCTGCTGAGTTTTGGCTTCTAGGACAAGGGTAGCCGGGTCCCAAGCAGCCGGCACCGCGGCCAAGCTCTCCCCTTGCCTTGCTGCGAGGGATGCGTGCCCGCTGGCCAGCGTTTATTTTGCTGCACACCCTCGGGAAAGTGAACTTCCCTGAAACCTTTCCAGGGTGTCTGTCTGTGCCACGCTTAATTCTCACAGGGCTGAAACCGCTTTTGGACCATGCAGATGTACTTAGCAGCCTGCAACATTTACAAAGAGAAAATCAAATTCCTAATTCTCCTTGCTCTTGGAAAAAACCCTCACACCGTACGTGAGCTAAACAAGGCAAGGGCATATTAAAAATAGGCTTACACTGAAAGCCAGAGCAGGGCTGATATATGTAATCAGCTGTCACCTCGGGGATCTAAATGGCAAAACATATTTCCTTCTCAAATGCTTAAATGGGATTTAGCATGAGTGTCTTCAAGGGCGTCAGGATTTAGAAAAATTCTTGCATGGTGATGCGCTGAAATCAAGAGCTCTTGCCGGTGCCTGAAGGCCCCGCTGCCCCCCTGACCGTTAGAGCCAGACAGCACTTGGAAATGAACGGGACCCTGAATTTTTCCACCCCATTTTCCCGGTGAGCCATGCAGGGCCAGTGGATGCCCACGCGCCTGTCCATGGGGTTGGGGCAGGGAGCAAAGCCCAGCAGGACCAACAGGTTGGGCTAAAACAATTCAAACAGCTGGAGTGAGCAAAACCATCTGCCACGAGAAAAACCACCCCTTGTGCATCTTCACTGCCACTGCATCCGCGCTCACCACTGCCCGGGGGGCTGGGGAGCCTGGCAGCGTTGGTGACACTCACCAGCCTATGCCCTCCTCCGGGTTGTCGAGCAGGACGCGGACGATGTACAGGAGGCAGGTGAGCAGCTTCAGCGAGAAGTTGAAGAGCCGGATCCTCAGGCCTGAGGCAGAGGGGAGCACGGCGTGAGCCAGGCAGCACGTCCCGGGCACCCCAGGCACCCTGGGCACCTCGGACACCTCACCACACAGCCCCTCTAGTTCCCCCCAAGCTTCGCAGGACCCCACTGAGCTCCTGGGGAGCTGCAGGAGCCCCAGGGCAGTACTCGACTGTTGCTCATGCTTTGCCCGGGGCTCTACACAGGTATAAAGGAGACTAATACAGAAATAAATAACAATGAGTCAGCTCCTCACTGGCCCCAATAGATGCGAGAGACAAACGAGGAGCTGCTGGAGTGCATCCCCCTCATTAGCAGGCAGCTATTAAAAAGCATCAGGCACGCAGGGCTGGGGTCCTGCTCCGCTCTCCACACTGCAAACAGCTTGCAGGAGGAAGGACAGCGAGCAAAAGCTGCTCCTTTATCCACGCTCCCTCCCCAGCCAGTTCATCGGGTTATTACTCAATTTACAAGTGAGAAATTCATCATATTTTCATTAAAAACTTCCCCGTGGGCACCCTGTTGTGCTGCGCTCCAGCTTTTTAACAAGACGACAGGATGCAGGGAGGAAAAGAAAATGTGGATTTATAAATAACAAGCAGACTCCCTCCAGACAGCTAATGACATCTCAGAGAAAGAAAATAAAAACACCATTAATCAAGTGGAGGCTAATTCGGCTGGCTGAAGCAGGAGTGAGAAACTCACAGCCTGCCTCGGCTGTCCCCACAGCCACTGACCTCCGTGCGGGTGGGGGGAGCATCACTGACTCCCTGACAGGGATATTTGTTCCCCGAACCCCCCGGGCAGCTCCTGATGCTCACCCTGTTCCCAGCCAGTTTGCCTGAGCTGGTTCTTTTGCTGTGTTTGCCCCCAGGGAGCAAAGGTGGCAGGCAGTGTCCCTTCCTCCCCACGAAACCATGACACAAACCAAGTTGGCCAACACCCAAGAGAAAGGCCAACGAGCAGCAGCAGCCAGCGCTGGGGACACATGGGGAACAGCCGCCAGCAGATGGCAATGGCTTCTCGTCCCGCAAGGAGGGAGCACGACTCTCCCAACTTGGGCACGGTTTGGTTTCTCCCAGCAGACGCTTGCTCCACACACAGAGCACTCACTCGATCGCTGGTTTTTGATGAAGAAGAGCTTCAGCCGCTCCTTGAAGGTGTTTTCATTCACATAGAACTCGACTTGCACCCTGCAGGGAAAGCACCCAGAGCAGCCCATCAGCGGGGTGGCAGGTCGGACCTGGAGCCCCTCCAAAGCCCCATACACCCGTTCTGGCTGGGTGACCCCCCAGAACAGCCCACAACAGACCCCAAGCTCAGCCCCAGGCTCCCAGCTGCTCCCACAGTACTGAAGTGCCGGTACCACCAGCCGTGAACACTGAGACATGGCGCATCGAAGACTACCTAAGCTGCAGATGCAGCCCACGGGGCCAGGTCTGCTTTGGGTTGAGGGCTTTGCTTTCATTCACGCACAACCAGCTGACATCAGACTTGCGAACTTCTCTTTTCCCACATGCTTTATGATGTTCAAAACCTCTCAGAAAAATGGTGGCCTTGGACCAGTCTCCCTCAACAATGTTTTATCTGCTCCATGGCTCCAGCAGACCAGGAGCCAGCGAGGGTGACGTCCCCGGTACACCCATGCCCTGGCTCTGCCCAGGTAGGAGCAACATTCAGCATCGAAGCTGTTACAAAACAAAACCAATCTAAAAGGAGAAAGATTCCCTTTGTTGCTAAGCTACTGCATTTGGCCATTCCAGAAAACCCCAGGAGCTGCCAACCAGCTCCCGACTCACTTGACGTTTGGAGCCACTGGGGCACCACGGCAGAGAGCTGCCTGTCGGGGCACATCACAGAAGCCTGCAGGGAGGAGCCGCAGGTGAGCCTGAAAATGCTCTGACCACCACTGCAACCACCACGGGCCCTTCTTCATCATCAGCTTCTCCAGTTTCCACCGCTAACCCCCACCCACAGCCCTCCCACTGGTCCTCACGCACCGGGATGTCCACAACCACACGGAGGGGGGAAAGGCTCACCAAGGCTGGAGGTTCTTCCCTATGGATGTTAGCGGGGTCTGGGATCGAGCACGCCCACACCAAGGGTGTGCAGGCAAACCTGGTCCCTGCCCAGCTCGTCTGCCACCCACCTCTCCCGTGACTTTATAAACGCCCGCAGCCCTTTGCGATCTCACTGACTCACTAGTCAGGGTTATCAATTAACGCTCCTGCCTGCTAAGTGCAGCGGAAAAGGGATTGTGTCCTGATGCCTCGGCTTTAGGCTCTGAGCAAGACAAAGCCTGTTTATTACTGTTACAGCTGATAATGGAGTTAAGTGCAACGAATTATCCATTTCTCCTACTTCACTGCATTCAACAAGTCTCTTAAGTAAGTGCTCAATTACTACTATTTTTTTTAACTGCTTGGAAGAGGTCATCAAGAATTCATTAATCAGGCGTATTACCAAGCCAAGGCACAGTGCAAGGTGAGCGAGTTCACAGTGACGGTCATTAAATCTACCACCCTATTTTATTTCGCCTGTGCAAGCCCCATGCACTCGTGGTGCCGGCTCCAGCCGAGCGTGCTGCCTGGCGTACGCCGACAAATCGTGATTTATCGGAAAGCAGCTGCCACTCGCTCTGACAACAGAGGGATAAACAAATATTTACCCAGCATTATCAGGTTGAAAAGCCGGATTTTTAATTTGCAAGGCTCTTTTGTACAAAAAGCAAATACACAGAGAGAAATCCACCACCTCAGGCACGATAGCCAGGAGAAAATTTCCTACGGGCTATCGAACTTCACATGCTTTTGTCAGGATCCAGTATCTGCTCTCTGGCTTAACCTCCCTTGGAGTGACGCGATGGGAATCCACCGGCAGCTGCCTGGTCTGGCAGCTGGCAGGGACCGGGTGACAGGCTGGGGGTGGCTGATCCATTCTGAGAACCCATCCCTCCGCACCTCCCTAACACTGCGGGAGCAGCACAGCCCGGACCGGGTGCAGCCCGAGGGGGTGAGTGAGATGTACCCATCTGAGTCCCTGTGGCTCTGGAGCTGCTGCGGACAGAGCCGAGGGGTTCCAGGGTCATCTCGTCCCCATCAACAGTGCTGCAGAGGAAAGAAATCCGGAGCCTTAACTGAGAAGGAAACGCTGAGCTCCTGCAGCCCGCCCGCAGGCATGTCCTCTGCAGACCCTGTGCCCTGCTCGGGTCCCTTGGAGGGACATCGTGCACTGAGCAGCTCCGTAACGGAGGTGACAATAATCAGCAGCCTCAGTGGGGCAGTCACCACGTTCTGGGAAGACATTTGGCATTTGAGCAGGTTACAATGCCAGGGGGAAGGATGCCCAGGTACAGCTGGCAGCGCTTGGCAAACCCATCAGCAGCAATGTGAGCACGTCGCTCCTCACCAGGACATTTCACAGCATCAAGTGAAGAAAATGCTAAACCACAAACACACCCGTGGTGGCAGCTGCGGGGTTTCACCAGGAACATGCCTCACCCCAAACGTCCCCAGCTGGCAGCGGCAGGGACAGGAGCCGAACCTGCATCTCCCCTGGGGCCCTGATGCTTGTGGGGACCATCCAGCATAAGGGACAAGGAGGGCGGCTGGGGGGGACACCTTTGCACTGAACCCAGCGCGTGTTCACCAGCCGCACTCACCAGCACGAGAAGGGTTGGGGAGGCGGGTGGGTGACCATGGACCCTGCTGAGGGGACTGTGAGCGCTGGGAACCCAGCAGAATTTACGAGCGCTGGCTCAGCCAGCACGATGTGTTAGGAGCAGGCAGCCATGAATGTAGAGCTTCGTAAGCACAGCTTTAATGTGTGTCAAAATTAATCATTTCCAAAGCCAGACTTGGCAAATAGTTTATCTGTGTCAGGGCATAAATCAGCTCCCACAACCACTCACGACACTGCCCACACAAGCCAATTGCTCCTGTTCCTTATTAAAAATGCCCAGGAAGTGCTAGGGACTGGCCTTCAGCTCCGTCGTGAGCGCTGGGCACCCCATTCATCAGCATCCCTGGGGACTCAGCGCATCGAGGGAGCACGATTCCTCTCCCAGACATTCGCCTCCGTACCAAAGAAACAAACAGCAATATAAATCTCTGCCGCCAGACAGATGGTTTGCTGATCTATAGCATTGCAGCCCACCCCGAGACTATGAATATAAACGCTGATGGATAAAAGAACTGAATGATTAGAAGATATCCAACTTTTTATGACAAAGTAGCCCATTCATCCGTCATAATGGCTGCAGGGAGAACGAACACTTGGAAAGCAACTGAAGCAGGTCCTGGGGTATTTATCACTGCAAAGAGATGAAGAAATAAAAGCGTGTAGAAAAACACGTTTCTGTGCAGACAACCTGCCCTTGCTGCTACCTGGGCTGAGCCCTGGAGCTGTGCGGGGGGTCCCAGGGGTGACCGTCCCATGGGGCTTCTGTCTGCAGGATGAGGGAGGGCAGAGCAAGGGCTCAGCATGCTGGGAGCAGGGTGCTGCCATGGCCCAACAGCCCGTTCCAGCGCTGGCACCCACCGTGCAGGCGCCAGGTTAACCCAACACCCCCCCGGCTGACCCGCGGCTGAACGAGTGATGGCTGTTACCAGGCAGCAGCAACCATCAGAAGGTATCAAAGCTCCTACTCCATTTCCAGCTGGGGAAAAGAGATTATATCATCCAAAACGCACCCTTTAATTTTGTTGTCAAGAAATTAACTTCAAATAAAAATCAAGCTAAACTCTGACTACCTCGACGCCCCAAAACACACACTCCGGTGGGCTCTGCCTTCACAGAGCTCCACCGAGCTGCTCCATTCAGACTGCCCCCTCCCTGCTGCCATGGCCCAGCACTCCCCCCGCCAGCCGAGCATCCCTCTCATCGGCCAGGCAGCGCGGTGCCAGCCTAGCCAGGGCAGCACCCCGGGGTGCAGGCAGCGGGTGCTCTGCGGGAAGGGAGCGGGCAGTTCCCCCTGCCTCGTCCCAGCGGAACCTCCCCAGGCCATGCGGATCATCACCACAGCACAAGTTTAGTTACAAGCCCTCTGCTTACAAGTGCAATTACTGCTATTATGCACTTCATATTGCCTGAGCAATTTCATTTTCTTTGCTCGGTTATTTATTGAACTTTATTAGTCTAAGATTAGAAGCAATTTGTTCTAAGATGATGAGCTCCCAAAAAAGACACAATAGTTTGTTCAGGGAAGTGCAGGTTGCGAAACCAGGATGAGCACAGCCCAGCTCACCGGCATTAAAATAGACACCGAGGCGCACAGCCCCGGCTCCATACTGGTACCTTCCCCAGGGAGCTGGGGAGAAACGCGCTCCCCTTCAAGACGAGTAAACCGCCAAAAATAGCAACCCACGCACAGCCCCACGCCGGGGCAAACCCGCGCAGGCAGGGACGGGGCGGACAGAGCCATATCCCCGAGCTCTGCTCCCCAGGAGACTTACATGGGCAGTCGGGTGCGGGCAGGTCCTCTCCAGCCCCCGCAGCATGTGACAGCCATGGGGCATGGCCTGAAAACTGAGCCGGCTCCAAAATGCACCCACCAGCCAAGGGAGAGAGCTGCCACCCTGCCTGGGACGCTGCCCAGAGCCGCCCTGCTGCCCTGCTGCCTTCCAAAGAAGGGCTCGGGTGCACAGGCCATTGTTTTGTGACAGACTTGTTCCCACGAGAAGTGGTTCATGAAAGATAAGAAAAAATCTCAGCGTCTCTGCAGCTGCAGTCCTTACTCTCGCACTCTGGCTTGGTGGGAAATGCTGTTCTTGTCCCAGGAAATTTCTCAAGAAACTTCCCCCATCATGTAGTGGGATGCAAATGAGACTCTTCAGAGATTTGGGGGGAAAAAACACAAAAGAAAACCAAACTCTCTGCAATCTGGTGGCTGCCTGCCAAGACAGTGCAGTCCCAAATAAGACCCTGCTTTATCCCCCGGCTCTGGCTGAGCCCGGAGGATGGCTCTGCATCCTCCCTGCAAAACCACACGGGTCAAATGCGCAAGAAACGTGGCTGTGGCCAAGTCTGGAATTAAAGAAATGTGCCGATGGCCCAGGTGGGCTCACCGGCAGTGGGCTGGGGGTACCAGATGCAGCCCCGGGCATGGTCCACAACGTTTCCTCTCTCAGCACCCCGCAGTGCAAGGAGCAGCAGAGGCTGTTGCGCCAAAGGGCAGGATGCTGCTAAAGGCACTGGGCTGCCACCGGCCCTTCGCTGAGCCCCCGGCCTGGCACGGAAGGCAGCCGGTGCCAGCCGGACCCCGCGAGGCATCAGGGGAAGCCGAGCAGAAGCCATAGTCCTTCCCAAACAAACCACTGATCCAGCCAGCTGGAGGCTCGGACACCGGCTGATGGCAACCACACCAGCTACCCAGACAGACACATCTCCCCCAGCTGCCAGCCCTCCTGGGTTCCTTCAGGGATGCTCTTTCCTTTTTTCCCCCCATTTTCTTGATGGTAACGGGCGGTCAGGTACAGCAAGACGGGGGACACCGAGGGAGCTGTGTGTACGGAACATCACCTCTGTGATCTACACCTTTGCCATCCTCCACCTATCCCGGGGCGAGCAGAGGACGGGGGGCAGCTATGGCACTTCCCACCAGAGCTCACAGCTCCCCGGTGCGACGAGCCGCCCCCAGCGCAGGGTTTTGAGACGGGAAGCGGGAACACGGCTGTGTGCATACGGAGAACCTGGGCGCCTGCCAAAGTGAGGAACAGGGAACAGGCTGCCCCCACGCTCAATAAGCAGTAATTGAACAATTACTCAAAGGAGGAGGGTTGTGGGTTTCCACAAGGCTGTACCGGCTCAGCGCCGGCGAGCGTGCAAGGAAACGGCTTCAAAACCACGTGGGGCGGCATGGCTTCAGGGGGCATCTCCCAATGCAGCCCCACTGTCCCCTGCATCCCCGCTGTGCACCAGGACCAGCCCACAACAGGGGTTCTGGAAAACCTGCCGCCTGGTTTTGCTTCGCTGCCTCTTCCACTGTCTCCAGGCTGGGCTGGTGGCCCGGGCTGTGCATCTCCCTGGTCCTCCTCAGCTGGGGACACGCGTGGGTTCACCCCTCCTGTGGAGAAGCCGGGCAGGATTGATGCTGTGCTGCAAGCCGAACGTGTCTGGACACCCGGCCACCCTCCCACCGAGCCGGGTCACATCACCAGAGCCGTGGCCGGGAGCTTTCTGCCATGAACATCTCAGCTTCTCTCGGAGGGTTATCAGACATCCCCAAACGTCTCTCGCTGCAGCAGCTTCTCCAATAAATCTCTGGCACATTTTTAAACAAGAAAGCACAAAGCAAGCAGAGAGGGATCGGGAGCTGGGGCATCGCTCGGTGGGCAGAGCCAACCCTCAGCCAACGCTGCCGACTCGTGGAGGGAAGGGGAGAGACCTGTGTCAGGGCGAAGGGCTGGGACCAGGAGGGCATGTTTCAGTGCCTGGGAGGTACGTGAGAGCACTTGGGAGACCAGTGTGAAGGTCTGCATGGTCCAAAAGGCCATGTATTGCAAACAGGGGAAACCTGCCCATTTTCTACAAATCACTCCTGTCCCCCACCCCTTAGGAGGTGCAATACCAAATCCGCTTCCCCCCTTGTCCTGCAGAGTCCCAGACGATCCCCATGGATCATGGCAGCACCCAGTCCCAAGACTCTCAGCAGGTCCCACGTCAGCCTATCATGGGCACCATCGCAGCCACCACGGCACTGTCACAGCTCCGTGGGAAGACGGCTGCTCCAGCCAGCTCCAGTCTCTCGGCCAGGCTGGCCCACTGGAGCGATGGAGCACTCTGAGCCATGGCTCATGCAGTGCCAGGAATGAGTTTGCTGTGCTGCTCGGGCTCTGGGCAGACCACACGCCAGGACACATCACAAACGAGGATTAGCAAAATTGAGTCCCACATCCATAGACTGCACTGGGAACCAGGACGCTCTGGCAGACATTGCCCCAGGACCAGCACAAAAACTTCTTTCTTCAAAATTTCCTGCATTTACCATGGGAATAAACGAGAAAAAAAAGCATCTCCTGTTTTATTAAGGAGCATGATTTTTGCCCAACGGAAGGAGCAGTATCACCAACCACTCTGCAGCAAGTGAATCACAGTTCGATGCCAGCTAATGTCACCCTGGCTCCAGCACTAACACTGCACTTCTATTTTTGGGGGGACAAAAAGCAAGCTCCATCAGCCACTCCTGGAAAAACTGTCCCAGACCAAGGCTGGCTGCACAAGCCAGTCCTCACAGCCACCCGTCTTCCCCATGAGGTGAATGATGCCCTGAACTCATCGCACAAGCACTCCTGTGTTGGTGAGACAAAGGCTGGGCAGGAGGCACCACTCCAAGGGCACATCTCCACCGAGCAGGGGGTTGGCCAGCCCTGAGACACGCTGCAGGAAAGGCTTCACAAATCTGTGATAAAAAACAGATCTGCTGCTGGGCTTCTTTTTCCTGGTTTTAATTAATTATTTATGTATTTATTAGGGAGGACATCGCAATGGAAATGGGATTTTTATCAATTGCTCCCTCCCCAAAGGCAGTTATAATCCTTCACTAACTCTATTCAGCAGCTGAACAGCTCATTTTCAGGCACCAAACACAGCACTGGAGGCAGCAGGGATGCACTCAGGGGGTGCAGTGGAACATCATAGAATCATAGAATCTAGAATGGTTTGGGCTGAAGGGACCTTTCAAGCTCGTCCAGTCCAAACCCCTGCAGTGAGATCTGCAACTAGAGCAGGGTGCTCAGAGCTCTGCCTGGAATGTTTCCAGGATGCGCCATCTATCACCTCTCTGGGCAACCTGGGCCAGGGTCTCGCCACCATCATTATAAGGAATTTCTTCCTCACCTCTAGTCTGAATCTCCCTCTTCTAGTTTAAAACCATCACCCCTCGTCCTGTCACAACAGGCCCTGCTGAAAAGATGCAGGGGCCTGATCCCGGCCTCTCCCCGCAAGGGCAGAGGGCTCTCTCGGCACTGTCTGAGGACACACATCCCCATCCATGTGCCCTGGGCAAGCGCACGCTCATCCCCCAAGTCACCTTCCCGCTGCGCCTCCCACCCAAGGCTGCATGGGGCAGCCCCAGCCCTGGCCCCACGCTGCTCATGGCCAGCAGCAGCACCACTTGCTCTTAATAAAATAATAATAATAAAGAAGATTAAAACCCAGAAAGAGAAAAAGCAATGGAGTAACACGCTGGGTTTTGTTCGGCTTATTTGTTTTGCAACATTGGAGATTGACATTCATGAGTCTGCTCCTATAATTGCTTCTGCTGATTAATCTGGATTGTTTAATTAGAATCTGCACATGGAGCTCATCGTTAATGGCTAATCACCAATTTGCTGCCAAGCATATCACTTCTTCCCCAAGAAAGTTGTCTGTCTTTGAGCACAGCTAGTCCTCCCCGTGGTGGGAGCCATCGCTCTTTCAGAAGGGTTTGCTGGTCCCATACTCAACTCCTTGGCACCAAGAGCAGCAAAAGGACCAAGCTGATGCGTATCAGCTCCCTTAGATATAGCAGAATAATCTATCACTAATTGAAAGTCAAGGCTAACCACTGTTCTGGGCAGTGGGTGCTGCCCGAAGCACTTGGCTCATGAGACACCGTGCACACACGCACTGCATAGACACTCCCAATTTCAAGGGTTTTTTGCTCTCTGAAGAACGCGCTTGGCTTGTCCCTGGTGGAAGAGTGCCAGTTGCCAGGACCACATCAGCCCTCGCGCCCTCCCCGCAGCACCGGCACGGGGAAATGCACGCGGTGCACTTACTGCGAGAAGGAGGAATCCACGCTGAAGTCCTCGGCGTGAGGCCTACAGAGCGAGAGCATCACAGGAGGTGAGGGAAACGCACGGCTACCGGGCGGAGAGCAGTGTGACAGCCGGAGCTGTGCCACGGGGAACACCAACGGGAGGGACAAGCGACCGCCCAAGGGCTTGGCCAGGGGCTGTGCCGCGCCTGGGCTGTGTCCCTGCTGAGGTCCCTGCGGTGGGGACGGTGGGGACCCGGGGATGCTCTGGTGGCATCGCTGCGCTGTCTCAAATCGGTGTCACACTTTCCACAGAGAAATTAGAGTTTGAAATACGCTGGTTGGGGTGTTTTACGGCACCTGACATGGTGTTTCTCCTGCGCACACCTTCACAGAGCTGATTTGACGGACACCGGTGATGGCCAGAGAAGGGGAAACAAACAAAGAAATGAAAGAACAGAAAAGAACGATGCAGGTAACGGGGGGTCATGGCAGCGGGAGAAAGAACAAAGGTGTCCAAGAGTGGGTGGGAGGCAAAGGGACTGTGCTCGTGTACTGTACATCCCCCAGACAGACAGACAGACGGACAGCAGCACAGTGCTCGGAAACAAAGCCATTGCAGCTGCAAAGGAAAAAAATCCCTTTGCAAAACCGACGCACTCTTCAAGACACATCCATCCCCGCGGAGGGCCACGGTCCCCGTCCCTGCGGCCGTTAGCTGCGACTGCCTGAGCCTGAGCTGCAGCCCTTCCCTGCCTCCCAGTGCCCAGCAGTGCTCGCTTCCTTCTCATTTACCGAGAGCCTGGGCAACCGAGACACAGAACTAAAGCAAAGGGGGCAGTTGCAGCTCGACCAGATTTTTCTTTTATTCTCCTTTGTGCTTTATGAGTCCACAGCACTCCAGCATAGTTCAGACTAAATAAAAGCAATAAATTCACATTGCAATTAAAACACGAGGCCAAAGGAAAGCTAACTCATCCCTCAGCTACAAGACACGCAGAGCAGCCTCCCTGCGACATGATTTAGTTCGCTACTACTCTTCTTCCATTATCTGTGCGAAGGCTGCGGGGAGGAGCTCGTGGCCCCGGCGCTGAAATGCCTGCAGAGACCACGGGCTGTGCCAACCGCAGCCACCATCCCGCCCAGGCGACATCAGTAGCAATGCTCCCCCACACCAGACCCGGGAGACCCACAGGAGATGCTCAACTCGGGACAGAGATGCTGGGGGCCTTGAGGGGAGGGAGCGGGGGAGCTGGCGCGGGGGCTGCGGAGGTGCTTTGTCTAGACGAGGGGCTCCCACGCAGCCCCGCTCCCCACACGTGACGCGCCTGCGTGAGGGGTCACAGGGCAGTAGGTGCTGGGGCTGCTCACAGGGAGAGTCGGGGGCTCCCACCTCCACTCTGCCACCGCTCCTGGCCCCACGGGGGCTCCTGCCGGCAGCCCAGCATGCCCAGCACGGATTTGTGCCCCTGGGACTGCACACCCAGCCTTGCCCCAAAACAATCCAGTTGCGAAAAGAAAGCCCCCGACCTGCCACCTTCCCCCTGCGCCCTGCTGCTTTTTGGCGAGCTGGTGTGATGATCACGGAGCGGTAAGTTAGTTCACTCCCAGGTGGTCTCTTGTCCCACCTCTCCCAGCACTAACAAGCCCTGGGGTGGCTCTATCGGCTGTGCCGTCCCTCCGAGCTGCCCTGGCATTTATTAGGGACAAACAACCCAGACTGCCTCCAGCTGCAAGGCACAGCCTCGGGAAGGAGCCCCCCAGCTCAGCCTCCCTCCCGCCAAACTGGGTTATCCCAGACTAGCGGCGGGGGCTGTTCAAGCCCCTCCGCTCACGTCTGGTTTTGCACAGGAGCCTTTCATGCCTCGCAGAGGTGTTTATGGGAAAGAAACAGCGAATGATTTGGTTTTCTCCCAACACACCGCCAGCTGGCAGCCGGGAGGGCTGTACGAACAGGGGCTTATTTCAGCTGCAGCTCCCCGAGGTGGAAGAACACTCCTGAAAACCAAACAGCAAGGGCACATTTAATGACATAGCTTGACGGGGTCCTGGTGTCACCGTGGGTCCCGGGACACCCTCCCCAAACAGGCAAGCCACAGGCTCGCGAGGCGAACGAACACCTCACTCACAGAAAGGCACCGTGAATAAAAGGGACTCCAAAGTGATGGACGGATCGTGAACCTCCCCAGCAGCGGCTCTGGCCAGCCTGTGCCGTGGTTAAAGCAGTAACAAAAGGTGCTCTCGGCTTCCGAATGAATGAACTGCTTCAGGCCGATCACACGGGGGAAGAAGCAACCAAAGTGTCACACCAAAACCTCTCCTTCCCAGCAGGCACCCAAATGCTCCTAAACAGTCTAATTGATGAGAAAATATGGAAAATTTTTAAGAAATCTAAAAATCACTACAAATCTCATCTGAAAAACGGTTGTTTTCCAGATCCCCAAACCTTGTTACAAGTGCGAGCCTGGCCCGAGCGGAGCTGCTGACCCAGCAGCACCCAAGGGGCTGCACACGCATCCTCCCTTTGCTGCTCGGCACCAAGTCCAGCCCAGCCTTCGGGCACTTGTCGCTGATCGGACCGTTAATCGAGGTTAACCGCTGGAGGGCATCAGGAGAGTGGCAGGAACCCTTTTGTGCACAGTCTCACTTGAAAAGAAAGAGCAGATTTACACCGTGCAGAATTAAAGCCATTTATCTCAGTCAGGAAGTTTACTCCGGCTTTTCACAGGGCTTCGATAATCTACTTTAAAATCACTTTTTTATTTCAACCGGATCTGCCTTCCTGAGGATCCCTGTGCAGACAGAGCTCACCTCCTCTCATTCCTCCCATGGAAGTCAACTGTGCCCCAGGGGTGAGCCCAGCCTTCGCTTCCCTCCGGAGCGCAGGGTCCAGGAGAGAAGCGCTGTACCCAGACAGGGAAGGACAAGACTCTGCGTCTTGGCCCTGCAAACCGTTACACCACAACGCTGAGCTCTGGCGGGCGCCAGCAGCCTCTCCCGGAGAGAGGGAGCAAAGCGGGGAAGAACAGGAGAAAGGAGAGGAGAGAGGGGGAAGAAACTCCGCTGCTCCAGAGACAGGTCTGTCATCGCCTTTCAAGCTGCAGCCCTTCACAAAATGGAAAGGTTTTATTAGAAGATGAAGAGACAATGGCGTATTTATTATTAGAACAAAAGCCACCAAAAAAGCTTGCTTATGTACCAGAGAGAGCAATCACCTGCCCACCCACGCTGCGCAGCAGCTCCTCGCCTGAGCAGCCACCTTTTCACCCCGTCCTGCCTCACAGCATCCCAGACCGGTGGGGTTGGCAGGGACCTCGGGGACCATCCAGTCCAACCCCCTGCCGGAGCAGGGTCCCCAGAGCAGGGTGCCCTGTTTGGCGTCCAGGCATCCAGGGATGTCTCCAGAGCAGGAGTCTCCAAACCTCTCTGGGCAGCCTGGGCCAGGGCTCTGCCACCCTCACAGGAAAGATTTTCCTCATGTTCAACTTCCCAGGTTCCAGTTTGTGCCCGTTGCCGCTTGTCCTGTCACTGGGCACCACTGAGGAGAGTCTGGCCCCTCCTCTTGACCCCCTTTAGCTATTGATCGCATTGAGGAGATCCCCCCTCAGGCTGCTCTTCTCCAGCCCCGGGGCTCCGAGCCCTTCCAGCCCCCTTTGCTCCGGGGAGGGAAGGCAGCGGATCCCAGCCCCAGCTCTGCTCCCCGCTCTGCCAGCCCACTGCGGGAGCTGGGTGGCATTTAGCTCTTCTGTCTCACGCGGGTAATTTGAGGCTAAATACTGTCCCTGTGTTTCAAGTGCTTGAAGATGCTCAGATGGAGGCAAGCACGTCGGCAGCTCAGCTGAGCTTGCACAGAGACCTGCTCCCTCCCAGCAAAGTCCCTGCCAGCTCCGTGCCTTCACCGCTGTCTCCTGATTTTTCTGGGAGGTAGTTTGGTTAAATTAAAGGTATTAAAAATTTATTTCTGGTCCTGCAGTTTCTATTACTTTTAAGTAAAAAAATAATCCTGCCCTCACTAAACGCCCCTGGAAGTCACAAAGACACAAGTAATGACCTGCCAACACTACGCTCAGCTTCAGGCTGCTTAATAACCACTTGCAAGGCTCGGAGGTGTTCTGAGACCGGGGGCTAAAGAGCCCTGATTCCGATGTCTCGCTCCTGTGGCTCTGAGCCTCAGGAGGAGAGAGCTGTCAAGTTTAGTGCTTTTTAGCCCCTAGACTCAAAACGCCTCCAAGACAGGGGCAAGGTAGGGGGTTTAAGATAAGCCAAGTAAGATAACTGCTTGGGAAGGCTTCCTGAAGTGGTGTTCATCCTCTAAGACATGAGATGCACCGTGGTTGCTACCATATTGACAGTGAGAAACTCATCCCCCGAAATAGCCTGATGTGAGAAGGACAGATGGGAGGAGACGAAAAAAGAAAGTAAAGAGGGGGAGAAGGATCGAGCAAGAGGAAGGGGAAAGGGAGAGGAAGACGCACGCGTCCTGCTCACAAACACAGGTATGGTCTGAGCCCACCTCCCCCGCTGTGCGACGGAGCAGGCGTGACGCCGGGGAAGGGTCTCCAGCCTTCAGCACCCCCAGTCTGGAAGAAGCTCAGCAAGTTGTGCTGGCGGGCACACGGAAAACCACCGCCTGCTCCAGGCAGACGCTGACAGCTGCCTGATGGCTGGAGAAGTGCCACACGAACGGACCCTCCCAAGGCGCGCAGGCAGGCAGGCGGCACGCCGGTACCGGGAGCGCAGCTGCCTCCTCCCCACCAAGCTGCACCTCAAGGGGGTTGTCTTTAATCACGAAGGTAGCTTTATTCTCAGTGTTCCTCTGCAAAACGTACGTCATAGAATCACAGAATCGTTCAGGTTTGAGAAGACCTTTAAGATCATCAAGTCCAACCATTCCTTCATCACTGCCAGGTCCCCACTGACCCCTGTCCCTCAGCACCACCTCCACACGGCTGGGAAACCCCTCCAGGGATGGGGACTCCACCACTGCCCTGGGCAGCCTGGGCCAGCCCTGCACAACCCCAACGGGAAAGAAATTCTTCCTCAGGGACAACCTAAATCTCCCCTGGCACAACCTGAGGCCGGTTCCTCTCGTCCTGTCACTTGTTACTTGGGAGAAGAGACCGACCCCACCTTGCTCCAGCCTCCTGTCAGGGACCTGTCAAGCGCCAGAAGGTCTCCCCTGAGCCTCCTTTGCTCCAAGCTGAACCCCCCCAGGTCCCTCAGCCGCTCCTCAGTGCATTGTGCTCCAGACATTGCTCCAGCTCCACTGCCCTTCTCTGGACACGCTCCAGCCTCTCAATATCCTTCTGGGAGCGAGGGGCCCAAACTGAACCCAGGATTCAAAGTGTGGCCTCATCAGTGCCCCCAGTACAGGGGGACGATCCCTGCCCTGGTCCTGTTGGCCACACCAGTGCTGATGCATCGCAAATAAAATACATAATATTTAGAAACGAACAAGGTGCAACGCCAAACCGCAGCATTACCCGCTGCAGCCAGACAAGCCGTTCCCCGCCCAATGCCCGGCACTGCCCACAATTACCTTCCAGAAAGTTTTGGCTCTCCCAGAGGGGCGGGTGCTACCCAGCCTGGGCACTGGGCTCTGCCCACTGGGCAGAAAGGCCCTACAGATGCTGAGGCTGCTCTGACACACACCTCCCTGCAGTCCCATCAAGGACTGTGCCTGAGCTTGGAGGTGGGCTGCGAGACCCCACTCCATCGCAGTCCCATACAAGCCTGACAGCCAGGCTGGTAGCACTGGCAGCTGGCGCCCGCTCAGAGGGGTGGCCATGGCTGGCATCCCGCTCCCACCACAAGCAGGAAACCCTCCACTGGAGGAGGAGGAGGAGGAACGCGCTAATCCCTGTGACCTGATGGGACCTGATTGGGAATGAGGGACCTAAAATAAACAGAGCAAAAGCCCAATTTTTGAGTGTAGGCACCTTTAGGTTAGGCACCTCGCCTGCACGTCAGCGCTTATGTAGGGCACCGAGATTTTCAGTGGCAGCCGCCGTGGGAGGAAGGCTCGGCGCTTCCCAATCTCAGCCTGTTCCCCTCAGGAGCCTGGCTGCAGCGCTGCCAGCTCCAGGGTTCACATCGCCCAAGGGGGTGTAAATGCTTTCTACCAGAGAGTGCCCGGGACAGGAATTTGAGGGATGGGGACCACAAACATGGGACCGGCCACCAAAACGCATCCAAAACCTGCAGGAGGGAGCTCAGAACTGAGTGCTGGCTGGGGCATGGTGATGTGGGTCTTGTCCCCGTGCAGAGGAGTGGGTACAAACCGGGGAGGATGAGCAGAGCTCAGGGGCTATTCCAGCACAGCTCCAAGAAAAGCCCAAGAAACAGGCGGGCTCAAGCCCCCACACCACATCCCGGGATGAAATCACTGGCTGTGTTTACGAACGGCTCTGCTGAGTGCGAAAGATGCCAGCTGTCAGCTCGCTGTGCTGGCAGCCAGGATCCAGGACCGGTTCCTGTTCATCAGGATCAAGCAGCGCGTTTCCATATTGCCCTCATAACGGAGTGCAGCAACTGAGCACCCTGCCCGTGTTTTGCAGTGGTCCTGCACGGAAAATTCACTCAGCATCACACGGCAGTGCCCGCTGCTGCGCGGGAAAGAATAGCCAGGTTAAACGGCATGTGAGCAGTGTCACCCCACGCAGAGCCATAGGACAGTGCCTGGAAGCACAGCCCAAGGAAACTACACCTGAGGCACCTCCCACGGGGATGGACCCACTGGGTGGCTGGACTCCAGCTCTGAGACCAGTCTGCCGTTTGGTACCCGCGGGGGCAAGGCTTGGAGATGCCGTGCTCCGATCTGAGCAACCGTCGCAGATATCAGCACCCTGTCAGCAAACAGCCGCGCAGCACAGTGAACCCTGACAGGACTCAGCGCTCTCCGTACAGAGATACCCACCACCAGGAATATGTCCCTGTGAGGGGCTGCCCAGCCCAGTCAGAGGGAAAGTGGATCAAGGCCAGAGCACTTTGTAAACGAAACCCCCTGGACCCTCTCAGGTCTCCTCCATGAAGGCACCCTGCCTGCAGCGACGCCGGTTCCTGCCTGCCCCGGGGACACGTGGCAGTGATGCCTTCACAAAGTGGCACAGACTGTCCCGGCTCAGAGAGAAGTGCAGGAGCTAGGTCTGGCACAGAGGCGGAAATCCTCCCACAACCAAACCTTCCTAAACCGCCGGCCTCAGCATTTCTCAAATTTCTACTATCAACCCTCAGGGAGCAGCCAGGAGAGCAGCGGCAGAAGAACCGTGGCTGGACCGTGCACGTTGGCAGGGGCAGGGGTGGGCAAATCCCACTGGGGAAGACCCTGCCACAGCATTTCCACCTCATTGAGAGCTGAAGTGGCGAACCAGCAGATGCTGTTCTCTGAAGACAGAGATACGTCTCCAAAAGCCCTTTGTTGGAAAATGCTTTTGTTAAAGAAATGTTAAAAAATAAATAAATTAGCTGTTGACTTATCCTCACCGTGGGAAGGGATTGAGCAACACGGCAGGGCAATGGTTCAACAGCAGAGGGAATGGCACCCAGGCACTTGCTGCTGCAACCTGCTACGGAGACCATCACCGGGAAACCTGGCTGCAAGGACAGAGCGGTCGTACTGGTTTCAATGGCCAGACTGGACCTTTCCGCTGGTGTGCTTGTCTGTGAGCGTCGGGCGATGAAAACACATTTGGTGAGGCTGTTCGTTCACGCCTGGCTGCCCCTTGGGGGAACAAACATCGGTTGGTCAGAAATGACGTTTGCAGACAAGTTTGGGTGCCTTCCCCACTCCCCAAAGGGCTTTACCTCCACGACACGTTGCACTACCCTCGCCCCAGCCGAGAGCTGCTATTTCTCACCGAGTAGCCTCCAGCCGCCTTGTTGACGGTAACATGGCTGAAGCAAAGTCCCATTTATTCCTGCCAAAAATATCTCAAACTGGGAGACGAGGTCGGGCTGTGGGAGGTGGGACTGTGCAGCCTGAAGGAGAAGGGAGGGAAGGATCTAACTGTCGCCCTCGGCTACCTGACGGGTGAGGTGTCGTCAGCCTCCTCTCGGATTCACAAAGCAAAAGGACAAGAGGGAACAGATACAAAATGCAGCAAGGGATAAATTATTAATCCTAAGAGTGATCAAGCCCTGAAACCAGGCACCCAGAGATGCTGAGAAATCTCCAGCCTGGGAGATGTTCAAAACTCAGCAGGGCTGGTCCCGAGCCAGCTGAGCCAACTTTAAAGTTAGTCGAGCTTTGAGAAGGGGCTGGACCAGAACCCTCCAGAGCTCCTCTCCAACCTCCACTCTGCTGCAATGCTAATTTTCTTCCCCAAACCTCAGCAGTTCAGATTTCGGCTATCGGCAGCTCAGTGAACACGACTCCAAGAGGCGAGGATGGAAACGCGGGGCAGGGAGGGGACACGCAGCCCCCGGCCCTCCCAGGGCTTAGGGCAGAGCTCCAACACCAGATACCTTAAGGGTGTATTTGCAACCCGTTAAGAGTATCGGTGTGCCCCAGGACGGGTAGTGGTCGGTTTCCCCTACTTCCAGCAGAGCTGCATAAACAGGACATGATTATCTAGTAAAAATGTTTGTGTTTTTAAACTCACATCTCTGGTATTACAGCAAAATCACCAGCCCATGAAACGGGATCCAAACACAGATATTTACACATCCTCACGCTTGCCAGCAGCTCCGTCCCAAACCCAAAGCTGGAGCTGCTCGATGGAGAGCACAGTGTGGCGTTTGGCTTTTCTGCGGCTCTGCTCTCTACCACACCTTTCTCTTCCAAATTCCCCCTCCACAGAAGCCACGCGGGACCAGCCTGCCTAAGGAAAAGCCCGGCTCATAGGGGAAAGACTCAACCTTTCACAGCGTGCTCCAGCGTGTGATTGCTGTGTGCCAGGAGAGCCTCGGTACCCAAGCGGCAGGTCTGGCAGCAGAGCCTGCCCTCCCCGGAGCGCCCAGGAGCCTGCCCTGGTTGCATCTCCTTCTCAGAGCAGCCGCTGAGGTACAGAAGTAGCTCCGAGCATCTTCACCAGCAGCTACTTCTACATGAGCAGCCTGGGCTGGTGGCAGCCCGCCTGCAGCTCTGCACCCACAGGAAAGCATCCCTGTCCTGGAAGTCCAGGGCTAGCCCCCAACTCCCCTTTTTGCCTCCAGGTGTGGAACAAGACATGGCTGTGGAGTACTTTCTTTTCAGATGAATTCAAATCCCTTCCTCCTGTTTTGACTGAGAAGCCCTTAAAGCTTTGAGATGCTGCAATGACTAAGAGACAGAGTAAGGGGGTAAATAAAGTAGGTGAGAATAAACTTCACCGGCTTCAGTTGTCTAGAGAATTCATTCGCATCCCCAAGAAGAACCTGTAACGCAGCATCTTCTTCCACCACCGCCTGGTAATTTCACTCCCAACTCCCAGTGGCAATTGTCGCTGCTAACTTGGTAACACTGCTTGTGTCTGGCTTTGGAGGAGACGAAGCATCTCAAACACGCTACTCATCATTTCCAAAGCAATCTTCCTGCCTTCCTTGTCTGCACACACAGTGAAAGAGAAGAGCACGAACCTCAACCTTATTTGTCAACTCAGCTGCTGGGAAGCAGCGCACAGAGAAGGAAAGCCCGGCAGTCAGGAACTCGGACACCGCGAGCGGCGGCTCACAGGGTTCTGCCCATCACCGGAGGAGTGCGAAAGCGTTGCCATCAACTCCTCTACCTCTCAGCAGCAGTACCCAAGGCACCGTCAATTCCTTACAAGGCTGCAGCAAAACACTTAGAATTCCAGTGGAACCCAGGGAATTGGGTTCTTTCACAAAGCCCTGAGGCACCCTGGTGTGCTCTGCACACTTGGCCTTCTGACAAGGCTCCTCTAAAACCCCGTCGTTTTGGAAGTGCTGCACCCCAGATCCAATGATGTCTTGCAGCATCCCTCCTTTGTGCCATGCTCCCCCCAAGAGATAAGGAGGATCAGCCCTGGGATAAAGGTTTGGCTCCCTGGTCCTGGGCAGGAACCCACCAAGTCCGAGCGTGGGAGGGGAGAAGCCCCTCTTGGGTTTTGAATCACAGCTGATTAGCGGTGGTTGGGGTGAGTGCCTAAGAGGCTCCCAGTTGCAAGTAGGGGTCTTTTTCCAGCCCCAGTGCATCTGAATTTGAACACTGGCACTGTCACAAGGGGTACATCAACAGTACCTGACAGGGCACAGGGAAGGAAGCAAGATCACTACAACGGCTTCGCCAACATCAGTGTCCAGGACATACCTTCAGAGACGTGGTACCCCCAGAACAAGTCAATGTTTCACATCTCTTTGAAGCAATGAAAGCAAGACATGAAAACAGAGCAAAAGCAGTGGGAGCAGATACAGATTCCTTGTCAAAATATGCTGAGACCACACGAGATTCAGGGATTTGGTTCCAGTGCACCCACCCGGTGCCCATTTGCAGCTCTCCACACATGTAAGTCCTCACCTCATGAAGTCAGAAGGCAACGACCCACAAGATCCAAGTGTCTGCTCACCAGAGAATCAGCACTGCTGCCATCTGGAGAGTCAACACCCCACCCATCAGACCGAGACATGCACTCTCAGTTCTGCAAGTACGCCAGGACTCTGCCTCCCAGACCTGGAGAATAAAGCATGAGCTCAGCACAGCTCAGCACCGGGGAACGACCACAGCAATGCCTGCAGCGCACACCTTCCTCCTCAGCTTCCCCAGTGGGGACCACATCTGCTAACCCTGGCTTGTTGCCGTCTGCCGCCCAGCCCACCAGTGAGACAGACGAAGATCCTGAAGCTGAGGTGGTTAATTCCTTCCAGCCTAAAGCCAAACAAGTAAAATTCCCTGTGAGCAGAAGCTGTCCTACAGTGCTAATTTGCACTGGAAACCGGAGCTAGAAACAGCACCACATTACATCCTAGAAGATGTACAGTACAGCCACAGGGGAGGCAGGTTTTGCTGAGAAGGAAGACAGCAAGGATGGGCTGGAAGGCTGAATAGATGGAGGGGGGAAATGAAACAGAAAATGGAATGAACAGAACGAGAACTGAATTACTGACATATGCCTCCTCATCATAACTAGGGGACCTGGCTTCTCCTCAAACACTGTAATCCAAGCGCAGTGGGAAGCGTTTTTATCCTCCTGAAAAGCAGCTCTGCACACATCAGCTGTGTGCTTGCAGAAAGAGGCTGCAGCATTTTGTAGAGTAGCTGCTTTTTTTTTTTTTTTGATTCAGTTGTAAATAAATTATTCCTCAGATGGGAGATTGAGCATCTCTTCTTCCATGCCGACATGGTGCTTATGTACAATGCATGCTGTGGCGCTAGCAGCGTAAATAAGCTTCAGCCTTGTACCGCACAGATAAGGCGCAGTGCAAGTTAAGGGTGCTGGGTGGGAGCCCCAGCCCCAGGGCTGCCATTCAGACCTGCTTTTGGCATATAAAAAAACCCAAGAAGCACTTATGAAAAATTTAAAGGAACTGGCTTTCTTCTGCTCCAGCTCCCTATTTCATAACACAACTTTGGAGCTGGTGTGGCTCTTCAATGCAGCTATCGGAAGGATTTGCCCCACCACCCATGGTGCCCACGGTGGCACTAATCCTTTCCCTCTCATTTAAAAGATAAAAGGTGCTGCCTCCCCCGCTCCCCCAGCCCCGCCAAAGCCCCACGCATCACCGCAGCCCTGCAATACCTTTGTCCGACATCACTCCCCAAGGATCCCGTCCTCCGAGCCGGTAGCAAGGGGCTCACCCCATGGACATCTTCTGTTGTCGCTGGTGGGACAGTTTTGACATGGGAATTGCTCTCCGAAGGGGAATTCTTCAGCTTGGCTCTCGCCATCCTGTGCGCTTCGGCTGCCTCTCCGACCTCTTCCTCTTTCCCCCCTGAACTCTCTCATACATAGCAATCCTCACTGCATTCAGTTTAGAGCTGTCGGCACATACCATCTCCTTCCTTCTTCCCCCTCCCCACTCCCGGCTGCTCAATGGAACAATCCTGCCCTGTGCATTTATTTTGGTAGTGAGGGGAGTCAAGGCAAACTCTCTGGCCTTGCTGCTGCAACAAATTTGGTGCAAGACGACGGAGAAACACCCACAGTGCAGGAATCTCTGAAATGCCTTTGTTTAGGAAACGGTGTGACTGCCCTGGCTGCCTCCTTTAACGAATTGATTGCACTGCTCTTATCGCCACAAGCAGGGCAGGGGCTGAGGGATTATTTTATCCCCATCCCTGGTTTTCAGCAGCAACGTGAGGGGGAGGAAGCTATTTTATCTTATTCCTCTGTGTAAAGAGCAGCGTGCGGACTGCATGCCAGGGAATAGACTCAGCGTGTTTTGCTTGCAGATACAAAGCAGCTGAGCAAGGTCCCCTCCAAAACGCACCCACTGTGAACAGAGCACAGAGGAACTCGCTGCTGCTTCCCGCTGTGCAGCCGTTGGCCACGGGGCTCAAGCACTGCTCACCTGGCCACCACTTGTCCCAGGAAAACCCAGCTTTCCCTCTGCAGGTGAGAACAAAAGCTGCTGCTCCTTGAACACGCTTGGCATCGATTTCTCTGGATGTCCAACAGAAAAGGGAATTCACTGTGGCCAGGGGTGTCCCGAGCAGGAGCTGTTTAGCTCTGTCAGTCCCCCAATGCACAGGTAGGACTGGAAAGGGGGGGGTCATGCATCCCACCCACTTTTGGGGATGCCGCCAGTCCATAGCTGCTCCAGCTCATGCTTGATACCAGCCCTCAACACAGCATCTTCAAGAGGACCACGAGGTGCCACGGCGCACTGGGCAGGAGCTGCAACCCTGGGGCACAGGGCTTAGAAAAGCAGCAGTCTGGCTCTGCCCCATAGCATGCCAACATCACCCCATGGCATGCCAACATCATCCCACTGTGTACCAACACTGTCCCACAGCAGCCAACACTACCCTATGAGATGCCAATACCACCGCACAGCATGCCAGCATCACCCTACAACATACCAACATCACCCCCCAGCATGCCAACACCACCACATGAGATGCCAACACCATCCCACAGCATGCCAACACTGTGTGCCAGCACTACCCCACGGCACACCGATGCTGTCCCATGGTGTGCCAGGGCTCCACCGCACACCAGTGTTGCATGGCAATGCTGCCCCACTGCGTACTTTAAATAAAGAGTAAATTCACTGCCTCATCGCCAGAGAGACATCACAGCATGAAAAGCCAACACAAGGAATTGCACTCCACCACAGGATTTCTTCAGAATGACCATGGCGTACAGGGAGCCAGCATATTGATAGCTGGAAGGGGCTTCCCAGGGTCTGAGAGCAGACAGCTGTGTGAGGGCTGTTTTCGAGGTAAGGGCAGAAGCTGCCCTGAAACGGGAACTCTGGTATCCAAAGTACTTCACTTTCAGAATGAAAAGCTGATCCCTTCCTCAGGCTCTGACCACCCCGCACACCGCCGCGAGGTGATGGGAGCACCCGGCACCACCAACCCACACCGAACTTTGGGAGGAAAGGGCCAGTCCTTCCCTTCCTCTCTGTCACCAGTGAACAGTCAGACCTGAGCTCCGCTCACTGCTCCTCCCCCAAGAGCGGTACCTAGCGATGACTTACCCCATGACCCCACGGCACTCACCGGCTGCTCTGGGCACAGAAACCAAGTCCCCGCTCCCTGTTAACCAAACCCACGTTTCCCTTCTCAGAGCATTATTTCCTAAAGGGATTTCACCGTAAGACGTACTTTATTTCAGCATTTTGAAATGTAAAATGGATAAAAACCCACAGTCCATTTACTAATGTGCCAGCGTTCAGCACACATTTAATTTCTCCCTTTGCCTCAAAATGATTCATTAGCTCAATGCATTCATTTTCTAACAGTATTCCTTTCTGCTTCATGGTTTGCTTCAGCCTCATCTTCAACTTACTGCTCCATATCTGTTTTCTTCAGGGTGTTGTTCTCGAGTCCCAAATACGATTACTGCCATTACCCCTCTGCACTGGACTGTGCCCAGCTCAGGGCCTGATGAATCCTCCTGGACAACGGGAGTCGCTGGGACTGGGGCAGTCGGGTCTCTTCTTTAGGGAGTTATTTACAGATTCTACAAGGTAACGTAGTCCTAACTCCAGGAGAACATTAATTTCAGGATTAAGGTTTGATGTGAAAAGTGGTTTATGTTTAAATCCTAATCTCAGCATTAATGCCATCAAGCAGCAGCACTGAACAGAAGAGGTATTAGAGAAAGACCTGGGGAATTTTAACAGAAAATGGAAACCCTCCTGTCGTACTTTCGCTGTATAGAAGGTGACAAAAATCACATCAAAGAACCCTCGAGAAACTCACTTCCCGCCTGCAGGCACCTCCTCATGAAGACACTTTTTCTGTTTAAGCACTTAAACACAAACCAAGGCATGAAAAGCAGAAGAGAGAGGAGCGAGCTGACCCAGGGTCAGGAGAAACTGCAGACAGGGCTGCTGGTCTGAACAGCCGTTTCCCGTCCAGGGGAGAAGAGAGGTCGCCTGCTGCTGAGGAGAAGTTCTCCGAGGCTGGATAATCCCACAGAGCTACTCAGACTGCTCAGATCCGTGTTGGGCTGCTGAAGCAGTTCCTTTGCTGTAGTTCTGTCACAAAAATATTCCTGTCTCTGGCAACACAATGCTTTCCACGCTTCACCTAAAGACCTACAGCCCTGGCAGCGCCTCTCCTCCCAAGCCACCTCCTTGACAGTCACCAAGTGCTGTTGTGTCAGTAAGAGCAGCTCAAGGAGAAGGAGTAAAGCAAGAACTCAGAGCAAAGGCAAGCTGGAGCTGTCCAGGTCACTGAGCCACCAGCAATACAGGAGAAGCACCCTGGTCTTCTCAGCTGGGAGACAGGCAGCCAGGCACTGGTGAGAAAAAAACCCAGAATCATAGAATTGTAGAATGTTTTGGGTTGGAAGGGACCTTTCAAGCTTATCCAGTCCAACCCCTCTGCAGGGAGCAGGGACATCTGCAACCAGAGCAGGGTGCTCAGAGCCCCAAGGGCCAACCTGACCTGGGATGGATCCAGGGATGGGGCTTCTCCCAGTTCTCTGGGCAACCTGGGCCAGGGTCTCACCACCCAGAGTAAAAAACTTCTTCCTTACATCTTAGTCTGAATCTCCCTCTTTTAGTTTAACCCATCACCCCTTGTCCTGTCCCAACAGCCCCTGCTAAAAAGTCTGTCCCATCTTTCTTACAGCCCCCTTTAAGCACTGAAAGGCCGCACTAAGGTCTCCCCAGAGCCTTCTCTTCCCCATGCTGAACAACCCCAACTCTCTCAGTCTGTCATCCCAGCAGAGGGGTTCCAGCTCCCTGATCGTGTTTGTGGCCTTCTCTGGCCCCTCTCCAACAGGCCCATGTCTCTGCTGTGCTGAGGACCCCAGCGCTGGACCCAGCACTGCAGGGGGGTCTCATACTAGAAAATAAAAGCACTTGAGTGCTGGGTTGTGGTGGGGTACATCGCTGTCTGTCAGTACAGGACCACGCTGAAAGGATAAAGGTGCTTTCCTGTAACTCAGAGAGTGGAGAGCTGTCACTTAGGAAGAGACATTTAAGAAGAATTGCAGGTCCCCTGTGCTGGTGATGCCCGTTCACGGCTACTATACCTTACCCTGAACTCAAACAACGCAGCAGGCAAAACGCACCCCTTGGTACACCCAGATGCTCATTCCTGCTGGAAACAGGATGTTCCTAGAAAGAGCCACGGCTGTAAAGGTAACCTGAGGTACAGCTGGGTGCGCCCGCTCTGCAGGGACACGTGTCTGTGTTTCCACCCAAGGTACACGCGGGCACGGTACACATCAATCACCTTGTTTGTACAGCACATTCTCCAAGGCAATCCAGGAGTGAAAGTCAACAAAACACAACCTCGGCAACATCAAAGTCCGAATAAGAATTCCCCTGGTCCAGAGATATCTGCCCGGCTAACCAAACGCCAGCCATCTGACTGGAAGCCAGGAAACCAACGTTTAATTTTAGTTTGAGAGCCCATTACAAACTGCTGAGTTCTCATTTCAAAGTCTGCGTTATGCAGAGACCACTGCTGTGCCGGGGGCTGAAGAGCTGGCCGGGAACTGCTGAGCAGCAGTAGCAGTAGTTATCATATTTCTGAAAATAACAGTTAGAAAGAAGCAGATTTTTCTTTAGTCTCAATTGAACCCGCAGCAACTGCATTGTTAAATATTCTCCTTTGATGCAGGCAGCTCTCAGTCCCAACTGCCAAAACGCCTTTCACGCACCTATTCAACTTATTATTAATAAAGCACGACCCAGCCCATTACAACCAGTTGATGAAACAGGAAGGGGGTGGGTTTTTTCACATTCCTCTGACAAATAAACCTGTTATGTTGAGATACAACCCAAAAGTGCCAGGGTGCAAAGCCCTCTGTAAGAAAAGCCAGTTTAATCGACTTAGAAATCTTGCAAAGTCACCCTGAAAGGCATCGACTATGCAAAGATACTTCCAAACGCCCAAAAGGTAACAGCTAGGAAACGCCTGCACTCACGTTCATACAAACACCGCGATAATTCGAGGGACCCCAAGCTGGAAAGTCATTAAGGCTCATTATCATCTCTCTAATGAGCGCCCTGGTTCTCTGGACCCACTGGTGAGCCATTCTAGGAAAATCACCTTTCCACTGGGCTATCGCCCGGCCCCTTCGGCTGCTCCTCGCAGCCCGCTTTGTGTTAGTGCTGCCTTTGCAGGCCAGTCCTGACCTCCCTTTATTTAATAACTCCAAGGGAAAGCAAGGTCCCCCGCAGTTTTATTACCACCACAAACACTCCCTATATTTCAAAACCCCAACAAATGCAATAGCATGACATTAACGGCTTAATAAACTTCAGAACACGACTAATACATTGACAAATGTTACCACTCCCTCTGGCCCAGCCGTCTGCTGAAGTGGTTTTCAAGAAGAGCACACGCGCCCGTTTTGCCCTTTGGTGACCAGGGAATGCCCTACGTTGTCACCAGGCATTTTGCAAAACAGCTTTTCAAAAGCTGCCATTGGTTTGAGGTTGCCAAGGCTCACGCGCAGCCCTGCAAAACCACCTCCGTGCCCCACCACGAGGCTCCTGCAACCGGGCTAGCACCGTGCCGCCCAAAGCAGCACTGTTTCAGCTCCAGCAGAAGCACCTCTTCAACAGAGTTGGCTGGATATGTCCGTATTTTTGAGGAAATGTAAAGATTTTTGATTTTATTCCTGTTTACAAATTGTTCTCTTTTCCAAAAGGAAGTTAACATCGCAGAAGACAGAGTGTCTACTTCTTCACTAGAATATATTTTCCCATGACATTTGTTTCAGTTAAAATAACAAATTGGCCAAAAAATAAAAAGAAATGCAAAAAAAAGAATGTTGCTCCACCCCCCTCCTTTGGCTTTCCTTCCCCACGCAGTGCTAGCGCTGCTTCTCCACCCAGGGACATGGTGGGAGTGCACACACCCAGAGACCCCCAAGGCCCCCAGGAGCCCCTCGCTGGCCCTCCTGAACCGCACACCCTGCTCAAGAGTGACGCAAGTAGCTCTTGTCCTAACAAGACAGGTCCTTCTGCCCATGTCTTTTGACTATCGATAAGCAGTTAATGAGAGTCGCAGTTAATGAGAGAGTTGAATCCAAAGAGCTTTGGTTCCTTTTACAGTCAAAAACACGATACCAATACATTGATTAGTTCAGATTGCAGAGATATTAGAGTATACAGGAGATGTTTGGGAATCCTCTCTGGACAGCAAGGATGTGTGTATTTATTAATAAAAGTGCTCTAGAACATACTGCTGGTATTGATCCAGAGTCAATTTTAAAAGTTCTCTCCGTTTTCTTTCCATTAGCCTGGAGAGGAAGGTCCTCTCTGGCACACGGCCACCGGCGTGGGAGCAGGACCTGAGCACTCAGCTGCTGCCGAGAGCCAGCAGATCTTTTTCGGAGATGACTTGTGCAATGAAAATCAGGGTTTCAAAGACACAGATGATCAAATCCTTCCTGAAGGGGCTGGGGGAAACCAGGGATGGATGGTGACTCCTGCCTGCTGTTCACAGAGACACGCGTCCAGGTGACCCGGCGCTTCCCAGAGGCTGCCTTACTTGAGAGAGACGTGGATTGCCCCGAGCAGCTGGGGCCAAGTGCTGCTCCACACCGGCTTAGGGCCAGCCAAGTCCCTAGCAGCGCTTTGCAATTTAAAGTACTTGCAAACGTGGTCGGCATTTCAGCCCCTGTAGCGCTCTGTATCTGATGGATCACAACTCCTGCCTTCCCCTCTCCTGCGAGCAGAGGCCCTCCGCAGCAGATTGCCAAAGATAATGGGAGGATTTCCCCGGACATCAGTTTTCTTTGAGGTGAATCCATGTCTTGGCATCTCCCCAAACAGAACCAGTAATGGGATGTAAGCAGCAGGGCAGTGGCACCAGAAAGTATCTCAGTGACTCTCCCACCTATGTCCACAGAGCACAGAGCCATTATTATTCTTCACCATGTGCATTACTGTCACACCAAGAGGTCCCAGCCAAAACGAGCCTCTGCTGCCCTGGCCTCAGCACAAGAACCCAGCCCTTTGCCTCTGCACGCCTGCAGTCCCAAGAGGGCCAAGATGCAAGAGCAGGACAGAGAAGGAGAGGAAAAAAGTCCAACCCTCAGTGACTTTGCAGGAGCTTATGGGAGGTTATGGACTCTGAGCCCTCCGGTTAAGAAAGTACTACACAGAGCACACCAACACCCAGGGGGACATTCGGGAGCAGGGAGAGTCTTCCCAAGCACCGGGGCATTGAGCGGCTGGAGAAGCGAAGGGCAGAGGGAGAGATGGACGCTGGGGTTAGGGCAAGAGCAGCAATCTGCAGCTCCTGCTCACCAGGATCTGGAGCTCCAGTAATACTGCGACCTGTCTTGCATTTACTTCCACTCGTTTCTGTTCCCTCCGCACGCTGCCTTGGCAGGGTTAATACCTTCGCACCACGGGCACTGACGAGTTCCCCGAGAAGCTGTCAGATGGTTCTACACCACTGTGAGTTCTCTTTTGTATCTAGGACTCCTTCATGACTTTTGCCTTTAAAAAGAAACACCATTCGTATGAAAAGTTGATTAATTCCACTTGTTATAATTATTCTCACAAACAAAATCCAGCTATTCCCCCCCTGTGAACGTGGGGGATAATGGTCCTTACCCGTTGCAGTAAAGCATTTCAGTTCCAGGGGTGAGAAGCTCTGTACCAAGCACTAAGAGTTATTATTAAACTGTCATTAAAAGCATTTCAGGAAAAGTTCACAAACCGCACAGGGATTTCTGTCATCACAGCAGCTGGCTGGGACAGCAACTGGGCTGAGTGGTTACAGCCAAAACCACACCAAAACCCATAACCGTATCGAAGTCCCCATCTCCGTTCAGGAGTCTCCACGGGAGCATGTTTACTGCAGGCAACGCCACCGCTGCAGCCACGTCCACCTTTGGCAGGGTGTCACCTCTGAGGATCTCCCTCTGCAGCACCCCATGGGACCATCTCCCACCACCACGCTGGGCTTGGGGGGCTGTTCCATCCCTACTGTGCTTCTGGAGGGTGCTCGGCACCATGGCCAACCAAAGAAACCCAACAGGAGAGAGCTTGGAGCAGGGGAACACCAGTATTCACTGGCACCATCACACAGCTACAGAAACCTTCGGCCAACCGGTGCTGCACCAGCACTTGAAGGTGCCTGGAAAAATTGGATGACACAGGCAGAAATTAACTGGCTGCGTTTTATTCCCTCGCTTCCCCTCTTTAGTCTTGGCAGCTGAACCAGGCAGTACAACGAACGCGAACGGCAGCTGGCAGCAGCTCGCTGCCTCCCCCCGCGTCTCCCCAGCAGTTTGGGAGACTTCTCTAATAAACCGGAGCACTGGAGTTCCAGGGAAGAAGGAACATTTTAGAAAGCACAGAGGAGAGCATATTTAGCAGCAGCAGCAAGAGAGCTGGAAACAGAAGGAAGCCTTTGAAGAGCTGGGCTGATGGAGAGAGATGGAGAAATTATGTAAAGTAAGAAACTCCATACAGAGCTTGCAGGCAGGCTGCGAGCCCGGAGGGGGACAGTGTGTCTGATACTAGAAGAGCCTTTGATTTCTCTCCTCTTCAGAGTTCTCTGCATTAACATTTCAAACATTAACAATTTCAAAACATTAGCATTTAGCAGAGGGGAGAGCATCTCCCTTACAGACCCAGGACTTCAGAAACTGCCCGCTGGAGCCCCGCAGCTTGCCCCCAGCCGGAGCACCGAGCAGCACTCATGGTAGCCCCAGCACCCTGCTGCTCCGACTGCCGCCAGGCTTGGCCGGTCCCCCCACAGCTACGCCCTTGCCCCCACAGGTGGACGTAGGGGGGTTGGAGACGAGACCCCTCTTGAGTAGCCCGGAGAAGGGGCGGCAGGTCTCGTTCGCCAAGAAACTCCCCAACTACCCGCAGAGTTGGCGAGAGCCGTTATATAACCGCGACGCAAGAGCCTCGCGCGCTGAATCCCAGAACTGTCATCGCAGCCTTTGCAAACCCATTTTTACCTCTCTAAGTGTGGCTCATCAGCGACGAACGTGCAAGCTGCAAACCCAGAATGTTAACTCGGGACTACTTCGCAGGGAGAAGAAATAGAGCAGACCGAGCAGATGCTGAACAAACATCCCTACAAAGCCACGATCGCTCCAACCTGCTCCCTGTTACAAGCAGAGCAAGGAGACCCTGAAGCTTTACAGTGACTCGTAATCTCTTCCCACTTCTTAACAGAACTGGTGAGAGGCTAAAACAGCCAGAGGAAACGGGGAAAATATCTGTATACCTGTCACAACTTCTCAAGCCAACGAGGAAAGTAAAGCCCCTGGGTAAAATCTAAATATATATCTGCAAGGGAAGCATGAAAAGTCTCCAGGCAGAGCAAAGTACTCAGGCACGGCCGAGTCACTTTTCCAGATGAGTACATAACGGGGTCACTATCCACTTCTCCAGATCCAATGAGAGCAGCGCCGGGGTCCTCACCCAGCAGAGCTGGCAGCCTGGGCTGGCAGGGACAGGCAGCGCTTTCCAGAGCCTGACTCAGCCCCGGCGCTGAGCAGGGAGGCAGAGCACTGCCGTGAGCAGGAGGGCAGGCAGCGATGCTCAGAGAAGGTGGCAGGGCAGGACCCAAAGCCAGCCAGGAGGAGCGGGGGCTCCTGGGCTCCCCCCAGCACAGGGCTCGGGGCTGGTAGAGCTGCTTTCCCGGGGACAAGCAGGCTGGGGACTGCCCTCCGCTGCCAGCTGCAATTTGTTGCCTCCCAGCTGTAATGATCTTCGCACTATAAATGTTTATCACTCTAAGCCTTTGTGCAGCACTATTCCCCAGCAATCTGAAAACACCTTGTAAACACCCCTAAGTACCGCTCACGGTACCCGCAGGAGGAGCAGGAACGGAGCAGAATGCACCCAAGCTGTCAGCGAGTAATAAACCCACGTCGCGTGGCGTTATTACTGCAGCAGTTCTCTACCTTCCCTCCAGCCTCTCCGAGGGATGGAGCCCAGCGGCTCCTCTCCGAGGCCAGGACCTTCCCCTTGCTGCCCTCCTTCTGCAGGCGGCTGAGCCAAGAGCCGGAGGAAGGAGAGGGATGCTCGGGGCATCCTTGGCCGGCGGCTAGGCATCAGCAGTGTGGTCACCCCCAGCAAGCCCGCTATCCAATAATGCTCCGCTCCAGGGGACACCCTGCTCCCCTGGGGCTCACCCCAGCTTTTCCCAGAGGATGCAACAGACAGCAAGGGCTGAAAAGGAGCCTCGTGCCTCCCCACGCAGCCCTTCGAGTGCTCGCTATTGCCAGCCCAGCAGTGAAATGCCTTCAGGAGCTGGTGACGCCGGGCTGCAGACACGGCGCGGCGTGGAACCAGCCGGCAGCACAGGAGGCTCGCTGGCTGCCGCAAAACACCTCGCAGAGCTCCCGGCAGAGCTCGCCAGGAAGCAATTTCACAGAGACTTCCAAAATGCCAAAGCGATCCCTACTTTGCAGTTTTAAAGGACTCTGAGCCTTTTTTGCATGACGTTTTTGCAGCAACTTTGCTACTAAAGTATTAAAATTCTACCGAAATGATCCGTTAAACTGCAAAGCAGTGTTCACTTATTAAATGGCTCCAAGAGTTTCTGCTTAAAATGTGTAGAATTTTAGCATCTACAAACCTTCTTAAAACTTTTCTTTTCTTCGTTTTTTGTTGTTGTTGTTGTTGTTTTAAAAAAGATGAGTTTTCAAAGGAGAAACTTAGTCTTTGGGGCTCTCCAGCAGCTCTGCCAGCTGTGTCTCACAGCAATAAAACTTCTTCGCTCCCCAGGGTCGCTGGGGACCATTTGCCATCTATTTTCCGTTTCCGTCACCGTTCATTTTGTAATACATTATATAAGACAGAGAAAATGGCAAGTCCGTATAAAGAGAAATTCACAATGTGCTGCAGTAGCGAGGCATGAACTCCATGGAGCCTGTGACAGCCTCATCACGGTGTGTGGGAAGGACTAGAACAAGGGGTTGTACCAGACCATTGATCTTCAAGTACGTTTCTTATTTTAACTTCGACGAGAAAAATTTGCTCTCCAACCCATAGCCTGCTACAGCTGACAGTTCTGCCCTGAGGCAGCAGCCCCTGCCAGCCAGGCGATGGGCAATGCCCGGGTCACGCTGTGCCCAGACGCCATCGGGGACCTGACAGACAGGGTCTCTCTGTTTACACCTTCAGCCAACAGCAGGGCTCAGCCCCAAGACGTTAAAAGGAAAAGGAAGGTTTCTTGTGTACTGCTCAGGCCATCCGAGCCACCACCACCAACAGGCACCTAAAAGCCTTAAACACGGCATTTACACAAAGGCGAAGTGTTTCACGATGTTGGGTATCTACACACTCTGTGTACTCCAATGAGTAAGATGTGCAGATGACTGTGATAACCACCGTGTCCCTGATGTCACAGGCTCCAGGAGCCTCTTCTGCACAAAAAACCCTGAAATTCTGCCCAAAGGAGACGAGCACTGCCATACACATGCAAGAGCTGCGCTGCCTTCTGCCGAGTGCCCAGTCAAGAGCAAAAGGTGACCTAAAGCCACGGAAAAGGATTTTAAGTCAGGTTATTATTCATCGCTGGTCTCATCTGCTCGTCAGCTTCTGGTTCAACTCCCATGACCAAATCATCTGCTGGGAAGGGAATATCTGCTCCCGGAGTGGGTCTGACAGCAGATGCTATTTCACGGATACCAGTCTCGACTGCCTCATACATTTAAAGTAAAAAGCACGCTTTAAAAAAATGTCTTGGCCTCTGCTCATCCCTCATACAAAGACACACAGAAGTTAAAAGGAATAGGCCCCTATTTTTACAGTTTCTCCTTAAAGGCTGAACTGCGAACACCATCCTCTCCATTTATATTAATTCTGGCCAGGCAGAAGCTTTTAGGAAGAGAGATTGTTTAATAAACAGACATTTATAACAAATGCCTGATCTTGCAGCTTCATCATCTGGAAAAGAGACCATTAAATCAAGTGAGAAACTCTCTGATCATTAAGAGTGTTTAATGGGATCAAGATTAAACTATTTTGTGATTGTGCTAATACCTGCACCAGCAGCTTCAGCTATAACTGCTTTCTCTCCTCAAGATCTGGTAGTGGGAAACGGGGCAGATAGAAGACACTTTTCCTCCTCTACACACCAGCACAGGGCTTCATCTAGCAGCGAACGGTGGCTTTGGATTTACCTAATTAACCTTCGGGCTTAGCCTGCCCCGCTCGGCCAGCCAGGACTCCTCCACAAAGCTGCACGAGGCAGGTCCCTGGGTGCCGAGAACAAGCCTGGGGGGTTGGTCGGCGGGTGTTGCTCTTCGTAGCTGTTGGGTTGGTTTTCTGTAACTCACGCTGCTGGGAAGGCAAGGTGTTTTGCACATGTCTGAAAGCAGAAACATTTGTAGAGCTGAGCCCTGGAAGGCTGAACATTTCTTAGCCACAGAGCCCTGCATCCGGCATTAAAACACATTTACAAGTTCTTGGCAAGAAAGAAATATCTCCCATTAGAGACCATCGCAAGAGCTGACTAGAAATGGCTTTTCCTCTCAATTCTAGCATGGTAGCTGCTGGCAATAAACCTCTCCATCAGCCCCGGGCAGTTCTAAGTGCAGATACTGTGTGGGAAGAATGCAAACAAAGTGACAATATTGTGCTTTGAAAGCACTTTGGAAAAAGAGGAAAAGGAACAATTGTTGAATGTCAGCTCTGGAAGAGGCTGATGAGATGTAACGGCTCTTCGTGTCATCATCTCTTCACACTTTCAGTGACCCAACAGATTACTAACTCCTGCAGCAGAGCCTTCCAGCCCACGGCAATCCCTGTACAACAGCTCTGAGACGGCAGCTTGAGGGATCTCCGCTCTGGAATGAGATTGTAAAGTCCTTCTCCATGTGGGAGAACCTCACGGAGCCAATTTACTGAGCTGGAACTGATGCCATGTGTACAGGTCTTGAGGAACGTCAGACAAGTGAGGATGAAGGGGCGTAGAGAGAGGATGAATATCCCCTTTCCTGCTTGCATGCTGGCACGTGGGTGAGCACACTCATGCACGTATGTGTGTGTGAGCGCCTCGGGAGGGGTCTGTCCCTGTGCCAGAGAGGTGGAGCTGCTCCAGATGACTAGAAAGACCAATCTCCAGTCATCCGAAGTGGGAACTGAAGTGTCAGAGAAGGTCTTCACTCTCAGCAGTGTGGGTGTAATTGCATCAAACTGTAATGAAGTAAATCCATCTTCAAAATCCAAGCTGAAGAACAGTGACTAAATAGCTTCCTCGAATAAATGTCTTTCCAGAGACTAGCTGTTACTTCTCATGGAGCAACACGGGCACCACCTAATACCCGTTGCTCTGGCCTTGAACAAACACTGTGACTGTGCATTATAAATCCCAAACTAAATCAGCACACTAGTGTGCATGCCAATTATTTCAATTAAACTCTCTTCTAATAACCAATTTCTACCCATTTTACTAAATTAGAAATTTTTCAAACAATACTCCCATACGGAGCTGTTAGCCCAGATGTAATTATATGCTTCACATGTGGACACCGGGCAAAGGCGTTTCTTCAGGTCTCTGCCGCTCTCCCCACTGCCGGTCACGCAATCCCATCCATAGCTGGTCTGAAAGGACAGGTTTTAGACAGTGTTTTAGCCTTGAAAAACTGTAGTTAGCACCCATCTGCAGGAAGCCTTTCTGTTTAAGCTTTTTGCTCACATAAAAACTAGCACACCGCATGCAGGAAGTTCAAATGAAGTAGCTCTGGGGGACTGATTAGGCTTTCAGAAATAATGCAGCGTGGCTTGGCCAGATGCTTATGTCCTAACGGTAATATTTACAAGACCAACTCAGCTAAACCAGAAGAGAAGGTTTGGGACAACGTCTAAAGCGAGAGTGTTCGCTCCCTCTCTGCCTGCAGCCAGGCACAAGCTGCCCGACCTCTCCAGTAAAAATAGAGATACCACATGGGGACCAGTGATACGCGGCAGCGCTGGCCGAGCCCAGCTACCCAAACTCTGTCAAAACCCAAGTTTTGGCCAAGCCTCGCTCATCAGAACAACCCAGAAGAGAAGGAGCCGTGGCTCAGGGTCAGCAGAGGCTGGCAGCCTTCACCCAGGGGGGACGGCGATGGCCTGCCCATCCTGTGCCAACGGCTCCCGCCTGCAGCCTCCGTGTGTGCGGGAGCAGGATTCCCGCTGCTCCAAGGAGCTCTCGCTCCATGAGTCTCAGGGGTGGAAAAACGCCCGCTTCTGGCAAAGGCCTGCTTTGCTCGTAAACATTTCGCTGGTGGGTTTCTTGCTGCTTTCTGACAGGATAACACATTTCTCAGAGATGTCACTGCTGCCCACAGGATGGCAAGGTCTCAAGCTGACATTTGCTAAACATCTCCACCACCTGCTCCCCAGCAACGTTCCTCTCTCCTAGACGGAGGAGACATTTTTCTTGACAGCTCCTGCCATCGGGGAGCTAGCACGTACCGTGCCACCGAGCCACAGCGTTTGTGCTTCGTGCTCGAACTGCTCCTTGGCACCCCAGCAGTGGGTGCAGGACTCACAGCGGCGCTGACCCATAGCCAAGGCTCGCAGAGGGCTGGCCAGGCCAGAGCAGCAGCATGGCATTTGGAAGGTCCAATTCCCAAATAAATCTGCTTGTATCAATCTGCAGTCAGAAACCAATTGCAGCAAAGCTCAACCAAAGCAATGGCTTCGCTAACCGTCACCACCGTCGTACCGGGAACGGGTATGAGACATGCAGAAAGGCTTGATGACTCTACCCACAGCCCAGAAAAATAATCGTTCCCTGCTGAAAGGTAGCAGCTAAATTTGCAGCGCAACACTCCCGCTCCCGCAGCAGCCTGCGTGGGCTGCAGGAAGCGCGGCAGAGTCACTAATCCAAACACAGCCGCTGTAGTACCGGCGCTCGCTCCGCAGCCTCCCCGCCGCACTCCCCCACGGTTCCCTCTCGAAGCCGCCGCCGTGCTGAGCCGCAGCGTTTGCGGATGGCAGCTACACCAGCCCGTCGGCTGCAGACCCACCAGGTCTGAGCAGTGCAGAGCCCGAGCGAGCTGCGAAAGGGCTGCGGGAGCTGCAGCCTGCAAAGCGGAGAGCAGGGGTGCTCACCACACAGCCGAAACCACCTCCCACGCTTAACGAAATCCAGCAGGTCTCAACCACAGATTAACCCCAGACGATGTGGTGGGTTCGCCCGACCTTAAGATGAAACTTCTAAAAAAAGTCCTGCTGTTGTACCAGATAGCAGAGGCTGACAGTCGCACTGTGTCCGTTCCCGGTGTTGCAGGAGAGCAACAAGCCCCAGCCCGGAGCAAGGAACCGGTCACAGCCCTCTGCAAACTAGGACCAGGAAATACCCAGCGTGGGAAGAACTAAAACAGCACATGAGGAAGGAGGGATGCGACCTGCAGATCCATGCTGAACTCCAAGGGTTCTGGGACCTGCAGACGGGAGGATGACAGCACCTTCCTCAGGAGCCTCACCCGTCCCCAGGCAGGATCAGGTCGGGTGGAGGATTTCAGCCTCCAGCCTCAGCTAAGCTGCTGTTGCAGGGGGAGCAGAAGGACTGCTGCCCAGACAGGAGACACGGTCATAGCCCCTCCACAGCCCCCTCCACCCCACAGACAGCATCTCCAGCATCTCACATGCAATCACTCCACTCCAGCCGGCTTTATGCAAAGCTACGACCAAAAGCTAGAAGACAGCTGACGGCGAAGAGCCCTGGTGAGAATAATAAAACCACGATTTTGCTGTGGGGTTGGGGAGCTCCGTTGGACAGGAGATATGTTTGTGTTGTCCTCAAGAGGGCTCTACCACAGTACGATGAAAGAGCAGCAGCAAAAATGTGCGGTGACAAAGAGACTGTTGACAACAGCAGACATGAAATAGGGCTCAGCAAACCCACCGCAGCGGGGCACAGAGCGCAGGTCAGACACTGGGCAGCCCCACGCGGCTGAGAAAGCAGCTCGTGTACGAGGTGGACACCCCGAGCAGCAGCAGGAGGTCTGCATTTGCCACAGCGAACTCCCACACTCTTGTCCCTCAGTTCCTTGCAACACCCAACACCCCATGCGAGGACTCAGGCTCTCCCCGGGTGGTGGAAGGCTGCTCCGCTGCTCTGCTCCCCCAGGGAAGAGGCGAGGGCTCCACACCGCTCCTCACACCACAGCGGGGAGCAGCTCCAGCATGGGGGAGCTTCGGTTCCAGCCTGCCAGAGTGTGCTGAGGAGCACAGCGGCACGAGGCAGCCAGCCAGCACCTCGCCAGCACCCAACTTTGCAAACAGTAGCTGCACACTGAGCAAAAGCAGGTTATTTCTGAACCAACACATTCAGGGGCAAGACCAACCCTCACTCTGTTTTGTAGCTCACATCAGTGGGACTTTAATACATCAACACAGGAACCCTACGAAGGGAAGAGGTGAATGAACCTCTAGGCTTCACCGAGGCGACACGGCACCGCGCATGTCCCCCCCCTCACCACACAAGGTCTTTCGCCCTTGAAGCAAATCACTTATCTCACCCATTTAATTGGCTGCCGTTTCACTCTTTGCATTACCCAGCTGACCCCATGAGATACCCCTGCCCTGGTTAACAGGCTCGTTCAGCACGGGCTGATATCCTCAGCCTTCAGCTCAGCTCCTCCTCCCTTCCTGCCCTCCAGCTGCGCCCACGTCCTGGCCGGGCTCTGAACTCTCAAACGCTGCGGCCGTGGCTACTTGTACATTGTGCTCCGCGTATATGCACACCCACGCAACTGCCGCAAAGAAGCAGGCAGGGAAAAAACGATGGCATCGGACTGGAGAGAGGAAAGAAGGTCACGACAAGGCAGATAAAATTCAACAGTATCATTTTATACCAAGTGTTATGTAGCAAAGCAATCTAAACTCTGAACTCTCTGAAAGATAGGAAAGAATGGAAGATAAAAGTATTTTTATTGCAGCAATGCAGCAAATTAATAGACTGATAATAGAGGAAATCTCCAGATTCAGGGACTTGGAGGCTGGTGCTGCTCAGCCTCGCACTGCCCAGCAGCCTGCCCTGCCAACCCTTCGCGGGCAGCGCAGCTCTGTAGGTAGCTGGCAAGAGATTTGTACTGTGCCCGTGTGACCCATTTACTGAGCTGTCAAGCCAAGAGGAATACGAGGTGTTTTATTTGCAAATTAATACCTACATCTTTGCTACAGATCCAGGCAAGTGCCAGCAGAGCAGGGGCAAATGCTGCATGGAAAGGAAATCTGCTCTAGCTGCAGGGCTTCAGCAGGCCAATGTGTTCATGTCTGTCTTGATAAGCAGAGCTGAAATTGGTAGACAATAAAGAATTAATCCTCTCTGTCAGTGGAACTTCTCAGAAACAGAGATGTTTTGAATCAAATTTCAGGCTTTTTATTCCTCTCTAAACCCTCTGCTGCATAGTCTACCACAAAGGGAGTCTGAGCTGCTGCGCCTTACAGGAGAACGGAGGGGCGATGGACTAACCGCTTTATTTCAGCTCTGCTTGTGATCTCTTTTACATGACCACACAGGGCTCTACGAGAGAACTGCTCACACCCAAGCAGAGCCGGACAGGGTTGCCTGCAGAAGGCAGCGATGGTGCGGCAGGAGTCGAGCCCCCATCTCCTGCAAGGCTGCGAGCGGGGGAAGTCTGAGCTCCGACGCTCCCTACACACCATCAGTCACCGAACAGGTTGTGCAGAGGAAAAGGAATGAGCACCACCTTCAGAACAGCAATAAATTATTTCCCTTGGGAACAAAGCTGCAACTGTGACAAGATAAAGCAGTGGGAAAACATAGCAGAAAAATTTAATGCATTCTCTGCAATTACAGCTACAGCTGCCAAGTTGTTTCTCATGCTGTCACTACAGCAGCAGCGACAGCTCCAGTCTCAGCCTGACCTTCCACCCTCACCCAAGCCAACGGCAACACTCTCCGTGATTTCTGCAGACACAGTGTTTTGCTGCGATGACAAATGTCATCGTTTCTTCACCCGATCTGCGGACAGAGACTCACATCCATGATAATTCCCCGGTGCAAGAGGGACCCACATCCCTTGTAGATCTGTGCCAAGATCTTACGTGCAACCAAGCTTCTTCCACTGGCTCATGTATGATTTCTGTTCTCTGCTCTTTACTGGCCAGTTTAAGCAGCCACCCATCTGAGCACAGGAGCTCCAGGAAGCCCCAGGCAGAAAGAGGCACCCGGCCCATGCACAGCTGGAGCAGCTGTTCCCACTGGGCTTCAGTCTCATGCCAAGAACACGTGGAAGGAGATTTGCCCTAGTTAACCGTGGGAGGACCCAAGACTCCAACATTTTTCGTGCCACTCTGCACTCCGTTTCTTCATTTTCACTGCAGGAAACTTTTCAGTTAGGACTTTCTGCGTGTCCTGTACAACTGTGAAAATGTTCATTTTGCCAATGAGTTTAATTTTCCTTCAGTAAGGCCAATGACACCCAGGAGCTCTCCTGATAGCATGCCCACCTCGCAAAGCACCTGGAGACGGAGCGCTTGCTGTTGGGTTGTGAGGGCTGTCAGCCCTCCCCGTGGCCCTGCCCTTCCCTTTGCTCTTGCACACTACATGAGCCAAAAAGCCAGATCCTCCGGTGGCGTGAGTCTCTGCTGGGACTACACCCACCGCGCTCAGCAGGGACATGGCCCTCCGCCACCCTTGCTCATGCTTTCCCCTTCACTTGGACAGGTACTCTCAGGAAACCTGATCCACCGTGTTTTCCCTTTCCAGCCCGTCTTCCCAATAAACTGAATAGAAACCAAAGTGAAATACACCAAGCAAATACACCAGGGAGGGATGGAAATTTGAGCCCACGGTGTTAAATTGCGCTAAATAACTGCAAAATCAATGTTGTTCTTCCTTTTCACCAGGGCACAGCTGTACGGACTGCAGCACTCCAGGGACACCTCCGCTCGTTCCACCAGACCACTATGTGCACGCACTTTTATTACTAGCAAGGGTCCGTTACTGATACAAGCAATATCACTGGAAGGAGTAATGACATTTTGAAAGTAAAATAATAGATATAATTATAAGAGAAGTGCATTTCTTCTCTTACTCTATTACTTCCATAACTTCCCTAATATTCCTGAGGACGTCCAGGGGTTCCTGCCTTAAGATGAATACTCGAAGGCACACTGATACCAACAAGGAAATATCCATTTAAAAAACTCTGAACAACACTTCAATTAAGACCCTGCATCTGTAATCATCGCTGCAGCCTTTCAGAAGAACTGAAGAAGCAAACCACGGGAAGGATGTGATCTGTCATAACAAGAAAAGATCTACAAATGCAAGAAAACCCCAATCCTGTCTCTAAAGCTGTCCCAGGCTTCCAACACACTCGTCACCCCAGTGTATCCCATCTGGAACTGGGCTGAGGCATCCAGTGGTGATACATGTTGGCTTTGCCTCTGTTAGGGGAGAGGATCTGCTGCAGCCACCCTCGCTGGAGAGGACCCGGCCACCAGGACTGCAGCCTTCTCGGTTACTCTTCAAGGTAAGGTGGCGAATGGGACTGGCAGTAGATTTAAATACACCAACACCCCGCCTCAGGTGTTTTCCCCCTATGTTACTATAAGCTCTGCTAGTCCAGACCTAAGGTGCCACGCTTCAGAGCCATGCCTGGTGGCCTTGGGATGCCCCTGCCCAGAGAGCAAGAACAAGCCCCAGCAAGGAGGGCAGTGTGTCCACTCTCCCCTCCAAGAAAGCTCTGGCAGCTTCTCCAGCACCTAAGTGGCACCTGGGGACTGGATTTGGTCTTGTCCACAGCCTTGGCAGCCGCAGCAGAGCTGTAGGCATCTACTTTAGAAAGAGCTACACCAGCACCTATCACCCGCCCGACTCGCCATGCTGGCTGGCTCAGGAGCAGAAATCCCTGCAGAGCAGCAATCGCTCCAGCCAGAAGCAGGGTTAGTGCCGCAGGCTGGCTGAGCGCTCAGGAGGAGACACGTGTGTACTGTCAGACAGAAACTTTCTGACAAAGTGCTGGCTCAGGAAAACAGCCTAATCCAATTCATAAATGTCTTGGTTTTGCTTTGCCAGGAGGAAAAGCAGAGGAGTGGCAGTTCAATTCAAGTGGTCACACAGGCACAGCTAAGGTGCTGTTTCGGATGCCACCATCCTCACCAGTTAGTTTATTGCTTGGTTTGGAGCTGGGCTCAGGCATCGTAACTGAGAGTTCTGCACACGGGGCTGATGGGAGACCAGGTCTTAACCCGCTTATTGAGAGAATGACAATAAATACCTTCATCCTGCTTTCCCAAGCAAGGGATCCATCTGCTGGGAGATGAAGAGCCTTCGCCAGAGGAATTTTGTGGCACACAGACAGCAGAGGTGGGTCTCCTAAACCCAGGTGCAAACCTTCACAAGTGCAGATGGTACAGCCTGAACAGACAGTCCAGAAGCTGAAATATTGGCCGTTACCTCACCATCACAGAAATAAACATCTCTAACTTCTGGATGCAAATTGGAATTTTCGAATTAGCATCCGCATCTTCCAAATAAAATGAGAGAAATTGCCCATTAAAGCAAATGGCGATGAAGTGGGGACTCAGCCACAGACATATTCAAGGAACCTGACAGAGGGACACAAAACAGCTCAGCTCCATTAATGTAATGATGCACTTGATGAGGAAGTCACTTGGGGCATGTTAGCAGGAAAAGCGCAAGGATCAGATCCTACAAGCCCGGTATTTCAGCACTACGGTTTGCTTGTGCCAAGTACAACCCAGCCTATGATTTAGAGCCACCAGTCAGTGACAAACTCAAGAGACAAAGACCAGATGTCAGTGAACAGGCAAAGACATTTTCAGAAATGTATCTAACCTGGAAGTAGAAACTTAAAAGAATTCGCACCAGTTGTTAAAATCCTCTTTTCTTGGTTATGCAACATCTGAAAAGTCTTTTATTTGAAACAGGACACGTTAAAATTTTTATAGAGATGTTTCTGAATTCTTCTGCACAAACAGCATTTCTAAACAGCCCCATCCATCAAACTGATTCTTGGCTGATAATTAGCCTCAGAAAAATGCACTTAATCAAAGTGACATCCATTACTTCTTGCTGCTGTAAATAGGACTGTGGCTTCTGAGGACGATTTTCTGGAAAGTATTCAGACTATTTAAATTAGGCAGCGAAAAAGCTCCTAATGGCACTTCTCTGAGCTACAGTTTAATTTTATTTATGGCCTTTTTTTTATATGTGCCCCAACCCAGTTGTCAGCACTGTCCAAGAAAAGAGATCACAACCTGCCATGGTCAGGACAGCAAAGATCAAAGGGATGCCACAGCTTGTGGTATAGAACAATATTTATCAATTCAGCAGATGTGCTTTCTCAGCAAATACCAGTATCGCTTCAAAACAGGAGCCTTCCTCCCAGAGCCGAGACTTGCAGCACCGATGGGTCGCTGCATTCAGCTCCTTCTCCCTCCCAGCAGCACGCCCGGGCCTTGCTCCCACCCACGGGCACCACTGCACAGAGGGTTCCCATGACTGGAGGAGCCACGTGCCAAGGGTGTGAAAGGGCAGCCAGGCACAAGCAGCAGTCATGGCCCCAGTTCTTCACCTTCTTTTTGGTACAGGCTCAACACCTTAAGCTCTGCTTTTACTGTTCTATTCCAGCAGCTCTGAATACTTCCAGCGAGCAGAACAGATCTCTTTATCTCCCACTATTGGCACTGACAGAACCTTCCAAACAGAGGGAAAGGAACTTCTAAACCAGAGAGGCTTTATACCAGACAACTGAGTCAACTTCCATGTTCCCAAAAAGAACCTTCTCTCCCCAAAGGAGAAGTTCCTCCCCAGTCCCCTTAGTCAGATTTATGCCCTGAGACAGCAGTTTGTAGCCTCTGGAAATCTAGAGCTGAATGACGGTTAATCCCATTTCCATAACCTAAAGGCCTGCCTTGCAGAAACGTCGAGCAGAGTATTTAAATGCAGCTGCACTGCACCCCGATACAGCTGAGCCCAAAACCTTCCAAACGCCTCGTGACAGTGAGTTCCAAAGATGAATAAGAGCATGTTGGAAGGAGCACTTCCGTTTGCCAATGTGAAATTTGCTTGTCATTAGGCTTTGTGTTGCACAAATCCATTTACCTCCCCCATCCCTCTTCCAGCGAGACTTTTCCTATTTGCTTCCTGGCCGATCACCATCCGCCTCACAACACTCTAAGCATTATTTTAAGTCTCCTGTCACTCAGTCTACCTGCCAAAGAGGAAGGCTGCCGTAGTTAGACTGACTGCCCTCACCTTTTGCATTCGAAAAATTGAAGTAGGAGCAGCCTAGTGTACCTCTTGCACCCCACATTCACTGATTAGCTTTCCGTTCGGTGGGTTATCGGGACATGCTCTCTCCTGCCATACCACAGCTCACTAATCATCTGTTTGTTCCAGCAAGCTCTCATCTCCTCAAGCTCCAGCATTACCTCATTCTCCTACCTCAGGCCAGCGCTGGTGTCTCCTCAGCATCCTCTGTGATGAGATTAATACAGCTCTAACAGAAGTGGCTCTATTTCCCCCAACAGCCTCCCATCCTTTCAGTCTTCTGCTGACCCCGGAAATCTCCCCACTTTCATCAGTACACTATCATTCAAGAGGAGTTTTTCAGAAGCTGACATCTGAAATGCTGATGGTTTTAGCAATGCTTTTATAAATAAATGAGATATTTAGTGCTATGGGTGTTTTCCTTCAGTATTACATCTGTAAGTCCAATGAGCTGTTTCATCATTTGCAGTTCCTCATACTGCCTGCATGGGGGAATTCTCCTCAGCACATTCCTGTTAGCACCGTAACAAAGCACTTCAAAGCACATCTCTGAGCTGCTTAGTATTTAGAAGTACAGCAAAGCCAAAAAGGCTTTCTGCTTTCCTTCTGCTAGAATAAACCAGCTCCTTATTCAGCTGGTTTGGAACAGACTGATCTACTAGTCATAATTAATCCAGCGAGCTTGCTTCATCTATAAGGACCCAGTATCATTAACAACTTGGTCTGAACCTGAGGCCTATCGGCACCGTTTCCAAAAGTGCACAGCAGTGGCTCACCTCATCTCCCAGGGAAGCCAAGAGGACTACACGTGAATAGCAAACGTGTGCTCACGGATTTGTGTTCCCAAACACACTGAAGTTTTCAATATTTTCCAGATGAAGGGGAAAGTCATCGACTGAAGAGAGCAGCACATAAAGGCAGTGAAACAAAGACAGCTTGAGAAATGAGGCTAATGAATTTAACAAAACAATCCGGAGTATCTCCATGCGAAAATTAAAGAGAGATTCTGAACCAGAAACACTTAAATCTAGACCAGAATGAAGGTTACGGGGAGATGCAGAAAAAACACACAGTCTGCAATTGCCATCTTCTTATTTCAGATCCGTTCAAATACTTAAATATGAAAACTACTAAAACTCTAAACTTCAGACTTATCCAAATGAGCCATATCATAAACATTCTGAAATCCAGACTTCTTCTGCAGCAGGAATTTCCTATTAACCTCTCACCCGATGCCATAAAACTGTATTAATGTTTAAGTGCCTGTTAAGGAAATTGGGGCTTTAACATCTTGAGGATCACAGACTCATTTTCAAGGCAGATCCATTTTTATGTAGCTATAAAAGTTAGGGACACTTATGTAGGACATCTGTAAATCCCACATTCTCAAAATGAAATTAACTTTTTGTGTGTGTGTGACACTTGTACACATTAAAAAAAAAAAAGAAACTACCTTTTAGCACAGATGCACAAAAGCTTCGAAGCAGGTGTACCAAATACACAGCAGCTACCCAAAGGCTAACTCACCCGCAATTGAGGGGGGTTTTTTTCAACAAGAGTTACATCACTCTCTCTTTACATCATGCAATTAATTGGTGCAAAAAGCTGACAATTTTACTGACTCTCCATTAGCACTGTAGCTCCTTGATTTTTATGGTATGAACAGAGTTGAAGGGAGAGTGGTTCTTGTTCCTATTCCAATAAATGCTCTGCTCATGGCATTCACTTGCCACTCACGGCATTCATCCTTTTGCTTTAGCTCGCTCAACCTGGTAAAAAATCCCTGCCAGGCAGACAGGAATAGCAGGATTAATGCTTAACCCATAAAGGCCGTTTCTCTAGACAGCCCAAGAAAAGGACAGTTGTGCCACATCCACAGCAGCTCTTCAGAATTACTCTGCTCCATCAGCATCCCCTGCTGCAAAGACAGCCTCTGAGTACAGCCTGGATGAGCCTCACCTCCTAATAAATGTATGTGCTCAGCCCAAACTCTGCATATGGCTTAACAGCGAGTTTCACCAGCCCCTCACCTCACCCCCTGTGCCCCATGTCTCTCCCAGACAGCCGTCCCTTTTCCATCCTGCCAACCCCTGTTGGGACTCCCAGACACAGCAAGGTGCCCAGCATACCCACACACCTCAATATCTGCTGGACCAGTATATCCACAACTCCCAGTGCCCAGCAGCTCTGGAGCATCCACCTGCCCTGGAACACCCACACACATCCCAATGTCCCCTCGCCCACCGGTTCCTGCGAACGCATCCCAGTGCCCGCCGACTCCGAACACTCCCGCATCCCAACGCCCGCCGGCCGCTCCGTGCCCGCACTCAGCCCCGCCCGCCGCGGCCACCGCGCCGGTAACCGGCCGTCAGCACCGCGGAGAGCTCCGCGCCCGCGGGGATCAGCACCGCGGAGAGCTCCGCGCCGGGCGGGCTCCACATTGCGGGGAGCTCCGCGTCGCGTCCCCCGCACCACACCGGGGCGTGGGCGGGTCCCCCCCCGGAGAGGGGTCCCAGGTATGTATCCCCCACCCCAGCCGCGTGTGCCCATCCCCGGGGGGTGCGTGGTCCCCGGTACGTGTCTCCCTCCCCCCGTAACCCCCTCCCGGTGGGTGTGTGCCCCGTCCCCACTCCCCGCCCCCGCCCCCTGTTGTCTCCCCCCGGTACGCCCGAACCTGTCGTCGCTCTGGAAGGACTGGTCCCCCAGCAGCAGATCGCGGAAGCGGTACCGGGGCGGCAAGGGCAGCACCTCGGACTCCAGCTCCGTCATCTTCAGGGCGGCGATGTCCAGAATGACCCCGCTCTTGCGGCTCCCGCCGCCGTCCCCGCTGCCGCAGCCGCCGGGCGACGAGAGCCTGCGGGAGAGAAGGGGGCAGTGGCAATGGTGGGGGGGGGGGGGGACGGGGACGCCCTGCCTTGCCCTGCCCGCCCCCGCCGCCCGCCCCCGCTCCGGCACCTCCTCCGGGGCTGGCCCCGCGCAACCCGCACCCCGGCACGCACCGCCCGGTGCTGCCCCGCACCGCCGCCCCCCGCGCCGGGAGAAGCTGGCAGTCCGCCCCCCTCCCCAGATGCAATTACATTGTGGGGCAAGCGGCGGTGCCCCCCCTGAAGAGAGCTCCCCTCGGGGGCATGGGTGGCGAGCGGCTCGGCGGGCCTCAGGCAAGGGGCTGGCGGGGTGGGCACGGTGCGGAGCCCAGTCCCCCGCAGCGCCCCGCAGCCCGATGCACACAGGACATTTGTTCCTCAGCAGGCAAACAACAGAGAGCAAGAGGAGCCAATGGAACAGCCTAATTGCCAGGAGGAAATAAAACCACTCGCAAGATACATCTAGAGCTGACAACCAAACCCAGATCCACCCCCAGCCTCCCCCCGCAAGAAGAGTATGGATGGGAGGCAGACGAGGCGATGGCTCCACAGCTGTGCTAGAAGCAGAAGCACAAGCTCCCCTCCGGACTTCCAGTGCTTAAATCATATGAAGAGTCCTAGTATTAAACGAGAAAGCGTGAACACTGATGAGTCAGACATCTGTCCTGCTGCCAAGTGTCAAGCCCAGGAGGATATATCAGCCATCCCTCGGCGTGCTGATGCCTCTGATCAAGGGTGGGGGGATCGCAATGCCTGGGGGAGACCCAAGGTGACTGCTCAGACAGACAGCAGTGCATGGCCAGCTACACGCAGTCTGCCCTGCCACACAGAAAAGAGGAAACTCAACCAGCTCTCAAACTATCATTTCAGAGGGTCAAGAGCTTGTCTTTGGTCTCCTTTTTCAAACCACATTTACCAGGCAGAACACGGGTACGACACTGCTCCCTGTGTCAGCCAGAGCTACTAACTGTAGCAGAGCAGGGTTAAACTTCCCTTCACAAGGCAACAAAGCCATTCAGTGCTGTACAGCCAGGTACAGACACACAAGGCAAGATCACAGCTCCTGATCCTGTGGGTTCTGGCTTCATCAGTGAAATGTGTCTGTGCCATGACAGGAACTCCAATTTCACAGACCCTTCATGGGAAGTGGGAAGGACAGGGAGAGCCTGGAAGGGGAGATGAGGTGCCGCCGCAGTGAGCTGATCCTTTGTCCCTCACATGTGACTTTGGAGTGTGAGGCAGGCAAATAGCTGAAAGGCTCCAACTCCTGTCAGATGTACTTCCAAGGGTCTCACCCAAAGCCTCTCCAACCCACTCCTGCCACCTTCCCACAGTGTTGCCTCCAGTACAGACTGCATATACAAAAAAAGAGAGCTTCGAACTGCTGAATCCTAAATTGGTGGTAAGCAGACATCTAGGGGTTTGCTGCTGTCTGCAGAGATGTCATCTAAGGCTCTTCAGATTGTCTTCTGCCTTTAACAACCCAAACCCCTGTAAATAAGTTCCCAGCTAACCAGGTTCCAAAGTCCTGACCAGCTGTTCCTGAGTTTCTGGAAGAGCAACCAGATGCAAAATTACTGCTGAACTCAGCCCCAGAAGCTTCAGATGCTTCTCACTGAAGTTATTTGCCACTTATTTCTGTACCCCCAGAGCTTTTCCATTCCTCTTAGCTGCCACACGCCCGCTGCAGCCGAGGCTCTGCACTGAGTAACGCATCTGTGCAGGGTCTCAGGCATCAGGAACAGTATTCTATGATACACATTGATCCAAAACTTGATCTTTAAGAGAAATCAAGCCAAACTCCTGTCAACTCAAAGACTCCCTCTAGATCAACTGATAGAAGCACACAAGTTAGCTGACCATCTCTAGCTCACATTGCAAAGGTGGATCTAACATTAATCTAATCACAAAAAAAGCCACAATTAAGTCTTTCCTCTTAGAGCTTAACTATGGTAAGCTATGCCAAAAGTATACTTCCTCCAGGCCACCTCCAGCAAAGTTCCAGTCCAGTGAGATGTCTTGTTGCTGTGAGGACAGCACTCCAAATGTGGCCTTTCAGGGAGAGAAAAAATAGATGTTTAAAATCATCTTCTCTCTGTATTATAATAATGCATGCTTTGAGGTGGAGAGCCAGGTGCCGAACTCCAAATGTGGGTGATTCGAACTGCATTTGGAGGCGACTGCCACACACAGCAACCACCGTTGATCATGGAGTGCCTGTTTAAAGGGGCACACCGCTTCCTTTCCCAGAGGAATGGCCGAGCGCTCCGGCTGCACAGCCACGGACACACCGACTACCACGGGGAAAAGGCACCTTTACACAGAGCTGCCACCCTGCCTTACGCTCCCCACAGCTCGCAGGTCCATCATTACCCTGCACCCGCTGAAAGCCATGGACACTCATATCTACAGCACCCATCCCCTTCAAATGTCAAACACTTGTCTTCTGAGGTTTGGGTGTGGGTTTTCTTTTTTTTTTAAAACTCCACATGATCCTTATCAAAGCTAATTAATCCATCTCTCTCGGCCGCAGATCATGTGTCAGATTCATGGGTCAAAGCAAATATTTACCACTGTCCTTTATTAGTGTTAAGGAATTGTAGTAAAACCCAATTACATCAGCATCTCTGGAAACACAATTTCTGCTCTGTATTTGCGTCCGCAGTAGCAGCTACACTTGGAATATGTTCTCTCTTATTCTCACATTTGAAGTCATTCAGAATTTTAAAAATTTGGTACATTTAGTTATTCTGGATGAAGGTTCAATAAGACAAACATTGCAAGCGCCTCTTTGATAAGGATGTCTTTACCAATTACACAGTGACTTTACGATATGTTGCACATCAGAGTCTTAGAAAAAAGTGCTCCTGAACTGCACCCAGATCTCCTGACATCGGCACAAAGAATTGCAACCCTCCCCTCCGCCCAAACGTCGGAATTCTGAGCTATAGAAATGCCGCAGCAACTCTGCTACTTCTTCAAAGCAGTAGCGGTATAAAATTATAAAAATCATGAACGAGCTTGTTTATTGCATAGTCTTCAAATACTACTGAAAGAAAAAAATCCCAAAGTGGTTTATGGCTAAATACAGGACTGCGGCTTTATTTTTATCTTCCCTTTCCTTCCTTCCTCCAGAACACTGTACCACTAAAAACGCACACTGCAATCAGCATATGGAAGCCTCAACACTATTCCACTTTCTCGCTACGACACCGTCTCTCCCCCAGCTTGGCCAGCTCCCCAGCAGCGATGGGCACGCCGGGAGGGGGACACCCTACTGCTCAGCCTCTTGGGAACACAGGAACTGGGATCAAGGGGAGTGAGAGCCAAACCAGATCTCCCCATTGACCTCTCCTCCTGTTAAACTCCAGCTAGACACAATCACCGTCCCCGTTCAGCAAACACAGCTGCCCCTTGGAGCACGCTCTAGCACGAGCCTCAGGGCTGCACCAGCCTTGGGTTTCTACAAGCAGCTTTCTCACGTGTGGGCTGGTCGCAATCCCGTTCTTCTCTTGCTGTATTTCCACCTGGGGCACACGGGGAAGCTACGCTGCCGACAGCACCATCCCCTAAGACTGGAAATGCAGGCAGGAGACCAGCAGCAGCCCATTCCTCTGCCTCTGCTGTGCCTGGCCGCGTGGGCTCTGCAAGGCACGTGCCCTGTGGAGCTCGTCAGAGAATGTTTGGGTTCCCAGCACCCAAGAGGCAGCTTCGCCTCTGAGGAAACTCCATGAGCTGGGAGCTTGCTGCAATGTATTTTAGGATTTGTTATTACTTTTGACTATATACCTCAAAGAAGAAGGACACAACCCAAGTTCCTCTTCTGCTTCTTTGCACGCTACAAACCACAGAAACCACCGAACATCCTCCTGCTTGCCATCATGAAGTAATCCCAACAACCCAGGGTCATCAACAGAACCCACAATCCTGTGTTTTGGTACCTGCATGATGTAACTGCCCAGCCCTGCCAGGTACCATCAGGCAGAGACGTGGGGCTGCAGCACAGCCTGGTGTTAGGCAAAGCCAGCCTGGCTGTCACCACAGCTAAGCTGAAGCCAGCCTTTTGGGCAGCAAATGGGCACTGGTGGAGCAGAAGCCTCCAGTTGCTCTTTGCTAGCCAATGTAGGGCAATGGTGTCTAGACTGCACTCAAGGGATGGGACACCTCTCATGAGGGCTCTTGGAGCCCGGCTGCCCCAGGACAGCAAAGGACCCTGCCATGTCCTCTCCTCCCTGCCACAGCATTTCACCAGCCATGGCTGCAGAGTCTGGCGCTGCATCCCTGCTCCATCAGCGAGGGCAAGCGCAGCCGCTGCCAGGCTCCAAAAGCCTCTCCAATGAAAAAGCCATAGAGGAAATTCTGTCCTTCCTTCTTCTCTATTTATTAAAATAAATACAATCATCTTCTATTTGCTGCTCCTCCCACAGCTCTTATGGTTACCGGGTTACAGCTGTTCCCCCCTCTCTTTTTGTTTTTTCGCTTCTGAGTGACATCCCTGTGGGGTCTCCTAATGGCCCAAGTGCGTGGGGAAGCGCGTGCTCGGTCTCCAGAGCCAGGCTGGAAGGCAGCACCCCACTCCTGTGCAGGCAACAAGCGACTGCTGCAGGCGTTGACACTGCTCTCTTGGCAAGGAGCTGGCACAGCAGCACAGCCCAGCCCAGTCGGAGGAGAGATCAAAGACCATGCAGGGAAAAGAGCAGCAGATCTGCGCACACATGGGCAAACACCCACGCAGGCAAGGTCCCACAACATCACACACTGGCTCAGCATCGCCCTTCCCTGGATGCCAACCTCAGCAGCCTTCAGGACAGGATTTCCCTGCAGGGACGTTCCTGTGGAGAAGCTGGGAGGCTCATTTCAGGCACACAGCCCCTTCCTCTGCCACCGCCTCAGGAGCACCACGTTCCTTATCTCCCTGTGACCACCAGCTAACACTGCTGACAGTTATGTCTCAGCTTGTTGGAGGAAGAGCCCCAGATTCTCAGCCCACCCTCCCCTTTCCCTCCCCAGAGGTCATACAGTGACTCGTTGATGCCATCCATAGAGATCAGCAGTTCTGGAACCCAGACTATGTGTCCAGAGCCACAGGAGGCTCTTCTACACCAAGGTGTGGCCTGAATGGCCTTCTGAGATGGGCCAAGGACAAGTCCTATGACCAAGCAATAAGTCATTGCAATCAGAATGACTCCCAACCTTAAAAATAATCAACGCTGCAGACTCCATGAGCAGACCCTTCCCCTGCCACTCCTGTGTGGAACAACCTTGTGAAAGGAGCATTTATGGTGGGCAAGCCCACAGATCAAACCAGGGGGACAGGAATGATGAACTAATAAACTTGCAAAGTTACTCTGTGATAATGTATGAAAGAGAGCTTAAAAAAAATGGCACTAAAGCCCCAGGCACCAACGCCCTGAGCTTGGTAGAGCAAAGCGGACTCAGGGGAAGACCAGGGGGTCTATGTCCTTTAACAGGACCATTTCCTCTACTTCACAACCACTTCTGTGTCCACAAGCAACCGCCTTCCATTTCATTTAATTGTTCTGTCAGCTTCTTGTTACCCGTCCAATGGTCGTGGGTTTAATATTTTTTGATTCAAAGAGTTTAAAGTGTTCCGAGGGATGTGACCAGGCCCATAGTAACATCCAAGTCATTATTTCCAGATACTCCGAGCAGCTCTGGCCCAAGTCACGTTTTGCAGGTACAACAGCTGCAGAACACACACACTAGTCATGCAGTACACAAAGCGCTCAGCCTCCCGGATTAAACTGCTGCAGCCAAATTTCCAACGCCATGGATAGTCAGACCGTCCACATCAGGGGCTGCTGTTTCTCAAAACTTCCACAGAACTGCCGAGCCCTGTGACAAATCCATCCACCGCTTCGCTTTCAACAAGCGAAGGCAATTTAGCACCACAGGCCTCACGGAAAAATTAGCATTTTGTGTACTTCACGTTGAAAATGAACAGGAAGCGTGAGTCAGTGCAAAGCTCCACAAGCTTTCCCCCCGCTGGCAAAGCTATTTTCTAGAAGACAGGAGTCGAAATTGTACCTTCCATGGTCAGAGCTGTTCCGCTTATTAGACAGCCCCCTATTAGCTGCTCAGCCCCACGTCTCCCCATTCCCTCCGGCCCGATGCACAGGTACGCTTTGCACAACAGGGTAAAACGCAGGGAAGGCAAAGCCCCGCTGAAAAGCCTTTTCACCTTTCTTGGCTCCCAAGAGCAGCACACGGAGCACACGCGTGGCACGGGGAAGGCAGTGTCCTCGGCTCCTCCGGCCCCGGCGGCTGGGAGGCCAGTGACAGTGCCCATCGGTGGCCCTGCCCAGGGTGAGGGAGCCCGAAGGAGCGAGCTGCAGCCAGCCCCTTCCTCCAGAGCATCCTGCAGGGAGGGCCGGGCAGTGCAGGGGGGTTTCCAGCGAAGGCGAAGGTAAACAAGTCACGCTGATGTCCCTGGTGACTGCAAAGCCTAAATAACTCTGGGAGAAGGGAGGTGGGGGAAGCACGTCCTACACACCCTCGGTTCCTGGTGGGTGAGGGGACCGGCTCCCACTCCTCAAGCCTGGGCTGGGGCTGCCAGGCCGGTGACGCCTGACAGTGGCACATGGTGACCTTTCATCTTGACACTCACTTTGTTCTGCAGCGCATTGCCCTGATCCCAGTGCCTTCCTGACCACCCAGCCCCTTGCACTCTCGCTCCCTGCTCCTCTGCCAGAGGCACAGGTATGTGCCATGGTGGGGAGGTGACAGAAGGGACACCTGCAGCCTCAGGAGCCCTTTTCACACATGCACCACGTTTCCAGTTTAACTCCTGCTATTTCACTTTTGGCATTGCATGTCCCATCCTTCCCTTTTACGGAGGTTTGTGAGACAGCTGCAACCATGTGGGACAAAGAACAGGCTGGAGATGGCAAGGAAGGGATGACGGGGAGCAGGATGAGGAGCACAGGAGAAGGGATGCACCAAGGGCCACCCAGAGCAATCCCAGACCCCCCTATAGGGGAGCAATATCTGTCACCCACCAGTCCCTGCTGTGCCAAGCACCAAGGACCTGAGCACACCATCTGCCTGGGAGAGCCATCAGCACAAGCCCAGGAAGAGGAATTCAAGGAATGCAGGAACAGAGTGGTGCCAGGAGCCCTCAATCAGTGCCCAGGGCAGAGCAGGGCAGTGCCCAGGGCAGAGCAGGACCCGCTGGACCAGGCACCCCCTTACGTGCTGATGCCCAGCCAGAGCCCCACCAGCAGGGGTAATGACAGCACCAAGCAGGCTCATACTTCCCATCAGAGCAAACAATCGAGCCTAACGGTCCATTTGCAACCAGTTTAGTCTATTGTGCAATAGACTATATATAGACTATATGCAAATAGAACGCAAATTAGCTGGTACGATCACTTACAGCACAACATACCAAACCCTGCTTTCCTAAGGCCACAGCTCTGCCCCCCATCCCAACGCCCTGGGACAAGGGTCTCCAAGGGTCTGGCTCCTGCAGCCGGGAGGGCTCCTGCTGCAGGAGGACAGGCAGGACCTCGCTCACTCACCTTCCTCCAGAGGTGAAGATTCAGCTCCCCACTGCAAGCAAACCACTTACACCAGTGATCCACACCCAAGGACAGACGGGCACAATGCTGCGGCCAAGCTCTGCCTGTAGCCACCCATCCAGCCCGACCCTTCCACTGGGGTCAGGCTCAGGAGCACCCACAGCGCTCTTCCCAGCATCTCAGCCGTGAACAGCCTCGGAAGGAGGAATTCCTGACCCAGCGATCTCCAGGGCTATTTATGGATTACAACATTAAACTATATCTTCCTTGTAGGAGCAATATGCTGAGGAGCAGGTTTCCTGGAGCACCCGGCCCTACCCCAGCAAGGACATGACCCTTTTTTCCCCTTATCGTGGTGTTGGGTTTGCAAGGCAGCCTGGGAGCACATGCAAGTTCATTTAAAAGCAGAATCATCCCCCATGCTCAAGAAATCAAGCAACCAGGACTCATGCTGCCGGAAGCGAGCAACGATCCCTCACTGCGGGGCCCCAGCAGTCCTGCTGGGCATTTCGGAGGCTGGGCACACCAGGCTCCCCTGGGAAATCACCCGGCCTTCGATGACAGGGTGCTGTTGCACAGGGGGATAACACCAGGCTCATGATTCACACCAACCAACCGTGAAAAATCTTAACCGCAAACAGATTATTAAACTAGAAAGAGAGCAATTCACTTGGCACAGGCCCTGGCTCTGTTCCTGGAGCCAACAGCCACCCTCTACTCTTACCTGCTTAAGAGGGAGAATATAATTCTGCTGACACTACAGCAAGCCTCTGCACCTCAACTACCCCTCTACTCACAGCCGTAAGGTACCACTTATGCCAGCGCAGCTATGCTCACCACCCAGACTTACCCCTCAACTGTCCCACGGGTCCCTGCTCCAGCAGCTGGCATCGTGAGCATGGCCAGAAAGCCAAGTGGGTCTTGGCCAGTTATAATTCTCCCACGACGACTCTTCTTAGTCCCCTTAAATCCTCCATCACAGTCTCAATCCTGCCAGTGCACCCTTCTGCAGGCAGAAGCAGCCCCCCTGCCTCCAGCCCAGGGGACAGAGAAGCTCACCTCTAGATAAAGCAAGGCTTAAAATTCCTTTGCCCAATTCCTGTTGCCCAGTCCATGTTTTTTCCTGGGGCTCCTCCTCCCACATGGAGCTTACTTGGGACCAAGGTCACCCTTGCCACCCTGGGAGCCAGCCAAAGCCCTCATCTTGGTAGACGACCTATTGCAAGCAGGACAACTCTACCGGTTCCCAGCTCTCATCAGGATGACCAAAGAGATGCTCTCGAGGCCGAGCTCGTTACTCTCCGGAATCATTTTTCACCGGGGTGTATCTGGTATCCCACGGCACAGGATCCTGGCGGTGTCTCACTCCCCCTCAACCCAAGCTGTTATACCTTTTACACCCTCTACCAAATTTGCTGGTGCCCAGAATTTTTCAGGGTCACATCAGGAAAAAAAAAAAAAAAAGAAAAAGAAAAAAAGCTGCACGATCAGGGAAGTGCTAATTCTTGCTAATGATCTGCTGGGAAAACTCTCCCTTCCGCACAGCCCCAAACTGCTACAAGCAGCTAGGGGTGAAGCAGGCAGAAGAAACTTCTCTGCGCTCCAGACCCCTGCAGAACACTCCCTTCTATAGAAAGCAGAAAATAATAGCGAGATGTGGGAGGAGGAAGAGTCTTTTCATACTGTTCAAGGATACAAAGACTTACAGAAATAAACCCCCAGAGGCAGGCTTGTCTCCTGCTGGGCCAGGATGGGATGGGATGAAGGGGGAGATGTCTTCTGGATTAGAAGACAGGAGACAAACAGAAGGGGAACACTGAAGCAAACATCTTCTGCGGGGTCCCAGAAGGCTCTCTGCTATTCCCTGGATTCAGAAGTGATGGTGATGACTGCACATAATCCCGTATGGTCAAACCCAAAGCTGACTGTAAACAGTTGCAGAAGGATCTTGCAGCACTGATTGACTCGATGATAAAATGTCAGAGGAAAATTAGCATCAATAAACACCAACTAATCCAAGCGGGGTGGGGGGGAATCACCTTCCTGCACAGGCACTAGAACACCTGCAAATCAGCACTCAGAAAAGATTGAAACTCACAGTCAATGATACCACAAAGCCAACAGCCAGCTGTGAGTGGGGGGCAAAACCCAAAGCGCTAGGAGAGGCTGTTAGACTACAGCTAAACCACACACGCTTCTGGTTCCCCTCTTCAGAGATGATACGGCACAGAGAAGGGCAACGGAGATAACTATGGGGTTATAAAGTGGTTTGTACAGGGAGAGACTAAATAGATCAGGAGGAGTTTTTAGCCTGGAAGGAGACATGATGAAAGGCAGGTGAAATCAGAGCAAACAACCCGGGAGCAAGAACATCACAAGAGCTGCAGGAGCCCCGGGAAATCACAGGGCAGCAGGCTCAAAGGAAAAGCAGCGCGTTTTCACAAAGAGCAGCTGCATGAGAGAAGTCAAATTCTTTCGCAGAGGCAGAAAGTACCAGCGTGCTCAAGAGGGACCAGGAAAATCCCAGGAGAGGCATCCAGCCATGTCTTCCAAGCACAACCGCTGGGTACAACCTCCAGCGCAGGATCCCAATCCAACAGGCTGCAGCAGAACAGTCCTAGGAAGGGCTGATCTGTGCCTGCCCTCTGTCCCTGTCAAAGGACCCCGGGCCAGAGGCACCTGTGCTCAGCCCTAGCATGGCCCTGTGCCTGCTTTTATTCATAAGAAGGATGAATGAGACATTCCACACTCCAGCACAGTTTGGCACGGATGCAAGAGAAACGCTAACAGGCTCCAAAACAAATTGCATGCAGCACTTGGGAACCAGGCGTGGAGGTCAGGAAGAGGTCACTGATGGAGAACTGGGAGGATTCAAATAGATGGTGTAAATATTTTTGCAGAGCAGGAAGAGCCTTGAGCACAGGCAATGACCTACTTTGCCGTTCTCCAGCAAAGGGTGACACAGCCATGACAGAACCCAACGGCAGTTTCTAAGGACACTCAGCATGTCGGGGGTCCTTCGCTAAGTGGAATAAAGAGGGGTTCCCAGAACCTCTTCCCACGGAACCAGGTGTGCTGGCGGATGCTCTCCTGCAGTGGTTTTCGCAGCATGACCTGCCGACAGCCCTGGCGAGCCCCCAGTTTCAGACTCCTGCTAGAGCCTCATCCTTTCCTAATCAGCTGAGGAAAACAGGCACAGAATTCCTCCTTATCTCCGAAAACACGGGGTGTCTGGCCCTGCAGCTTTGCGGCTCCCTATGGCAGTTTGTCCCGGAACGGCGAGGCCAGGATCCCCACAGGCGGCCAGAGCAAGAGTTACTGCAACCCACAAGGCTGGCTTTTTGGAAGCTGATAAATGTCTAATCTCGCCTGGAGGAACTGGTTATTAATTAGCTACGGAGCCTGGTTCAGTGCAAGCTCTGCCAAAAAAGCATCTTCCCATTCATTTCCAGAAAACGGAAAACTTAAAGAGACAACAACAGGCTCTCGGCCGCAGGGCCCGTCCGCGTGCTAAACTGACAGTCCATTTGGTACATCTGACGTGCAGCAGCAGAAGCCATGGGAGAGCCAACCCAAGTCTAGATGAGAGCATTCACATCGAGCAAGAATCCAATTTTCTTTCTTTTTTTTTTTCTTTTTTTTTTTGCATTCACATCCTTCGTGGATTCTGATCAGCTTTCCCAAGCTCTCACAGAGACACAGCCCTGGCAGCCCACGGCTCACCTCGCCCCTACCAAGCCAAGCCCTTTCTAGCTGGCACTCCACAAGCACGTCCAGAGCAGCCGTGCCAGCAGCACTCACAGGTCTCTCTGGTTGCTGCTCTCCAGCCCCAACCTCGGCTTCCCAAGCACTTGCACTGGAGCAGCCGCTCCCGCTGGGACCCACCTCCCTCCACTCCTGCTCCCAAATCCATGGCAAGGTACCCGAACCTGCCCCGCTCGGTGCAGGACATCGCTGTGTGCTCCAAGTATAAGCAGCAGCACGGAGCCTAAGCAGCGCGGTGCAGCGGAGCAGACAGACAGATCTCCAGTAAGAGACATCAAAAACAGACAAGAAAAAGCCACATACGTCTACTGCAAAGATGTGATCCTCCTGACCAGCCTCTCCAGGTATCATCATGCCGCCTTCTTTCACCTCTTTCTTCTTAAATAAGCCATGGGAGCGGGAGGTAGCGGATGGAAAACCCAAGCCTCCTCTCCCACGTCCCAGCTTCTCCCACAGGCCCCCTGACTTGCGCAGGATATTTTTGCGTGAGTCCTTCCATCTGGCCGCCCGTCCATCGCTGCTCCTCCCGAGTGCCCTTACATGGGCAAGGCAGAGGAAGCCAAGCTGCCGGCCAGAGGAAATCCTCTATTCCCCTAAGTGACGGACTAGCTCCTTGTACAAACATTTACCTCGAGTTCCCATGAGAAAAGTAAAAATTAGGCTATTCGTACCCTCTGGGTGCCAGGAATATGTATTTGCTCTCCAAACATACTTTCAAGTGCTTTTACAGTTAACCCCTTGCTTTCCGACTGGAAGGGACTTGCAGGACCGTTGACCCCGTATAAGGGCCAGGAGAAAGCACACAGACATCTACTCACACGCCTCCTCCCTCAGGCAACTGAGAAGATGGAACTTCTCTTGAACAGCTTTTAAGCCATCTCTAGATTTGCTAATCAAGGGATAATTGAGGCTTGCTTTCCTTTCAGTGGGCCAGCCCAGCTGACATCCCCTTGAACGTTCAGCAGAAAGTATGTTGAACGTGTTCTGCATCTTGGCTGCTCCGAGAGAGTCTGGCTCTCGCATCCCTCGCGCACACCTCTGGTGACAGGTCTGCTTGTCTGCCATCACCCACAGCTACGAGTACACGCCTGGAAGCACGGCACGCAGGCAAGCCGAGGAGCCTGCCTGCCTGCCTCCCAGGACTGCCGAGCCCTGGTCTCCCCCGGGGACTGCGCACCCATCAGACACAAAGGCCACGTCAGACACAGGCAGGGTGCTGCCTCCACGGCCCTTTCGACTGAACGGAGGCGAAACCTGCGGGAGGTGAGGAAGAAACTCCTCTAGCAGGCAGAGGCTGAGTGATAGCAGGTTGTTAAATCGCATGCTCACCCACTGAAAGGGGATGCGCACCTCCAGTCCGAGCTGCAGGGAGGAAACCAAACCCCCGGGCTCAGCTAATGGGGGAGATGGTGCTTAGGGCTCTGCCTGCTCCTGCACAGCTTCCTTAGCCATTTTACAGCAATCATTTTCTGCTTCTTCAGCTGATCAGCACTGGAAAAGTACGTTACATTAGAGATCCAGGCTGCTGCGAGCTGGAGCTGGGGAAACAGGCAAAGCTGCCGAGTCCCGAGGGCTCCAAACAGCTTGTTCAGTATCTCTGGAAGGGCAGCAAGGGGGATGAAGCCAGAGGCCGGCAAGATGAGCCGTGGAAAGCAACAGCACTTCAACCCCTCCGGAGCCAGAGGGGGTTAGGAACACAGCGAGCTGTGCCATCATCAGAAAACAAAGCTCTTCTATCCAGATTGAAAGAGACAGAAGACGACCTTCGGACAAGGATCTTGCTGTTGTGCACTAGATGAGGATAAATGACCCCGCGCAGTAATGCCGTGTAAGTAACAAGGAGCAAAAGCTGCTGTCTGAGCTGAGCAACTCATTATTTTCCCATAACGCTGGAGTCTGAACCCTCCGCAAGCTGCCGCCTCCAGCCTGGGCTCTGATCTCCCCCCAACACAGATGCGTTCGATAACCTCCTCGAGGACGTCATGTCTGCAAACGCACCAAGTACAGCTGTGAAATGAGGAAATGGGCTTTGGCGAAGGCCCTGTGGCTCCACAGTCCCCCTGGCACGCCCAAGGCAACCAAACCGTGTTCTCAGGAGCTTGATGGTCCTGGTTCCTGAGGCACCAGGTTCTTCTTGGCTGTGTCAGACGTCGTGCCTCTGGCAGAGAGGGCAGCAAGGGAAATGATGAGGGACTTGGGATTCAGAACCAGTATTCAAGGCTTTTACCAATTACCCAGTCAGTGGTGATGGCTGAAGGAGTTCACTGATCAAACTGTTCCTTATTTTTCCATTTAGACTTTCCAGAATAAAAGGTGGGCTCCCTAAATCATAACGAGCAGATGCCAGCACAGAAGACACCAGCCCAGGGCACGAACCCAGCCCAGGTCTTTATCTGCCAAGAATGAATTAAATCACAGAGTTCACTTGCTCATTTCCGCTGACACTTGATGAGTGTGACAGTCAGAAAAGCCACACTAGTAAATGTGATCAGACTGACGATCACAGAATGGAGTTATTGGGAAAAGCTGGGCTACTTCAGCAACAGTGAGACACACGCGCTGCCTGGGCACAGGAGGACGGTGGCTTTGGGCCCCTGTGATCCCCTTCGAGCAGCTCCTCACTGCCACGCCGCAGCCGCTCCCTGGGCTGGACGTTATAGCTGTGGACTGAAACAGCCCAAAGCGGGAGCGCGGGCTGCGATGCACCTGCGGAAAGGCAGCCTGTTCGCGTTTTAGTCCGCTGGCTGCGGGGTGGCTTCAGGGCTCGGCCAAACCGGCTCCTCCAAAACGCTGCCTGACCCGCACGCCTCGGAGCACAGCCGCAGCCTGTGCCGAGCAGGATGGAGGGGCAGCATCGACCCTCTTCCCGTGAAGGGTACGACTGGGAACAAGTGGGGGGTCTCCAAGCATCCCCTGAACCCCGGCACCTCTCACTACCCCACTCCCACGGCGATGCTGCCCAGAGGGGCATTCACCGGGGACCCCAGCCAGGCCTGGAGGTGTCGCGGAAACTTTCTTCCAGGCTCGGCGCTTGGGAAGGGCGGTGGGAATGTGGAGAGGGGGTCCTGGCGGGCCGGGCCCGGCTCCCCCCGACGGGTCCCGGCCCCTCCGGGCGCAGTCGGCGAGAAGGGCAGGGGCTCCCTCGGCTCCCCATGGAAAGGCTCCGCCGTCCCGCAGCCCCGCGGCTCCTCACGACGGCGGCACAGGCAGCCCGCGGGGAACCTCCCCGCACATTCCGACCCCCCCCCGGCCCGACCCCCGGCCCCGCGCCCCGTCCCTGGCCGGTACCTGTGGGGGCTGCCATCGTCGTAGACGAAGGAGCGGTTGGTGTAGCACTCGGTGCAGACGGCCGCCCCGCCGGCCGCCCTGCCCTCCGCCGGCCCCGCCGGCTTGTAGATCCCCTGCAAGCTCCGCTCTTCGCCCGAGAACGGCATCAGCGAAGCGGCGCGGGTGCCCGGAGAGGCGAGGCGGAGCAGAGCATGGGCGCCCCGCGCTGCCGAAGGCGCCGGCCGGGGGCTGCCGGCCGCGGGCAGAGCCACCGCCGCCGTCCCGCTCCCTCTCCCGGCCGCCCATCACGGCGCGCCCCGCCGCGGCCGCCGCAGCCCGCGGGCCCGCCGGGAGCTCCGCATGCCGGGGACGAGGCGGCCGCCGCGGAGGAGCCCGGCAGCGTGCGGGCAGCAACAGGTCCGGAAAGTTACGGGGAGGAGGCGGGGGGCGGCGATGCAGCGGTCGGCAGGGAGGGGGGGTCCTGCCCTACGCGCACCGGCGGAGCGGCGCGGCGGCGGCCCCGCTCGCCTCCTCCCCGCACCCCCCGCGGCTGCCGCGCCGCCCGCCGAGGATGCCCATGGCGAGGAGCGGCGGAGCGGGAGCCGCCACCCTCGCTGCTCCCTCCGCCGCCGCCGCCGCCGCCGCCGGGCCCCGCCACCCACGGCCCCGCCGCTCCACCGCGGCTCCCCCTGTCGGCCCGGACGGCACCTGCCGCCGCCCCCGGGGCCGCGGGCCCGGCTCCGTGAGCCCCCCGCGGGACCCGCACCGGTGCCCAGAGCGCGTCCCCTCGCCCCGGTTTCTGCCCGCACGCTCCCCCGGGCGGGGCTCAGCTTGCTTTTTTTCCTCCTTTTTTCCTTTTTTCTCCCCCCTTATTTTCTTTTTCTTTCCCCCTTTTTTCCTTTTTTGTTTTTTTTCTTTTTCTTTTTTCCTTTGTTTTCCATTTTCTTTTTCCCCTTTTTCCTTTTGCCTTTTTGCCCCATTTTTTTCCTTTTTTCTTTTTCTCTTTTTTCTTTTTCTATTTATCATTTATTCTATTTTATTCTATTTTATTTCCTACCAGCCATACAAATATTTGTGTTGAGCACTGCCGTGCCTTTGGGGTTGTGCCGACAGCAAACAGGCCAGCCAAGCCCCAGCCTGCTGGGGAATTCCTGTGCCGTGCTGCGTGGCCGGGACAAGGGGAGCGTTGGTCTTCCAGGGGGGCCCTGCTGCAATAACACATCCCCGCTGCGGGAACGTCCCCGCCCCAGGGACAGCAGGGACAGCCTGGAAACCAGCCAGCTGCCTTCGGGAAAGGGTTAACGGGATGGAGTCCAAGGGGCCTTCTCTCCCTTCGAAGTTCAGCCCCATGCCAGGAGGCAGGAGGTGCCATCTGGAATGATGTGGCCAAGCCCAAAGAACCCCAAAGCTGCGTCCCCTCCCGGTGCGCCAGAGATGAGCCGCTGCACACAGAGCAGCCACAGCCCACGCTGGCCCAGGGCCATGGTGGGGACCGAACTGGCCCCACGGCGAGTGGTTTTGCCCCCAGCTCTGGCACCCTCCTCTCCTCTTCTGCTTCTTGTTTTGATTACTCTTCCAAAGACCACGCTGTTGCCTGGGCGCTGGGACATTCACCACCATGCGGGATCCCAGGGCTGTGCGGGCGAGCAGACATCCCCAAGGAGAACCGTTTATTATCATTTATCACATCTTTATTTATTGCTCCCACAGAAAGGCAGTGGCCAGACAACCCCTGTGCCCTGTGCAACACTTCTCTGCCACCTCTGCCACCCAAAACACCAAAGCCCACTTCAGCTGGACCCCAGGGGAGGGTGACGCCATCCAGACTGGTGGTTTGTCTCCGATAGCCCCCCCCCCACACCCCCAGGATGCCCCCCACCTCGCACTCGCCAGCCACCACTCCCGGGAGGCCCGGCCCTCGCGTGATGCATCGGCACACGGTGCTCTTGGCTGCCGCAGCCTCCGGCTCCAGCGGAAAGTGCCCACTCAGCTGGGCTGGGCTCTACGCTTGCCGCTAGGACCAGAGAGTTCGTTTCTCCCGCAGCATCTCTTCCTCCTCCTCTCTCTCCATATGGACTCTCCTACACGAGGAGTCATTTGAGAAAAAAGCCATTAATACTCCCCATGCCATCCATCCATGTGATGCTTCCCGACCCGTCATGTTTTTAAGCAGGAAAGTGATTCTTCATTCACTAATTGCCTCACATTATGAGGTGCAGCACGTTACCGTGCAGCCCTGCGAGGAGAGGGGTGGGCGGCACAGCAGTGTATTGACATGCTAGGTGATAACACAGGCGTGGAGGAGGAATTATTTAAAACACTTGGGGGGGGGGGTGGGGATGGTGAGAAAAGAGAAATGAAAAATGAAAGGGAGCCAGAAGAAGAGAACATCCCCATCCAAATGCTGCAGCTCGAGCGACGAGATCGGCCGGGTCCCGGCCAGCGCAGCCACCGGTGATGGGCCGGCTGTGGAGCTGTGCCTGGAGGGGTGCTGGGGCCTCCCCAGACCCACCGCGGAGCAGGGGGGATGCTGAGGCAGAGGCCCAGCCACTGGGCACAGGGACAAGCTGTCCCAGCGATGGCACTGGTTGGGATCCTACCTGAGGAAAGGGAGCCCTTGTCCTGGGGACTGCTCCCAGCTCGAGCACTGGTCTGTTCCGCTGCTCTGCAGAACTCGCAGCCTTTGCTTCCTCTCCCCATGAATGTGTTTGAGACAACCCTCCAGAACAAACCACTTTACAACCCTTCCTTCCCCACCTTTTTTCTTACCCTGCTGTTATTTAGCTCCAGAAAGTATTTTGGGGCATGGGGTGTGTTGTAAAAGAGAGAACAGCCGGGGGACGGGGGTTTGTTTATGCTCTGACACTGTCCTGGGAGCAGGACCGTTCCTGTCAGAGGACGCGTGGCTGTGCTGGAGCCCCCAGGGACTGATCCCACCCTCTTGTCCCTTGCCCAGCACATGGAAATGGTGGCATTGCGCCCTGGCCAGCCCTGGGACCATCTGGCTTCCAGGGATGCATTTGGGGATGCTGAGATCCCCACATCTCCCTCCCTTGGGAATTCTTTCCCATGGCTTATCCACATGCTTTCAGCAAAGGCACCGTTCAGCGTCTCAAGGGCACGGGTCTGGCTGAGCTGGTATTCCCCAAAACACTTCCCCAAAACACTGATGCTCCAAGTGCTCATTTCCCAACAGTCGCCCTATTAACAACAAAATAAAATTAACCAGGATTTCATGTATGTACTGTGACACCGTGCCTCCTCCTCCTCTCGACTCTCTCAGCCCCCGCGGCTCTGCTGGGGACCCCCTTCGGCATCCCAGCATTCCCCACCACACCCTGGAGCAAGGGAGAACATGTCCCAAGGTGCAGCACACTGGGGAACGGGCACACCCAGGGGTGCCGAGTGCCATTTGCATGGTCCTCCGCTCTATGTGCACCCACAGGAGTTCCCCAGGCTGAGGGACCAGCACGGGGGTGCTTGTGAGGGGCTCCAGGGAAAGGCAAACCCGCAGTCTGCGACCCCCCAAGGTCATGGCCATCCCTGGCTGCCCGAGGAGGAGCCTGGCACGGGGCAGCAGAGACTCAGCGCTGCTGTTTCTGTGTCTGGGAGAACAATATATAAACCTGTGGGAGGCAACGGGGAATGAGTCAGAGGCAAGAGGGAGAAAGTGTCTCCGGAGGAACGTGGTACGCCAGCCCAGCACTCTGCGCTGCTCCGGAGCCAGGGGAGGATTCCTGTCGGAGAGAGCCCTTGTCCTGCTTGAGCTCCCCAAAAGCCCCCTCCCAGGAGGGTGATGGGGGACGGCCCTGCCGGTGGGAGCCTCGGCCATGGCTGGGGGGCTGCAGCCACCTCCCCATCCCTGGGCACCATCCCTGGTCCACAGAGCTGGAGCACAGCTGGATCCATCCAGCACCGTGGGACCCGGAGGGGCTGGGCTGGGGCACTGCACGAGCCCCAGGCCCTGCACTCAGCTCCTGTTTCCCTCCACAGCCTCGGGCAAGCTTTGCATTTTGGGGGTCCATCACACGCGCGCGTGCACCCCTGTCAGCCCCAGGGCAAGCAGCTCCCCAGAAGAAATGGCCCAGCTGGCTGCCCAGCGTCGCTGCAGCTGCAGAGCAGCCGTGGAGACCGGCACAGCCTGGCATAGCCTGGCACAGCCCGACCTGCTCCCAAGGGCAAATATTGTCGAGGCACGGGCTGAACTGAATCAAAGGGCAGCTCGGTTCAAGACTCCAACGCTTCGGCCCTTGTGCGTGTCCGATGAATTTCATGTGAAATCTGGATTTGCCAGGCACAAACACAGCCTGTGTCTAGAGACAGGAACGAAAGGGCAAGGCAAAGCGACCTGCACGACACACCGCAGAAATCAATAACGAGGGGGAATCTTCTGCTCCACTGCAAAACGGGCAACTTTTCTGTCAAGGTGACAGCTTGGTGGAGAGACAACCTCTTGGGAACCAGCTCTGGAGCCCCAGGGGCTCACAGCTCGACATTTTTCACCAGCTCCTGCTCTCTCCATTCCGCTTATATTTAGCTCGGTATTTCTGCGGCTGAATGCAGCACTTACAGAACGCACAGAGGGTTTAATCTGTCTTTATCGGGGAATATCGTGGTAGTGAGTTGTCAAAGCTGTCACTAAACTCAAGAAGTAATAATCAAATATACCCATACAAAAAGACAGAGCTCTGTAACGCCGAGACTGGTGCATGCAAAGGAAAAAACGAACACTAGGAACTTGGCTATAATAATATATTTTTACCCTAGTCAACCGAGCCATTAAACAGGCAGAGCATACACCCTCAGCTGGGGACCAGGAGCAGCTAATCTCTCTCTCTGGTGTGTCAGTGCTCTGGCTTTTTGGCTTGTTTTTAAGTTTTCTACTCAGGTTTATCACCCAAAGGAACGTTACACATCAAAACGCGAATGCAACTCCCCCTGTGTAACTCTCACAAGGCTTCTCTGCCATCATCTGCCCAGCCGCAGGGAGAACTTAAGGTGCAGCATCGCCTGCAAAGAGCTGAATCATACCTTTAAGCAAAACCATTGCTATTAGGTGACTAAGACCAACACAATCGCCTCCCTTTATTTATTGCAACTGATGCTGTTATTAAAAACCAGACGAGTCCCTTCCCAGCCCCTCGCGCCGCTGGCTTTGCGCGTACTGGTGAAACGCCGCAGAGGGTGGGTTATAAATAGAGGGGCACCTTTGGGCAGGGGCCAAACCATGGGGAAAGTGCTTCGTGCTCCCAGGAGCGTCCCAGCTGGGGACCAGCGGGGCTGCCAGAGGATGCTTGTGACAGGGGCCATCTCTGACCCTTCTGATAGGACGGAGCTGTGCGAGGGCACGAGGAACACCTTGAGGAAAGAGGTCGTTGTGTGAGGAAAACTGCCTGCCTACGGGTGGGCTATGCAGACGGGATCCAGCACGTCTCTGGAGCAGGAGCAGGCTAGTGACAATTTGAAATCCTGCCTATGGGAACCAACCCAGCTTTTGGGGAGAGCAGGGGGAGGACAGAGAGGGCTGTCCACCCTGCAGGGAAGGACAGCGCCTGGCCCAGAGCAACCGCACGGATATCCGGGGCAGGCAGAGCTTGACCTTTTATATTTGAGCAAACTTATATCAGAAAAAGCAATTTCCACTGATTTTCCCCGGTACACCCCATCCACCCGCCCTCACCATCGCCTGAGAACGGTGCGTCATCCAAAGCCTTCGCGCTTGCATGAAGCGGTGTCGAGCAGATCTGAAACAAGCCGGGCTCTGCTCCCCCTTCCAAATGTTCGCAGCGTTGGGAGGGAAGCCAGGAGGCTTTCAGAAGCTGTGGGTATGGCTGCTCCCCTGCAGCACGTTGCACCGCGGCTGCCCACCCCACAGCCCTGTCCCCGGGCTTGTCCTGCTCAACAGCATCTCCCATCGCTCTGAGGGCATCTCTGCTTTTATCTTTGGACATCGCAGAAGTTCAGAGTCCTGTCCTCTCCAAAAAAACCCACCCCAGACGCCCTTCAGTCTAAACACTCACTGTTCGTAGGGTAGGTCGAGTTGTCTACAGCGTGATTGGAACATCCCTGCTCCCGTAATAAGGTTAGCTTGGACATAAAATTTAGGGGAACCATGAAAACATTGTACATGAAGCAAATTATAGCCCTGTGGCTCCGGAAAACCTGTTTTCCAGGTTGTTTCCCTAATTTACACCCACAAGACTTTGGGGGTTTAAGCACAGCAGTAGGAACAGGGTGGCTTTCCCCAGACAGATGTGACTTCGGCCACTTCGGGTCCCTGAACTCACTCTTCTTCTGGAAACTCTTCTGGGAGCGAGGTTTTCCCTCCAGGTGTCTGACTGCACCCATCTGAAGCGTGAGGTAAGGTCATACACCAGCTGCTGGGCGCTACCTTCACCTGAAGCCTGGGTTTGAAAGGCGATGGGGGGGATCACCGGCAGACAAACCCCCGAAGGCGAGGGGGTTTGTGGCACTCCCAGATCAGTTATTCTACCCTTCAGCAGTCGTTTTGTGGCTATTCCTCCTCAGCTTTTGCTGGGACTCAGCCAGGCTCTTTGGATAAACCAACCCCCCTGTCCAAGCACTGCCCGCACCCTGGCTGCGGTTGGATCTTATATACGTGACACAATCTTATATACGTGACACAATCTTATATACATGACACCAGCGCCTGTCCGAAGCTCCTGCCGCCAGCACAAAGCAGTGCTGAAGCAATGACCTCAGCAGCACTGCGAGAACCACGCTGGGCGTGACTGCCACAGGGACGATACACATGGGGGATTTATTATTATTCTAAAAAGGCGCAATTGGAAAAGCCAATATTTTTAATGGAAGTGGTTTCAGATGCCAGTATTTATTTGCTTATTAAATTGTTTAGCTGGAGACGGACCATCTTCAAAGGAGGAATTTTTTCCCAGAATGGGTATCTGGGGCTATAGCGCTATATTACCATACATGAAAAATATTTCCCTGTTAGCTTTTTATTTCAGAGAACACACTTAACTGACACTTCCCGTGCTGACGGCTTGCCAAGCTGCGAGGCACAACTTCTCCAGGGGTTAGAGCGCTTGGGAGGCTGCTCCAGATGAAGCTGTAGCCCAGCTGAGACACAAGCTCTGCGAAAGGAGTTTTTCCCGGATCTGGAGAGCCTCAAGCCGCGGCCTGCGTTGGGACACACACTCTCTGTGTGTTTGGGTCGTCTTTCAGAGGGGCTCCATGCCCTTCCAAGCCATGACCACATTTTGGGGATCTGGTTTCTTCTGTAATTCCAGCTGCTCCCTACAGCAACGCAGGTTTCCCAACACGGGTGGGAAAGACGTCCCCACCCTGCCACAGACCCAGCTCTTCTCCATCTCCCTGCGATGCGTGGCCGATGCAGGCTCCCCTAAGGATGCTTCAGGGAGGATTGCGTGGGTCAGAGCATCACGCCCTCGCAAGGCACCCAGCCAAGGCAAACCACAGCAACGCTGCATTCTGCTTGCACCCGTTCACCCGAGGGTGCAGTAACACAAATGCACCCTTATCGAAGGGAAAACTCTTTAAAATTAAAAAAAACAACACAAACCTCACAATCTCTCCACTCCCCCGTGGAGGCTGGAGTTCCCACGACTGTGCTGATAAAGGCTAATACCTCCTGTCACAATTCACCTATCAAAGAGCACCGTTGCCATCATCCACCCCCTCCCCTTCCCCTCCCTGGGGGCTGCTGGGGACCCTCCAGCCCCTCTCCCTGCTCAGTGCTCTGTGGCCCCGCAGCTCACAGACCTGCTGCCAAACCCAACTCTCACCCCTGCTGACACCTCCATCCTGTTTGTGGCGTCTTTGGCACTTCCTCCTCCAGCACTTCCAGTCCCCTGCGGCTCCCCAGCCCAGTCAGCTCCAGCGCAGCCCGTGACCATGCCAACATTAACACATGGGCGCTCCGGTGCAGCTGAGGCCACCGCCGAAGGCAGGAGCCTGTCCATGGCTCTTCACCACAGCTCTTCACCAGGACATACATCCACCACAAAAACAGAAATCCATAAAGTCATGTAGAACCTGAGGGTGACTCTTTGAAAGCAAAGGACCGTCCAACACAGGCTGTTACGGTTCACAGCCTTGCTGCAGTAAATGGTGGCTGGAGGAGCAAGAGGTGAGGGGGACACCCCAAACCATCCCCAGCCTCAGGCTGAGCACCCTCAGCTGCCCCTGCTCAGCCCCTTCTTTGTGCCTTGCTCCGAGGGGCTCACTGAAAACACGCCTGGTACTAAACGATGCCCTGCACTTCCTCGGCTCCGGAAGCAATCAGGAGAGCCTAGTGAGGCACCTCACCTGGTGTGTGGTCACAGCTCCTGCAGCTGCAATCCCAGCGCAGGGAAAGTTGCTTTGTCCCCCTCTCCCGGCCCAGTTTGCTCCCCTCGTGCTGGAGACAGCCTAGCCCAGCAGTGCCCATGGCCTCGGGGTGTCCTCCGCCTCCACGGGGACACCACATGAGTCAAACCCAGGAGTTCATGCACCAAACCTGCACCTCAGGAGATGGAGAGTGCTCAGCACAGGGGTCAGCTGCCCTGGACAGGGGAACCACCACCGAAACGGCACAGCTGTAAAAACCATGATCCCAGAGAAATAGCATCAAACTGGCAGACCCAGCACTGATTCACAATGGTTCCAGGGACCCTTTCTACCAAGAGAGCCCGAGCAGTTGTTTCTCAGAGACCCAACCCCAAGAGTCAGAAATTAATGAAGGGAAAGGTTGGAGTTCTGCTTCCTTTGTGTTGTATGCAGCTGCAACACGATCAAGCCCTGGGATCATCTTTCCTCCCCGCAGGGAGTGAGGTGGAAGCCATCGTCTCGGGGTACTGGGCAGTAACTGGATCCCACAGACCCAGATACAGACACTGCCCCCTAAGCCTCTGCCCAGGAGAAGCCAACTCCGCCGTGATCGCAGACCCTGCTGCAGGGAGGACTCCCAGCACCATGCAGGTAAGCACCTATTTGGCTCATTGCTCAGCCACAGTGCAGAGGCCAGGATGAGGCTGTTCCCTCTGGGACAGCGGCATAACAGCTTTCCCTGTGGCTGCTTCCCCTGCCAGCTTTCCTATGGCACCATCAGACTGAGCCCCGAAGGCTCTCTGTTAACATTACAGGTCCTCCTTAGCATCTCAGGCCTGCAGTAACAGGTTAAGGACAGTCAGAAAATACTAACAGTGAGTTATTCCTCAGTATTTTCACGTGCAGATGCACAGAAAGGAGCCCTCTAAACTACAGCATGGTAAGGACCTTCCCAGCTTGGGGTCTCGCTGTGCCACAAGCAGCAGGGCTGCGGAGGTTTCTAGGAGGAAAGAGCTTTACACTAACGATATGAAGATCACGGTCCAAAAGTCAGGATTGTTTGGCTTGAATACGTTCTGAAATGAAGGACAGCCTTTCTGTTCCAGCAGGAAGAGAATTCATTGTCCATGTCTTCTCCTCCCCAGCTAACACTCTGCAGGCTCCGGACTCACCAGTGGTGTTTCATTCTCTTCAATGTCTTGCTTTTTCATGCACTGCTTTTTGGAGCAGACTTACTGGAGGAGTACTTCTTGCGGTCACTACCTCTTCCTTACACCGATGTGAAGACTCTTGAAATCAGGGAGAGGGCCAGGAAACTCGATATGGATCCTCTAAAGGCCAATCTCTCTTACACCATCAGCAGTGCAGTGACATGCTCTGATCAAGAGATATTTTTGCTCATTCTTGTCTGCAGTAGCCCAGAAAACAGGATGAGGCGCAACGTGATCAGGCAGACATGGGGCAACGTGACAGAAGCCAGTGGTTATGCTGTCCTTACGCTGTTTGCTTTAGGGAAGCCAGCTTCAGTAGCCACCCAGTGGGAGATCAGTGAAGAGGCTCAAAAGCACAGAGACATTATTGAAGGCAGCTTCATCGATTCTCCTGAGACACAGACACAGAAGATGTTGATGAGCGTGGAGTGGACAGTGACTTTCTGTCCCCAGGCACGGTATATTCTTAAAACGGATGAAGACATGTTTGTGGGTATTGCAAGTCTGGCTGGGTACTTGCTTAGCTTAACACAACTAGAGGACGTTTATGTGGGGAGGGTCATTCACCAAGGTGTGCCCAACAGAGACCCTGAGAGCCCTGGCTTTGTTCCCATCCACCAATACTCAGAAGAGTTTTATCCGGATTACTGCCACGGCAGTGCTTTCGTCATGTCCCAGGATGTCGCTCGCAAGGTGTACGTGGCCGCCAAGGAGGTGCCGGTTTCAGTGCCCCCCGAGATCTTTGTTGGCATCTGTGCTAAAAAAGCTGGCATCACTCCCATCCACAGCTCTCGGTTTTCTGGGGAAAAGCACATCAGCTACAATCGATGCTGCTATAAATTCATTTTCACCTCTTCCAACATGGAAGAGGACGAGTTATTTAAGGACTGGAAGGAAACAAGCGATGGAGAAGACTGCTCCTTACTGGAGACTTACTACGGTCTGGTGTCCTGCAAGGTTTTGACCTATATTGATAAGTTCAAATGGTTTAACCTGGACAAAATTAAAAATGAGGTGCTTCATTTTGCAGATTGAGGTTTCACTGCTGAGAAGAAAGTCTGAATTTTCTTTTACCAGCTGTTTTATCTTGTTAACATTCAGTAACGACGCATTCTCAGAGCTGAATCTCTTCCCTTCAACAGTGAATGAATTCTCAGTGTTACAGCAGCAAGGGAGCGGGACATCCCCAGGCTATGTAAGCACCTACAAGCACAGGCATATGAGTAAAAAGAGTACTCCAAGAAACTCTGCCTGTATCCAGCGTTTTTTAGACCTTCCAGTCCTCCACCTTGTATCAAAACTCCTGCTTTTTTATCTGCGAGGCATCACCTGCTTCCAAAGTATTTTGTAGCAAAGGGGAATCTTTCCGTCCACAAAGGGCAGCTCCTCGGAGTAGCCTGGTTTAGAGCCCCAGGGAACCCCAGGAGAGCTCAGAGCAGCAACAGGCACTGAGCCATCACAGGAAGTGCTTTGGTGAACAGCCCGGGGAGATTCTAGGCAAGAAGTGTAACTTACCTGCTGAAGAACCTTGTCTGTCAGTTGCGGCATCAGAGAAGCACCGACAGACACAGCCTGATGCCGTTAGGTTACGCTGAACAGCCTCAGCAGTGAAGTCAGAACAAATTCACCAGCATGCTGGGAACTCCAACTCCCTCCAAGATGTCACAACTCCCCAAATTATGAACCAGTCCCAGAGTACAGAACCCCCCTAGGCCTGTGTCCTCCAGATGAACTCTGCCACATCAGCTCCTTCAGCAGCAGCTAACTGGCTGCACACATTTGTTCTACAGTTGTGACGGAAACACATGTACCTTTGAGGGCCCCATCCGCTCTTCCCTCTGTGACTGAAGGGCTCCGAAGGATCCACAGTTCCCAAGTACCAAGCTATGCTGCTTCTTAAACAGGGTCAAATTATGAGCTTTGGGATTTTTTTGGCTTCGTTTGGTTGTCTTTTTAACCCAGGTTCAAGTTCAGCATGTTACCTCAATTCTCCATCAGCCCATTTCTGGTTTCACCTCAGTTACCTCCAGTTACTTTCCAGGAGAACAGTGTCAACACACTTAAATTTTTTCCACTGTATATGAGATAGAGCAGCAGCAGCACGTGAACCATCTGGCAACACGTGGGATGGGGAGGGAACTACATGGGAGTAATAAGGGATATGCGTCTGATCAATCAATCGGAGTGAGCCCAAAGCTCAACAAGATAAAGCATATGTGCATATATAAAAATCCCCTTGTTTGGCATCTCTGTGTGTTCTAAAATATTGTCTTTGGCAAACGTACCATGCGAAGCAGATGCAAACGACTTCGCGCACAGAGCAGCCTTCAAAAGCAACAGCTGAAAACACACATGGAAGAGACTCATGAATTGCAGAAAAGGTTTAAATGTTGATTCCTTTTACTGAGATTTTAGTGTACGGCTCATACAGAGCTACTAGCGCACAAAGCCACCTAAAATAACAAAGCTCAACTGACCAGTGCGAGCGCAAACCAAGGACTTCTGATCTCTTCCATTTCCTCTTTAGTGCTTTCATGTTTTTTCTGGATGTGGGATTCACAAAGTTTCCGTGCTCTCTCCACTCACCAATGAGACACCGTGTTCCACGTTTCTCACTAGCAGGTGTTTATTACGCACATCTAGGACAAAAGCGCCAGCAGTAGGGTAACGCTGGAGGACAACTGATGTACATGTTAGATCATCAGCAACAAGGCCAGATCATGGGCATTCAGACAGCTTGTAAGACACTAAGGGATCTTCCCCAACTACCCCGCTACGCTGAGCCCACCTCGATGCCTTGGCAGCAGTTTTTGGCAGCAGCTCAACACTACCATAAGCGAGAAGAGAGTTCCTGAATGACTGGATCATCCCGCTTCACTCTGCCGAGCAGGGACACGAGGCGAGTACTTCCCACAGAGGTACACCTGACCCGACACATTACCAAAACACCTCCTCGAGCAGTAATTTCATGTTGTATTATGCTCCCCCCAACTACTCCTCACATTTGGTTCTTACATCCTCAACAAAAATAATATAAACCTTTTGTCTAAGGTACCTTGTGGTCCTGTTTATGGTCACAGACACAGCACATGTCACTAGAGTGGGTCTGGCATCTCCCCGCAGTGAGCGGACCATCCTCAAAAGGTTACAGCTTCCTAAGGTACTCCATTCCCATCCTCCTAAACCAGCTCATGCCCTTAAACATGAAAGCTTTACGCTCTTGCCCCTTTTATTCTAACTCAAGCAACGGAAAATCATACCTTTGTTCTAAATAACACTTAAAATTAAAAAAAAAAATCTCTTTAAAAAGTGTAAACAATTTCAGATCTGGTTCTGAACTAGACTTGTAGTGTCATAGCTCATGCTTCTCTTGAGCAAGTCAACTGAGCTGCCACATACAGTCGAGTCAACAAGGGAGACAAAGCTCCCAGTTTGGTTCCATACGCTAAAGCGTGCATTCATTTGTTTTAAAAAGGGCTACAAGCTTTTTTTCTTCTGTCCTTAGCATAAAATGTAAACAATATTTAGGATTATTTATTCAAGCGAGACTTACATCCAGCAAGTAGAAAATGGAATAGAATCCAGTTCACACTCCCTCATGTGGACAGAATCTACCAACTCATCCTCATCAACAGCTTCTCACAGAGTATGACTGGCTAGAAGAGTGTGTTCCATGTGAGCACCAACTTTGGCAGATACAAAAAAAAAAACATTAAGAGAGAATCTATGGCAGCATTTGAGGTTACAAACCTCGAGGTGTTTTGGTGTTTGTTGTTTTAATTGAGCTGTGACCTACTGAGTAAAAACGATAGGAACTCCAACCCAAGAGCAGTTTAACTGAACACAGAGAATTCTGCAAAATCAGAGTCAGGGGATGACAGAGCGCTCACCTGGGTCTCTCAACAGTACGGATAGAGCTTCTGCCCTGACGTTCTATGGGAAGTTGTGCTGGGCCCTATAGGGTTTGATTTGCTCTCATACTCATTTCCAATAGAGCCAAAGTGCTTCACATGCCTTATAGGACAATCTAAAGAGACTCCAGTGTGGGAGTCTTTACGCTTTTTATCTTAACACCTATTGCAGCAACGTGGTTTGCAAGGTGGGGAACCAGGACATCAGTGACATTACTCTGCTCCTTCCACAGCTGTGGTAGAAACCGCCTTAACATAGTAAGGGCCTTCCCGCAGGTAAGCCCTAAGCCTCAGGTAATACTGATTGCCAAAGATCTCTGCGATGGTTTTCGAGTTTACAAGGGCCTTCACCAGTTCATATTTGGCATCCTTTGACGCTTTGTCGGGCTCCACAGATCTGTCTACGATGTACTCCACAAACCCTGGACTGTCAAGCATCAGCTTCTGGGCCCATGGTTGATTTGCAATAGCCTAAACATGAAGGCAAAAGAGGGGAGAGGGAGAAACAGCTCATTTTAAAAACCTGAAAGCCAGTTACGCAGTGGGCTGTTATGCAAATAGCCAAGAAAGAGAAAAAAGGGAATGGGATATTGATTCTACACAGCAGATCCACAACCACCATTCAAATCAAGCAGAAGGGTTTAACGCTGGAAAACAAGTAGGGCTCCGTACTATGTTCAAAGTTTTAAGTGAATCACCATAGCAGCGCCTTGAAATCAAAGCAGTACCCAGACCCAGAGCATAGCTGTTGCTTTTCTTTTCCGCTCCAATTTATAAGAAAACAAGCATTAGACACAACATGTCTGCTGCACTGTTTAAAAGGTGAATGCAAGTGGAGCACAGTGAAAAAGGCCTTATTTCTGATCACTTCTGGCCTTCAACCAGAAGTTTGTGGCATTCACTTAAAAATCTGAGACCAAATGGCAAGACAATTCACTACCTGACTATTAAAAACAAAAACCACTTACAGTAAACACCTGTAAAGCCCCACAGTGGAGGTCAGGGAACGGCTGAGTACTGATGCTCCTGAAGAGTTCCAAGGGCTGGCTAGACAAGGATGTGAACCATGATTCGGTCATTCGTAGAAGGTCTTCAGTCTGCTGCTCTGGCTGCATGCACCACACACAAAACCAAAAGGGGGCGATTAGCATTACCAAACGCTTTCAAGTTTTCAGTATATGTTCAATAGTTGAGGAAGTTATTTAAATCAACCCAGCGGCAGATTGAACTGAAATAGTTTAAGTTTGACTTATTTTCACAAATGAAGAAATGCCCTCCTAGATTTCATTTAGCTTGCAGGACAGATTTAAACACATTCATTTTGCTACAGGAAGCAAGTGCTGTGCTGAGGGCAGGCCTGCAAGACAAATGACAATGGCTTCCTCACTCAGAGCTACACGATTCAACTCAGATCACTGGATCTGAAGAACACTCACAGGGATTACAGCAGTTCACCACTACTTCTCTAAAGCACAAGAATATTGAACTGTTCACCCTCACTCTCTTGACTTTTTGTTTTATAAACAGATTTCAGAACACCTGGCCTCCTGCAAACAAACTCCAAGCAAACAAATTAGGGAATTTCAAAACAGTGAAGCTAATGACTCAGAACACTAGGAAGTTACTGCTCCAACCTGAACTAGAGGCTGCAAAGGGTCTTCACACAATTAGTCAGATGCATAGTGATTTCATTCTTGTAGATTTAGAAAAGACAACAAGCCAAACCACAAACTTACAGGCAAGTAAAGGAGAGATGAAATGGCATCCAAGCAGCGCAGCCGCAGCTCCGCGGGGGCATTCTTTGCATGGTGCCCAATTTTCTTTAACAGATTTTGAAATCGACTTCCTTTGAAAATAAAACCAAAGATCTAATTAATTCAGATACTCTACAGGAGTACCTGTCACCTGGCAGTCACGTTATACTGCATTAATTGGCAGAAAGAGGGTTGGACATTAAACCTGAGAAAAGCAATTTCTTGATCTACTACAGTACAAGCAGTTATCTTGGGAAGTGTGGGTCCCCAGTACACCTGTAATTAGCAATCGTTGATCCCAGTCTACAATGCTCCAATAGCCACCTGCTAATGCAGATTTGTACTTAAAACCCAGAGTGTGGAGGAGCAGCAACAGGGCTGCACCTGCCTTCAATCCTCTGGACAGTTTTAGGTTAGGATGAACAACACAGTCTTTACAGAGAGCATTGTTACACAAAAGTTCATGTTTTTCTGATCCTGGTGAGAAGGTCGTGACATCAGTAGAAATAGAGGAATCAAATGACACAACTGCTGACACTCCGTACAACGCAGCTCACTAGAAAAGAGTAACTTGAATCACACTTGCAATACCAGAAGTCCAGCTGCCAGGCATCTCGTACTGCCACGCCTGGCGAGACAGTTAAAAGATGCCTTATCTGCTATCAGACACCCTGCACTATTAGAGAAATAAAGATATTTTCCAATTCCTTTCTCCATTATACCACACTCTTGTATACTATGACATATTGAGAAAGTTTTAATAAAGAAAAAATTATACTAACTGGTTTTCTGTAAAACCTGTTTGCCTTCCACATTTGATCCCAGGAATCCCAGCGTGTCCACGGCCACTCCAATCATGGTCGGATCATGACTTTCTGCCATTTCAAAGACTTTCTCCATAAAGACAGGGTATCGTTCACAGATCTGCTGTGGGCTGTCTACAAGGGCCAGGTTTCCAAAGAACTTAATGAATCCTGAGAGAACAAGACAAAAGGAAGCATTCAGAGGGGAGGAACGAGAACTTTCACCTTGCCAAATTTAAACATACATTAAAGTAAGGTTGTTTCACTGCTAAACGAGGGTTATTAAGTCTGAATAGTTTGTGAAAGGCATCGGAGTAAGGACAGAGCTAAGGAACAAGTCAGTATTTTGGAAGTTAATTCGTAACGTAACAGCTGTCTTCTTGGGTTCATTAAAAAAAAGCCACAATAACACAAACTAAGAGAGATGCAGTGTCTCTGCAGATCTCACCTGCAACGATAATGAGTAACTTACCACATTAATGACCAACACTATTTATTGTTAATCATCCTTCAGCATTTTTTGTATACATCCAACGTACACAGTCTAACAATTAAAAACTCACATGAGCTTTCAAAACAGAGGCTTAATAGTCCTCTCAATTTAACTCAATAATAAAAGCAAGCAGTAAACACAGCAAACAAGAAATGTGTGATGTAACCTGGTAAATAGAAGCCTGAGAAAGGATCAGACTCTGCACCAACAATGATGTTGGAAATTTTGTCGATAATCCCTTGTTGAGCGAGATACTGACGCCCATGTGAAGTACGGGCCAGCGAGGTCACCATCTCTATACACGTAGCTCTGCAACACACAAACGTTTTGGCCCATTTCAGATGGGTTTTTGAAATACACAGTGGCTAAGAAAAAACAGGTTTTCAGCTGTCTTCCTTCAGGGGTATAGTTGGAAAGAATTCTGAAGGGTTTACAGCAGCCCAGGACTACAATTATCACAGCACACCGGGGAAACCCCCTCCTGGCTCCCAAATTTAGCAGACAGTACTTTATGTTCAAGGCTCTTTAAGAAAGGGCAGATAAAAGTGTTTTCCTGAAAAGGGCTTCATGAAGAGCATTATTTTCAGCCTGAGCATCAGAGTTTTAACAAGGGGGGAAATCTCACTGGCAAACTCACTCCCAACATACCTGACCAGCACATCATCTCCAGTCAGCTCTCCAATTAATTCCGATATTAATCCACTGTTTGCACAGTAATTTAGTGAATCTGCTGACACCGAAGAAATCTCAACAATTAACTGAATAAAAGTACAGGAAAAAAAATGGATGGTTTATAAAAACATTCTAACAATCCAGAGTAATGGCCAAATATGTCTTACAATGCTGACAAAGCCTCTGTGTACTAAATATAGAGTTTCATGATGTTTTCAGAATTAACCCAAATGTTTTCCTGGAACAAGTTCATAAGCAGTTCCAAGTTTACAGCACACGCATATTCACAGTCATCTTTTCTTCAGAAGATCATCAGGGTTATCCCCAGTGAGCTCTAGAATGGCCAAACTGGGTTATTTCTCCTATGCCATACACATCTAGACTGACGCACTTGGCATCTCTGTCTTGTTTCTTTGCTCCTCCAGAAGTTTCAATAGCATTTCACATCCAAGGGTTACGAGATTACAGCAGGTTTTTTTACTTTCAGAGAAGCAAACATGTTACTGTGTCTTCAGTAACTCTGTGTAGCCCTTCTAGTGCCCTAACCAGAAAATAAAAGATGTAAACAGTCCTTCACTTTTGTACCATACACTGAGAAGGAGAACCTGTGACATTGTTTGGGGGCCCACACTGCTGTACTCTTCCCGCTCCCTTCTAGTCTTGACAACATATAGAAATGAAGAGAAGTCTGTAAAGCAGTGATGAACACTAAGCTAGAAGCAGCCATGAAATCCAGGCTGTGATTCAGAACTACAGCCCAAGTGAACTGCAGCACCACGTCACTCAGCTGATCGCATCCTACCTCATATACTCGGTACCGAACAACGTCGTTTGTTGCCATGACATTTTTCAAGTCACTCAACAAACTGCTCACAAATAAAGCCTCTAAGCCTTCTCGCGTCTGTGCTATTCTGGAGAGAGACTTGATGGCCTGCAAACGAAAACAGCAACTTACTGTGAGAAAAACACAAAGAGAAGAAAATCCAAGGTGATCCGACTTAAGTTTTGTTGTCTTTACTAACATATTAAATCAAGTCACACATTAAAATGTTCATTGCGATTCACTTCTCGGTAAGAATTACCAGTAGAAAGCATCTACATGCTTCTAACACCTTCTGAGCAGTACGAGCTCTCTTTCCTTCAGAGAGGAGCAGATGCTGTCATCTCAGACACAGCAGAAAAGGTGTTTTGTGCAGCATGTGAATCATTTTTTAGAGGCATTAAGCAATGCTTACCTCTTTAGCCACTGCTATTTTCTCTCCACCAATGCAATTTATTATTTGCCGTAATAGTTCAGGACTGTTGAGAACTTCTGTAACAGCATGTGAATTTTCAACAATCCTCCCAACCTAAAGACATGATCAAAAAAATTATAGAAAATAACATTAAATCCAATGTTTTCCTCTGTAACAGCATTCAAGCACAGGGACATCTGCCCAGACAGAATCACCATTTTTGGAACCACTCAAAACTCAACTGGACAACACCCTGAGCAGCCTGCTGCAACCTGGCCCCGCTTTTACCAGGGGGCTGGACCTGAAACCTCCAGAAGTCCTTCCCAAACGACAACGTTCCACAGTTCTGTTCTTTTAAATTATTGCAACAAGTGTCAAGTTACTCCAGGCTCTTCCTCTTCAGTATTTCCCCAACAGTGTTCAAAGAATCCTGAATATCAAAACGTTGCTGCGCTTCACTCGTACGGCACCTGCTGCCAGTGCTGGTTTAGAAAGCTTTATCCTGAACACATAACAGAAGATGCATTTACGAGTCTTCTACCAAGACACAGTTTAATACATTATCTTTAACAGACACATCATAAAGCATTATATAGAAACACACTGCACAGTGATTATCTGAAATTGCATAAGCATGTCAGAGCACAACTCCTACAGGTAACAGTTGATGTAGTGCTGGTGTCACAAATCAGCCCATGAAGCAACAGTAACAGATTAGGACTAACCCAGCCTGACTCAACACAGAGCTCTGTCCCCTCATCCTGGAGGAAAACCTGTACCTGAGAAATGGTGAGGATTTTCACGGAGTCGTCGGGGTGTAAAAGCCCTTTCTGAAGCTCTTCTCTGAGGTTCTGGATGACATAGAGAGGGTCCAGGGCCTGCAGGAGCCTCTCCAGGATGGAGACACACGCAGACACCTGCTCCCTGGGAGAGACAGAGAGAAAACCAACCGCTTCAGGAGTGGGACGTCGCCGAGTGCTCCCAGATCCTCAGCTGTGCCAGCTCCCGCCCTGAAGGAGGGCGGGGAAGAAGAAGGGGTAGCAGGAACCAGGGAAAGGGAAAGAGGCGGCGGGGCTGAGTCAGGCCCGCGGGGCCGGGCCGCCGCTCACCGGTCATTGACGCTGAGGAGGGCGAAGAGCGCTCCCAGGTGGTCGTCGCTGAGGCGGGCGCGGAGAGCGGCGGGGGGCACGGCCTGCACGGCCAGCCGCAGGGCCCGCAGCTCCTCCAGCGGCGCTTCCCGCCGGGCCGCCCGCTCCAGTAGCTCCACCACCGCCTCCGCCATCTTGGTGCCGCCGAGAAGTCTCGCGAGAGCACGCCAGCCCTAGCAACCGCCGCGCCGTCGCCAAGGGCCCCTTTCGCGTCCGTCGCGCCGTAAACAAAATGGTGGTCGCGCCTCGCCCCCACCTCGCTCCGCCCACCTCACGTCTGACTGGACGGGCGCGCGAGGGGCGGTGCTTAGAGCGGGGTGGGGCCGGGCCGGGGCGGGGCCCGGGGGAGGCGGGGCGGGGCGCTTGGGGCGAAACGGGGGGAAATTGGGTTCCTGCCGAAGCGGCGTTGGAAATGAGTCAGCCTCGGGCGGCGGCGACCAGGCCCGTCGGCGGGGCGGGCCGAGAGGGACGGATGGACGGACGGAGCGGTGCCACACGTGTGGCTCGGGGCCATGGCGGCCAGGAGGCAGAGCCGCACCCCGGGGCGGGTCCCGCAGGCTGGGAGGGGGCCGCAGTGCCGGGACCCCCCCCCCGGTGCCGCCACTGCTCGTGGCCATGGGGACGGGTCGGCCGCTTCCCGGCGGGGCGCGATGCCGGAAAACACGGGGTTTGCGGGGAACAGCGTGGTTTAGCCAGCCCGCGGGCAGCAGGGCGGGCAGGCGGGTGCGGCAGGGCCGGGCTGCTCCCCCGCTGCAGGGCCCGGCCGTGTTTCCCGGCTCCCCGAGGCCTCCAAGCAGGCAGCGTCTTCGGCCTCGCCCGGTGCCGGCGGGACGGGGCGCAGCGGTGCGGGATCCCAGCGGTGCTGCAGCTCCGCGGGCTGGCGGGACCGCTGTCCTCCGGCTGGTCCCGGAGCGCTGGCGGTACCGTCGAACCGTTACGGCGTGCGACGGAGCGGAGCGCTCTGGGCCCGGACACGCAGCACCCAGCAGCTCCCTAGTAGGTTCCATCCAAAGAGTACGGAGCCCCGGGAATATTAAACCTGAGAAAAAACTACTTCATAGGTGGGGAAACTAAAGCAGAAGCGCCCAGCGGCGTCAGCAGGTGCCGTGGGGCAGCTGCGGCGGCACTGGGAGGCCCCCAGGGCGTGCACCGGAGGGGACAGCTCCGCGGCAGCGGCTGCTGCGGGTGGGTTGGTACCGGCACTGCCGCTACAGCGGCGGGTGTTCGTCCCTGCCCCGGCTTTGACCCCACTCGTGCTGCCGGCTGGGCTCGGAGCTCCTGCGGGCAGGCGGAGCGGCTGGCTGCCGGGGCCGGGGGCGGCGGGAGGGGCCGGGAGGGCTCCGCGGGGCCACCGCGCCGGCCCGCGCCCCAGCCCGGCGCTGGGGCGGGCAGGCGGGCACCGGCCTGCAGGCAGCCGGGGAGGAAGAGGAGGAGGAGTTAGTGCTCCTTGCGGGCAGCCTTCCCAGGCAGCCTCGCCAGCCCTGGGCAGAGCAGGTGGAGGGGCGGAGGGGACGGAGGGCGCGCAGGCTCCCGCCCGGCCGGGGAGATGGAGTGGCTGAGCCAGCGGTGCCCGCCGCTGCCCGCGGCCCAGGGCTGCCCGCGGCCGGGCCGCGGCACCGTGCTGCTGGTAAGTGCGAGCCCCCGGCGCTGCCAGGGCTGGCTCCGGGCTTGGGCAGGATGGGGGGACACGGGGGACGCGCTCGGGGTCTGCCAACCCAAACCACCGCGGAAACGCCTCTGTCTGTCCCTTTATATGGGAACCTCTGCAGGAAAAAAAACAAATAAAGCAGCAGAGCAAAAGCTCATGCGGGAGGAATGTACTCTCGGCCTCTGCAGAGAGCAAAGCAAATTTTGTAGGAATTTTTTTCCACCCTTGCTGAGGAAGCTCACGGCATACTCGGGATTGCCACAAGTTTGGTTTGGTTTGATTTTTACAGAGCCTCATCCAAACCAGGCAAAAGCTCTAACATGGTGATTTTAAACCCTAGAGCTGGTTTTAGTTCGCCAAAGCATATCTTGCAGAAATCTCAGTCTCTCTAAACTCCGCTATCAGTGCTTTTCACTGAAATGCTCAAAATCCCACAGCAAGTTTTTCAATTCCAGTCACATCAACATTTTGGCAGTCATGAGTTTATTCAGTTTATCAGGCAGGAATCCTGAAGCTTCACTCCTTCGCTTTTGCACCATCCCTTGGCAAATACAATTATTCTGGAAGAAAAAAGGGGGCTTTTATCTTTCTTTTCAGAAAAAAAAAAAAAAAAAGTGGGAAAACGCTCCAAAAACCAAGAGTGGCCACTCTTGTACCAATATTCAATCACAAATGTTCGTGAGGATTTCCTCATCACATGCACATACATCTCCAAGAAGATTAATGGTCGCTGTGCTGAACAGGTTGGGGTTTTTTTCCTGAGCAGGGAACAGGATTACATGCTCATCTAGAAGAATACATACACCAGCATATCTCTGTAACTGTCTGAGTAGCTTCTGGGGTTTGTTGCATAATATTTGTTAAATGGCTTAGCGGGGAAAAAAAAAGAGCACAAAAGAATCTCTAAAAAATTATTATGAGGAACCATGTGATATTTCCTCAAATGGATTGGAAAAGAGGAGCTACAAATACAGCACATCAGTCATTTTCCAAACGGAAAGGAGCTCCTGTCTTTGTGGGCACAAGAGAGATTTTTTTAATTCAGTCTTTAAAAAAAAAAACCCTCTGTCATTGGCCCTGTAATGGGAGGTTTTTCAGAGGACAAAGGAGGGTGCAAATAAGGGGGAAAAAAGGAATATATTCTTAGTCTTATAAGGATTTTTTTATCACTGTAGCTGAATAAGGGCCAGATGCTGTTTGTTTCGAAACCAAGACAAAAGACAAAGCGCAGAGCAGCTGTGCGGAGCCAGCGAGCGCCGCAGCCCCGCGGCGGGCAGCCCTCCGGCTGCTCCGCAGCCACCAAAGGAACCTTGGTACCCCAGCAACGCCCTGCTGAGATAATGCTGTATTTTTATGTGACTGTGCTTGTGGCATGTGACTACAAAGAGCAGCTAAGGGGCTTGCCAGGAACAGCATCTAATGCACAGCAACAACAACTTGTTGCCGCTGCGCTGCCAGCCCACAGAAAGAGTGAAATTGTTTCCCGCAGCCCAGGCAGACAGAGACAGCCCTGGGCTGTGTCGACGAGGATTTCTGTGCCTGGAAGGCTCCGATTTTACTGTCCTATTAGTGTCAGATGAAATGAACTTAAAACCTGCATTTCCGCCTTGCCCTCCCTTGCCCGCTCCATGAGTCTGTATCGGAGCCCGGGTGGGCTGCACGACATCTATCAGCAGAAGAGAGCAATCGTCCGGGGCTGGCAGGGCAGGGCAACAGCTTTCCAGGTCCTGGCGCAGACCCTATTACCCTGGGCTTCCCAGGGCTCTGCTCCCACATCAGGCTCCAGCCCAAATGTGTTCCCCAAGGCCAGAGCCCTACCGCTACCTGACCTACAGCTCTCCTCCTTTCCACATCCCGGGGAGGTGGAGGGTCCCGTCCCCATGGTTCCCAGCGGGGTGGGCATGCCTCACCCCAGGCACACAGCTAAAGGGTGCTGCAGGAGGTGTCCTCGGCAGGAACCGTGTGCTTGCTGTGGGAGCCGTGCCTGGGGGGTCCCTTCTTGCTCCTTTTTGCACTAGAATTGATTTTAACAGAGACAGTGACTTATCTCCATATTCTTCGAAGCGCTGCTGAGGCTGCATGGTGGGGTCTGTAAGCCCCCCCAGTCTGGGGTGTGACCTCCCGCAGCAGGGTCTGGGCTAATACGGCCCCACACGCTGACCCTGCCCTGCCCTGAGCGCTTGGCACAGCGCGGGACTGGCCCCGTGGGAGGGGAGCGAATCTCCCTGTGAGCGTGATTTCTCTTAAGGCACCGCTGGCATCACTGTATGTTGACAGAGGACTGGAGACTTCCCGTGAGCCGCAGATAGTGCGCATGTTTGATTTTACAAAATGCAGTGTTTTACCTGACATCTTCACCCCCGTGCGTTGCACCGCAGGTGGTGACTCTGTCTCTGCTGATGTACCCGGTGCTGAGGAGTCTCGCCCTTCAGCTGCACTCGGCCGTCACCGGCAGCTACCTCTCCGGGACCCACTCCATCGCCTTCATCAACTGTCTCAATGAGCAGATTGCCAAGGACATTGCAAGGTACAGAGACGCTTCCCCTGCTTGACTGCTTGAATTGTTTGAAAGCGGCTTCTGGTGGAATAAAGCTTTTCCGTGTCCCTCGAGGGGATCTGTACTTCTCTGCACCTCACACTGCTACCCCAGCTCCTCTTCTCTTAACTCCCCTTCTCTCTCTCGGTATCACACAGACCCTTACCAAGAGCCGTGCTTTCTAAAAGAAAGCGGATAATTGCCTCTGAGGTCGATGCCACGGTAACATCAAGCCAATTCTCTGTTTATTCCACCGCCTTTTGGTTTTGGTATCTATTTTAAAGCCCTGAATCGCTGGATCCTCAGGGGATTAAGCCCCAGCCCCACGTTCTCTGATCTGCCAGTGTCTTCTTTTCTAGATCAACACAGAAAACAAATTCCAGCTGAGGTGTTTATGGAGCGGGACAAAGCTCAGCACACTGCCTTGAAAATAAAGAAAAGACAGAAGTGGTCCACAGCAGACACAGAGCAGGCTCTCGAGAGGCCCCACCTGGAAGCCTGCACTCTGCTCGCAGCCAGGCTTCAGGGAATAAGGGCTGCTCCTGGATTTTTCTTTTTCTCTTTTAGTGCAAGAGATACTTTGCATGATATTTTGCATACTGAGTTTTTTTCACTCATCCGTCAGCCCCTGACTCAATAGATGGTTTGTTCAAAGTACTGAAACCGTGTTGACTGGGAAATGTTTGTGATGGACCATTAAGTTTCCTGCAACACCTCCTGGGCTGTTTTCCTTGCTGCCCTGCCGCTTGCCAAAAACTCCCCGGCTTCTGCAAAGTGTTCCCAAACAGTCGTTCAGGATCTGACAGGCTACTGAAAGGGATTTTGTGTCACCTTAAATACTGCAACTGTATTAAGAAATTCAAACAGAATAATACCTGCATGCTCGATGTCTCCTGAAAACAGGAGTAACTGTACCTGGCTGGTGAAAAGAGCCTCAGTTCCTAAATAGCTGTGCAAATGTTTCCCACTCTTTGTTCCTTATCTTGCAGGGAAGGGAGAGGAAACAAATCTCTCCCCATTGCTAAGATATAGGTACTTTGGTTGTGATTTTACTGGTGGTGTAATTATTCCTTTGTTCCATAATTGGGATGAATGAGCCATGGTCGTAGAGGGTGACACGGGGCTTCTACGCTCATTTTCCCACACACCTTTTTCCTGGGCTGTCCTGTTTATTCTTCCTCCACATTGCTCAGCGGAGCACTCACTCTGATGGATCAGTCTGGGGGGAAATTTTCTGCTGCTTTCAAGGAGAAGCAGTTCAAGGTTTGCGAAAGCAGATTAGCTGCAGGTAGAATTCAGCGTCTGGCTTGTTCATTGCATCAGTTCTAACGCGGTTTATCTGGATTACTATTAACTTTAAATCCTCCGAAGAAGCCCCTGCGTCCACCCAGGAGGTCCAGCCTCTCCCCTGTGCCTGCTGTGGGAAGGTGGCCCCTCTGGGCTGGGTGCTGCTGCCACTGCACCTCACCTAACTTACCCAACACCCAAGCAGCCTGGCAGCCTCCGCTCCTGCCTCAGATTTGGGCATATCATTTTCTTTGCTTTTCTGCTTATTAATATTTCATCTGCCTCAATTCAGAGCCTGCTGTGAGGCAAGGACAAAGAAACACTCATTAACTACCCAACCCCAAGACATCATGTATTATGCAGACGTTTTCCACAGATCACATTCCGCTTCTTACAACGTTTCCCGTTCCCATGGTGGCCGCGTGTTTCCGCTCCGTTTGCTAGAACAAAGTTCAGGGTCTCAGTTAGGATCAGGGTTTGCTGAAGGTACTCACCCAAATCAAAGGGCTCCTGCGCTAAAGCGACTTGGAAGTTGCAGGCAGCAAAACCAATATGGTTTGTGCCATGTGTTTGACACGACAACCGCAGCGGGGTATCTCCGCTCACGCTGCTGCCGTGTGTCGGTCTACAGATTGACTCAAGATGCTCCACAAGCATTAAATGCCTAGAACTGGCTGCACGTGGTGAGAGCAAACAGCGCGGAGCCTCCTCGGATGTCCGTGCTCTCAGGCCACGGTGCCGGGGCAGCCCCACGAGGGCACCTCGTCGTTGGGAGGTATAAACCTCTGCAAGCAGGCAGAGACAGCAGGGCTGGTAACGGAGACGTGCAAAGAGCTGGGGCACACTCAACCAAGGGCTCGGCTTTCCTCAGGGGTCAGAGGCCAGATCACGAGGTGTGATGCAGTTGCCCGTTAGCACCTTGCCCGGGGTATCTCCAGGTCACAGCTGCAGGGGGAGGCACCTAATGCTCCTCCTGCTCATCTTTGGGGGCACGCAGGGCAGCGACCAAGTCTGTCGGATTTTTGCAGTTTGTAATGTTGTCCTTTTGAATGCTGAGGTTTCCTTGTCGTTTGTTCTGTAGTCACCTCCAGGCTGTAAGGATAATAAATTTTTAACTTGCTCTGAGCCAAAAGCATCCTGGAGAGTGTTTTGAATTGGAGCAGGAGTGGTTGGAATGGTCTTAATTCTTCAGCTCACCAGGAGTTAATTTTTGCAGGTTGTTGAATCGAGCCTTGCAATATCTAATAACTCCTGTCTTTGCAGTTCAAGGTCAGCTAGAAGTTAAATGTTTGCATACTTGGTACCAAGTAGTGCCCGGTGAGGCCGGTGTTAAAGAAAACCAAAGGCGAAGTCACTAGTGCAGCTGCCTGCGAGAGGGATGGGGCCGTCATCTCCCCGAGAAGGGCCCAGACATTGCTGTGGTCAGAAAACACAACATTTGACTTAGTCCTTCTAAAAATCCACCCTGAGATCGCTTCAATGCTCCTTAATCACTCAAACATCACTTCTGCTGGCAGACTCAAGCAGCTCTGCAATAACAAACCAGCCCACAACTAACAGAGGCGGTCGGAGGGAAGGAATTTATTTGGGCTTCAGATTTCTAGGACGTTTTGGGTAGAAAAACCTTCATGTTGTTAATTTAACAAGATCCACATTTAGTCTGCTATGTGAGGAAGAGGCACGGTTTGACAGCATGAATATGTGACTGGGAGACAAATCCCTTCACGCTGGTCCCAGTCCCAGTTCTAGTGGCCCCGCGGCTCTGTCCCTGCCCTGGTGTCCCTGTGGCAAGATGGGTTCAGGACTGATGCTGGGCAAGATCCTTGCACCCTGCAAGGCTCAGGTACCGTGTGCTGCTCCAGGAGCAACACCCAACCTTCCTGCTGAGCAGGGAGGGACGGTGGGGAGGGTCCCAGAGCCGTGCCAGGACCTGAGCTGAAGCAGCTCTAGCTGGAGGTCACCTTTGCCTCTGCTTTCCCAGGGTAATAATTAAGCCCCAATCCCACGTCTCCAATGTCAAAGCTGCTGCTGGCAATCAGGGGCAGCACGAGGGAATGTCCCCATGGCTGGGAGCGAGCGCTGACCCACAGCGAGCCGGGGTCAAGCACTAACTCCCACTCCTGTCTCACCCAGGGCCATCATGGATAAGAAGCTGGCTGCCTGCGTGAACATCCTGCCAAAGAGCTCGGCCTTGTAAGTTGGGCTGGATATTCCCCAACAGAGGAGGTGAACCTGGGCTTCCCAGGGTGGGGAAAGAGGAGGTGGACACCCCTGGCCCCAGGGAGAGGAGGCAGCTTCCCGGAGGCTGCTGGGTCTCTGTGGTTGCAGATGGTAGAGGTGCTCCTCACCCATGCAAAGTGCGCTGAGCCTATTAAGGAGCGCACATGCTCCGACTGCCAGCGGGGACCGTTTATTTCTTGGTTACTCGGCTACACGGAGATCTAGCAAAGAGCGAGGTGATTTGTGGTCCTGAGGTCATGGTGCCTGTTTTTAGAGGATCAAAAATGAAGCTGATAGGGAGCAGCACTTTCAGGAAGGAAGAACAGTATCTTTGACCTTGAACTGTGACCAGGCACGTTCTGCAGGTACCCTCAGCCATCCACACAAAGGGGGTTAGACAACAAAGCCCCAAACCAGCCATTTGCTCATAGGAGCACCTTGGCCTGGCCCCGCTGGAAGAGGGGAGCAGGTCCCCACGTGGCAGCCTTCGCCAGGAGGGGTTCCTCCTGGTGCACCCCCCAGGCTCCCCACAGCCCAGCTGAGGCTGCTGAAATAGGGCAAACCCAGGAATATCCTTCTTCCCCTTATGCTTCGTTCCCTACGAGCCACAACGGCCGGAGCCGAATCGCTCCTGTCCGTCCTGCCTGCTCCAGCGGGTTTCTCCACCACGCCCCACTCAGGAGACACCAAATGCTTCCAAATGCCTCCTCGCACGGGAACCCAGTGCACAGATGACATCACGATGGCCTTCTGTCAACATAAATGTTTTGAAAGGTCTTACCTGGCTCATGAGAAGTACATCTCCTCTCCTGCAGGGAAAGAGAGGAAGAAAGCAGGATGGTGTTGCACTCAGCCCCCCACCTGCAGTCCCTGCAGGCACCGTCCCTCCGACGGCCACCCCAGTCCCAGCTCCTTTGCCCTGCCAACCCCCTGAGCAGCTCTCGAGGCCAGCACAGCCGAGGTCTGTAAATCCAGGGTGCTCAGTTGCATGCACAGCAGACTTTTGGGGTCAGCGAGGCTTCTCAAGCACCACTTTGTAAAGAAAGAGCCACATGCAGAAAGCACCAAGCAGGGAAACTGCCCCCCCCCCCGCCCCCCAGGGGAACTGGCACGGCTGCACCCAGAGCTGTGTTTGCTGATTCTTCTTTTCTTTTAAATCCAGGTATTTCTGGAAAGGGGAGCTGGAAGAATCCACTGAAATACTGCTGGTAAGTGACCGTTCCCCATGTCACGGAAATCCCCATCCGAGACAGCCCTGGCCAAAAGGTGGGTTGGGGAGGGTGGCACCAACCTGCCCAAGATTTGGGACTGTACCCAGGGACCCCAAGCACCCGCTTGCGGGCATGGCAGTGGTGGCTGGGCGTGACAGCCCGGCTCGGCCCCTCATCCTGCCACCACAGGGGACATCCCCCGGGCAAGAGCCCAGGAAGGGCTCCCCTCGCGCTGCCAGCCGTGCTGGATGGGTGCAGTGGAACTGCGTGTGCAGGATTGCTCCATCCCCTTTACTGCCCCCCTGGTTTTTGTTTTGTTTTTTGCTCTCTACAGTTAGTGAAAACAAGGACGTCCAAGATAGACGAATTGTCCAGCTATGTCAGGTGAGGCTTTGGCTCTGCGGGAGCACTGGGTTTGCTGCCATCTCCTGCTCAGGCTTTGGGAGTCAGGTTCCTTGAGCCTCGGAGGGGGATTTAAGTCCTTCTAAAGTACCTCGTAAGCCAGAAAAACCCAGACACTGCATCAGCAAAAATAGTAAGTTTGGTGGGAATATCAACTGTTGGGCTTCAACCAGCCCCTCCGTCCTGGGTACAAGGAGGGGTTCTCTCTCCTGGCACAGGTTATTCCCTGGCTGCCTCCTGGCAGGATTTCCTGCGTTTCCCAAGCGCCGAGTGGTGAGCGCAGCCAGCTTTGGGCCAGGGTCCCTGGCAGTCAGCTGCTGGCTGTGGTAAACCCCAAACTCAAAGCAAAATTCTCATGTGGCAAAAAGAAGATGTGGGTGCTTTGAAGTCAGTGGAGAGCATGGGGCAGGGCTGGTGCGCCCGGCTGGGAGCGGAGACCTCTGCTTCCTGCGCCTGGGAGCGGGTCTGTTCTGCCGCAGGGCTGCTGGTGACACTGTTCCTCTGCGTCTGTTTCCACTTTAGATCCATCCATCCCTTTGAAATTCCTGAAATCATCAGCCTGCCTATTGACCAAGGAAACCCTCTCTACCTCAAATGGATAGAGGAAAGTGTCCCACGGGACTAACTGAGAAGTGCAGAAAGCACCTTGCTTTGGGTTGGCTGGATGAACCGTGCGGAGCCACGCGGGTCTCCCTGAGCGGGCAGGAGGCACTCACACGTGAGGAGACAGCTTCTGTCTTCATGGGTTTGCTGCAACACAGAGGCTTGGCATTGGGAATTTTTGTTTGCACCCAAAATATCCCCTCCTCCAGGGAGCACCGAGCAGCCCGGAGGTGCTGGGAGACCAAAGTGGGGAAGGGCTGCGTGCACCGAGGGCTGTTACAGCATTGAGGATACAGAGGGATGCTCCTGTCAGGACACTGCAGCATTTGGGAGCTGTCTCAGGCCACCAGCAGCAAGTGCCAGCCGGTAGCCACGGCCTGGCAGCCCCTGGCAGCCCCTCCAGCGCCCGAACCCCTGCCTGGCCCCCTGGTCCCCCGCGGCAGCGGTGGCGGCATCCTGCCTGCTCTGCCTCCTGCTTCCCCAGCCCGGAGGCAGCAGGATGTGGCCGGGCACCCCGCGACGCGCTGGCTCACGCCCTCTCCTGCTATCACGCCACATGCTGGATCGACTCTTCCAAAACCCAAGGAAACAGCAAACTTGAGCAGATGCTGCAAGCATTTCCCAGGAGCCGCAAGCAGCGCCTGCACCGACCCTGCTCTGCTGCCTGCCGAGCCGGGAGAGCCGGGTGGAGCTGGGCAACATCCACCGCCAGAGCAGGGAAACCGAGTGCCAGCAGGACCAGGGCATCACCCAGCCCCAGCCCGGCATCCCCTACCCACGCCTGAACGCCAGCTTTCTGCCCAGACCGAGTTTAACCTTCTAAAAAGATGCTCATGTTAATAGTTCAATGGGATGTAACTTATGGATCAACACGGAGTTATTTATGTGACCGGGAAGGGAATAAACAGGAGGGTTTCTTACCCGGGCAGGCTCACGCGTTGTCAGTTTGCAGGCACAGCGTCCGCAGGGAGCTGGGCAGGAGGAGGGGTCTGTCGGGGGTTTGCAGCGACTGTCCCCAGCTCCGCTGGCTCCCACCCGCTCCTTGGGCTTGGGGAGAAGAGGCATTTTACAGGCATTGCGAGCTGTGCCCGCAGGCTGGCGTGGCCCCATCAGCCATCAGCAGTAGTGCGGGGAAGGCTCTCGGGTGCAGGGAGGAGAAGACAAGAAGGAAAATGGTCTGAGGAAACTTTTCTTTTCAGTGCTAAATCCAAAGAAACAGGGTACAGCCGGGCACCTTGCCTGGCAAAAAGGAGCACAGCACATGCAGCGAGCACCAGCACCCCTAGGCCAGGTCTGCACCCAAAGCTAAGCCTTGTTTAGCCCTGTCAGGGCTACAGTGCGTCAGCAGCACCGATGTGGGCACCGGGCATCTGCCCCCCGCTGCCCAGACGCAATAATCCTGACGCCACCAAGAACCAGTGATGTTAAAAAAAGAGACTTTTTAATTGTACATCAGACATATTAATTACAACTTGGGTATAACAAGAGTTGGTTATTACAAGCAGCAACCTGAATTCATAAATCGTGGAAGGTGCACAGAGTGTTTAACATCTATCACTGCTAACGCAAAATATACTCTGCAACAAACGTACTGTAAAGGCTCCACATTCCGTTCTCTGCGAGAGGCCAGGAGAGGAGAGGGCGCAGAGAGGGAGAGGCGAGGGACCGGGGCCATGTGTTGTGGGTGCTCCCACGAGTGCAATGTCCATGGGCACATCCCGTGGGAATAACCCTGCTCGGCCCGGCCCCCGGCCCCCCCAGGCAGCAACTCGGGCAACACCGAGGGCGCCATAGGCACTGGTGAAAGGGCAACTCTTCAAGTGATCCTTTGGTGACAAAGCCCGCGCAGGACAGGGAGTGACCCGGCTGGCTGCAGGAGCTGCCCCGCTCCCTGCCAGGGATGGGGTGTCCTGGCAGCACGCCTCCCAAAAGGATGGGGCCCCTCTGGAGCTGCTCCCCTCAGGGGGAGCCAAGATGCAGACCCCGCGCTTCTCCCCAAGGCACGTCTGACCCCGCTCCGCTCAAAGCATCTCATGGTTGGAGCTGGACGGAGCCTCCTCCCCCAGACCTCGCCCCGCACAAGCGGCCACAGCTTCTCCACCGAGCACACCACCGGGCAGCTCATCAGAAACGAGGTAAAATGCTTTTACCGGCTGAGCCAAATATTCAGGCTCCTCGTTCGAGCACTGGAGCAGCTCACGCCTGGCTCAAACCACATGGGCACATCCCGCAGCCGCAGAGAAGCTCCTGCTCCGTACCGCGGCCCCGCGCGAGGCATCGTCACCTCACGGCCACCCAAAGGCCTGGTACCTGCCAGCTGAATTAAAACTGGCAAGGCCCCTTTCACGGGTGTCCCACTGGGTTATTTTAGAGTAGCTGAAGCAAAAGTTTATTTTTAAGGACCACACTTCAGCCTCTGGTTTGCAAACGTCACCTGCTCCCTCATGCCAAGTACAGCCATGAATTTGTTAAGCACCTTTTGGACAAAACAACCTTTTCAATCCACCCTCCCGTCAGCAGATCTGGCACGTACGAGTAACCACGGGGCTACAGGGGTAGGGTGGGCTGGCAGAGCCGGACAACGGAGCCCCCCAGCATCGCCCACCCTCTGACCCCACGGGACAGCCACAGCGGTGATGGGGGAGAGACGAGGAGGACAACATTAAAAATAGATATATCTCTTAGAAAATAAATCTAATATGTCCGATGATATTAGAATGTTTTTAAAAAATACAGCTGCTTTGCTCCTGATCAACGTGGCAGTATTGCTTTGGGTCAAGGAAGGGGCTGCTCCTCCTCTTCTGCAGACAACCCAAGCCCACGTGCTGGCAGACACCGGCGCTACGCCGGTAACAAAGGGCTGCCGCTCTCCAGCACGGCGCAGCTACGAGGATGCCCACGGGGACCCGGTACAAGCCCTCCCTCTGCCCCCATTGTCCTTTTGGGCCTTTTTGGTTTATCTGCTTGTTTGGCACGTTCAGGACAACGATTCCTGTGGGAACAAAGGCCTCGGGCTCCAGTCTGTGAAATGCCCGTTTTAAGGCAAGGGCGTATCTTTTGGCTGATCTCTTCCAAGACCGCGATTGTCACAACAGGGAAATGAAGCTGGTGCATCGTCCCATGCAGTCCAGGTCGCGGGACAAGAGCCACCATGTACCTCTGCCCCGCGGCCACAAAAGCCGGCCACACGTGGGCTGTTTACGTGGCATTTCCCCCTCATTTAAAAGAAACCACATTCCTTCCATGAATGGATTTAGGAGGAGGAGGAAAACCCCACAGGCCAGCTCTGCCGAGAGTTGCCCACGTCCCCGGGCACAGGGACGGGCTGTGGAAGCAGGGCTGAGGGAGGTGCTTCTTGCTTTAGCAGCAGGACCCCCGGTCTGCTCTGTAAGGCTTGGACGTGGCGGCAAGTCAGGGTGTGCCGGGCACTGGCACGACATCCGTCTGTGCGAGCAGGTTGTGGGGTGCCCCCGAAGGGGCTGCCCCAGGGGGGGCCCAGCCATGCCGGGGGGGCCCTTCTGGAAAGGCCAGACCCGCTCACTGCTCTTACCACCACCGTGATGGTGCCTTGGGCTCGGCCAGAGGCTCCACCAGGAAAGCGCATCTGGGCCAGGCTCTTTGCATATACACAGCCAATAAAATAACAACTGTTAAAATAAAAAAATACACAGCGGCAAGGCCGCAGTTTTCACCCCTGGGCAGCAGCACCGCCAACGGCACCGGCTCGGGCGCTGCCTCCACCCACGGTGGTCCCCGGGGAGCCGGCCCCAGCCGGGACCCCCAGCACGGAGGGGTCCCAGCCCTCCTCTGCCTCAAGGCAAGGTTTTTTCTGTCATCCTGATCTCCTCTGGCTTGGCTCCGGGAGAGGCTGAGGGGCTGGCAGGGCTCAGTAGGGAGTCATGCCTTCCCACTCCACCAGGTACTGCACCTTCCCCTCCAGCGTCACCCGCCGTGCCAGCACCTGGTACTTCTCGCCGCAGACCAGCCTGCCCGCCGCCCCGAAGTAGCTGCTGATGGACGACTTGAGGTGGGAGAGCGAGGAGTCGTCCTCACTGATGCTCTCGAAGGTGTGGCTGTCGATGCCGTCGTCCGGGCGGTCTGGGCAGGCCGACTCGCTGCCCTCAGGGGTGCCCCCAGCCGGGCAACCACACACCTCTCCGCCTCTTCTCTTGGCCACCACTGAGGTGTAGGCTGGTGCTGCCAGTTTGCGCTTGCGGCTGCCCACAGTCCTCCGGCTGCGAGGGAGAGGGCAGAGGTGGGGTGAGGGCAGCACCCAAAAGGAGCCTCCCCACCCCACTCCTGTGCCCACCTCCCCTGCGAGGCTGGAGGGAGCACGCCAGGAATGTGGGTGAGCCCAGCAAGGACCAACAGCTCTGACCCTGCAATACGGCTTTGGGACCACCAGCCCATTTTGGGGGGCAGCAGGGAATGGCTGCTTGACGCAGGACATTCCCTGTGCCATGACACAAGGGTGCTGCAGGGGAAGAGGGGCAGCCCCTCGCCCTGTGGCTGTGCCACCAGGACCCCTCTGGAATGGGGTGAGGGGGCACAGCCCTCACCTGGACTCGTAGGAGAGGCTTGTGGTGGCAGAGCCTGAGGTGCTGGTGGCATCCGTGGAGTCCACATCCGACAGGAAAGTCTGTCCCGAGCTGGCACTGGGGATGGGATGCAGCGTCGCAAGGGGCACCTCGGCTCCCCACCGCCTCCCCAGCCCTGCCTTAGCACTTCAGTGTTTAAATTGCACCCCTCTGCCACCCACACCCTTGGGCTCAGCCACACGGACCTTTTCAGGCTCTGAATTTCATCCAGTGTGAAGTCGAAGATGCTGGCCAGGTGGTGGTTGGTGCTCCAAGCGGAGGTGAAGTCACTCTGCGCCACAAAAACAAGCTCACTCGTCCCTGCCGAGCAGCGTGGTGCTGCCGTGGCCCTGGCACTGTCACCCTCTGCCCGGGCACCACTGCGCTCCTTCCGTGGCCCCGCAGCCCCTGGGAAGCGGGCTTGGCACAGAACATTTGCAAACCACAGGGTGAGAGACAGGCGCTCTCCCTGCCCGCAGGAGTGGGGGAACCTCACGGGGAGCCCCAGGGATGGGGTCAGGGGGTCCCACAGAGCTGCCAAATCCCGACATGGTTGGGCAAAGGACTCACGCTGGGAATGGCGTCCTCCAGCAGGAACTTGGCCCTCTTGCGCCGCGCCGCTCGTCGCTTCTGCTGCTGGAGCTGCCGCGGCAGCAGGCTGCAAAGCAAGGAGGGGGTGAGGCTGCCGGGCACCCCGGGGGAGCGCAGGCACGGGCTGCTGCGGCGGCGGGGGCTGCCCGGGAAAATTTGGCCGCTCACCTGTCTTTATGGACATATTTGCTTTTCCCCTTCTTCTTCAGCTCGCAGGAGCCGCTCTCGCCCGCGCCAGGGGCTTTCTCTGGCAGCACCTTGCTGGGGGGGTTCGGCGGGACACGGATGCGCAGGCGAAAGATGCATTTTTTCTTTTTGATTTCCTTCCCACACAGAAACCTGGGCGGCAGAGGGGAGGAACCAGCCCTCAGCCGGGGGGGGCCACGGGAGCGTCCTGCACCCCGTCCCTCGCCCCGCCGCGCCCAGGGCTCACCTGCTTTTGTAGCTGTTGAGGGCGTTGAGGAGGTGGGGGCCGCGCTCGGAGACTGGGGTGCCCGTCAGCTGCGGAGAGACGGCAGCGTCAGGCCGGGCTGGGTGCCCGCTGCGTTATACAGCAACTAAACAGACGGGGGAACCCGAACTCCGGGTTTCGGCTCCTGCCCAAGGTCAGGGAGTGAGGGACGCCCAAGCCCAGAGTCGCCGGGGTTTGGCATCAGCATCCTCGGTGCGGCCAGGAACCTTGTCAGGTCGGACACCCAGGCAAAGGGAAATCCCAGCGCAGAGGGAGGCGACTGAGCTCGTTTTGAGCAGGGGCCCACGCCGAGCGCTGCACCAACTGGGGTTTTGCAGAGAAGCCCATGCTCATCAGCGCAGGGCTGCTGGCACAGTGGCACTGCCAACACGCAGGCACGTCCCTTCCAACCACTCACCCCCCGCCTGCCCCAGCAGCACCCCAGCCCCAGGAAAGGTCCCTTAGTCCTGCCCAGGGGTCGGCACTGCTCCCCAGCTCAGGGAGCAGCATCCTCCACCACCAACACTGCCCACTGGGGATGTCCCACCCTGATGCCAGCCCAGGGGTGGGTGCACAGCACACAGCAGCTGCAAACAGCCCGGGGTGGGTGCTCCTGCCCACCCAGAGATACCGGGCAGGTGTTTTAAAGCTCCTTCCCCATGGAGGACCGGCCAAGGACCAGCCGGCTCGGTCCACGGTGAGCAGGCACTGCCAAAGCTCCGACCCTTTCCCAGCAAGCAACACGCAAACACACCTCGAGGTTGGTGGTCGCCGAGAGTGGAAGCCAACCCCAACAAGGGGCCGAGCTCACGGCCTCACCATTTCCCCACGAGCACCCCCCTTCGCCACCCAACCTGCCTTAGCTTCAGGGGCTTGGCTGCTGTGGGGAAGGGGGTCGGGTCCCTCCCAGCCGAGGCTTTGGGGACATCCAGCTGTGACTTACAGCCCCGGCAGCACCTCTCCCTCCCCACGGCTGATCTCCAGCCTGACCCCAGCTGCGTGTTTTTACCTTCCCGAGCTGCAGCGGATCCCAGTGATGGTTCACGAAGGCCAAGATCTCCTCAAAGTCGAAGTACTTCTTCTTGCTCTGTACGCCCAGGTTGTAGAGGGCGAGATGGACAACATCCACCCTGTGGGAGCAAAGGGGGTGAGAGGGCTGGCGGCTCACCCTCTCCCCGGCAGGATGGTACCACCGCGATGCTCTGCTCCGCCAGAGCACAGCCCCCAGCACAGTCCTTCCAAAAGCCACCCGCTGGAAACTCGGACCATTCCCATACCCCAGGGAGGAAACAACCCGGCCTGGATACACATCCCAGGGGATGCCACAGCCAGGACGGCATCCTCTGAGCTTTGGGAAGGGGTAGGACACTGCCCGTGGCTGGGGGAACCCCAAACACCGAGATCCCTGAGCTCAGGAGATGGAGGACATGCTGTTCCCAGGACGAATGCCCCATTTTCCAACTTTTCAACTGGCCCCAGCCGCGTGCTCTTGCTGCAGATAGCTACGGGAGAGGGGCTGCTCTGACAGGAAAATAAACTATCAACAATCCAACCTATCTGGTGGGATTTTACACTTTTGCCGCTGAAATGAAAGCCAAGCAACATATCCTGCAGGATTTCCCCTCTTCTTCCAGCCTGCTGTGCTGCTCAGTGCAACGTCCCCGAGCCAGCCCGTCCCAGCAGCCCGTCAGCACCAGTAACACGCTGACACGGCCGAGCACAAGGGGAACAGCGGGGAAAAGCCAGGCTGCCAGCACTGTTAATAAACTTCATAAAGTGCTCTCAGACCATCAACGGATGAAGGTACCACTTGTATTTAATCACAGAATTTGATGACTTGTCACTCGATTGGTTTTTGCAGTTCTCTTCTGGCAAACAGGACGTCCGGGGAAACAGCCCCGCGGGGCCGGGCAGGAGCAGATGCACACACGGGCCATGAGGCTGAGCAAAGCCACAGCTCAGGGCCGGGCTGGGCTGAGCAGGAGATGCTCAACGAGCTCACATCGCTGAAACCCACCTCTCAGGCTGGGCACAGGGCAAGGGCTTGGCAGCACGGGTCACTGGCCAGCCCAGCGTCCTGCCGCCACCCCAGCACGTCCTAAAGGAGCCAGGGTCATCTCTTACCATCTCAAGGGCAGGCGCTTGATGTATTCAGGTCCCTGGTTGCATACAGAGCAGAAAAACACATAGAACCTGGAAAACAGTGGTGAGGGAGAGCACTGGGGGTCAGCCCCACCACCATGCAGGGCCTGGGGACGGGTCGGGGTGAGGACAGTGCTCTAGGTGCCAACAGTGACAGCATGGGCAGGAGGAGCTGGGGCGGCCGATCCACATCAGGGACATACAGGCTGGGGATGTGTCTGTGCATGAGGCCGCCCAGGGAGCCAGCTCTGATGTCCAGCACCAGCCCAGGAAAGTCCAGAAGGGACGTACCGGTCTCCAAACATCATGGGGTCACTGAGGCACTGGGTGCAGGCTTCGTGGAACCACTGCCGGCAGCGGTAGCACTGCAGCATCTTCAGGTACCACCTGGGGAGGGAGAGCAGGCAGGTGACAGGGAGGGCAGCGTGTGGCAGCCACCATCCTGACCCCTCCCAGGCACAGACCCTCCAGCCAGGGAGAGAAAACCTGGCCCTAACTTGTTGTTTTCTGAACCCACGGAGGTGGGTGCAAATGGTGCCTCCAGGAGCGAGTGGAGACCCGGCTGGCAGAGGCAGCGTGGGCAGCAAAGCCGCCAGCCCCAGGGCCAAGCTGGGGACTTCTCTCTTAGAGGGAAAAACTTCCCACCCTGATGCCCCAAACTGCCTTTGTAAATGCTTTTCCCCACAAAACCCTCCCAGCAGGCAGGGGCTTACTCTCCGGGGCCGCCGCAGTAGCAGTAGCACTGCTGCTGGTTGGTCCGGTGCGGGGAGTCCCACTCGAGCAGGTCGGGGTTGTAGGACAGCACCATCTTGACGGCCTGCAGCGTCTTGGCGATGGCTCCCTTCTTCAGGGCACCCCCCTTCTGTGGGAGTGAGCGGGACAGGGGTCAGCACAGCCGGCCAGAGGGACGCATCCTGCACCGCTGCGGCACGCAGAGCCGGCAGCCCCGGGCAGCCCCACTCACCCGCACGGCCAGGGCAAATATGCAGCGGCGGCAGAACCACGGTGTCCCCAGCGGGCCCTCGCCACCGCTCGCCACCGGGACGTGGCACTGCTGGTGATAACCTGCGGGAGGGCTCGGTGTCAGCGCTGCTGGGCTGCCTGGACCCTCGCCCTCGGGGCAATGCCCCCTCACTCACCCAGCCCGCACTTCCCGCAGATGAGGATTTCGTTCATGGGGCCCGAAGTCTTTCCCAGGCAGATGTTGCACTTGGGTTCCTCTCCGGGGACACCAGCTGAGGGACGGGGACGTCGGAAATGTGCGAGGCACAGCCACATTTCCGTGGTGCCAGGGAGAACCCCCTGGCATGGCGGTGGGCAGGGGAGACAGGGCAGCACTCACCATGCTGGATGTCCTTCCAGAGGACCCAGTACTTGGAGTTGTCCTCAAACGTGACGAGGCAGCTCTGCTTGGAGCCGCTCACCTGCGGGGAGAGAGCGGGGAGAACCGCTGGGTGTCAGCTCCCATTCCCAGCGCTCCCCTGTTTCCCTGGTGTCCAGCTCTGCCTCTTGAGGCTGCGGGAAGTTGGGTTTGGGGTGTGATACCCAGGGGCAGGATGTCAACCCAAAATACCCCACTGACCAAAGTCATCTCGCAGCCCCAGCCAGCACCCCTCCGAGCTGCGAGCCAACCCAGGGAACAACGCTAGCTACACCTTGGGTGCCCACCTTACCCTTCTGGGTGCCCACCTTACCCTTTTGATCTTTCCCAGGTAATAGAGCCCATCGGTCCAGCGGCACAGCACGTACTGCCCCTCCGTCAGCTTGACCATGAGCTCTCGGCAGCTGCTGGCCCTCCGCGCCGAGGCAGCGGCCGGTGCTTGCTGGACACGGCCAGCGGCCGCGTAGACATCCCGGATTATAGGGTTGAGCTTGGCGGTCTCCATCAGCAGAGCCTGGAGGGGACACACGTTTGTCACCCTGCCCTTGCGCTGTGACACAACGTGCCCATCATCCAAGCACGGGGACGCCCGGGAGCCCCAAGCCCAGGGCTGGCTCAGCCCCACCAGTGGGTGCTCAGGACCCGCCAAACAAGGGCTGGTGAGCAGGGTTCGTTGAAGAGAAATCAATGGGAGCAGCCGCAATCTTTGCTACCGTTCAGCAACTGAATTAACCCCCCGACTGCAGCAGGAGCCACCCCGGCAGGGGACCCCCCCGGGCCTGCCCAGGCTCGGCCTCGGGAAGGAGCACGGGAGGAACCACAGCGTTAAGTTTAGTGCCATTTTCAGGTCAGCTCCCCCGCAGCCTCCCCGGCCAAGGGGGCGGCTGCACCAGCGGGGAGCGGCCGCTCCGGGCGCAGAGCGAAACCCGGCAGCCGAGTCTCACCGCCGTCGGGTCCGAGGCGCGGGAGGCGCCGCCGGTGCTCAGCGGAGCTGCCGTCGGTAACAGCCGTGGCTGAAACACCTCCGACGGTACTTCTCCCCGCTCCATGCTCCTGTCACGGCAACACGCGCGGCCTCACGCCGCGGATCGAACGCGAAACCGCTCCGTGCTGCACGCCCTGCCCCGACCTTGCTATGGATAGCGCTCCCGGAGCGGCCCGGGCGGGCAGGAGCCATCAAACTTACGGGAAACCGGGCGCGACCGAAACGACCCAGCGCCGGCGCGCTGCCGCGGAGCGGGGCTGGCGGGAGCCGCAGCGGCGAGCCGCGACATGTCACAGCCGCCAGCACGGGCTCTGGCCGCGGCAGCGGTTATGAAAGCGGAGGGGCTGCGGGGGGGGGGGGGGGGGGGGGACGGACACACACGACACACACAGCTCCCGCCGCGCCCCCCCCGGCCCCGCCGTCCCGGGTGGGAGCACCCACGCCGCTCCCGTGCCGAGCAGCGGGACACCGCCCCGCCCGGGCAAGCAGCGGCGGCGTGGGGCACCGAGCCAGCTCCTCTCTCCCAGCCCCGCGGCGGGACCGCGAGGGTCCGGCGGCACCTGCCGGGCGGCGGCCCCGGGGGCAGCCCCGGGAGCGGCGGCCGCGGGTCCCGCCGCCATTGGCTCATTCAAAGGCGCTGCAGCTCCCGCCCGCCCGGCCCCGGCCCCGCCGCCCCGGGCCGCTCCCCGTCGGGCTGCGCGTCCCCGCCGCCCCCCGGGCTCCCGCGGCGCTGCCCTTACCGCTGGCCGCCCCTGCGCTGCCGCCGCCGCTGCCGGGCCGGGTCAGCGCCCGCCTGCCCGGGGGCCGCGGCGGGGAGCGGCGGCGTGCGGCGGGGGCAGGGCGCGGGGCGCCATCTTCCCGCGCTTCCCCCCGCGCCTCCCGCGGGCATTGACGTCCCGCTTATGCAATTAGCGGGGGCCGCCTCCGCCACCTCCCACGGCCCGGATCGCATCGGCCCGGCGCGGCGCGGCGCAGACCCGCCAGAGGCGGCCCCGCTGCCCCGGGGCGTGCGCGCAGGCACCCCCGGGGCGGCACCCCCGGGGCGGCACCCCCGGGGCGGCACCCCCGGGGCGGCACCCCCGGGGCGGCACCCCCGGGGCGGCACCCCCGGGGCGGCACCCCCGGTGCAAGGGCAGAGCGCCCGCGGGGTCGTGGGGTACCTGCAACCCCCCCCCGGGGTTCCTGCCGCTGCCCCCTGTGGGGTACTTGGTACCCTCCTCCCATGGGGTACCTGCCGCTGCCCCCCCCCGGAGGGCCACCCCACATCCCTGCACGGAGCATCACCCCACCCGCCTGCCAGCCCTCTGCACCCACGCACCCGGGGGTCCCCGAGGACACCCAGCACCCATGGCGGGGGCACCGTCACCCTGTGTGCCACACGCAGGGGACCGCCCTGCCTGCCCTCCCCCTGCCTGGCAGCTGCAGCCAGCAAAGGGCATCCCGGGCTGCCCGGGGGTGGGCGCGGGCAGGGGTGCCCCACGCACGGCGTTGCCCCGCACGACCTGTGCTCGTCGGGATTCCTGGAAACGGGGGGAGCCTTTCTCTGAATCTCAACAGAGAAAATCAATCACTGCAAAAATGCTTTGGCTGGTGCCAAGAAGAAACCTTCAGGATTTGCTGTATGTTGCAAAGTGCTGCCAAAAAAGAAATGTTTCAGGCCTGCTCAGGCAGCAGAGAAGCTGATTCCCGGAGCGGGGTCTGGGCCAAGCGCAAGAAGAGGCACTACGAGTTTTATCGCCTGTGATCGATGAGCTCGGCGCAGCACGAGCCTCCTGCTGGGGTTCCGAGCCCACCCGCAAAGAGCTCCAACTGCAAGTGCATCAGGAGTGACTGCCCCAGCGCTGAAATGCCTTTTAAAGACCCGTCTGTAATTCTGCCATCTCAGAAATAATCCTTTAATCAAGCTTTCCCATAAAACATTGGTGTCCGTGTTCCCCGTGGTGCGGGGCAAGCGATGCTGCCTGTGTGCCCTGGATGGGAAATGCGGTCCCGCGGGGCCGTTCTCTCCGCGTTGCAGTTCGCTGGTGTAAGGCAAAGCCCAGCGCAAGGCGGTGGCGACGGCGGTGGCGGGCAGGGGCCCAACGTGCAGTGCCAGGATGTGCACTGCGGTGCCTACGCCCAGCTGCTGGCCGCGTGTTTGCAGAGGTTGAGGCAGCTGAAAAAAATGGCAGCTCATTCCCCAGCGTGAAACACCGTCCCTCGCCTTCACGGGGAACCTGACGCACGTTCAAAACAGCCAGAGGACCGAGCTCTGCCGTGAGTCACGGTGTGGGAGCCGTTAGTCACCGCGCGATTAAAATAGCTCTTGCACCAGAACTCCCTCCTGGACAGACGCCGCCGCTGTGGTGCTGCCGGGTTTGCGGGGAGCGAGGGCTGCGCTGCGCTGGTGGGGCAGCCCTCCCGCCCCAGCCTGTCCCCGCGTGCTGCTGGGGGACGTTCTCACACCCTCCTCCCCAGCCACCGTGGTTTATGTTTGCAGCATCTTGGTCGTTTGCCACGGGGATGCGGATGATGTGACCCATAAATCAAACACGGGGCCAAGTTCACTGCGGGTGTAAGTGGGGATAACCCTACTGAAACCCCTCCGGCACCGAAAGGACACCCCAAACCTGGCACCTGCCAAAGGAAGGAGCACAGTAACATTGCCCTGGAGCAAAAATCCCAAACAAAAAGATTTAGAAAAAGGAATTTGAGATGCATCCCCTTTTTCCTAACGTGAATTAAGCCGCACATTAAATGCGATCACATTTAACTCTGATTTCTTTGCAGGAGCTCCTGCCACACCATCCCCATGGAGCCCAGCCCCTGCTCCCGCTGCAGTGAGTTACCGGGGTTTGCCCTCCTCCTCCTCCTCTTTTTCCTCCTCCTCCTCCTCCACACACCTGCCCGGCTTTTCCTACGCACCCTCGGAGTCAGGGGAGCCGCTGGCGTTCCCGTGACTTTGGCACCGTGCAAAGGCTCGTGGCTGCCGGAGCAGGGCTGCCAGCAGCACGTGGGGCAGGCACAGCGGTCAGCCGCAGCTGAGTGACTGGGTTCGCACTGGTGGGGCGCAGGGACCTCGGTGGGGTGACGCCTGACACGCTCCGCTGTGACAGCAGCATCCGTCCGGGCTCACACCACCACGAGGATTTCGTGCCACGCTCCCAGCCCCAGCTGAAGAGACCTCGGTGCCGGGCGGGCAGAGCGGCAGCAGACGCTGACCTGCTCTCTGTGCCGGATGAGGAAGCCCCCGTTTAAATCGAGCCGTTTGGAGCAGACTATTGCGAGAGCAAACGATCAGAGATGTCACGACAGCGACAGTGCAAAGCCCAGTGCCAGTGATGCTCCATCCTCCGGCCGGGGAACGGGGCCCAGGCGGGCAGGTCACCCAGCTCCTTCCCCGCTGTTGAATTTCCAAACAAAACCATCATTTGCAAAATGATTTGAGTGGGGCCCCGGCTGGTTAATTACTCTGGCACCCCTATTTTGTCCTCAAAACCTTTTTGTGGCTCCTCCTCACCCCGCACTTGTAACGGTGGGGAAGGCGCTTTCCTGCTCGCCTGCGGATGGAGCGGCCGGAGAATCACGGCTCAGCCCAGCCGGGAGCCCTGTCCGGTTCAGCCATGCACGGGGCGAGGAGCCCCCGGCCCTGCCTTTCTTTCTGCTTTGAAAACTGCCCAGAAATCGGGTAGCTTCTTTTCACGGTGTTTTTCTTTCTTTGAAAACAGGAGCGGGAGGAGGGGTTGTGTGTTGGCTTGTAGTCTTGGAAACGGAAGCCAAGGAATATTGAATGGAAAGCCAAACATGAAGCTGCCCGTGAGCTACAGGCCTGATGTGGAGACGGGGTCTGCAGAAACAACTCGGAGCCTCCCGCAGCCGAGCGACGTGGGGCTGCAGCGCAGAGACCGCGAGACCCGGCGCAGCTCTCAGACGCTGTGGGAAGCAATTTGCAAGTGCCATTTCCATCCGGAGATTCCCTGGCAAAACAGGACACATCCGGGCCAGTAAAAGTAGCTACGACCGAAGCAGCTTGAGGCTGTTGGCAGAACGCTCTCTCTCCTGGGCAGTGCTCCCCTCCGCTCCGCGGGTCTCCGCCACCTTTTCACTGAAACCACCCGATGCACCAACACAACCACGTTGTGCTCCAAGCAGCCGTGCGCGAGGTTATGAGTTTTTTTGTGTCCTGAAGAAGAGCTTATAAGCCGAAAAGCTTGTCTGGTTTTTTTCAGCTGTATTAGTGGATTTTAAAAAGTCTTATCTTTCCCTGCAAACCTTGTCCTTGATTATTTCAGACCATCATAACTACAGAAGCACTAGGACTCTTTGCCAACCTGGCCATTACACACAGAGCAACCGGTCCTGATTTAACTCACTAAAACTCTGTTTGACTTTTCTGCATCATTTGATTTGGTCCAGACCAAAAAAAAAAAATCACTTTGGCTGCTTGTTTCAGCCGCAGAAGTGATTTGCTGTGTTACAGAACACTTGATATCGCCCAATTTCAGTTTTTTCCTGGTTAAGTGTCATCTGTTTCCTTATCAAGACGGTTTTGTGGCTGAAGAAAATCAGGACATGAAAATCAGGAGCCTGTTCCAGGAACACCAGAGCCTGGAGCGGAGCCCCGTGTGTGGAAAGCGCGGCGGCTCGGCGCATTCCACACGGACGCGGTAATGCTCGGCGGAGCCTCGTGCGCCGCGGCACAGGGGGAGTCAGCGCTCATTGAGCCCTCGCAGAGGAAAGCGATATTCCAAAGGGCACGTTGGAACAAAGGTGGGGTTGTGAGTGGAAGCGGAGCGGTTAAATCTGACGTGCAGCTGGTTTATGTGCCTTCGGAAGGAAGAGCATTTAGGCATTGGGTTTCATGCCTTTTTGTTGTTTATTTAGCGTGAATTTAATCCATATCCTTTTTTTTAAACTTTTTTTGCATGCTCTATGCAATTGCATAAGACATGCAGAGCTTGTAAGTGCTCTTCCAGCTGTGCAAGCCCGGTATTAACGGAGCCCTTACACCACTTTGATGCTGATGTGTTACCTACACGTCTGCAGCTCCTGAGCGGGGCTCAGGAAGGACATCGCCCCCCGAAAGAAAGAGAGAGAGAAAGAGAGAAAAAGAAAGAAAGAAAGAGAGAAAGAAAGAAAGAAAGAGAAAAAGAAAGAAAGAAAGAAAAGCCCGTTTTTTTCCTAGGGAAAAGTGATCTCTGGCGGGTGAAGATGAGTGTTTATTTACTGGGGGGTGTTTGCGCCGTTACCCAGCTACAGAACCACAGGAAGCAAACGCCTGTTAGTGCACCTGTAGTTACCAGCATTCAGGAGGGATTTGGGCTGCGTCTGTGCGGTGCAGCGCTGGGCAGACGGGGACCTGCCGAGCCCAGGGCACGGCCCCACGGGTGGCTCTGGCAGCCCCTCGCTTGCCGTGGGGGATTTTGCTCCCCTTCCCCCTAGCAGGGTGTTCCCAACTCGCTCCCCAGCGCTGCTGCGCGACGACAGGCTCCGACTCTTCCCTTTAGCTCCTCAGGAGCTGAGGGCACCCCCAGGGCCAGTCCTGTTCCTCCAGCCCGTGACGCTCCTTCCCAGGCTCCATCCCGTGGCTCCAGGGTGCTTTTCAGGCAGACCCCGCTGCACCACATCCTTTCTGCAGGGTGTTTATTTGGCCAGCACGGACACTTCTGCTTCTCCGCAGCTTGTGCTGCTCTGCGTGCTCTGACCTGCTGCCTGCAGCGACACCGGGCTCCTGCTGCCCGTGAAGTCCTGGCTGTGTGCAGGATCTGAAGAAAATCAGTGTAATTGTTCCTGCTAGAACCACAGTGGAGAGCAGCGCAGAGGCGTCAGGTCGGTCGCTCTCCGCTGGGTTTCTCTCTCAACCTGCACATGCACATAAGCACACACTCATTTTGCTTCCCTTGATGCAGACACGTACACATAAATATTCTCTCGCACACACATACTCGCATCTTCTCTCCCACACACTTTCTCTCTTTCCCCAGCTCTTACCCACACACGGTTCTACTCATTTCCTCCCACCTTCTCGCTCTGTCTCTCACACACACGGAAAACCCTCCTGATTATTTTTAAGAAATAACAGCTCTGCGTGGAAAAGGATTTTGTGCAAAAAAGTAACAGTGGAGCACAGAGGCAGCCAAGCCGCTGTGGGAAGTCAATGCCCGCTATGATAAAAGCAGCTAATTAAAAACCCGCCGTGGAAAAGCAGCTCCATGGCCAGGGGAAGCTCGCACAGGTACCGAGTGACTCCAACTCCCCCAGCAACCTGGCAGAGCCGACCGCTACCTCGATCCGTAGGAATTCTTATAAGATCGGCTGCTGCCTCCGTCCTGCTCTGCTCTGGCTGCAGTAGCCAGAAAAATGATTTCCAGTATTTTATATCCAGTAGCTCTGGAAATGTGCCAGCTGGTGCCATCATCACCCACACTCCCCTCCCCATGCCCAGGTCCCCCCTGCACCCAGCCCAGCTGGCGGGGGGTAGCGTCAGAGGGGTCGGAGTTGTATGTCCTTTCATTCAATTTTCCAGGGCAAAACCCCAGCTGTTGGGTGCTGCGTTCGATACAGCCGCCACCTGCCAGGGGCAACGGGGACCCCATCGTTGTGGCACTGACATGAGCGATGCTTTAGGGTTCACTCCCAAGGTCTCCTGCAGGCCTCAGGCAGGGCCCTTCGCCCCGAGCGACGCCTCGGCTGACTGTTGGCAGTGTCGGCTCTTCAGGACAGCGGCGGGTTGTTTCAGGGTCTCCAGGCAGGGTGCAGCACAGGGCGGCTCCACGCTGGGTCAACCTGCCGGGTGCTGCTGCAGTGGAAATCAGGAGTGGGGCAGCACTGCGCAGCTGTTTCGATAGCAAACTGCTATCAAAATATCTGCAAGTTGCTCAAATCCCTGTTTTACAGTGAAAATAACACACAAATATTGCTTAAGTTGGTGAGCTTTATTTAGGAAATAAATAAAATTGTAAGAAAATATGAATGACTAATAAATACAGCACTTGTCAAAATTACACTGCCACGAAAAGCACATTTTTAGGCATATTACTCCAGTGTGGTTACAGGGGGTGGCACGTTACTGGAAAAATAACCTGTTCCTGAAAGGCCATTTTAAACATGGAAGACAGAAAGAGAGAGAGAGAGAGAGAGAGAGAGAGAGAGAGAGAGGCTCCGTGTGTGTGTGAGATGGCAAAGAACATCCAGTTCCTTCCCAAACAAGCTTTGATAGATGTTTGTTTACAGAGTGGGGTTTTCTGAAATGTGATACTGCATCGCAACTAATTATTTTAAGGGATGCTGTCAAGATAGAACCGAGAGATTTGAAACATCTCCTCCTATGCAGCAGCCAGGCTGGAGGGTGGTCACAGCACGTGACATTTCACCAGCTCTGCGAGACGGCTGCTGTTTCCATGGTTTGCAAAACACAAGTGGACAAACAGTTTCCCCTTTCCCTCCTCACGCAGCAGGCGCGTTGTCATCGTTGTGTTTTCAGCTGAGACATACTGCATAGGCAGAATGACGGAAGTCACTGCTAAAGGCCTTTCGCTTGTACACACACACCTGCCTCTGTCTGCAAGGCCAGGCCCTGGCGTTGTACCCAGCCATTCCCTCCATCCCGTGGAGCAGCTCACGGTCCCGGATGCACCGCATTGTGGCGTGAGTCTGCTGGAACGGCCGTGCCGACAGCCAGCTCAGCCAGCCGCTTCTGCCCAGGGGATGAAGAGGGCGAGGCTTGCTGCTTGCTGGGAATGCGGGGCAGCATCTTAACTTTGCAGACACTCAGACATTTCCAAGCTTGACTTGCTTATAAAAAAAAATTACTATTCATTCCTTATCTCTATTTAAAAAAAAAAGACAAAAACATTTCCAGTAGTTACTTCTATTTTAGCATGTGAAAAGACATAAACGTCAGAGCACAGAAAAAGAATTCAGCAATAAAAAAACAGATCAATACTTTCTAATAAGTTACTTGCCTGGAAGGTCTGGGAGCTGACTGAATACTTCAAACCGAGCTCCTGAGGGGTCCGTACCCCTGCCTGGACTGGCAGTTCTGGACTGCCGGGGGCTAACAACCCTCAGAGCTCCACGGCTGACATGGGTAACTCAAACGACTCCTCTGGAAACACACAAGGTAATTTCCCCAAGGCACAGTGTAATCTGGTCACCGATTGCTGATGCAATAGAACATCTCTGTACAGAGCACATAAATAGAGCTCTAAAATAAATAGCAAGAAATAAATCATCCACTACAAGGATATGAAGCTGTAAATGCTGTCGACAACCCACTGCTTTCAAGGTCATCAGTAAGCACGAGCAGCAACACCCGATCAGTGCCTCAGGGGCAGGAATCCGCCCTTGTCCCTGGTCCCCTCCCAGAGCGGCCGGCCAGCACAGGCTGCCAGGCACTTGCTCCGCACCCCTGGAAAGGGAGTGCACAGCCCAAGGGTGGGGAGAGCTCAGCATCACCCCCTGCACTGCAGACACCCGTCAACCCAAGGGTGCTGAGGGGAGCTGGGGCGCAGTCCCGGCCGGACACCCAGGCAGAAGGACCCCCGCGCCGGGGCCGGGCGTGAGAGAGAACAGTCTTTTTCCACAGGTGCCTCTGTGGGGGACGGCGACTGTCATCAACCTCTGAACCGGGAGTGTCGGCCGTGCTGGTGAAACAATCCCCGTGCTCATCTGCAGCAGGAACAGCTCCCTGGGGCGCTGGCACTGCGCTCGCATGCTCGGCAGCAGTGAACTCTGGCAGGAGGATCTTCAGCGGACGGGAATCGATTCCGGGGAGACACATGAAAACTAACAGCAGGTCCCAAGCTGATGGGTTGTTTTTCTTGTAAACTAATGACATTCAGTGGGTGATGTACCAGACCCCCACATTTCAGGATTTACTAATTTGTTTCTATAATGCATTTAAGGAAAAGCGTGTCTTCTTTCACATAGGCATATTTAGGTGACTGTAGTTTGGACAGAGGGAGGAACATGGGGCAGCCACTTGCAACATTCATCTCGTTCACTGGTCTCTGAAATGAAGCAGAGGTCAAGTCCGGGCGAAACGCATCAATAATATGTTCCCTGTTGTTTTGGTCAAGCAACATAAATGTAACCTGAAAAACAGAATGCGGCAGTGATGAGTTATTGGACTGAAAAATAAACCCGCAAATATCAGAGCCAGAGGTGCAAACATGCTGCCCAAGCAGCTGGGTGCTCTATCGATAAGGAAATAAAAATTACAATGTATGTTTTGCAGCCTGCAAGGTCACAGCTAATGTGAACAAGGGAGAGTGTAACAGTTCCCAGATGAAGTATTTAAAACTTTGCCAACCACAAAATTAAATTAAATAAAGTAAGGAATTATGTCTTGGTAAGGAACTGCACAGTCCAAAGATCTTTTTTCTCTCTCTCCTGACAACTGGAACAACCCCCGAGTTTGGTTACGGTCTTTACATTCATTCTCTGACTGTGGTTAGGGATCAAAGGTGCCTGTACGCAAAGCACAACCTACATATCCACACAGAACCTCCCCACCTCATTACCGCTGTCACTAACTCACTGTTCTGCAGCTCTACATGTAAACGTACGTAATAATTCTGTAGCACAGGAGGACTGGACCTTCAGTTCCTGCTGGTTCTGGCTGTTAAATGGCAGTAAGGCTATTTCTGTGAAAGGCTCATGGAACTATTACCTCAGCGGAGCAAGAGCTAGAAGGGAGGTCAGAGCCCTGCGCACACCTTCGCTGCTTTTCTGACCATTGCTGCCATTATCAGATTGCACTCACAGAATGAGAAAAATTAGATGGGGACCACACAGGACATTTCTAAGTAGAACTCTGACCTCACATCTCTGACACCTCCAAAGCACAGGCAGCAAATTAATTCCCTCAGAAACTGATATTTTCTATGTATAGCAAGAGCCAGGAAAACACATGTCTCTGGCTTTAGCCCAGCTGGACAGAGGTTGGGATGGAAAAGACACCAGTATCCTGGTGTCTGAAAATCTGACACAGCAAAGCAGGGAATCTCAGTAGGAACAGTTTTCCCTGTAAGTCACTCCTGTCAGAGACAAATTCTCACCCAAGGTTACGGTATGGCTAGTAGCCATCGGAGGGGAAAATGGGAAAGCACTCCAACCTCCCCTGAGCTCCAGAGGAAAAACCCCCTTGTGCTCACTGGGAGGAGTGGGTTTCCACTGGGATCAAACAGGAGGAGGTTGCCCTTCTTACCTTGTGTCTGAAAGGCCATGGGAGCAAAGCATCGTAGTCTCCTTTCATGACAACGAAGAACAGGGACACGTGGGTTCCCTTCCCTGTCCCGTCCCCGTTGAGATACACCCTCAGACAGACCTTGTAGCCGTACCTGGCAGTGTAGAAAGCTGGAAAGCAGCACTCTGCATTAGCAAAGCCTCCCATGAAAAAAGGACATAATGAGCATTCTGCCTTATGGGAAATGAGACTGTATGATGTGTTTTGCTGTCAGAGAGATGAGAACAGACAGATCAGCACGGAGATTATAAACCATGAAAATCCGGCAGTTGGAATCCTTTAGTGCCTCACGCCTCAGTGAAAGTGACCTGTTATCAGGCACACCAGGTCATTTTACCTAATCAATTTACTTCTCACATGGGAGACAACTGCCACAGAAAGCCGTTCGGTACTGTCGGGCACCAAGCTGTGGGTTAGATGAGATGGATCCCGCAGATTTCACCACAAGTAGCTGCGGCAGAGGACGAACTGCAAACTGAAAGCCCAGAACACAACTCTGTGGACGAGCACATCACAACTGCCCTGAGCTAGGAGCAGAGAGCACGAGGCCTCCACATCAACAGCATCTTAGTTTAAGGGGCTATTTTAAAGGAGCTCCTGTCCATAGGAGTAGGAAGGAGCACCATTCTGGAGAAATCAGGGGTTTCTAAACGACTGGGATTTGCTAACACACATACGCATCCTGTGTTTTACCTGGTGAATACAAACTGACTGCTCTTCCAGTCACAGAGTCTTGTAACTTCCTGCCAACATCGGTGATTTTCCACAGAAAGACGCCGTCGTAGGAAGCTTGCTCAGAGAACAGCAGGCTCTTATGGAGACTGCTCAGGCCTGCGTCCTTCTGCGTCAGGCACCGGTGCAACTCCGCAATCTAGAAAAAACAAATCCGGTCTCAATCAACCCCCCTCTGCAGGCTGTTGTGCTGCGGGAGTAGTAGAATCGTTCTGGAGTCCACATGTTCTGGAGGGTCTCCTTTGATTTCTTTTTAAGTGGCAGTTATGTGTCAACACGTAAGGCAAACAACTGGATGGCTCTTTGGTCCTCCAGGCACAATGCTGCTGTAAGAGGATCTGCCTCGCTCACAGTCTGATCATGGCAAATTCTGAACATTCAGGAATATCCAGGTACTTAAACACTGATCTAAATAACACATCTTGCAGATCCCCATTTGAAAATGTACCCAAAACACCAAAAGGGTCCTGTACACGTGCCCAGAACTTAACACCACACAGCTCAAATTCCTGTGCCCGTCCCTGTCCTGATCTCCACACCCCCCTCACTGATGTATGTAAATATTTGTTATCTTTAGAACCAGCACACAGACAATGCTTATCATCACTATTTACCTTCAGTTCAAGGCCTCGTATTATATTTTGATCGAGTTCGCTCTGTCTCCGAAAGGCTGTGATTTCCAAGTAGGAGGTCTCCACCTCTTTATTGAGCACTGCCACAATATTCTCAAACACATGTAGCTTATTTTCCAGCTCGGAAATCACTTTCTCCCTCACAAGTTGTTGCAGAACAGATTCCTCTTCAGAAACAGAAGAGCCAGGAAAACAGTCTACTTCCACATCCCCATTGATTTCCTGCCCCCCCGGGATCTGCAGACTGGGGATGCTTTTTCCTGCACCATTCACACTCAGCTCTGACTGGGGGATGAAGCCATGTGCAGCCTTGGCAGCAGGGCACACGCTTGCCTTCAGCTGCTTTATGTGCTGCAGAAGCAGCAGCATGTGGGTCCCGACTGCAGTTTTTTCATGCTCCTTTAGCTTCTCTTTGCTTCCCTGCAAGAAGAAGACACTGTCAATACAGTCTCTGAACACCTACCGTAACTGGCCTGGCACCAAATCAAGGAATGTTCCCTTGAACTTCTCGGGAGAGGCACCGTTTGAGACCTTCCTGAAGGCAGCCCCTTCACTCACCCTAAACGAACAGCCGACTTCAGAAAAACAGCACCCATCCTTGTTGATTGAGGGTGTGGAGAGGTTCTGTTGGAAAAAAAAGGGAAGAAAATAATCAAATACCAATTGAAAGGGATTCTTTTATTTACCTACAAACTAGGACACAATTCCAGCAGCTGTTAATCAGGTTAATCAAGTCAAGGCATTACCGCAGCTTACGGTGCCCAACCAGCTTTGAAAATTCACTGGTAAATCAATCAAGAGTGTGGTTGATTGCAAGTTTCTTGCACGCAGCCTGGCAGTGAAGTGTCCATCTAACAGAGCCCATAATGATCTAAGGTAATTCAACAAACCACAGTGATTCCCCCAGTAACAACTCCTCATCAGTAGGATGCCGATAAGTGAAGTGGACCACCACAGTGGCTAACACCCTGCCCACAGCCACTCCAACCCTCTTCTTGCTCTTAGAGAACACACAGAAGAGCAGTGACGTGCAGCATGTCCTGGGAATGAAAGGACCTATCAGATCTGACTGACGTTCAGGTTTAGTCCCCTTCACATCCAAAAGCACGTCCCTTCAAAGGTGCTATTACACAGCATCCTCTTCCTTTGCTCATAGGGGACTCCCTCAATATGTGAAAGGAAATAAACATTTCCCCAGTTTTGTAAGATTAATGGAGAAGGTGATTTAATAAAGTTAATTGTGGGAGCAGGGAAGAGAAGGCAGTCAGCAGAGCTATGCTGGGATGTCAAGAGCACACAGGCACAACTGCCATATCTGAAGATGTCCTCAGATGCTCATTTAATCCAAACGAACAAGTGATGCTGTATGAATTGAACTAAAGCCGTCCTGCACCCACTCATCTTCACCCACCTTTTCCTTTGATGGTGTTTCTGTTTGGGTAAGTTTTTGTTCCTTACATAAACTGCCTTCACATGAATGTTCCTGTCATTAAAACAAGAAGAAAGAATTCAGGGCATTATTAAAATCATTGAGCATCTTTTTTTCAAAGTCTTTGAAACAAAGCTTGTGTTTGGGAATGCTGTTCCCATGTACAGAAACTTGGGGATTTGGGAGGCTTTTCTACAAGAAATTCTGTGTTATGGAAGAAGAAGTTTTCAAGAATTTTCTTGCTTTCTTCATGGAAGGTGTGGATTTAAGGGTAAAGGAAGGGAGGGTGATTCCCCAGGAGCTCTACGAGCTTTACAACACATAGTGCAAATCCTGTCACTCTGTGCAGAGAGCGCCCGCTCTGGGCCCCAGTACGTAACAGGCTGCCGAGTTCCCTGGCTTCTTTCTAGAGGAAATAATGTTCAGAAATTTGGGACAGAAGCACATCTGCTAATAGCAGGTGCTGCTGTCCCCTGCACGAGGCACGACAGACTCGGAGCATTCTCAATCTGAGCCTCTCAGCTGGCTGCTCTTCTTCTCAGCCTGGCAGGCTCGTTCAGTGACGGACCTCCAATACCTGGCAAGTGAAAGTACAAAATGTGGTCTTTCGATTACGGGGCCCACAGAGCTTTTGGAAACTACTTAGAGATGCTTTGCAAGGTTACCCTGGGAAATAAGACCGGCCATGCACCAGCCTTGCCCAGTTCAAACCATAGTTATGTGCATACACACACACACACCCCCCTATGCAGTGACATGCAGCTGGAATTCAGAACAGAAAGCAAATATACAGGAAACCCAAATATAAACTTTTCTTGCACTGACTTTGCTCAGTGTGCAGACCCTTCTTCCATCCTGCTCGTTAACATTTTGAAGGCTGGAATCCAAATCTTCCATCATGCTGTGCTAATGCTAAATGCATTACCGCTAACAGGAGACTTCCTGCCATTTCTGGCTCCCAGTAACCCTACCGTCATCCTCCTGCCACCGGGTCGTACAACTGCCATATGTGTATTTAACACAGCAACTGTCAGCTTGCAGCTCATCTGTTCAGGGGGGCTGTCTTCAATCTTTATAAACGCCTTTGTGTGCCAGTACATTTCCTAGAGCAGTCCAGAAATGTTTTGATAAAGCCATTCGAGTCTCCCCTGCAAAGAGCCCTGAGGTTTCTCTTTCGATCCTCAGAAATACAGCCATAGGTGTTTCTCACTCTCTAACTCATGTTCTATTACTCTATATCTTAACCACTCCACAAAGCATGCCTTTATGTTCTTCCTTTCTGCTATGGAACTCCTTCAGATCATTCATTTCTTGAGGGGGAGAGGGGCTGGTGAGAAGTTTCTTTAAAATAGGGAAATACAAAAATCACAAGACCAATAACTGACTGGCTAAGCTGGAGAGATGAGAGCAGTGCCCAAAACTTCCTGTTTACTCCCAGAGGATTGTGGATACATGGAATACACACAAACAATCAAAATGCATATGCCACATAACTGCAAATTTAATAAAGCAGATCAGGTAACCAGCAAAATTCCAGTTTTACAAACACTCACTAAGGCAGGCAGAGAAAGATCAACATCTCAAGGCCAATCCCCTGCTTGGTTGCCAAGGCTTCCTAACCAAAAAATTAATTAAATGAGAGCTAACCGGAATGTGTGGGAGGAAAACAGTTCGTTATTGCAGGCAAGTGAAGCCCGCTGAGGTGGATCTGTGGTACCACAGACCTCTGAGAAGAGAAAGGTGCCCAGGGACACACACCACTCAGGTTTCTCCTCCAGCCTGCTACCGCGCTTACAGAAGGCTGAAAGGGATTAAGTGTTGCCACCTTCTGGTATTTACGGTCCCTCTGAAATAAGAGGTCCCTCTGTCACAAGAGGAAAACACAACTTAAACATAAAAAATATTAAGTAAATATGTTTAAATAGTCAATGTGCAGCAGGTTCAGAGTATGCTTCTCCTGGTCCATATGGACGCTGCTGCTCGTTTGGCGAGTTACACCTCATCATAGCTAATAGAAATATGGACAAAATCCTGCTTACAGATTTGTGGGCAGTTTTAGTTGGAATAAAACTCCAGCCACTTTCAAGATCTCTTCCCTGCCACTGTCTGTGTTCTTTTGCTTCTTACCTACCTCATGCTGGGACATGTGCTTTGAGCCAGGAGCTAAACCGCGGGCTGCGCAAGCCCTGCACGAGCACACGGGTACTTCCTCTCTGTTGCACCACCACAAGCAGTCTATCCAATACAGGCCATTTCTCCCTCCAACATATGCATGGAAAAATCAGCAAACTCAAGACAACTAGAATTTCTCCAAGTGTAACAGCATTCATGAAATCAGGATGAAAAATGTCACAACAGATATTTAAGCCATTAGTATCAAGCTCTTAACTGAAACAGAGAAATGTTCTTACTTGGTATTCACTACTGGATAAGCTCCGCTGACACTTCTGACACATCGTCACATTATTAACACACCCGTTTTCCAAATGATCTGCAAGTTTCTTCCTCATCACCACGTGTCCACAACCAGTGTGACAAGGGATTAAAGCATATTCACATAAGCTCTGATGCTCCTGCAAGTAAGAAGTTACAAACCAAAATGTAAACTGCAGATACACATTTACCCCTAGGCAGCCTCCATTCTGCCAGCCTAGACCTGTGCTTTGCATTTCTTCTGAGCTTGGGTAAAGTCCTTCTCCACAACGTGACTGAGGTTCCTGGTGAAAAATTCACCAATTTTACTGGGGCTTTTTTTGTTAATTTTTAACTTAAAAAACCCCCCAACAAACAACTTCTGATAAATTCATCATGAGTTCTGCCGGGAACGGTCTCTCTCTAGTGCCTTTGCTTGAAAATAACATGATCCTGGTCCATGCTTTTTTCTTTGTATTAGAGGATCCCTAAGTTTTAGCCTACAGGTTTTTGGGGTGGTTTTTGGTTTTTTGTGGGGTTTTGGGTGGGGGTTTTTTGAGCACTGAGACCATTCTGCTCTGGCTGGTAGGATGAATGTCGCTAGTCTGCTGACACCTCTGCACAGCATAAAGGAACAGACAACTGACACCTTCTGTGCAACAATGAGGACACAACACTCACCAATATTCAAAATCACTTTTAAAACATTTCCTTTTCACAATTTGCATCCTCTCATCTCAAGGAACACTATCAGCACTGCTTCTTTCATAGCAACATCCAACAGGTCTGCTTTCGGATTCTTGAAACCACAGAATTTCAATCAACACTATTTCCTCTGGCCTCTCACCGAAGCTTCTGCAGACACCGCGTCACAACGGATTTTGTCTTTGAAGGGAGATGGCCGTCCCCTACAGAACAGGCTCAGAAACGCCAACTTCAATCACACGCCCAACTCTCAAATCAATTTTGCCATGTATTCGTGCTGAGAGGGGCTCCACTTCTCAAAACTACGAGGCTTAGCAAACTGGGTGGGTTGTTCCTTACAGAGGGCTGCACTCAGACAGACAGTCGGTGCAAACTGGGGACAGAGAAGGCAGCAGCACCTCTGACACTTCTCAGGTACAGTCATACACGGCACACAGCAGACTCGCCGTTATCTGTGCAGAAAGACCCCCTGTTCCTACAGCACGGGCCAAACCAGAGCTGCTTTGCTATCCCGTTAGCCATGTTTTTTCACTATTCTGATTTCCGTGGCAGATTCACACATCTTGCCCGTTTAAACGTTTTACCTGGGGCATTTCACATCAGTCTGAAAAGAATGATGAGCGCATTCAATCACTACAAGTCATTTATGCAGAAGGAAATGATTGCTCTTATAAAAACGTATTAAGGATATTGCCCATAACAATGACCTGGAGACTGGAGTATTCTGGTCTGTCAAAACCTGCTGGGACCATCCCTGCATTTAAATAATAATCAAACACACTGGAAAGAAAGATCATAGTGGATGTAAATTTGTGCAACATTAATTTCACAATCGCTCCAGATGTTCTGGATTTGGTCGAAGCACTACTGAAGTTAATGGCATATTTTTAGAAACTCTGTTGGTAGAATCGTGATACCTTCACTGATTCTACTGACGTTGCATCAATTAGTGTTTGCTGAGAACATCAGTTCATTCAAGTCAGAGCGCATGTTAATGTAAATAAACTGCCTTTAAACCTACTTCAAAATTTTTCATGATACCAGACCAGCTGCATCCGAGGGTCACACAGTGTACTTTGAGTTCAGAAATCTCTTTATTAATGGCAGCATCACCAAAAGCCTGCAAAGTAAACACAGTGAGGAAAAAAGCAGTGGTCAGAAAGTACTGCTGCATGCATTTCCGACGTAGGGATAAGGGGACTCTGTCGAAGTTTCAGATCTTGATAAATCCCATAAGACTCTAACCCAGCAAGTTAATCCTAGTGTAGTAGAAGCTCAAATAATTATTAAATCATTTCTTTCTTATGGTTCAAAAAGACACTATGTGATGTGATATAAATTTACTGAAAAAAAGCCTAGCCAAGTACAGCTCTTACATTTTCACAGAAGCCTAAAGTATGCGACATGCAATGAATGTGCTGACAGGACCCTAACTATAGGGTGCTGCCATGTGCCACTCTTAATGAATGCACTTCGTTACTGGGGTCATTAACACCTCCTAAACGTGCTGCAGAGAGGACTTGGGACTGCTCGGAGTTTCTCAGACCATGGCTGTTTCCATTTAGTACAGCACTGAGTACCAGAGAAATGGGAACCATATGTGAGCGGGGTTTTTCTGCGCTACACAGATCATTTTATTATTTTAACCATGAAAATTTGTACAATTATTATGTAAACTATGAAACACTACATGCTGTTAATACGACATCCTGCACAATCCAAACAGGTACGCTGACACAAGAACAAGCCCTGCTGAAGGTAACGGCGTGGTTTTGGATGCTCTGTTGGTACGTACACAATACAGAGGGTTGCAGATATCCCGGGAACAGCACAGAGCAAGGCAAGAACTAGGGGCGAAGCTTTACAAATAGAGGGAGGAAAAGTATTTATAAATGATGGGCACATTGCAATAAAGTAACTGAAATTCTACAGAATAAGCTAAAAAAAATAGGCAAACAAAATTATCAGAATCAATGTTCCTGTTTGTTTGTTTGTTTTTTAACCTAGATACATGATGTTGATACTTACTTACTTTGTCGTATTAAACCACACAAAAGCCACACAACCCAAGGTACGGGTGGTAACAATGAGATACATTTCTCTATGCAGAGTCTCATAGAAACTCAATTTCTAAGTCCAACCTGCAAGCAAAGTCCAGAACTTTGCACGCAAATTGCAAACAACTCTGCAAACAAGGAATTAAAAAATAATCACATGGGTTGTACAAATCCGTGTGTGGTTCCATCTACGTACAGGGAAGAGCTTATGTAATAAGCCAGCAAGCGATGTACACCTAATGGAAGCACGCCAGCCCCATCCTCTAAAACATTCTAGTCCAATTCATGAGTAAAATCAAAGAAAAGAAATACAAATTATCAGGCACATGGTGGCTTTTCCCCTCTGTGTCATAAGAGAAAAACTCAAGGAATTTCCTGACTCTACAAGATCACTTAGCTGCAGGGACGGTCCCAGCAGTGCATGGGTTTCCTACTGCTGTGGGCATTCCCTGTGCTTTTTGTTTCACACTTGTAGATGCTAAATCATTACGGACACTACTTGGGTAAAAAACAAAGCAGGAAATCCTCGTCTCTTCCTTCATCTGCACAGGTCACTGCTTCGAAATATTCACCCGAACCTCTGCCCTCTTATCTGGGAACTCGAGTTTGCACAGAACTTCTTTAGGGACTGGAGTCAGACCCTCTGACAGTAAATGAGATGACACTCCCTGACCTGAGAGTGCTCTGGGTCAAACAGAAGGAAACAGAAAATATTTCTGATTCGGTATGTTGTAGCTGCACATCTCCTCTCTTTCATCTTAGCTATTTCACAAGAAGACGTTGGTGCAGGGGCTGCTGATGTTGATCACAGGTGGCTGTTGTGGCACACACACCTGCCCAGACCTGCCTGTGACACACGTGGAGGTCCCCTGCCATCTCCCACCCCAAACCCACTGCCAGACGCGCTCCTCCTTGGCACTCTGACCCACACGATGTGTATCTTAGGGCTTCTAGCTAAGGGAGACCTCTGGTCTACAGCTCATGTGCTCAAGAAGATCAGCCAGCAACAGGTTTGACAAACGGATCACTCTGACCAGAAGTTTTCCAGGATAAATCCAGCAGTTTTTTTCTCTCCGGCTAAGGCTGGCCCTCTGCAGCTGACCCAGGACCTACACTGCTCTAACACAGCCAGAGAGGGGAGAGCCACAAAGTGGTTCATGTTCAGTTCGGAGCAGAGAACTGTCCCCTAAGCCAGGCCCATGAATGGCAGCAGAGAAGGTGTGAGCAGAGGCTTGGGAGGATGCCCCCACAGCTCCAACTGACTTCAGTGACAGATGCAGATGCTCAGTCACTGACACTGATGACTTGAAGTGTCTGTTGCATAGGAAGGAATCATAAATTAAAAGCGTAACAGGGAAGGGATGGGAGCTAGCACAGAAACAGATTATGGGATGAGCTAAGGCAAATACACATCCTGACAGGACCTTTCTGTTCCTTGTGTAGGTATCTCCTTTCAAATACAAACACACAAACAGAGAGCATAGGAAATAAACACTAAGCAAAACCACAGCAAAGGGGAAGCAGAGATGATCAGGAATAGATACAAAGAACAACCTGCTAAAAGACAGTCCTTATTCGTGGTGTTTACAAACTCCAAGCATTTGTTGCAAGCTGATCTATGCAGGCAGATCCTCGTGCCTTCATGGTAATTGGCTTCATCTGGACCCTCAACAGGCATAAGAATCTGCCTGGGCAGATCAGCTTGCAAGAGTGAGGCCCCGCTTACAACAACCCACCCATGGGTGTGCAGAACATCCCAGCAGACGTAGTGAGAACCCCACTGCAGAGAAATCCCAGCGTTACAGGAGAACTGCCAGTCAACATAGAATAAGCAGTTCATAATGGTTTAGCTGTACCTATTTGTGGTTATGTGATGCACTAAATTCTGTTACTGGGAAATTTATTGCAGAATTGATGATTTTTTCTGAGATATTACCAAGTTCAGCATTAACAGTAGATTCGTCACTTTGCTGCAGCTGCTTCCTGAACTTCGCCTTCTCCCTCGCTGCCAGCTGCCTACTGGGTTTCGGTTTTCCCTAACAAATTTAGACAGAATGTGTGTCTCTTGCTACTCCTGCACATAATCAGACAGAAGGGAGAAAGACAAGCTGGGACTGAGCCCCGTGGCCCAGTTTGTATTCAGGATATAGAATAGTGCAGGGGTCTGCCTGGAAAATCACACAACAGCAAGAGATCTGCACTGTTCAATTATAGCTGAAACATTTGCCAGCGCACTGTTTTTATCAATTACTCTGTTCAGCTCTAAGTTTTCTGCTCTCTCCTCCAGATCCCTTGGCTGTCAAAACACTTCCCAGGCAGTTCAGCCTGCTAGCAGACACTCGTCTAGCTTTTTCCTTCAGGGGTGCTCCACCTGTACCTTTGGTAACCTGTTTGAAGGGGACAGAGCACCAAGAGATTGGAATATCCATTCAGATACTTACTAAGGATAGTAAGCAACAGCTGAGACATATTATTACCAATAGGAAAGCACCGGTTACTTTGAGACTATAAAAAGTTAATTATATGGAAGAGTGTAGGATTTTATGTTCCAGAACCTGAAGGACTTGGAAAGTCCTGAGGTTGCAATCACACTTTTTAAAATCAAAACCTGCAGGAAATCCAAATGACTAAGTTGAAAAGTGTAACTATCAATTGCTACCACATTTTATATCATTGCCTCCTAAACTGTAGAACAATGATGGCTACAGAGTAGCCCAGAGAATGCTTAATGATAAATTAATGAACTGGGAACTGCAACTTACCCGTTCTTCTGCCAGCAGGCTTCCCTCACTTAAAGTGCTGGGATCTTCCTCTTTACATTTCTGGCAAATAGCATTTTTATTGTTTCTGGCAGGAAGAAAGGAGAGTGGAATAACAATCAGTTGGTGCACTGGAGTTTAGGAGGTGTTTATATAGACACTGACACAAATAAAACCATCGAAATTGTCATTTCCACTCAGAATCCATAGTCCTTGTTCATTAAAGAGCCAATTCTTGAACACGCTGGTGTCAAAAAAACCCTGCTGTTCCAGGCCCATAAATCTTATCTGTATTTGAGCAAAATAAGAGCAGCCTGACTCATAAAAAAGAATAAAGATGGGAACCTATTTACCTCATGAATTATGCAAAAACACCGTGTAGGAAAGGTGACAGAAACTTAAGTCTTTTAAAACATAGAAAATGCCCATTTCCCCAAGACAGAACTACAGACTTTGAACTACAGAGATGTAGTAGAACCAGTGCTGACAGTTTTCTGAATTTACAGTTTATGTTGCTTCATTAAGGGGCTTTGTTCTAGATTTACAGTAATGGATTTATATGAGTTGGTCAAATAACGCATTTTTACATTATTATACGTTGATCTTCAAATCTCATGTGGCTAGTACACTGGATTAGGTCTTCAGGTGCCCCACACCACGATCAGAGCCAGGACTGCAAGGGCTGACAGACACAAACCAGCCGAACAGTGACATCCCTGAGGAACCACAGTAACAGGCCCTCGATGTACTTAGCCAGGACTAACGCCCAGTTGCTGAATCTTGCCAGCTGCTGTCTTCCAAAATCTCAGAGCTGAAGTCAGCTCACCTTCATGGAATGGAACTGCCATTTCACCTCTCACCTGCGGGGCACACCCTTTTCCCAAGCCCTGGATCAAGGTGTAATTGTTGAAAGAAAAGGCAGGATAGAAGCAGCTATTTGATGAAAGCAAATCCTTGCCCAGCTCCTGGCTTTCAGGTTGTGCGGGACTATGGCTGTCACTGTTGGTCACTAATGGCAGCAGCACCTTGGCATGTTGTTACTAAAAACAACACTCTAAGATAATGTCTATTAAAATCCTATAACATTACTCTAAGTCCCATGGAAGTAGTAAGTCAGCCTTGTACTAGCTCTTCAAGGTTAATTCAGAATCATCGCACACTTTCAGATAGAAAACCCGACATCTGCCAAGCCCAGCAATCCAGCCTTCCCCACCTCATAGACTTCCACACTGGAAACAAGGAGGTAGAGAGTAGCCTGCAGCACACCACAGGTACCTCCAGGCAGTAAAATGGCTGTGGGCCAGTGGGCCAGTGGACCAGTGGACCAGGTAGCCACAGACTCATCTACTGAGCACAGCGGCATGATGCAGCTTTCAGGAGTGATTTGAGCCACAGAAGCCGCCACGGCAGTGTGACCCTGAGGCAAAGACCTACCGTACAATCCAGGAGAGGCAGGCTGAGCAGTACCTATGCCCACAGAGCGTTTGCAGGGCTTTCTTCAGAATGTTATTGCAGTTGCTGCACAGGTACTTCTGGTGGGGCACATCCTCACAAATGCTAGTGGGATATCCAAAAGGAAATTCGTTTTCATCAGGAGAAGAGCCGGGGACATCCTGTGGGCCTCTGGTTGTGTTTTCAGCCATCTGAAGTAAGCTACTGTCAGAGATGAGGAAAGAGGTGCTCAAATAAGGAGACAAACCCTAACTTCGATGTGAGAGAATATATCAAGCATCAAAGTCCACAAGCAGCTCCAACCCTGTGCAGTAATCTAGTGATCTGCTTAACTGAGGCTGTAGCTGACATGCGTGACTAAATGTCACCATGGGGTTTGACTAGGTACCAGCAGGAAATTACTGTACAGGTTTAAAATTTCCCTCAAACACAACATGAAAACAGACAATACATTACAATGAAGGGCTGGGGGTTTCTTCCCAGAATTTTTTAGCCTGCAGAAAGTAAATATTACCATCACCTTAGAACTAAAACCCCATTAGTCCACATGACACAGAATTATTTCCTGTAGAGTAAATCCCCAACCACCTTTAATTCCCAGCAGCCAAAATTCATGATCACATTTCATAGATGCAGAAACTGAGCAACTGATGTGTTTACAGTGACTTTCCCGAAGTCACGAAACTGGTGGTGAAATGAAAAAGGAAATCTCAAGTCCACAACAAGCTTAACGGTTGTGCGCTTACCACATACACCTTGAGCCACACACGCCAAGGTATGCACGTTCAGAATTGGTTTTGGTTAACAAAAACTGTGCAGCTGAATATTTTTGGAAATTCAAACAAAACTGATTCTGGTGTCTCCACAGTCACTTGGAAAGTTCAAGAAAGGTTTTCACCCAGGGAGCTGGCACAGTTTCATCATAATAATGCCTTTGTAAATCTATTTTTTTCCCACAACAGTACTCACACACAATAACCTATCTCAGTATATCAGAAGTAACACTAAGAGCTCTCTGGAAAAGATGAAGCCCAACCGGCTGGGCTGGGCCGGGCCGGGCCAGGCACCGAAGCTGCGGTGTGACTGCCATGGGGTGGACAGGGCATGACGCCCTGGATGTAAAACATTCCTCTTTGGACAATCAGCACTTTCTGTGCTGGCTTAGGCAGCTCCCTTGGTCTCTCCAGGCATTTGACAGGAGCTTAGCGACAAACGCAGGGGCTGCCCCAGCTGCCAAGAACCATAAATTACAACCGGCAACACCAAACGCGCACCCACCAGTTACCGACTGTGTGTGAGAGGCACGGTGGGCCGGTACCCAGCTGGGGATGGGGTAGACAGCTCTAGCACTGGTTTCTGCTGGGGCGCTGGCTGTGCTAACGGGGGGCTAGCAGCCCACCCGCGCGGGTGTTCCATACTGATAACACCCGGTAAAACGGCAGCCCTAGGGCAGGGAGGGGGATCGTCGGGTCCCAGCTTGGCTGGCACCCTCCATCCCATCCCCGGCTCAGCAGGGCAGAGGGCAGCGGGAAGCAGCGAGGGCGGCCAGCATCCCCGGGGCTGCCTCGAGGGCCGGGCACTGGCCCCCTCTCCCCGAGCCCTCCGGGTGCTCCCTGGGGCGCGCTGCGGGAACCAGGCCCGTGCGCCTCGGGAGGCCGCGGCCGGATTCCCCGCAGCGGGGCCCGGGAGGCGCCCGGGCCGCAGGCAGCTGAGGCGGGGCCCGCTCTCCCTCCCTCCCGCTCGCCTTACCTGAGCCCGCCGGCCCGGAGGCGGCCCAGGCCGCGCCGGGCCCCGCAGCGCGGAGCCGGCGGGAGCTCCGCGGGGAGGGAAGGCGGGAGGGCGCGTGGCCGGCTGAGTGGGCCGGCCCCGGGGCCCGGAGCCGGTGCTTACCGCGGTCGAGGCCGCCGGTGCCGCTGGCAGAGGAAATGCGGCCGGGCGGCTCGTCTGAATTTCGGCGACTGCTGCCTCGCTGAGGCCGGGAGGAGCGGGGAAGCCGCAATACGCCTCCGGCGCCGGGTAGAGCCCTGGCTGAGGCGGGAGCCAGCCGTGCCCCGGGCGGGCGAAGGGCAGCCGCGGGGTCTCCCCCGAAAGACCGACCGGCACCGACCCGCGGGGACAGGGATGGGGAATTGACTAAGGAAAGGCCCGAGGGAGCAAATTCCCCAGGACAGCTAAAACGAGGAATCGGTGAGCATAGCTAGTTCCTGAAACTGGTGCGATGATGGCGATCTGACAGAAACTCCTGCCTACCCGGAGCATGATTACAGTGAAAAATGTCCCCTCCACTCCTCCGTCTGCGGCGGGAAACCCACCGCCCCCAGTAAGAGACTGGACTCTCCTGAACCCTACTGGGAACCTCCAGCACGCCGTGCTGTGCCTCGCCCTCCAGCTGCTCTCCAACGCCACTCCTATCTACGGCACCCGGGAGCGCAGTAATGTATGCAAATCCTTTCGAGGGGCTGGCAGTGCAGTGAAGATTGCTACAAAGGGAAGCTTCACTGTCAGAAGAAGGTTCCCTTTTCCCCTGACAAAGTTCACTGAATTTACACGCTGCAACCCTGTCTACAAGGATTCGGTCAGAAGAGAGAAAGGTGCAGATGCACATCTGTTAGCTCTTCCCTGAGAAAGAAACTCGGGGACTAGGACTGGGGCTCAGTCCTAGAGGCAAATGAAAAAGCCAAGGTGGGGGCCTAGATGCTTTACTTGGCTGTTATGCTGCTGCATTTACAATGGTGTTTGCATCCAGGCACCTTGTGACAGCGTGAAAGTTGATGAGGAGGTTAATACTCATCAGCGAGCGTCTGGCTGTTGTTAGTAGTTCCACACCTGGAACAGCTGCCCCATGTGATTCCCCCCAGCATGATTACAGATTAGCCATCACGATACCGAAGCGACTGCAGCTACACTAACGGATGGGAAGGAGGGCAGCTTCTGGGGTCAAGATATGGTATGTCCACTGTTTTATTAAAATTCACCTTTCAGCCAAATGCTACTTTCAGTTCTACCCTGTACTACCATGGGAATTCAGGTGCAAGACTGCTTCCAAAAGAAGGATTTGATCCTTCACTTGTCAGAAAATCCTCCATTTACTGTCCCTTGAATTCGACAGACTTCTGACAAGCAACATGATTTTTTCCTGAAGGCTTTAACATTTAAAAATGATGATGCAAGTAAACATAAGCCTGATGGAGGTGATGGCAGAGTCGGTTTTAGGGTATGCGCCTGGCTGACAGCCACACATCAGCAGTGTTGTGGATAAACCACCAGTCTAGAAAACGCGTCCACCTTCCTCAGTAACGAGGCAATAACATTTGTTTCCTTTTGTAAAACGGTCGGCTCTCACCAGATGAAGAGCATCACGCGCAGTGCAGGGACACTGTCCCTGCACAAGAAAATGACTAGTTTAGCAGTGTGGGTGTGCAGTTACCTGAGCACACACAGCCATGGCACCTGCACACAGGACCTTTCTCAAGAGCCAGGACGTTAATAAGATTTGGCGATAAAGCTGTGGAAGAGGAGAACGATATCAGTTTTATTAAGTTATTTTTAAGGCTCCCAGTTTACATGTCAACATTCACCCATGTGAGTGGGAAGACTTTCCCTACTAGTACTTGCAGAATCACATCGCGTCTCTTCATTTCCCCTTCCTTCTCTCCACTTCTCTGTGCTGTAGACACATTTGTGGATGCTCTAAGTGCAGAGTCATCAGGGCTGTGTATTAACTAAAGGTAAAAGTCTAAGGGGAAAGTGTGACACAGCCTTAGCAGTCCTTATGGCCTGAACCGTCTGCTTTCATTGTTTTAGGATCAGCGTTGTTAAAATTCATGGCAAGCCAACCTGGCACAGGCAGCTTCTGCCAGGATATGAGTTAGTTTCTGAATACATTTTTAAAAAGCCACATCCAGAAATATTTTAAGCTTTCATCACACGAAGCGGTGGTAGTTACTAACTTCAGAACGGGCAGGGTTACACCAGCAGGGCAGTTTCTGTTTCGGGATGAAGGGCACCTATACGCCTCCTTTCTGTGCTGCACTGCTTGCCTTGAGACTTCTCGTTAAGCATTACACCTCTGTCTCGAAAGGTGCTGAATTACACAGAGAATCTAAAGATAAGTTTTTGGTACTTTCCAAACTACAGCTATTTCCTCTGGTGAATTTCCCCCCATGAGATCAGTCAAGCTAAAACAGGATGTGGCTCAGAGAGATTAAAATTTGAAGTTTAACTTGATGGTAGAGCCACTCCACCAGTGCTGAGCATGGCAGGGCACTGTGTTACTATTTAAGGCAAATGATCATTTTGTATATCCAAGAAAAAAAGCTCATAAGGGACTATATTTAATTTGGGATTATTTTAACAAAATAATACTAAGGCATTGAGATTTTTAATGACATGGACTTCTTAGTACATTTAGAAATGGAATTTAGGCTCAGATACCAAGTGTTTTAAAGATTGTAATCCAAGTGCAAATAGTATTTCCAGGGCTGAGAATCTCATTTCAGAGAGATACCTGAGATAGGGATGTCTCGTTCCACGAAAACATATTTTCCACTTAGTGTAAAGTATCTGGAAATGTTTGCATGTGCTAGGAAACCCTGAAAAATTGGTAAAACACAGGAAGGAAACTTGTTAGCAAAAGAAGATGCAGTCCCCAGGAGATGCAGCACTTCTAGGAACTGGAGCCGAGTGCTCCAGGTCAAGATTCCTGCCTGTTCTAGCTCTGATATTAAGTAGTTCTTTAACTTCTATGCTATTACTTCTTTTCTGACTGAGCTACGGAGTAGCTGTGAGGTTTCATCAATTCATCTTCAAGATTAAAAAATAACCATGAAACATGACACTGTTATCCTCAGAAAACTTGACAGCTCTGCCACAATTCAGTCTCTTGTCTATAATAAAGTCTTGTGCAATGTTTTTGTTGTATCTGCCTGCGCCTACTACCACTTGTAGCTCTGCTTTGCTACAGTGATACCCTGAGGAGTTGGCCCAGCTCATGTTACAGGACATGGAAAGCTTCCCACTATCTTTCATAAGAGTTGGACTGTAATCCTCAAAGAGACATCAGGAATCAATTTTTTTTTCTTCATCCCCACTCTGCCTCCAGATTTTTTCCAGATCATATTCTCTGTAACACAGTATTATCCCCAGCTTCCTAGTAATTTTTTATTTTCTCCAAATAATAGACGTTCTGGAGCACCTTTTCAGCATTTGTCAGAAAAAAAGCACTCATAAAATGGACTCTCTATAGCATTTATCTCGTTTCAGTCACTCACTGAAGTGGTTGCACAATACAAGTCAAGGAATCACCCCGAAGAGAAGAGGCTAGAGAAAACTAAAGCGTTTGTCACAGAGGCCTTGATAGTTTCCTATAAACAAATACTACTTCAGAGTAGAACACCATTCAGAGACTACTGAGCCTGCCTCAGATTGTGGGCACCCTAACGAGGCAGACCTTCTCCTCTGCCTCAGGACAAACACAGGGTGCAGATGTGTGAAGCCGATGTGGACCAACAGCATCACCAGATCAAGCTCTGCTTTCTGCTGCAGCCCGTCTACATTAAGGGTTTGTGCTGGTACTTGTGGTTATGCTTCTGTTTCTCTTAACGTACACAGAGCCTGATCTAAACTGGAAAATTCTTAGCTGTTTATTTCCATTCTTAATGCTTTGGAGAGAACTCTGGGAATGGGAGCTGTGCCCGCCAGGAAGCCTGCCAAAACGCTCCCGCAAAGCTCTGGATGTAACATGAAAAAACAAGTTCAGATTCAACATCTTCTGACTATAAAACGTCTGGCAAAATATGGATATTCTATCAATAGCTCAGGTCACTCATACTGTGCGCTACAGAAACGTACACAATTATCAGAAATCTCTGAGTAGTTGAGCAGGACTAATTAGTGGAAACAGAAAAGGGAAACAACAGGTTTCTTTATCAATGTCTTCATTAATTCTCATTAATTCCAAGACTAGAGGGAAGAGTGAAGGCTAATGTAAATCTCCACTAAGCCTTTCAGAAGTGACTCATTTTGCTAATAAGAGGGGAAAAAAAAAATGTTAAGAAGATGTTCTTTTTACATGACAGAAGCAGAAAGAGACTGATTATGCACTAACTGGCATCTCTCTTCCACTGAGACCATAATTCACTTTGCTATTGCAGAGTGACTAATAGCACTGGGGTGATCTTTCCAGTGGTATTTCTCAGCGTGGTTCACAAACCTGAATAATTTCCACACTACCACTGACAACGTCTATTTGTACCTGTATTTTATGGGCAACAAACCCAGGGAACACAGAATTTTCAAGCATTTTATCCAAAGTTTCACAGGAGGAAAATGGTATTGTAAAGAAAACCAAAGTCCCCATCAAAACATGGCTGCAGAAAGAGACTCCTGAGTCTTCATAAATCAAGGTTAAATTAAGGAGGAATCTGAAGGAGAAAGGAAAATATATTTTAAACATAGGAGAAGCCTGAATGAAAAAGTTGGAAGTGGGAGAAAGCTGGCATAGAGAAAGCCAGTCGATATTCTGATCAGAGGCAAGAAGACTTAGTGCTTAAATTCCTGAATAGAAAGAGTCCTCTCATAAGGCCAAGTATCTTGGCAGCTTTGCCAGTGATGGGACTCCAAAAGCACATCATCACACACGAGTTCCCAGCAGCGTCCTTGGAATGCAGCCAAGAAAACAAACCTTGTAGCTCCACGTTGACCATCTGCATCACAAATTGGATGTCGAAAGCCCAAAGCAAGTGAATGGGGCACAAAGTGCTTAGGAGATGAATGCTTCCATCTGTTCAGGTTCAGTAACAATGGGTCATCCTGGAAGAAATCAAAGTACAGATCAGATTTGTGGTGCAATAGGTCAGAATTGTGCCAAGTTTTCACAAGCTACGGTTGTATTTTCTTTGTGGTAAGAGGGAAATCCAGCATTTTTAAATCTGGTGATCGAAAATCGCATCTAACACTTTTTTTAATTGTGAATATTTTGCTCCAAAGCCCAGGGACTGGCAGACCGGGCCCTGAAAAGCGTTTAGGGGCTGGGCTGCCCTCTCCCATCACCCGCCCTGCAGCCATTCAGAACTGGGCATGGAGATTGGCAGGACCACCGCGGACATGGGGCCGATGGACAGCAGATACACAGGAGTGTGGCTTTTGAAGAATTTGTTTTGAACTCTTGTAGGTTTAGACACGTTCCCCCACTTCTAGTATAAATCATGGATTCCTGTTAAATTACATCACAGATTAATTTGACCCCTCATATTTCCATGGAAAGTTTTTGATCCTAGCTTGTTTTTGAGATTCCTTACCAAATCTGAAGCTCAGATGATCCTGCCAGGCTTCTTCAGTGTCACATGGAAACTGTGAAATGGTGAAGTTATTCAACTTTGATAGGAAACCACAAAGAACACCAGGGACATAAAGAAGATTCCCCCATCAGCCTGGGTTGAGTAATCGTGCATAACCACAAGCTGGGCAAGTTTCATGGAGTATGACGTTTCAGCATGAAACTACATCTCTGACTATGTGTAGGTACTTGGTGTAGAAAAAACCCATATGCTGCCTTTTCATTCACTATGCACAAAGAGATTCACCCCAGGAATTGAAATCTCTGCCACAAATATACCTCCAGCTTTCTCTTGTCAGTGGGAGTACAGGCCTTTACAAGAGTCCTTGCACCCTGTTCTAAATCTCACCAAGCGAACGCTTTTTCTTGCATTGAAAGCTCTTAGTGAGAGCAAACACTGAACTCTGGGAACGATCACTGTGATTATCACCCAAGACGGTTCTCCCAAAGTCATTGTTGAACAAGTGTGAAGGATGTGTGGAGAAAGTTTAGTGAAAATCAGGACCAAAACACATCTCCTGACTTCCACTTTATAACTGTCTCTCTGGCTCACCCCCTGCCTTGCACCAAAAGCAACTGCAAACATTACTTAAACCAATTACTCAATACATACTACTGGAACGTAGCCCCACTGACTGGGGCTAGAAACAAAACACCTTTTGATATCGCATAGCCTGGTGACCCCAAACTTTTGGAATTATGCTGATGGTGGAAACTAATACCTGTTTCTACCTTGCTGCCAGAGCTCTCTAGGAGCTGACAGCAGTAGGCTTTCATGGAAAACTTTATGATTTGGGCAATGAAAATGATGGGTTCATGACATATTGCTTTTTATAAATAAATGAAGGAAAACTGGCTAATCAGACGCTGGCAGAGACAGACGATGCAGCCACGCAGCACATGCGAGGCTTCAGTTACAGCTGCAGTTTATGCCCCATCTGTTACCATCCCCAGCGTTTATGTCTGTGTGTTGTAAATCTCATTTCAGCAGGTTGGAACCGGCACAGTGAAATGTGAATCTCCTTCGGTGGGGATGTGCGAGATATTTATACAATATTTTCTCTTTAGAAAGAAATTTTCACATTTACTTTTTGCAATTCCGTTAAAGAAGTACTGTATCTCCAGATCCAGACATCCAATATAAAAGCACAGCTCCTCCAAAATAACTGCAACGACACTGATTTGCGTTAGCTGTGGATGAGCCCTGTGGCCTCCCAGTACGAACTGCAGGGAACATGGAATAGCCAGTGGAAAGAACGTGCTGCTGGGGTTACTCCTGTAAAGCCAAATGAGACAATGCATGTCCCTGACAGGGCTCCCTGAAACCCGCTTGCATTGTGCGAAACCTGGGCTTCTGAATCTCTTTCTTCTGGAGTACTTTTAGCTGGCACCAGGGGGGCTGCTGTCATAAAGAGAAAATGGATTTTCCATTGTAAACCCCAGGTTGGGTGGTTTAATACCTCAGCTGATTCAAAGTGCATCAAACATAACTTTTTGTTTGGTTACTTGCAAAAGAAATTGCCATATTAGCTGTCAAGTAGCAAATCTAGTCTGACCACAGCACCTTAGGAATAATCTGCATTTTGTGACTTCTAGCTATGAATATGGCCAAATATAACTATTTTATAAATAACCACCTGTGTGTAACCAGTATTTTCTGGGATAGAAAAGAAAGGGTTGGATATAGCAATCTTTACTTAAGATTTCTCTGCTATTGTTTTCTGAACTTGAGTGTTCTTTTTATGACAGTTGTGGTGTTTAATTCAGTTCAGTATTTTCCAGGAAATCAATTGCTGCTTAAACACGGATCCAAATTCCAAGTTCATTCAGAACCTGAAAAGCAAAATTTAACAGGAGGAATGGAATTTTGTAATGCCCCAGCGACTGGCAAAACCAAACTCTTAGTTCCCAGGAGAATAAAAGAGCCAAACCCAGATATTTCTCCTAATTAGAGGTGAAAACATTATTAAATATCTAAAAAATTGAAAGCATATGTAACTCCTATAAGGTGGTTTTTTACTGGAAAATAACTGATGGCCATGCCAAATTTCAGTGTGTTCCGATGTAAGAATTCAGCAGGAGATTGAGAACACATTTTGCTCAGAGACATGCACAAACACCACCATTTACACAGGCTGAAAGTCAGTCTCTGTAGGTAGGGTCAAGGGAGACAGCTCATGATGGATGGACACGAATTAGCGGCTCTCAGAGACAGAGTGATTTTTTTAAATTGTGAACTAATATTCACTCAAAAGGAAAAGCGGATTTCCTCAGTACGTTTTCACTCCTCTGCCACGCCCCTGCCAAAAATGAATCTACTGATCCCTGTCAGGAGATTCCACAACTCTTTGTCTGTGGAAATGGGAGTTTGAGATTATTTATGACAAAAGATTTTTGAACGTGAAAGAAATTTTACGAAGGACTCAACTCTAGGGTTTTGTATTGCTCCACCCAATGCAGGATCCACCTGCTGACTCAGAGGAGAGGCTGTGCCTACACTGAACGTTGTTGTTATACAAAGATAGAAAATAATTGTGGTGTGATATTCTGGCTTTACATTGCCCAAATACACTGAAACAACTCTGTGTGATGAAGCAAATGTTTCTCTTCCAGATGATTTCAGATTCCCAGTGTACCATCGTAACAAAATACAAACATTATGTGGTAACCTGGACTTGCATCCTACTTGCTCATGTAAGCAATTTTCTCTTTCGCCTGGTATTTAATATGGTAAGTTTTCAGGTCAATCAGGAAAGAATTACGACCGTCATGTAGAGGTACTGAGGTATTAAAAAGCAAGATTATTAACTTGCTACAGGGATTCAGCATTCCTCTTCTAAAATTTTAGGGTATTTCTAACTCCAAAACATTTTTGACAGAGCACTGGTCTAGCTAAGGCTACTGAGAGCTTGTGGCATATCCTGAAAGATTATAGACACAGAATCATTGCTGCCCTGCTAGTAAAACACTGGCCGGAGAACGGCACTGCTTGGCTTTCCTCCTGAATTCGTCACAGCAGTTTGACGCAGCACAGCAGCTTTCATGGCTGGGCCAAAAGAGTGCAAGTTTCATCTGTCACTCTGCATAATAGGGTGGAATTTGGTCTATTCAAGTCACTTACTAGCTTGGATCAATTAGATTAATTTCTGGTCGCAATGAAGCAAAGAGAGAAATCAGTTCGTTTTGAGACACTGTGCTATCTAAAGGTCAGTAAAATACAAATGGAAACTTACAGAAATACATATATATATTTTTTAAAGACCTAAAAGGCTTTCATAGTATTAACCCTTAGAATTGTTCTCAGGAATTCAACCAATTCAGGTCTTATGTTTCTGCCAAGAGTATTCAGGGAGGATCGCATTAGAATGGCATCTGGTGAGTTTTCTTATTCAAAGGCTGTTCTGGGAATTATATTAGAAAGGAATAAAAGTATAATGACCAAACGCATTTAATTGACTTTAACGGGTCCTGCTTTCAGAGATAATCTATGCACATCACTAGGAGCAACTCTGAAGTTCCCTTTGGAGGCTGGGTTGACTATGATATGCTGTTTTGTCAATAAATGACAATAAAAATCCCATTTATGCATGGCCCTTGACATCTCGCCAGAACGGACAGACGAGGCCCGTCATCTCTGTCCTAGGAGATGGGAGAGTAGATTTGGACTGAAGTACAGAGCTTTCTGGGTGAGTGCATTAATACGTAGGCAGAGCAGTAACCCCACGCAGAGGCTGCTGGCCTTCGGCAGACTCCAAAAGTGCAGCAGTTGAATGGATGTTTTTCTGGAATCCCTAAATAAAGCCATTAGCTGGCGATTCAAAGCCTGGAACATTTGGAGACTTGCACACCACGTATATAAACAACCAAGGAATAGAAAAACACTGTGTACCATTCACATATAAAACGACCTTTCTGATGTCCAGCATGGAAGTACAGAATGTGTTTTGAAATAATTTCCATTTCATAATACAGATGAGTCATCTGAGCAGTGGTTATTCCAAGAATTCCCATTTTTGCTGCCATTAATCCTGTGAGTTCCTTAGTACCTCAGAACTCCCCAAGTCACTAAGGTTAGCGTGGCTGCACATTTTAAAATCAATCCCATGTCATTTCCATCTTTTCCTGTCTTGCTAAGCAGATCTGGTGGAAATCTGCCCATGTAATTTGCATGTGTGAGACAGGTGAAGGCATAGATACACCTTCCCCCACATGGTTTTATGTGAAAGTCATGCCATGCCACACGAGGAAGGTAAGCCTACACTAGTTCATATACACATCTCCATATCACGCATGGCTAATGATCTATAAAAATGTACACATATAAAATACATATATGTAAAATATCAGTGATATAGTGGACAGATAATTCTGCAATTGGAGTTTATATCCAGTTGTTATGGGATACAGCATTATCTTCTTATGCTTCTTAGAAAAGTTTGGAGGGATTAAAAAAAAATAAAATACTCACAGAGACAAAATTAAAAATTGCATCATCTGTGACTATCTTCTTTCCACATATTAAACACTCTGGATCAAGGATGTTCCTAAGAGAGAGGGAAAACAGTAATTTTAAAGTTCTTGGACGTGCTGCTTTTGGGCAACTTTTCAATAAAAATAAAAATGCATGCAACTGTACTTTGTATCAAACTCTGCTTGCTTTTACTGGGAATGAAGCTGTTTTGTGCCAGGAGCTGTGAGAAGGAAATTTAGCCCTTCATCTGCCACCTCCCTGGAGGCAAGGCAAGCTTTTAAACTGTCAAAGTCAGTCATCAAAGGCCAAAGTAACATTCCTTGTAAATCTACCTAAGTTAAGCAGCCATTGATTCAGTCTACTGTGTCTTAAAATACCAATAATGAATGGCACATGCATTATTAAGGACGTTTTTTTAACAAGGAAGCAGAGCACACAAATACCATCAGTTAGTGTCAGAAATGGAAATGCAGGAATTCAGAGAAGCAGCACATAAGGAAAACCTGGGGAATAAAATCGTTTCCTTTACAGAGAGCATATGAAGTGGCTGCGTGTATTTACAAAGCTGTACAAACAGAACTGTATGACAGCAAAGATCATCCCTAGTAGCAGAATAAGACTCTTCCTACCTGTTTGACCTCCAGCTCCTTGGCCAGACCTGAGTGTAAGATGGCCACTGCAATGCAGAACAGCCACTAGCCATAAGTTTAGAGCCCCTTCAACAAAAGAGTTCTACAATCCTGGACAAACATCCCATCTGGGCACTGTACAGTTCTGTGTGAGCGACTGAGGAATACCGAAAATATTTACTATCGTTGTCTTGTATGACAGAATTACCTCAATAACCAGATGACACAGGACACACAGTAACTGTGCCCACAGGGCACCTGTGCTGGATTCTGCAGCAACGCTTTGCACAGAGGACAGATGGGTACGGAAGAAGCATTATCCGAGTGCTTCTCCATCGGTTCTTTGGAAGCATGTGAGCTACTCATGGCTCATGCACTGGTGCCTGACCCCAGATCTTCCCAACACAGAGGTGCTGTCCCGTGTTCTCTTGCGAAGAGAAACTGAAAACTTTAGTCTAAAGCCATCACTGTTTTTTGCTGTTATACTTGTAGTTAAACCACAGATGTTAAGATAGTCCTGAAGATTAAAAAAAAAAATTGTGAAAACACAAACCCAATCAACAGGAAAGATGAAAAAAGCAGCAGTTGGTATCTCTAATAGGCATCATTCCGTATGTTGCCCTAAACACAGAGAGTCAGGGGAGCTGCCTCAGAAATCCTGCTCTGGTAAACCGTCCTCCAGTGCCACAGGTTTGCAGGAGCAGAGGTTTCAAGACAAGAGACAAGCTGAATGTGTGCATGAGTGGAGATGACCTGCAAACCAGAGACTGCTACGGTCAGCTCCGAGGAGTTTCGAAACAGGTTGCCCCTCTACGGTTCTAGATTTTGTCTCATTGTTTTTCATTTCCCTAGTTTCTGTTCCTCAAATCCAGTTCATACAGGTTATATGAGTTTACATGTAGTTCCTCTGTGCTGCTACTGCCCGTATGTGCTACCAATACTTCTTAGCACTGCAGGATTTCTTCAAGCATCCTCAAGCATCCCTACCTGCACTCCTACACCCAAGTCTTCCTCTGCAAGACTGACAATTTGGAGGAATTCACAACGTTGTTAGCAGCACAACGTGCACAGTGGTAAGCAGCTTTTGAAGGGAGCTGACTGTATAAAATTAAACCATCGAGTAACCTAGTCTGCTGAAATACCATCACGTGTCTACATTAAAATCACAAACTCCAAGAAATCCTACAATGAAAACCTTTCCCGTGTCATAGAACCTCTTTTAACTTGTACCTGTTACCGGGTTTGTGATGCACTTGCCAGAAAATGCCCAGGTTAATTCAGAAGGATTTTGTTACACTTGAATTTCCTTATTTCTGTGGTTTTAAGCTGCACTTAGACTACATTATCCCTGCAAAAGGCAGGAAGCAGCACTGAAGTACATTTCCCATGCTGAGTTCTAAATATCACACTTCTCCATCGGCAGAAATGGGGTAATTATGTGATTCTGCCCCCTGACCTGTGGGTTGTGTTGCTGCTTACAGCCTCTCTTAGGTCCGAACTCCAGACTGATCAGAAAAGACTCGGCATCCTCTGCCCATACTTTATCACCCAGCCCTGCCTATGATACCAGCTCTGTCAAATCAGTTTGTCCAAGAATCTCAGAGACTGTGGGGTGGTTCCTGGCTTGCAGGTGAATTCCTTTGACAAGTACTTCAGGTGATACAAAGCAAATAATTTTGCCAGAGACATTAAATTAATATTACAGCACTACACATGCATGAAAATAGGGGTTTTTTTCCCCCATCCACTAGGAAATAAGATCAGCATTTTCAGTAGCTGAACTTTGGAAAAAACGTCTTTTAAAAGCTGGGGTTTTTTTCTGGGGGAAGTATAGCACTAACACTTACAGGACCTATACGAAAATGATGTTCTTGTGCTCCCTCTGCTGTTTCTGTCACAGTGGAAAACTGGGAGTGTCTCAAGAGCTGTGTGTATTCCTTCATACGCAGTAAGAGATACTCACGCCTAAATAAAAAGGGGATTTATTTCTCCTGGCAAAAGACTTTTCAAAAATAAAGCAGCGTGGTGTAAGAATTAAGGATAAAAAGCATTACCTAGCTGGAAAGCAAGCTTCTGTGCATGACACAATGCCACAGACATACCTGGGGGCTTTTAGTTAACATTAAAGCCTGTTCCATTAAGAATAGTTACACAATATAATTCCTCCTGAGTTCTGAATATTACTGTAATTTAAGTAATGCTATTGTTATTTACTATCACAATTGTTCAAACTATTTTCATCCAGACTGCAGGGTTAATATCCAAAACACGGTCTTTCTAAAATACAAGCAGCGAGCAACACACTAGTAGTTTTAAAGCAGTCTGTTTTCTCCGTGCCTCTGGATGACATACCAACACTATCTAGCAGAGACACACCAAAGGCAAAGACATCAGAAGCATTTCAAATGGGCTGACATATCTCATATATCAAATAATAATTAACAATGTCTGAAAAGAGGACTTACCAAACTGGTCAATGACTGAAATTCTTAGCACATCATCAGCAAGGGGAAACACTAGATTTAATCTCTCTCAGACTGGGATTCCCCTGGATCACATGCTTGTTTTTCGCTGTAGTAGGGTGACTGTTTTCTTTTTGATAACTGGTTTAACACTGTCTTCTTTTAACCCTCGACTAACATTTACATCAGTGTAAGGGGATTTTTCTCATATTAAGAGACTGAACCAGCTGCAAAAGGCTATAATTCCTGGTTCTGAAATCTAAAAATCAAGAAAATACGACATTTTCTTGATAATGGTTTTGCAGAGCAATACATCACAGACAGCTCCCTCTCTGTGAACATGCACATTACAAAATAGTTACTGTATTCTGAATATCGGTGTTAATAAAAATACCTTTCACAAAGGAGGAGCACATGCATTTTCCCCATCATAATGGGCCTGATCTGAAGATGACATATAAGCAAAATGACCGGCACTCTTCTATCTCACAGAAGCAGGGAAGACAAGGCAGCAGCATGCCAATATATGTAACAGATTGGGAAAAAAAAACTCTCGAGTAAACTAACACAGCCCTTAAGATCTTCCTAAGTTTGAGATGAGTAGAAAGTTATTGTGTGACTTCATTACTGGTAAAATACAAAGGGTTTTATGAAGATTTGCTTTGGGTTTGCAGCCTACCTATGCAGACTTCAGAAAAATGCTTTTTGTCTCATCAGACACACTGTTATGGCATGTCCAAATCATCCTGCTGGCTCCTCTCAAAAACATTCCTTAGAAAACACCATTGATCCTCCAAGTGTGCTACTGCCACTTCACAAATAAATGCCTGGGCACATGCAACAAACTGCGTGTGGTGATGGAAGTTCTCTCTTTCATACACAAATAAGATTTAAAAAAGCTTCTTATTGAATGTTTTACTTATCTGAAGAACTTTCCATGCCAAAAATACTTTGCAAATGAGAGTATCTTCAACACCTATAAGCATCGTTTCATAGCTGACATGTCACCAGGTATAGTTAAGGTCTTCCTGACTGTTTTTTAACTTCATAAATTCAGTTTATTCATTTATAGGAAGTAAAGCATTAAGTTGCACCTAGCAGTTTCATCCTACAGAATAGGAACGGCAAGTTTCCAACATGTTTCATTTCCCTTGCAGGAGCTGGGGGCGGTTGTTTGAGAGACACTGCCGTGTTTCAGCACACTGCGAATGGGAATGTTTGCATCTCAGACACAGACAAGGAGGAACTAATTTATTAAAACTCAGTAAAAATTTAAGCGTCTATTACTCCAGCCACACACTGAATGAGAAATGTCACTCAGCATCTTAAGATACCTGCCTGGATACTAGCCTGGGTGAAGAGAGCAGGGGTTTGTCGTCTGCAGGTCTAAGGGAACTAAAGAAGCACAAAGGGATGAGGAGTAGCTGGCTGCAGGATGGCTCTTGACATAATCTGGAAGAGCTTTAGGAGTTGCTTTCATCATTCCTACACTGCAGTACTTCAGTGAACTTGGAAAATGAACACCTAAAATAGTCACTAGAAAGGAACTGGGGCTGCACTAAGGTTTTTGTCCTAAATACCTGGTGCTAGGTTAGATAGTTTGGGATTTTTTTTTTTTCTTTTACATTTGCTTGGAAATTAAAGTTGTAACAAAATTACTTGATACATTATTTTATTTTTCCTTTTTTTTAATGAAGGAAGGGTTATATTTTAATAAGACATCAGATTTTAATGCTTCTAAGTGCACAAGACGGCACTTTTTATGTTTGTTTTTACAGTCAATCCACTTCATCTGACTGCAGATGTCTTTGCACCATTCCACATTATTCTCCCATCCAAGCTTAAAAACCATACTTTGAACATGACTATGTTATAAGAACAGGCTATGAAATAAAGCAAAGACCATTTCTCAAGATGAACTATTAATGAATGTTACATCCGGCTAAGTATTACTAAACACGTGACAATTTTTTTAATATGAGATTTGATCTATATTTTTAATTCAAAAATTCTCCAAGTAGATCAACAGCCACTGATGAGGAGATCCTCAGCAAAGTCTTCCATTGTATTTAAAAACTCCTGACAAAATGTACATGCTGTATTTGAAGGCCACCACTCAATCCAAGTGTGGGAGTCCAAAGGGTACTGGAATCTAAGACGACAACAGAAAATGATCATTTGCTGCTAAGATTTGGGGAGGAAAACGTCAAACAGAAAAAAAGTTACAATAAGAAATTGTTTGTTCATAATCCTGCTTTAAACGTACCCATCTGAGAACAAATTGTGTAATTACAGGTCTAACTAATACTTTAAACCAATTATATATTATGTAAGAATTTTTACACTTTCCCCTTCACAGCGTGCTTTAAGATTAAATCTCAGCATATTCTGACAGTAAATTACTTACTTGTAACTGTAACCAACGCTTATCTTTAAGGCTTCTTTTCCCATGATCAAATACTGCTCTCCTGGACTCAATTCCACATCTGCACAGCTCTTCTTTTTAACAAAGGTTATTTCATTGTTTTTTTGAGCAAAAGCCTGACCTGAAGTTGAATGTCAAGAATTGGAAAATGTCACAAAAAGAATTTCAAGTAATTCATATATTAGACAGAAAACAGCAAAATGTTCTACAGCCAAGGGATCTATTTGCCACTAGCCATACATATAACAGGAAACTTTGATGATATAAGTTTCTTGTAAAAGATTTTTAAAATTAAATCTGAATAAGCCTCATGCACATTAAATAACTTTCTATTATAGTAATTATAAGGACATATAGGGGGAAATGAGTGAATATCAGCTTGTACTCTAAATAAATTGTTAAATGGATTAAGAACAGGACACTCACCTCTTTTGTAGAGGTCCAGAAGAGTCGCAGAGTACTTTACAAAATAACCTTCTTCACTGCGAGATAAGATGCTCACTTTATAAACTGCAGAACAACACAAAGCAACCTTTCTGTTATTCCTCGTTCCTACCATACACACCAAAAGTGCTATGGATGCGGAGACGGCCCTTTCCAATACTCACTTCTGGGAAAGCGACGGCTATGGCTATATGCTGGAGGGCTAAGAAACATGAAGAAGTTCTGCCCATGCTTTCACCTGATAGACGCTCATCAGATCAGGCTCACTGGCACACTAATTCTGCTTATGTGACTTATTGAGCAGCAGGTACGGGCAGCACTTACTCTTCTCTGCTCCAGTATGTCTCCCTCATACATGTATGTCATTGTCACGCCTACTGAATTTTAATCATGGAAGATCCAATGGGAACAAAATGTTTTGCAGCAGTAGTAAACAAATGAACACTTCAGTCAGAGCATGAGAAATAGGTGATGGTGGTTCAAATATTACCATATGCAATGTCATTCTGGCACGCAGCTTTTCTCCTGGCATCAGCAGTTATGGACCGACCCAGTCGCTCTTGTACTTTACTACATTCAGCTATGTAGAGAAAGAAAAGCCAGTATTAGGACAACGTCATCACATGTCCTCAAATAAAACATCATGAACCGCCACCTGTATGAGGTAATCTGCTGTAACTGAGAAACCCTGTAATTATGGGATTGCAAACTGGAACAATGAATATTTAAAATTCAAAACAACCCCTGAACGTAATCCAGTCAGACATCCACGATCATATTGCACAGGGTTTGTTGATTTTCCTTTGAAATGTGAGATGTGGAGAGGACCACAGCTGTGTTCTTATGAGGGTTTCTCCTTTGTGTTTAGCGAGATTTTGTCCAAAGCACTACACGGCATTTTCCCACCAGGTGAAACAGGAAAACATCTTTCAAAAAGTTTACCTTCCATGCATTTGCATTCATCTCCTTCACACAATTTCACAAGTTTTTCATTTCCGTAGGGGTTATAAAGCACAGTGCACTTTTTATCTAGAAGATCCAAAAAGAACTAATAAAAACAAACAGAAAATCAAAGCCCAAGAAGTCAGCACTGAAACTTTGTGCGTCTAAAGTTACCTCAGCTTAAAATAACAAGGATTAAAAAGCTCTTGAAGAAGGAAAAACATAAGTCTTTAAGGAGGAATAAGGAGCTAAGAGACATATATGAATTTGAAGACACAGAACACATACCTGGTGCATGATACTCATATACAGTGAATGTGCCAGGATTTAGCATTCCAACCCGGAAAAGCTCACTTATGCGGAACCCAACACAGAGAAAATTATTAGCTGGCACCTATTTAAAAGACAGATGAATTAAGGAGCAATAAAGGAAACAGAACTATTCCAGAGAGTTAAAGTAGTGCTTACAGCTCTGAAAAGGGTAACGTACAGAGTCTATCTGAACAATAACATGCCCGTCTTTGATCTCATAATCTGCTATCAGCTGATCAACTCCACTTGCAAGCTGTAGGGGAGAAAAACAGAGAAAAATCTTTTATACAGATTAAACAATTTTTTATGATCTTGAAGGTTTTGTAATCTGTAGCTTTAACTTAATTCTGTGATGCAAACCGCCTTATTTTAGGGTTTCCTCTTTATAATATTCATAGCCTCAGTTTTATTTGCCTTCTTTTAAGGGAATTATCATTTTACTCATTACATGAAGGTAATAAAGAATTGAAGAGCCAATTGCCCTTAAAAGAACACTTGAGTATCCTATTTAAATTCTCTAAGTGTAACTCTAATTGCCTTTAACTAAACTTGATGCCTGTCAATAGGAGCTGGATGAACACAAACGCCACAGTTAAGATTCAGCTCACAAACTTTAGCCAGCTCCCAGCTCGGTGTGCACACTAACAGTGTTCCCTTTACAATCAGCAGACACAGCTCGTCCAGAGGCTGATTCCCAGCACCCTACCACAGGTGACACCCCCTTGCTACCCAGTCTTGTCTTTCCCCTAACAACAGGGGGAGCCTGGGTGTCCAACTTTAACTAGATGTCTAGCTTCTGACTCTATCAAAAATCCATCATCTAGACTGAAGGAGATTATTCTCATTAGTATTAGAAGGGTTTAGAAGCAATGAGGATATAATGATACAATGCTGCACTACTACTCCAACAGAGAAAGGCTGAAGAACAGCAAACATTATAGTTCTGTCAGAAAAACTTCTACTTACAGTAGATAAATCTTCTGTATTTGCTTCCAATCCACTAACCAAACCTATGTCCATCACAGCATGAGCAGACCCTGACTGTGGCTCTCTCGCACTGGGCCTGTACCTAAAACAGATTAAAAATAATATTAGTTAACAGAAAGTAAATGAAATCTTCACCTGTGATCCCAGTAAAAACTAAGGAAAATTTTATTTATTTAGACCACAGTAAACCCATAATGAAGCAAAATAGTCCAGATGAATAATTTCAGATTTATGCCAATACAATCCATAAAGAAGCTTTTCTTTATCCTTATGCTCCAGGAGAACCATACGTAAGTTAAACTCCCTCCCAAAGGAATCAGGAGCTTTGGCTCTAATTCTGTTTACACACATACACAGAACTGAAGAAACAGGAAGAAAAGAAGATCAGAAGACCAAGTGCAATTATTAACAAAGTAAACCATTTTGATTTCTTAAAGAATAAAAGATATTTAATATAAATACATCTGTTAATGTAACAGTAAAACAGTAACTAAGAAAACCCAAAATACCAGAAAGCCTTTGTAACATTCTTACATTAATTTCATTATGCATATACAGACCCACAGCACATTTACTTTGCACTGCTCCAATTCCTTAGCTTGTCAGCTGGGAATTCCACCTTTGCAAGGAGGAGCACTGGGCATTGGGAAGTCCAGGACACTTGGAACCAGCATTTAGTTAAATGCAAAATATTGGCTCAATCACTGGGGAAAGAAAAAACCAACGAACCAACAACCCCATCAGCTGTACTTACTTTGCACAGGCCTCTAAGCGCCCAAGGGGCTCACCATCATCTCCTCTGTAACCTCTGTCTATCAAATAGAGTCAAATAAGTCATTTTGTAAGTCTTCACAAGCAGCAAACCAAAAATCTCAAAGCATTTTTGTAACTGAAGATAATTCTTTAAGTTGTTTTGGTGGCTATTTTTATTGGAACTCACCGTCTAGCCACAAACAAGTATCATTATACTGCTTTTATAACAGAGCTGAAATGACAGCTTTAATGACTAACGTAGGTTATCGTGTACTTATGCTATTAAAGGTACTTCATGGCAAAAGCTCAGAATGTGCTTAAATACCCTGGTGTACCTGGACCAGAACACCCAGTACCTTGTAGAACTCAGAGTAAACCCCACCATCCCCCAACACACTTCTTTCTTCTGCCACAAGCTGGTATTCCTCACTCCTCTGACTGTAAAACCTCTTCCATAAATGAGCAAAAATGCACCTAACGGAAACACATTAAAAATCAACTTGATTCACAAAAAGGTAATAGTTTAAAGAAGGGCTAAAAAGGCTTCTAGCAATTTCTTTTCCAGTTTTGCATTTAGGAAGTGGTAGAATTTATTACCGTTTCATTCTTAATAAGAAACACTTTGTTAAACCAAGTAAGATGGGTTTTTTCCTTCCTGAGTAGTAATATTTAAAACCATATTAGCATTTTACCATTATCTCTCTTCGGAACAATCTTCAGTTCAAAGTTACATGAGTCCTCAGAAGTCCCGATTGTATTATATACTGTCCTCACCTACACAGGTAGAAATAAATCAGACAAAACAGAAGCAGGGAACAATCCTCAAAACTGACATAGAACTGTGAAAACTCGTAATATGGAGACTATAATACCAGTAAACCCGAGTCTACACAGCAAAACTGCTATCAACGAACTGGAGATGCCATCTCAAAACAATGGCTGCACGCTTACATTGACTGTAGCTACGCCCGTGCTGCTTCCAGTGCTCACGTATATGTCATCATCCAAAGGTACCTACAGGATTGATGTCAAACCAAAATTTGAAGTTAATAATGAAGACAGCATTATTAGCAACAATTCCCGTAAGACGATCAGCTTTTCTACATTTTAAATACATACTAAGGCCTGATGCTACAAACAGATTCTACAAAAAAACCTTCCTAGGAACAAGCTGAGATACTCAATTTAAATCAATATTCAAATCATTAAATTTAGCAGACAAACGGAGTCCTTATACATTTGCTATACCAATTTCCTACCCGTTTATTAAAAGAAAAATTGCTACTTTAGCAGGAATTTCAAACTTCAAATGATTATTTAATAAGTTGCAAAGAATTCTGCTTTCACTTTTCCTAATCAATACTGTTCACTCACAGGCATAATTCCTCCCACGAAATTGTCTTCGGTCAGTTTAAACACATGAAGGTCTCCGTGGTGTTTGTATGCCACCTTAACACTCATGTCCAAGTTCAGCCGTTGGACAAGAAGGGAATATTCAGTCAAGGCCTCAAGGGCATTAATTGTGTCCTGCCAGAAATCAATTATAAAGAATTAATTCCAGAAATTAAAAAGAAGTGAGAATGTATTTCAAAGCAATTCATTTTCTGCTACTTCAACATGATTACAAATACTGGTAACCATGGCTAGCTCACCAGCTCAGCAGTGTGCAGCACTACACTTAACATGGTGGTAATGTATTTAATCATAGACATATTGGTGCAATTTAAAGAGATAGGAGCAAGGACTAAAAAGGAAGCAAGCAAATAGCAATAAACAAACGCAGCATTCATCGCTTTCTTCACAGAAATTTAATAATTTTAAAAAGAGAGGTTGTGTGAATTGGAATATTCTAGATAGTACAACTAGTTGATGATGTTTAGAAATCTGGCAGCTTCCACTTGACTTTTAGTCTGTTGGTACTAACATGGTTTTTACACTGAAAACAGGCACACCATCTTACACCGCGTGCCATTTCTGGGGGCAACCAGAACAAACACCATGTCATGAAATTAAATACTCGTAAAAAACTTGGGAAAACAGTTTTCCTGCTCTGATTCTTTTCATTCAGTAGATCTGAAGTCAGTGGAAACAGCTGCAAATTTATGTTTCTAACAGATTCCATGAAAAGCAGTTGTGTTTCCCAGAGACAGAGAACATGGCAACAGAGTTGTTTGATGCTAATCCCAAACATGGAGGACTGAAGTTGTCAGTGGGATCATCTTCTGACATCACCCTCTTAAGACCCTCACATTTTGGTACTTGAGGAGACAGAACACAATCTTTAAAAGCTCACCTGAGTTGAATAAAACCCTCCACCATATCTCTGCTCTTCAGACAGCCATTTGATGATTGGATTAGCATAGCCTTTGTCCCCTCTTAGCAAAGTTGTAAGCAAGGCATATGCTGTAGTTTCCACCATTTGTGCAGTGACAGGGCTGGGAGCGTGTTGGTCTGCTGTTTTGAAAGTGTCTTTCCAAAACCGATAAATTGGAGGGTCACCTACAACAGCATAAGAGGAAGGTTTCAGATGGACACACAGCAACAGCGCTCTCCAGTCTACACAAGGTGAAGTGTTGTCTACTCAGGTCAAGAGGAAAAGGAAGAACTCACTGCATTTAACAGGAGATGAAGATATACTTCTCTTACACTAGTACCTCTGACATTTATACTAGAAATTGATGATAAACAGACCTGAGGCAAAGTATCTGATGCATATTTGAGTATTGCTGGTCCTGAACAGTGACAGAGTGGCCAAACACATAGAATACAAAGTCTATTTTCATTTAAAGCCACTTTCAACAGACAGGACAAAGCTTTTCCATTCCAGTAGAAATTGTTACCTGGCAGAGAGCAGTTTGAGTCCCTTGCCTGTGACAAAACACACTAAAAAGGAAAGGCTTTTACTAGAGACTACAAAGTCCCTCATCTATCAGTGAGGCATTAAGAAAAAAACTGAACACAACAGAAGTGACGACAGTGTCAGAGATCGTGAAGAATCCCAGTCTGAGCCAAAGGAAGACAGTGGATACATGGTAAGGAAGAGGAGGCAGACAGCAGCAATCCTCCATGGACAGCTGCACAAAAGGCAAGTCTAGAGACAGACAAACGTGATTGCATGGGGACAGACAGACACTGCGCTGATGTACGTACTGCTGATGAAACTGTACCGCTGCCAAGCTGGAAGCAGGATTCAATCTAGCAAAAATATTTGGCTTCACAAGACTAAAATTCACTTATGCCAAAGCAGCATCACTGAAATTCACTCTCCAGGTAGTGCCATCACATTAGAGAACTTAAAAATACTAGAAGAACGGCCTACCTGCGAGCCAACTACAGTGCAGACAGAGAATTTAGTAATACCTATGACAGACGCTTCCTTCTTCAGTGCAGAGAATGTCGATCGTGCAGAGTGGTGGTTCACATCCACAAGAGCTAAAGCATACGAAGTTATTGCCATGGTAAAGGGGCTTTGAGCCGACTGCACGTTTTTCATCAAATAATCTGCTGCTTTATTTTTAGCGTCATGGATTTTCTGAAAAGATGAACAGGCCACAGCTGACATGTATTAGACTCATGTTTAAAGAAACTCATCTGTCAGACAATACAGGTACACAGAGGAGCTTCTCCAATATATCTTACAATAAAGTGATCCAGAATTTCTGTATTGTTCTTTTACTGATTTTGAAAGACAAAGACTAACAAAGCAAATACATCCTAATCTTTGAAATTGAAAAACGCCTCTTGATTTCTTTCAACAAATGTTAAAGAAAATGGAAGAAATTAGAAGCCTAGAACACGACCAGTGGCAGAAATAAAAATATTATTTACCTGAGTAGGACATATTTTAATTGACTTCTCAATTCCGATAACAGAAAATGCTGTGAGATACAAAGTTTTTTCTTTAGCTTCTCTAGGTAATGTACCCTACAAAATCAAGTATGTAAATATTATTTAAAAGAAACAATAGTTAATTTAAATAAACAGAACTACAGTTCTATTCTACAGCTTAGGTGAGAAAACACATAGAAATTCCTGCATGAAATATCAGTTTGGTTTAACCTTAAAAAAATATTGACTCTTGAAAGTAACAGCTTATTTGTAAAAAAGAGACCAAAATATGTAAAGTTATTGGCAAGCCAGGACTATTATATTGTAAAATCAAGCTGCATAATATTTTCTAAATATTAAGAAGTGTCAAGCAGCTACTTTTAGTGGGAAAACAGAAAGGTTTGCAAGATTGTGCTCTTCTTTAAATGAATTTAGAAAAAGGCAAATCTAGCAAAATTGTCTTGAACGGATGTTCGGTGAAACGCAGCCTTAACCATCCTGCAGGCCGAAACCACTTCACCTCCTGCTGACTTCACCTTTTATTGTATGCACACAGAAAACATTTGGTTTTCATACCTGTAGCTTCACTGGTTGGTAGTTTGAAAATTCATTGAATGACCCATCTGGCATTTGACAGTTTTCAGTTAACCACAGAAGCGAATTACAAACAGATATTTGATCGAGATTTATATATTGATTAACTTGTCCGAGAATCCTTAAAGCAAAAGCTGTCAACCTGCCAAGGAAATCAAACAGATTGTGTTTGTTGGGGGCAGCAGGTAGCCCACATCGCTCGAGGTTTGACACCATTTGCGCTATTTGTGATTCAGGTATGCTACACCCTCCCCCAGGACAATGCAATATCACAGATTCATTCTCAATCTAACTTAACGAACGGGCAGTAATGACCTAATTTTAAACTAGGATCAGTTTCCATGTTTCAGGATATGAACTCATTACAGCCCCAAAGGATTGTTTTTTCATGCGCACAGAACTTATGGAAGATGCCTTTGAAGCATCTTATTCCTCCCTTCTATAAGCCAACTGCACTTGCCATTCCGAAAGGAAGACAGTGACTGTGTATTTTGCCCGACTTTCAACAGCCGATTCTATCTTCCATCAACAGCATTACTCTTCCTGCTTGATAGCCTTTAAATATCCTATCTGTGCGAACAAGAGGTGTGATTATTTTGCTCTCACTCATGTCCCTGCACTTAGCTTTCCTTCTCCAAACTTGGGGTGCGAACTTTGCCTGAGCTTATGACTGCTGCAGGGAACCAAGGTGTACATAGTCCTCCCAAAATATCAAGCCCAAAGCAGAGGTTTCAGAACTGAGCAAAATCCTACAAATTATCTCAGGTATGTCTGCTCCTAACCAACGGCCCAGCTCAGTTATAATGGTGTGAACTAAGGACATAAACAAAAGATGAGCAAGTGAAAGCAAGAAATCAAATGGGATTATTCAAAGTTGCAAGCACCGTTTAAATCTACCATCAAGCTTACCTCTCATGCTTACTAGAAAGAATCACCCTTTAAAAATAAGTTACAATATGAAAGCAAAGGAGCGAACCAAGCCTCTTCCATCTATTCTAATCAAAATCCCTTTAACTCACCATGTGCTAGCTTGCCCATTCTTCCACATGCTATAGGAGAAGTCAGAATTTCGGAATGATGAGATGCTCACAATTCCTAAGGGACAGATGAAGCACAAAATAAGTCATGAAAAGAGATTGATATTATAATTGTATTTGCTTACTTGGATATATTATCTTTCTCATTCAGCAAAGTTTATGCACCTCTACAACTCCAAAGCAAGAGAAAAAGCCGTATTTTACTACCTTCTTTCATGTTCCTCCTCATTTGAGTTCTTGAAGTTAAGGTTTCAGGACCCAGTAACTGCCAGTTATTTGACTCTTCCAGGTAGCGAAACACATAAAACACTGGGACAATACTCATAAACTCTGCCTCTGCACTGCCCCTTGGCAGATGAGTAAGCATCTTAAGACCATCAGGACTGAGGACTGTAGCAAACACTTCACCCATAAGATGTCCTTGAAAGAAAAAACCAGAATGCATTTATACCAGAGATCATGAAAGTGAATCCAAGGGCAGAACTGGACTGATACTTGTAAGCTGTCATTCTATATGAAGTATTTAAAATTCTACACAAAAAGGTGATTTGCAAAGCCTTTTCTCAAAGGAAGGAGAACCTAGGAATAAATTCAGATGACTTTAAACAAAGGAATATGAAATAGGAGAAAAAGAACATATACACAGAAAGGACATGTGCAGTAGAATAAGTTTCAATTCAATTTACCTTTCACACTGACACTTCTATCAACTGTTGTTTTAGGGACCAGATTTAGTGGGACTTTGTATCGAAACTCTTGTCGTCTCTTGAGTGAACCTGTAATTGAAAATGTGTATGTATCACACTGCACAGTCTACTCCATGGAAGACTCAGAGGTAATAGCCAGAATTAAAGGTTACAGCTGTCTAAGAAGTCAGCAACAAAAATGCCTACATTAATGTGAAAACTAGAAATATGCCCTAAGGGACATGTAAACAATATCGACCTTTGAAAAAGAACAGATGCAAACACTTTAATCCTTCTTTTGCCTTTTTTGTTAAGAAAAAAATCTGATCCGGACCTAAACTTTATGGTTTCAGATTCATGTCTGGTTAAATAAGCACACGTTCTGTTTTCATTAATAAAGCACCTGCTAACTGGTTTTCATGTACGCTGAGAACAGCTTAGTGTTGTATCACAGTGAGGGCCAGGTACAAAGGTTCCATTAAGCAATGAATCCGAGTATTTTTTTGAAAGACGACTATTTTGAGATGGATCTATCAGTCAACAAAAGGACAGGAAATCCTTGGAAGGGACATACGAAGAATATTTCAGGAAGGAGAAATTCCGATTTTTTCACATTACAGAAAACTTGATCATCATGAATCAACAATATGAAAAAATAAACAAAGACATATATGATCAATTCTCCTACCATAAACACCCTGTGGATCCAAAGTGAAACCTGCATGAAGTTCTTTCTTAACACCTTCTGGCTGCAATTAAGAGGAAAGAAGTAGAAAATGAAGAAATTTTTGCTTAATCAAATACATTAGCTGAAAGAACAGTTTAAAACCATAGTATTTTTGCCTTCCACACCCTTCTCTGTAGTTGAGCTTTACCTAATGGTTCTGTTCTATGTACATTTAAGCTAATGTTCTATCTCCCAAAACTCTTGAGAAAACTTAACATGAGATTTAAATAAAGGCTTAAGAAAGTGTAAAATTACAAAGAGGTGTCTTTCAGTGAAGCATGATTAAGCAGTTGAAAATCTGAACCAAATAACTTGGAATACAGGATTCTCCTTGCTTCAGTTATAATCTATTTCTATATATCATCTGTCTGACAATTCTTATAATCAAGGTTTAAAAGCGTGCAGACTCAAATACTCAGTCATGCATTTTTCCACTGCATGCACCTCAGTGAATTCAGTGACATCATGTGATATTTTGGATATTTTTTTGATATTTTGGATTCTGATAATACTAAAATAAATCAATATTATATATTGATTTAATATATTTTTATTTCTTGTGACTGAATCAATATGAAATTCAAACCACTACAAACATTTTTTTTTTTTTTTCTTACCATCACACGTAAAGTTTTCACCACAATTTCACTGTTCCCGGCTGTCAGCAGTGTGAAGTTGACAGTGTGCAGCCCTAACTCCAAAGGCAGGATTCTGAATGCAACTGGTGACGAAGAACCGCCACCTAGAGTCTTAAAATTACAACTGCGCATCCTCGAGCCAGTAGCTGCAGTATCTCCAAAAGAACAGATTCCGTTTCCAGCTGATATTTTAACACAGAACTGAAATATTGGAAGATTTTAAATGTTTCACCTCCATGACAGATACAACACCAGAGAAATATTAAAGCCATTGAAATACTCTAATGAGCATTTTATTCCTATACTGCTACTTCCCTGTTTACAAGTGTTACTACTACCTTTGGAATTACTATTACTTGCCCTAGAGACACACTAAAAAATGTTCATTAGCAACACCAGGGAACCACCATACCAGGCTTCGCACACATACCTGCTTCAGACACGTTCCTTGGCAAACCTTACTCAAATGTTTTCAATTATAATTTTGCACTTCTCTTTCATGTATTTCCTTTATAGTCCTTTTAGATTAAACCTCTAGACAATGTGATCTGTGAGCTCCAGAGCAAGTCATTCAAAAAATCCCATCACTTCCTGATGCTGTGTCCAAACAGGTGGAATAGAAAAATTGTATTTTAACTGTCATGAGGCAAAGTTGCTAAGCAAGAGCATGACAACATTGCAATCAGGGGAATGGCTGGAAATTAAACAATTAATGATTGGATTTCATTGTTACATAGTTACGTAGAGCACACACAACACTAGCTGAAGGACTGGTGAAATCTGATTCAAGGATGTGTTTATACTGGAAGCTCGCAGGGGAAAAGCTTTTTTAGTTTATGATGCCAATCTTTCCATAGAACTCACTAAGACCACAAATTACCTTAATTGCAGAAGCTCTATGGTTATAAACTGATCCTTTTAACTCAATTTGTTCTCCTCGCACCACAGAGTACGGAACATAAACGCTCAGGAAGATATCTTTGACAACTTGCACTTCCAGTGGTGCAGCAACACATATACCTGAGGGGGAAAAAAAAATAAAGCAGCAGACTATCTTACCCACCCTTCCAATAAGGAAGTTTGAAAAAGTCTTCACATACCAGCTTTACTTTGGATGTAGTATTTTGCAATATGGACTTTGAAATTTCCAATTTTTTTTAAAAGTGACCAGGCTCTTGCTTCCTGTTCCAAGCTGCTGCCTCCCACTCTTCACACACACTTGCTGACATACCAGTCCTTGGAAAGCAGCAGCAGCCCGAAAGTGAGACAGAAATTTTCTGTTTGGACTACCATTATGTCTCGGAAATATGTTTCTTCCTCTCAAGTCCCTGTGCTATTGATAGCAGGACACTGCGAAGTTGTGCCAGGGAAGAGTGACTCACTATTTGTTCTTATATTCTTATATCAGTTATCATGGGCTGCTGTCAAACACAAGACAGGCTTTGCTTTCCCAGCCACGAACATTCATAACAAGAAATGGAGTAATTTCCTCTCCCTAAAATATGTATTTTGATGTTTTCTTCTTATCGACCAGAAAATGAACATTTTAGAACATACATGTCAACTGCAATGAGGGGTTCAGCAAAACACCAATGGAGAAGCCCCCTAATTCTTTAGCTACAACTTAATTAGGTTGCAGCACCTACCTTTATCCGAAACGCCAACACCTTGTACTTCCCAGGTAGTCAGTGAATCGGGCAAGGTGACAGACAAAGTCTTGGACCTGTGTTGAGAAGTGTTAGTCCACTTATCCAGTCTGGCCATCTGTTAACACCCACAGCTAATCAACACAAAGAGAGTACTGGCACAGAGCAATTCCTGTAGCTGAGTGAGCCTCAGGTAAGACAAGAGGTGAGAGCATGTTTAGAAAACAGCACTTGGGGATTTGTTTGAATAAACTTGTGTTTAGCAAGGTCAAAAGCGGAAGGGAAAGTGACTCAACAATCCAGGTGCCAGACAGCACATCTTGCACTGTGGGAAACATGGCAGGAATGGTTGGTTCGACTATGGCTGCGTTTTAGCACACATCTCGGGTACAACTAAGGCTACCCAGCTTGCCTCAATTTTAGCATTTACTTTCTATAAAACTGATGACTAAGTCAAAAGTTGGTAACTGATTTAAGAACAGTAGTACCTTGGAGAAACTTGGTGAACCTCCCATAACCAGCTTTCTGGGAAGTAGCTACGAACTTGTGCCTCATCCAGTTCCAAGAAAGTCTCAAAATCTGAAGAACATAAATAAAGTAAGTAAAAAACCCAAATGACCAAACCACCTGCTAACGGCCTTCCACCAAAGGCTTCAAAACTACTATCCTTTTCTTTTGTGACACTGTACTCTCCTTCCTTGCCTCAGGTTAGTCCTGATACAAGAAAAAAGGTATCTGAATACCCTCAATCACAAGACTGAGTTAATCCCACCTCATCTATTGACACATGTGAATACCCATCCAATATCCAGACAGGTTAACTGGTTCACAAGCAATTTTAAGGAGATAATAGGAGACAAGGAATTCCACTCTCCCACTGATTTTTCTGGAACAACCCTGACAGGTAATAGGGAGGAGTTAATAGATGAACAAAGCTGTCACCTCTATATTTACCCATATTGTGCTGGAAGTTTTTCATCACATGTCCACGGAGGAGTTAAAGCTCTCATACTTACGCATTCTCGCCAGTATTAGAAGCTTATTAGGCTCCTCCTGCCGCAGTTTGTTTGCATATTCACAGCAATCTCTAAAGGCAGAAATGCACTTTTTATTACTCTGGATTCGCTGAGCTCTATCGCTGCAAGTCTCCGAGACTGGATATGCTTTCACTCCAGCCATGCAGCATTTTCGAATTTCTGGATGTTTGTATTTGGATGCTGAAACAATAATAAAATAATTCCCTTTCTTCAGATGAAGTTTTTATTTCCAAATGCAACTTAACTCATAAACCTGATTGTGTTTTTAAAATGTGCAGAATTTCAGTGAAGGTACAGATTTGAGGATAAACATAAACTTGTCATTTTCCAAAAGCTAGTGCCACACACTTAATCATTACTATTAAAAATGAGATAACAGGAGTTGTATTACATTTTAGGATTTAACAGTCAAAGGTTCTTCTGCCATGCTTGGGCCCTGGCAGCTGGGCACTGGGAGACTGCCAAATGTAGTACCACAAGTTTTCAGGCTATTTCTCTTCAGGACAAGAGAAGATCTGAAATAGACGCCCTATTTTCAATGTGTACTTAATTTGTGCTGACTTCAAATCCAGCATATGGCGAAGGGGCATACAAATGGGGTCCTCTCTAGTCACCTTCCTTATTTGCCCACCTCTCTCTCCACTACATGAAGTTAATAACAATAATTAGAAGTAGTAAGAAAATCACATCCAATGGATGTGAATTTTTTTTTATAATTATATACTTTAAAAGATTTTTGTTTTAAACACCTTCTTTCTCTATCTGCTCCTTGAAGTTAGACCGTTTCGTTCTTAAAACTTCATTGCAAGTTTCACCTGTTCAAAAAAAAAAAAGTGCAAAAGACATGACCTTTTTCGTAATAGCATAGTCCACTTAAAAATAATTCCGTAACATCACATTCCAAATTTGGGAGAGTTTTTCTGTTTACTATTTTAATGGCATTAAAGTACTTTCATTTCAATTACCATAACTGATCCACAAGTCACGATGTTTTCCTCCTTCAGAAATCATAAGTATATGCATTCCCTCTTAATTTAATTACATCCCAGTGTAATAACCAAGAGTCACAATAGAATATTTCTGAAAAGAAAATGCACAATTTCATGCTTAAATCCAAAGAATATACCTGCTTCATTTGAATCATCAGCGTTTGCATTAGTTAAAAATGTAAGCCCAGCCATTCGGAACACATCAACGTTGTTCCGTCCTCCTCCAGCACCACAGCCGAGGTCACTCTTTTCCAAATATAGCATTATCTGAGGAAAAACCACAGCAGAAGCTAACTAAAATGTGGAATATATCAGTACACATTGAAGAAATAACCTGAGAAGATTATAGCCAGAAGCGAGAAAGAGAATGTAGCCTCCACAGCTCGATCAAGGGGCTCTCTAACACTGCAACCTATTTTTGGCCAAGTCTGAAGGATTCTGATGAGATGGTTCAGATCTGTCTTTAAAACCACAACTTACTTTTACTGGAAATCAAAATATTGTAAATTAAGTCCTTGTATAACTTTGAACTGTCAGATTTAAACCAGCAATTTTTATTCTGGATTGAATTGTTCTCCTGCCTATTGTCAGGCTTACTGAACGCAGGACACGTAACAGCTAACTGAACAGGAACATGAAACACACAGCAACTCGTTTTGCTTCTGTGGCTACTACTTAACTTTTTCCAGTGCTCCCTTTCCTCTTCCTGTGACTCCATATAATGCCTTGTCAATAGATGACAACGCAACTAAGGAACTGAACTGTGTTTTCAGGTTAAGCGACACAGTTTCTGCTGGATTCAGTGTCTCTTTGCTTGATTGCAGCTTAATCTATAAATTGAAAACAAATATTGGTAATTTTAAAAGCACATTGTTCCAAAATAAATCCATCTGAAGGTAGACACTCTAGTAAGTTGAGGAAGTGTTAAATGAACATGTGTAACTTCACTAAAATCCAACCATAAAATGAATGCACACCCACAAATTTTAGTGCTTATTTTGCTACTCACATTGAGACTATTCCCACATTTCTGTTCCACGTTCAGCCAAACCGAATCAGCTACTAACTCAGCAGTTTCTTCTCCCGTGACTATGTAATAAACAAGAAGACGTGCTGAGGGGACCATTTCTTGGGTTATCCGAAAAGTTAGATGTTCATATTCCAGATCCTTAATTCTCTTCTGAGTTCCAAAGCTTACTATCTTCCCTTTTGACATGATCTAGAGTAGAAAAATTATGGAGAACAGAAAAGTCAAATGATATATTTAATATGTTTCTTAGGTGTAATAATTACATGCATTTAGATATAACTCGACACACACAAAAATGCATTTGGGACCAGTGGGTCTGGCTCAAAGGAAGGCAGCTCTCTCCCTCATCCCCTAAAAAGAAGTGCTGTCTCTGCCCATCCTTCTCTTCTGCTGTATTTCAACTCCTGAAATGGCTCTGGAGACCAGCACTACTTGTTCTTAACCCCAGTCTATGTCAGATAAGAATTCAGAACAATGGAGACTTAATACCTCACTGAAACGTGAGACTGTTGACCAGATTTTTCTGTAAGACTGACAGGTTGTATAAGGAAGGAGCAGTTGCCTGAGCTGTACATATTCTAAGCTGAGGAGAGTTCCTGAGTGTTGAGGTTTTTCACCTACAGCCGTATATATTAAATCAATTCAATATCTTATGAGGAAACATCTGTCACTTACCAAATAGCTGTAGTGATGAATTTTATGAATATACAGACTACGTGGATACACATTAATATTTATTAAATCTCCAACTTGTAGTACTTTGTGGTTTGAAGCCCAGTCGATATATAGATAACTTTGACTTAATGATGAATACGCTTTTGCTTCATAGGTTTTACTTGCTTGTTTTTCATCTGAAAGATGTGGATCTGCAGTTTTTACCTGAAAAGATAATAAAATGTCTGAATTTTTTTTAGTAATGGAGAAAACAAAACCCATGTGTCCTGACTTCTGAATAGTTTAAGTACAGAATGATACTTAAGAAAACAAATAATTATGATATTAAAAGCATTCTGCAACATATTATTCAGAGGGATTAATAAAATAAAAGCCAACTCAAGACTTCCATGTTTTCTTTAACAAAAAGATCTATAAATATCGAGTCAAATGTAAAATGGTAGTTTAGAAGCACGTCCATAAATAGACCAGCAAAGGTTAGTGATAGCCTCTCTATATAGTGAGGGAAGAGCTGAGAGATTTGTTTTCATGCAATTAATTTAGATTTTTTTGTTTAATAATTATTATGCAATAAATATCTGACAAACCAGGATATTTTGTTTCAGAACAATTTAATAAAGACTTTAGAGACGTCATGTTTCATTATAGCACCTGCATGCCATAACTGATTATTCCTGAGAGTCTCTAAGTTTATAAACTCGAGTGTAAAACCTGCCCATTACTGTTGTACATTCGCAAAAGCACAGAATTAAACCCTTAAGAAATAAATTCACAGAACGATGTAACTCACTTGAAACTCCAATGTTTTGCTATCAGATGGGATATTGACCACAAACAAAGCAGTTCCATCACTCCTGCTTGTTGGTCTTCTCCCAGATTCTGAACCCTCCGATATCAACTTGGTCTCCTCCATTTGCTCACTAATGGATTTTGCAGTGACAGTGATAGGGACATTTCCAACAAACTGATCCACTGTATCTTTCACCTGCACCTGTTTCTCAGAACAAATGATATTTATTATGTGAACAGTGACCTTTTCACAGAGAAAACTTTCAAGCTGCTAAGCTGCTTCTATAAGAACAAGTTAAAAACCCAGTAAAAGGTCAATGGAAATTAAAAGCGCTTTAAGACCTACGGTAAAATATACAAAAAAGAATAAGGCTTCTGAATCCTGGGGTTTACGTTGTCATGTGCAACAATACAGCTTCTGTAACTAACCTTAATGAAGAAGGGAAGTCCGGGCTTCACAAAGAGCGGAGTAGCAATCAGACTCACTTTGTAAGGAGATACAGCAAATCTGACTCCAGCAAACTCTGCTTCGCCACTGAGGCCACCTACCAAAACATGATGTCCCTTTTAACAACCACATCCTAGAGCCTGTGTTTCCTCCACCTGCCTTCAAAGAGCAGCACAACCTGACTGTTATAGTGAAGTCCTCCCACTGAAAGAGTCAATTCCTACCACTGTTGGGAAAACAAATAGTAAAAAAATGCAAACATTTAATCTCTAAACATTTTTTACAGTGACAGATGGGCTTCTCTTTCTTGTAAGTTTTTGGAAGAAGGACTTCTGAATACTGACAAAAGTCTGAATCTAGGAAAGTTATCCATATAATTTTGTTTTCTAGTTCTGTTTAGATTTGCAGATATGTAAAAAAGAAAAATCAATTAGAAACCAACTTACCCGCATTCTCCAACACTGATGCCACAATATATAAATATGACCCATCCAATTCTTCTAGACTCTGAAGCCCTATGAAACTCACTGCTTGCTTACTGTTAAAATTGATCTCAGCAACTCCATTTTCAATCTGGAAATGAAACATAGATCATTACTTTACAGTCAATAATTTAGAAATAATATATAGATACACTATAGGCAAATTCTAACTTCAGCACGTTTCTGTTCATTGTTTTCAGAGGAAATCAAAGGTGGAGATGTTTTAATGAAGAAGAATTCTTCATTCCCTAAAAGCACTGATAATTAATCAACCAATGGCACACACTGCAAAGTCTGCACACAGACCCAATGAGAGGCAGGAATAACACGGAGATACCTGCACTAAATGAGGAAAGATAATGCCTTTTATAAATCTTCAATGGCTGAATCGAGGAGGGCAGACTAAATGAGGGAGGGATAATTGATGGAGAACAGACTCCCCATAATACATCAATATAATTTTGATCTGTTTGTCCCCATTTGATTTCTTTCATTTATTCTGTAACAGCATAGAAGCTATTTCACAGAAATTTCAACCACATTGTTTGCTCAGGTGGGTAACTGAACCAGATTGAAATTACATTGTCTCAGATGCTGTCTCTGAGTTTCATTTTGAAGCGCTTTTCTATCACCTCGAGGACCACATTACAGAGGAAAAGTTGACACTGAATGAGCTGTTGACATGAACTAGGAGATGGGACCTATTCCCAATGAATTGAATGGGAAAACTTCCATCCTGAACAAAGCATATGAAGTCTATACGAACTAGGCTTGCTGCTTCTTACCCTAGTTACATGCATTGCGTGAGGCAGCATCCTTTTCCCAGTTTCTTCAATTATTCCAAAACGAAGAAAAACATCAGCACTTGCAAGCTTTTTGTTATAAAAATAGCTGAGAAGAAAACAACAATATAAATGCTTTTAAGATTCCTTTAATGGCTGCAACAAAGCATTTGTTTTTGAAGGACAGTAATTTCCTTGGCAAGAGATAGAAAATGTCTGTGTAGCTTTAAACACTTCTGATGAAAAATAACCACTTTGTAAGGATTTTAACAAGGGTCACTTAGTCCTCTTAGAGATCAGAAAGGACTGTGACGATAGGGCTTCTTGAGGAAGTAAAAGAGCGAACTTCTGGACACAGGAGCCTCATTCTTCAGGGAAAGAAGAAGAAGATACACACATATTTAGAGATCCAAGCCAAATTTCCTTACCTGGCTTTCACAGCAATCTTGAAGTTCTCAAACTTATCAGCACTAATAAACTTACTTTCTGGCTCTATGACGATGGAAAAGCTTGGCATTGCTGAAAATGAAGTAGAAAAGAGAGCCACTTAGATGTGTGTTCATACATTAAGCCACAGGTACTCAGGAAAACACCTCTCTAAAGCCATCAGTCACGTTGGTTTCATGTGATTTGAATTACAATATCAAATACAAATGCAGCTGTCGGCTTGTCCACACTGAAACCCAAGTTCTAAAGCTCTGAGTTATCTGCAGTTCCCCCGGCTCCACATTTTATATCACTGCACCTATGTCAAGACAACCCAGCATACTAAAGAATAACTATTTAGAGCACATTGTTTTAATACAGTCTTACACTGATACGGCTGATTAGCCCGCACTGACATTGCCACTCGGCCTTAGGCTCATCCCACCACTGGGTATAAGGAGGTCAGCATTACCCCAGGCATTTCTGCACTTGCTGCCGCTGTGTTGTACAGCTCTCCTCTACAAATTTCACTGAAAACACATATAAAAATGAAGGTTCCCAGTATGGGCACACCTTACCATATTCCTTAACTTCAAATTTGGCAACAGCCGAGGTTACAAAATTCTTCTTATACTTGGCTTCAATCTTCCAAATTCCATACCTACGAAATGTCAGCAGTCAATCATTTCTTAAGATGAAAATTAATACTGAAGACAAAAACTAATATTTCTGCTTAACAATATTTCATTATAATAATTACTTAGAGACCAATTCTGCACCAAGTTTTTGCACACGTTCAATGACCACTTTGAGAGGATGCTGCTTTGATATTTTAATAATTATTTGAAACTTATTTTAAAGTGCTCTGACAAAGCACTGAGTAATTAACCTAACTTTTAGAAAATTCATTCTTACAGTCTTTTGGCCATACAGCACCACGATAAAACCTCTGCAAGACTACTGCTAACAGATACTCAGTTTCAAGAAGGATGTGAAATAAATTTTTACTCAGTCTGAAATTATTGCTAATTTCCTATTGAAAAGTAAATCTGTCAAAGACCATTCAAAAACTAGCATCCTTCTGCCAACGCAGTGAGGCTTCAGCACCCTCTCAAGACTGAAAGGAGAACTGAAGAGATGTTTACTCTGTATGCTCCTGTTACTGGAAAAATGCTGGTGATTTGTATGAACATACAAATGAAATAGGAATGTTTGCCCTCCTTGAAATCAACACATCTCTGCCACTGTTTCTATCTCTACAGCAGAAAGTTTTAGGTTTTATTAATCTTGCTTTTTAATTCAGCACCACAAACCTATGACTAACTGTTCTTTAACTTCAGTCTTATCACTGGTGTTTTCACTCACTACACCTTATTATTTTCTCTCATTACAGTGAGCACACGCCATCTATCTGAAAACACAGAGAATAAGCTTCCCATGTGGCTTTAGGAAACAAATGTTAGTTTGGAAGTCAACTGAAACAGAGAACACTTGGTCGTAAGTTCCTTATTGATACCCTGGTTACACGCTATGGGACATGTCAGAAATCTCAAAGTTTCAATTCATGCACATGCTGAGTATCAAGCAAAAGACACTCGGACAGTCTATAAGACAAGGCAGCATTATGTTAATAATACTCAAAAAGCATTAAATAAATCTACTTAGGATTAGCAGGAATCTTGAAGTCAGGAAAAGAAACTATTCCAGTAAAATCTTCTTCATCTATAGTATAGACTTTCACTCCTTCAGGATCCTGTAGATGACAAGAGGAAAGAATCAGCAGTTACAGATTGCTCTTATCAAAAGGAGAAGCTCTGTTCAGTGATAGCAGTGGCAGCCTGCCTGTAACAGGTTTTTCAATGAGTTCTGCCCATTTCACAGCATGTAAACATAAACAGTTTTAGAAACAACTCAGACTAAAATTCTGATAAAACATTTTACTGTGGTTCCAACAATTAGAGCTGTTACTACACAATGCTTAAAATTCCTAGAAAGTTACTGTAATAACAAGCTTATTGTCAAAGGCTAAAAATATAGAATATATACTGATTAATTTTTCATCTTAAATGAAATAAACAACAGTATGACAACCATATATTATTATAATTCCCTCAAAAATTATTTCCCCAGATATTAAAAATAATTCATCTTTTTTTCTCTTTTTTTTCCACTCTGTAACAACTTCAGATCTGGGACTTGAAAATCTCTATCCCAGTGTGCAAAGTGATTTTTAGATCTTTTAAAAGGTATCTGGTTACCTGCAAAAACATCTAATAGGTTTATTAAATATTAATTGCAATACTGACTGACCATCTAACTGCATTTATTGTTTTTGTGATCTACAGACTATTAATATCAAATTCAGTTACAACTTACCACAAAAGTGAGGACAGTTGCTCGCTGAGCTGGCTGCAGTTCTTCATTCAGAGAGTAAACCCTGACTTTCACTGTAAGAATTATTACAATACATCCCAAAGTCATTCCATTAGAGCTTTTAAAAACAAAAAACCTCAAAGCCCATCCTTTTATCCCTACTAATTCTTTAATATTTTAGTATTTATAGACAGCGTTCATCCCTGCTGACAGGAGGCCGCACACCAGCACTCTTTCACACTGAACCATCACAGTGCAGTGTAATTTTTATCATCACAATCCCAGCACACCCCTTTGGCAGGAAACCAGCTCAATCTATGTGAAACCAATGATTCAGTCAGCATTTCTTCACAAGTATTTCTAATATATTCCCATGCCTTCACTCTTTGTGCCACAGATCAGTCATTTAGGGTGCGGGGAGCAGGGACTGGAGGATATTGGGAGAAGTGATTAATTTCTACAGTATGACCAAATAGTTTAAAATGCCATTCTGTGGATTAATTAACTAAACAGCAGCTGATGGCAATGCAACGTAACCAAGAGTTAAAAGACATTTAAATCCTAATTCCTTGGCAAAGTCAACAGACTTTAGAAATTAAATAGCAGCCAAGAGAAATAAGCATTATTTACCTGACTGATCAGGAGTATAAATTGGTTTGTCTGTGTGAATAAAAAGAAATCCATTCTCATAGGAAACAGGAATTGTTTTTACTCTTGTAAAATGTGGAGAAACAGCTTCCAAATACACATACTGGACTGAATTCTCTGTTCTTGGTAAATCTGTTGGTTGAAGCTGGCGAAGACAAAATAAAGATTTTAAAAGAACATTCAAATATTTTTCAAGTATTTGTTCCTATGTTATTTTTTGTTGAGAAGCGTATCTGAATAGCAATTACTAGCCTGTTGTTAATTATCATTAAATAAAAACATCAACACCCACAAGGGTTTATTCTTGCTTACCTCATAGATGATGGTCTGGAGTATTAAGCTACAAAGAGATATTTGGAAATTTTTGTATTTTATTTATGTCCAGAAGTAAAATAGTGAAGTGCAAAGCCCAGTTACAAGGTTACGAGATTGGTGTCATTCCTTTACACTAACTTCATCCTACAAAATTGCAGATAAACTAAAATGAAATAAATTACACATGGCAAGCGGAGAAATCGGGGCATTGGGCTGCCCGTCCCAGTTTAAACAACTGAAAACCTATCATAACCTTTTTTAACACTTACAACTAAATGCAACAATAGAAACAGTGCAAGAAAAGTCTGAATTCCTTACTGTTAAAGTTACAGCATCTTGGAATTTGTTGGCTGGAGTTAAAGAAACGTGGCCAGAAGAATAAACAGTGAGCTTATCGGGAAAGCTTCTTAGGGCAACATTGACTGGAAATTCCTTCTCATAACCAAAAGCTTGAACTACAACCTTCTCAGATGCCCCAACTCGGAATGTTTTTGGTGCTGTAAGGACATATCTGTATACAGATAAAAAAATAAAAGGGTAATGGAACAGTATTTCTCTCAGATTTCTTACTTCCGTACGTAACTCATGCACAACATTAGAGCAAACATGATAAACAGGCTAAGTTATTCTAGAGACGCTAGGTAAAAACAGGAGAGTTGCAATCAGAATAATCTTCATGAAAGTTGTAATGGAACATTACCAAACAACGGCTCGGGTAGAGCAACGCGAATGGATTTGGTTTTGCAGACGCATAAAAGCACGTCTACTAAACCAGGTATTTACGTGGAAATAGCTATCCCTTTTGCCGAACTAAACCCTGAAACACTTGTCTTCCAAACTGTGCACTTGGGTAGTTTTCCTGTCAGTAAAGTTCTTACTGAACTGAACAGGGCAACTTAAAGGCAAATGGGAATAAATACTTGCAGGATTACTCTAATTTCTTCAGTGCTTTATAAACTGAAGAATGCATCACTCCTCAAACGCACAAGCCAGGCTTTAGTACCTGACCACATATCTAAAACTGCCTCTACTTATAATCTCCGTTTACCTACAACAGCAGACAACAATCAAGTAACATTTCCAGTAAATTCTATATTTTGCTTTACTTACATGTTGTCTTGGCTGAAAGTTGTCCCAGAAAATAGCAAAACAAAAAAAGATCTTAAAATAGTCATAGCGTCTATGACAACAAACAGCAACCCATAGACACTAACGATCCGGGATTAAACTGCGTTTGGCTCCTGCTGCAGATGAACAGCAATACCACCAGCACATTTCACTCAGTTAATTATTAACTGCAGATCATGTTGTTGCCCCCTCCCAAGGAAGGCAGAACTGCTAAACCTGGGGTTTTTAATGTAGGATTTCAATTTTTGAGTATGTTCGGAGCCACCCTGTGTCAGTCCTGACTTTCTCTCTGCCAGATACGTAAAAAAGTAGTTTTCAGAGGTGGCATAAAACCAGCCCAAAGCCCAAAAAATTAGATAGTTTGTCCTTCAGAAAATCAAAGTGATTTTGAATTTGTCTGATGGAAAAGAAGCATTTGAATTTTATCAAACATAATGAGCTGATGTTTAGACAGAAGTCTCCTTTTTTTTCTTTTAAAATAACTCTTCACTTGCAAATTTCTTCTAGCCGTTTGTACTCCTGATTATACCGACTTTCCAAGTACTTCCATTACAAATAAAACTGTGATATGAAAATATTAGGGCACAGCACAGCTACAATGTGAACTATTTTAAACAGGATTTGCAAAAAAGCCATTGGTGACCAAACCTGCTCATAGCTGTTATCTAACCATAGGACCTCAGCAAATAAGTTTATCTAAGGTTAAACCAAAGTTGTGCAAGAGGTTTAAACAAATACCCCGGCCAACCTTTACGGGAAAGACGTTCACAAAACTATTTCTGATCAATATAAAATTAAATCACAAGAAAGCAAACTTGGGCTTCTCAACAGATGTAGTAACTACAAGGGAAGCAACAAGATATAGAATAAAATCCCACAAACTGTTAGATGCTTAGTATTATTAAAAACAATGTCCCAAATACCTAATACTAAATAGCAGTAAGAATTCTTACAGTAAGTTCACACTGGTGTATGTACACAAGGAGCAAACGGTGAAGAACATCGTAAAACAATTCAGAAGTCTAGCGGTACTGTGAAATAATGTTTTTAAAATCTAATTATGTCCCTTCCCTACGTTCTCTTTCCGATACAGCCTGATTTTTCAACCCTACATTTCACACCTGGTTTTACTGATTCCAAACTAAACCAGCCCAAAACTGTTACCAGTGACTTTAAACCTCTGTGAAAATGCTGCCAGTTCAGGCCTACTGAATTGAGTTTATCGCCATCAAATGCGCCATTTCCAACGCTCCATACAGCGCAATCCCCACCCACACGCCATTCTCACCGACGTGCCGTGGGAGACACAAACACACGATGCACATACAAGAAACAACCGCCAGAGCAGAAACAATCACCAGGCTTTGTTATTGATACAGTGACTTGGGCTTTAATTAAAACAAAACCTCTCAGGATCTTCCCCCCGCCGCTGAGGCCCGGGCTGGGGAGGGGCAACCGCCGCCCGACGCTGAGGGAAAGCGGCGGGAAGAGGAGGGAGACGAGCGCATGCGCCGGCGTGACCGCTACAGGCGGGAGCGCTGCGTGATGAGGGGCGTGGCTTCTCGAGGCCCCGCCTCGCGGTCCGTTCACCCGGAGCCGACCAACAATCAGAGAAAATGGCGTCGTCGCTGCTTCTCACAGCGGGCTCTTAAAGGAGCCGCAGCACCTCGGGCCTGGAGGACAGTGGAGGGTGACGATCGCTCGGCGGAGGAAGGGAGACGGGAGAGAGGTGCGTTGAGAGCCGGTGCCTTCACTCGGGGTCGCCCGGAGGCCGCCCTGCCCGCCACTGTCCCGGCGGTCAGCGGTGAAACGGCGTTACCATGTCAACGCAGGTAATCAAAGCGGAGGCCTGAGAGGAACCACCCTCGGCGGGAACCGGGATCCCCCTCAGCGGTCATCGCTGCTCCCCGGCCGCCTCACCGCGGGCTGGGGGCGCGGCCCGCAGCCCGGCCCCGCGGAGCGGAGCTCTGCCCGGGGCTCAGCCGGCAGTAGGGCGCCGCGCCGGGAGGTCGCCATCCCGTCAGGTGCGGGCCGGCCTGGCGGGAGGGCGGGGAGGGGCCGGTGGCTCGCCTCGGCGGGTGGAGCGGCCGCGGCGGGGGCGCAGCCGTTAACCGAGGGTGGTGGTGGGGAGGCTGGAGCTGGCAGTACCGGGGCCACTCTGCTCCCCGTCGGGACGCGGGGTACACCCAGAGCACACCTCCGCGGTCAGGTCGACACAACGCTCCCCCCGTCCCCGCCTCTTCTAACGTGAGAGGTTTGTCGTGGTTATCGTTGCAAAAGCACAGCCTGCTCTCAAGAAACCGCGATAAAGAGTCTAGTTTGCTCTCCTTTAAAGGCGAAGGAGCTTTTCACTAGCTCACCATCATCCTTCTCCTTCTCTTGCCCCTTCCAGTCTCACCTTCCTGGCTCTGAATGAGTTGTGCCTCCAAGTACTGGATAGAAGAGAGTGGCTCCTTCTTTCTTTCTTTAATCTTGAAGACTCAAGGGAAAAAAAAACAATTTTAATGAAGAAAATCTGCTCAACTTAAGACACGATCATATCACTCATACATTTAAGGAAACTCAAAGTTCCCGTAAAAGCACATGTTTCTATCTTAAAGAATACATGATGACGTGCTTTTTGTTTTCTGCGTCTTGGTTTTAGTAAAAACCTGCCCCTTGAAGGCAGTTACTACAAGGGCTTTCACACACCAAGCGTATACATGATGGTTTCTGCACTTATCCCTAGGGAAATACATGTGTCACTGGGGAAAGTTTCTGTGAACATTCCCTGGAATGTCCCAGGCAGTCACGGAATAAGTTGTTTGCAGAAAAGGAAACACTGAAGGACTGCTACTGCTAGACTGATAGTAATTTTTTTTTCTCTGTTGCCTTTTTTTTTTTTTGCTTGAGTTTGCTTTTCTAGTTGCAAAGAGGGTGATTTCTAGCTTTGATGAAAACAATTGGGATCCTAGTCCTCTCTTTCTGTCCTCTGCCAGCTATGTTAGTCTGAGTTGAGAGTACCTCCAGACCTGACAGACTTTGTGTAAACCATAAATGGCAGGACAGTTACCACAGGGAGTTGCAAAACAGTGAGCAGTTCAAACAGTTCCTGGCGTGCTGTAGAATGGTGTCAGTAAATGGGTATACCATTCCTCTGAGGATGTGTTAGCCCATGAAAACCAGAAGTTGTCACCCACTGGAAAATTGGCTTAGATGTGATTTTTGGGCACCATATCATTGCTGGGAATATTTTCTTATGCTAAAAAGACAGTTTTTCAAGTATCACCTCTGTGGTGTCCCAGACTCTTATCATTAGGAGTGATAAACTGTGGTGATAAGCACATAGATATGGAGACAAGCAGCACCTAATATACTTAACCAACATGCTTCTGTAGCACCTTTGTTGACATGCAAACCATTAAGATTGAGACTTATGTACAGACGGATGTTTATGTCTGTTCTTCCAGATACTGGTCCTATGATAGTCTGTATTTTTGGCAATGAAGAAAGGCTCCATAAGAAAAGTGTTATGTAGGAAACCACAGTCATCAGCTTCTCGGACACCTAGTCCAATGTCTCCTGCCAGTTCAAACACCAGATCGCCGTCTCCTCGTAGCCAACAGACATCTCCATATGCTTTCAAAAGCCTGGAGCGGAGGCACCAACAACTGGATATTACAGCAGAAAATGTAGAAGCTGCTTTTAAGTTTCATAAAGGTATTGTATAAATAACTGCTTGTGTAGAAGTACGCACTAAAAACATTTAAAAAGCCACTGTTCTGTGAACTGTGTGATTAAAGATGTGTGATTGCTTGGAAAGAACTCTGAAAAATTTGCTGTCATCTTCTGGTAGTCAGAGGTGGAAATGATAGTAGTGGAAGCTGGGTAGAATAATGAGACTTTTCTTCCTTAGGCTGTGTGCTGGGGGGAAGACTGGCACAGGGAGACGCTACTGTGCCTTTTTCAAAAGCTTCACCCGCTTATTCTAATGTGTCACTTCCTGTAACTGCTTTTGGTTCACTGTGTCTTCTCATGCCCGGGGTGGGGGGAGATAATTTTCTCTGTTTTCCCAGTATTCAGTGTGAAATAAAAGACTAATATAAAGATCACCAATTCTTTCACTATTGAGGGTAGTTTTTCTGTTAAATTTCAGATGAAAATGGTGTTAGTCCAGGAGTGAAGTACATAACCGAACCCATTATAAAAGGTCTGTCAAAACAGGAAAATTTGGCTTGTATAAGTTCACTGAATCTTTCTTCCCCAAAAGATGGGGACAAGAAATATAAGGTAAGTTATTGAAAGTAACTGGTAATAAAAGTTAAAAATTCATTTTATTTTATAGTAGAAGTCTAATTTTACGTGGTTGCAAACAACTTTATTCTAATGATGCTAGCATAGTTGTACAGGCAGCTGCTGTTAAAAGAATCCTGTCAGCGGGGACTTTTGCAAAAGAAAAAATGTTGGATCAGTTAGAATGAAGTTTAGAATGCCCTTCATTTGTGTTATTTTTAGCTTTGTTTTGTTTGTTTGTGTTTTTTTTTTAATGGCAAGTTCCCTTTTGTGTAGATGAGACTGATCCACCATAAATTTAAAATCTAGTTTTCTTCCTCCAACAGTACATAGAAAACTGTACCTTAAGCAGGGGTTTAGAATCCAACACTCAAACTGTGATTAATAAAGTGTTAGAAGGCTTTATATTTTTTAACAAATAGGTGGTGGTTAAGAATAGAAATTTGCCTTTCTCTTAAAATAAAAAAAAAATAAAGCTGCAGTACTAAGGGATACATTTTCTATCTTCAGTACATTGAAAATTTGGAAAAGTGCTCTAAACTGGAGACACTAAGTCTTAGTAACAACCAAATAGAGAAGATTGAGAAGCTGGATAAACTGGTGAAGTTGCGTGAACTCAATTTGTCTTGCAACAAAATCAGGTAAGCAGAAACACTGATGGGTTGGTAAGCCCAGACAGTAAAGCTGACGCTCTCTTACTGTTTAAGTGAGTTCTCTCACAGGTAAGATGAGTTTCCCATCGGTTGTAAATCAAGACAAACAGCCTTTGGTGAGATCTTCATAAAAAGCACAAGCTTATAGGTATTAGAAGTAAGAATAGTTCTGTAAAGTGCTGTTAGTGTACAATGGCTGCAGTTACACTTGTTCCCCTAGGAAACCAAGCCAGAAATGCAAGTTTCCAGATACCATAATGAAGAGTGTACAATAACCCAATTAAATGCATTAAAAATGTAATTAAACTTCTACTGCATATTATTAGAAGTAATAGAAGCCATTTTCTTTCAGGAGAGGAAGCTGAATGGGCTTGATCAGACAGGCCATAAACTCACTAAATTGCTTTTTCACTTTCACTGTTTTGAGAGTCTGGTGTCTCGTCTGAGTGGTATAAAAATGTTGAAGGGTAATGTTTTGGGCAATCGCAAAATTCTTTGTTTCCTTTAATGTTTCTGTTCATGAGTGATGATCTTTACATGAGACTGACTGCGCAGTAGAGCAGTTAACAGTAGAAAGTAAGCAAGACCCCAGCATTTCTACACGTGGTGTTCACACAACTTCCTCTCTCGACAGGAACTGAAAAGGGCAGGGTAGCTTTTAGCCACTGCTGTATGTTTTCAGACTTTATTTATATACAGTTGGTTCCTACTCAAAAAATAGTATGGTCACAAGAGCCCATTTTAGTGTACTTTGCTATAATACTCATATCTTGAGATAAATGCCCAAGTAAACTAAACCCTAGCATGTTTGCCTCGTTAACTGTTTCATTTTTAATGAAAACACTAAAAAATGTAGTTCTGCATGCTTTCAGTTTACAGTCGATCCTTCCTTCGTATGGAACAAAAAAACACCAAAACATTTTTATTTTGGTTCATCTGTGTTCTGTAATGTTCTTGGGAGAACATATTTTGCATATTAAAATGGAACTAACATGCATTAAAATAATATTGAAATGAAGATCTGTGTAAGTAAAGATTTTACCTCAGTGAGCAAGAAAGACTTGCTGTGATTTTTTTTTTTTTATTTTTTTTTTGTCTTAATGTAGTACTTGGAAGTGAGCTGGTGTAATTCAGTTTGAATTGTGAGTCCATGGCAGTGAACAACTGTTTGCTGATCTCTTGAATGATAATTATTTGAGACAGATTTTGCTGTGGTTTGTCCATAGTGCCTCAGTTATGCTGTAAATTTGCTGTGGTTCATGCTAAGCTATGTTTTTCTTCTTATTTTCAGTAAAATTGAAGGTATAGAGCATATGCAGAATCTACAGAAGCTGAACCTTGCAGGGAATGAGATTGAGCGTATTCCTGTGTGGGTAGGGAAGAAACTGCGATCCCTGCGCATCCTTAATTTGAAGCAGAATAAAGTGTCATCAGTAAGTGATTATAGTTAGGAACAGCAATTGTTCAGAATCTTTTCATGATGTGAACTTGTGTATTTACACTGATGGACTTACTCTGAGTAATTGCTCAGTGTCTTTCCACAAAGTCTGTTGTGAGCCTCATAAAGTTGTTTATCAGAAAAACTCCCATTTGTGCCGGGTATTCAAAGCACAAACCTGTATTATGTTGTTCAGAGAAGTGAAAGTTTTTGGAAACTTAGGGAAAACTTGGTGAAATGTGAAGACTTTGGCATGTTATTGGTGATGTCCCTTATGATAAGTTAATTGTCTGTTTTTGGAGATCTGTAAATAATCTATTTGCTTATATTTTGTGTTTAGGACATGACTAGATTTACTTGGGCTGTCCAGGTTCATTTCCATGTTTTGCAGCTACACAAGGGTGTGTATGGAATGAGATCACTTAATGCAACTCCTGAAGAAGTCATGCTGCTTAGGAGGAGCCGTGAACCAGCCTTGCTGAGTTCTCCTCACAACAAAAGCTCCCTTTGCTTATAAATGTAGGGGAATGGCAGGTTATATATATCCACAGGCCTTGTTATCTTGAAATTTCCAAGGTCAAGCTTGATGAAATTTGCCCTCTTTGCAGTGACATTTCTTCATAGAAGAAACAGTTTGATTTTAGGTGGTTACTTCAGACATAGTACTGCGTATTTTGATAGGTTTTTAGAGATTCCACTTTAGCATAAACATGAAAATACAGATCCTTTGAGAGGGACCTAACATAAAACATTTGATACAGTCAGGAATTCAGTAATGGGGTGTTAACTGTTCTTGGCAGGATGCCTAATCATTGTTCTCTTCTGTTCAGCTCCATGACATAGCTAAACTAAAGCCTCTACAAGATCTGACTTCTCTATTCCTTGCTGATAATCCAGTGGTAAGTCTGCCTCACTACCGCTTGTACACCATCTTCCACCTGCGAGCACTGGAGCATTTGGATGGCCAGCCAGTGACAAACCATGACAGGCAGGAAGCTCTGGAGAGGTTTAACTTAGGTAATAGTGATATGTTAGAACTATAGCGAATAACACCAAATTTAAGGTGAGATGGAAAAGATTTTCTATTTAAATGTTTCTTGGTTTTGTTTTTCAGAAGAGATAGAAAAATTAGAAAGAGAGTTGGAAAACACAGTAAAGGAGATGGAGAACCTTAAACTTAGCCAGTCCAAAGTGCTGGAGCAGCTTCGCCATCAAGATGAGGTCAACAAATCACTAAAAGAAAAGGCTTTGCAGCAGAAAAAAAGCTATGAAGACCTCCAAAGGTACCTGGACACCAAAAATGAATTGGTAAGATAATCGCTTGCACTAAGTAAATATTTGAAATAGTTTTGTGTCAGTGTGAGAGTTCAAAGGGCTTGAGATTTATGTTTAAAATTAAGAGAGACAAAATTTAGGCACCTCAGCTTTTAGAGAGTGATTATTCCTTGATCAGTTCTTCAGTTTCTTTCTGTGGAAAAAGTAAGTGTATGGATCCAGGAATCAGTATCACTCTAGAAATTTATGGGTCACAGTAACTTATTTGTTTGTCTCTAGTAATTTTCTCTTTGTTGTCTAAAATTTTGTCTGTTGATGAAAGGTGAAGTATCCTCTAGCTGCTAAATGGCCGATGTACTTAATCTCCTATGTGGTCCAGACTGTAAGGTGCTGCTGCAATAAGGAAAAAGATTAAATGCATTTACAAAACCAAGGTGTGCGTACAAGTTGCATGTCAGTAATACCCCTTGATGATTACTTTGGGTAACCTCCATTAGTTTACTTGTACTTTATTGACATCATCCTAAAATTGTAGGTTTGACAAGTGTCTTTCATTGGTAGCTATAAAATGCAAGAAGAGTCCTATGGACTGGAAAGTGCTTGGTTGTGAATGACCTGATGGGAACTTGATAGATGGCTTTTATCTTCCTTCATAGACTTGTCCTCTAGAACATTATCCTTCAGAATCTCCATAGCTGGTATTTTCGTAGCTGTCTCTTCTGGGAACACACACCCTAACCAGAAGCCTGTGCTAAAATGTAGTTTTCAGCATAGTGAGATTTAGCAGCATATGTTTTGCAACTTAACCCACTCTTACCCTTTGGATGACAAACTCTGCTTGCTTCTTTCTTCCTTTAGCTGGTGTGTGGGTTTGTCAAAGTTCCCTTTCCACAGAGCCTTTATTCCTCACTAAAGGTAGCCCCATGGTGCTCCTGGGTTGCATGGTTTATTTCTAGAATTTACTTGCATGTTTTCCGAAGTAGGAACATTTGTGTAAAGTGTTTCAGTGAGACGTTATAGTCCCTGTGGTTTTTGGATACAGTTAATTATGGCATGACATATATGGGGTTTTAAAATCTTCCTTTAAGCCTTTCCTTTATTCCAGTCTGTTCTGTTTCTTTTCCTCCATTAGTCCTGCTTTCCACTCTCTGTTGGAGTTTTGCTGCATGTTCTCCCTCAGGTATTCAGTGTGAAAAGTTGATTTAAAGAGAAATCACATGATAGACCTTTATTTAAAGAAAACCCTCCAAACTGAACTAGCACAAGGTTAAGTGAAACAGACTGCACAGGCTCTGTGCACCTGACAATTGCCATACTCTGTTGCTTTTACAGACAGTGAGCACTGGTAGTTCTCACTGCTCGAGTAGCAGTAAATACATTTGTTATTTGGCATAGATTTTGCTAAAGGATTGTACCCAAATCATGTTTTTATGCTAAATTGGTGAGAAATTTATTTTCAAACCTTTGATGCATGTAAACTTCAAAGGCCTTTCATGTGATCATTTGTGTTTATTAATTGTGAGGTTCATGTCCACTCTTAGTCGTCATACTGTATCTTGTGATAAAGTTGCACTTTGTGATATTCTTGATCCAAAAATACACCATCTTAACGTTTTCTGATGTGGGCTTTTTTTCCAAGTTGATGTCTTTGCTCTGCTCTCTACTGAACTGAAATGTAGTTGATGATGATGACACGTGGTTGAACGCAGCTTACTTTGTTTACTGGTTTATTAGTTGAAGCAGAAGACAACAGAGCTGACCCGAGCTTGCCAGAAGCAGTATGAACTGGAGCAGGAACTGGCGTTTTATAAGATTGATGCAAAGTTTGAGCCATTAAATTACTTTCCATCAGAGGTAATAATTTTAAAATAATGGATCTTATTGCTCTTTCTTTTGCTTTTTGACTTGGAAAATAGAAAACTTAATAGTGTTTCTGTAATTCTAAATAGCCACTTGCCTTACCCATTTGCAACCAACTGATCATACCTGAATTTGGTTGGTTTGTTTTTAATTCCATTATAAAATAAAAAGAACGTTCAGGGCCAAACAAGGCAAGTGTGGTCTGTCTTCTAATTATTCTAATTTCAGTTTGGTTTTCCTTTATATACTTGTTAAGAGAGTTCAATGTATATTATGAGTTGACTACAACTGTACTTCTGCGATAAAGACGTACTGCATCATATGTTTCAGGATGTTGAACTTGATAACGTACCTGGTGAAAGCCCGTACATTGGTAAGGCCAGGTATAAAAGAAACATGTTTATAAGAGAAGGGTACATTGCTAACAAAGCTCAGCAGATGGAGACCGGAAAAGTGCAACTAGGTGAAGGTGACTTCTGTAGGAAACTCCAGCAGAAATGGCAGCTTCAAACTCTAGATGAACTACTAGAGGGTAAAGAAGAGAAGATTCGTTCAGGTAAAATCTTAATTTTTATAAAATAAAGATTAAAATATGTATCTCAATGTAGTTTATTCCACTGAATAAATGTTTAACATGTATTTGACATAAGAGCAGTGACGGTGTGTGAAAGGCTGTCAGTGCTGTCGTTTCTAAACAGCGCTTGGTGCATTTAGGGTCAAAACTGTTAGAATTTCTTGTTGCTATTAAGATAACTCGGGATGAAACTATTAAATATTATTGAAAAGAGAATTCTAGGGAGGTTTCATATTTGATACATTAATTTAATTGTATAAGACATCAAAAAAACTTCGGACATACTTTTGAGAAACCAGAGTGCATTAGCTTTGATTATCACAGCTTTAAGAAAATGCCTTTTGATTAATATGTTAACAGAAAACGCACATTTCAGTGTTACACAGAATATTATAATGTATCTTGTGGGTTGTGGTTTGGGGTTTTTTGTTTCTTTTGTCTGCAGCACAAAGAAGATTAGAAGAACTGCAAAGCACAATAGGAAACGCAGAGCAACAAGTTTTGAAAGTTACAGGGGAACTGCAACAACTGGAGGATGCTCTGGCTCAGAAAAAAGTATGCAAAGAAGTTGCTATGTGAATAGCAAGGGAAAGTGCTCAAAGCAGTGTTGATGTAGAAAATACTACTGATTTTCTCCCCATGCTTTATAAAGACCCCATTGTAAATACGTAAATCCATTTGTCAAGTATAAAAACAATGGTACAGGTTTTAGAGGGGAAAAAAAAGGTATTCCAGATAATTCCTTCTTGCACTCTTCAGAAGACTAATTATACAAGAGACTGCTAAAGTCTTGTTTGGAAACAAAGCCCTTTAGGATGATGGTCAGAATGAGGGTTCTGGCATTTCCTGGTATAGTAGACTAACATTAGGAAATTTCTGGTTGCCATAAGCAAACTGTCTTTCTATTTTCTCTTTTGGAGAAAATCCTGGGAGTTTTTGTTACCTTAGGAAAATCAAGGTGATTCCAAACAAGGAATAGGTAATCTGTAGGCAGCTTGTTATGCTAAACTAGCAGTCTGATTTAACTTTAAAAATGTTTTGGCTCAGTATTTCCAATTGAACTGGTTTACCCAGCCTTTTAACATCTGTCTGCAGATGTCACAGGCCAACAAGGAAAGTCTTGAACAGCAACTGAGTGAAAAGATCCAAACCCTGCACCAGCTACACAAGGAAGCTTTAGAACTGGAAAAACAACTGGAGAAACAGAAAAGAGAAATAGAGAAAAAAGAGAGAGAGCTTGAAGACTTGCAGAGTTCTCTTGCTGCTGTAAATCCTGAAGATCCACGACATGTGAGTGACACTGAAATCTTACCGGGTGTAGGTACTGCATTTATTACTGTCTGAGAATTGTGCTAAAGGCTGTTGTAACAGATTCCCCTTCAGGTGCGCCTGGGTCATGAATTATATGGTCTTTTGCTATTTATCAGCTGCTGTTGAAAAACATACAACTCACAATTTAAAAACAACAAACCAAACCAGACAGCTGATTTTCAATGCAGTTGCTGCCCGGCCGGTTAAGAACTAGATGTTTACGCTTTGCAAAATCACGCTGTGCAGAGCCTTGGAGACAATTTCTGTCTAAGAAATCCTTAATGCCTCTTTTTGTAGAACCTGGCCTTAAAGATTTTTAAAGGTCAGTGTAACTGCCGCAGGCCTATAGCTGAAGTGCTGCTTTGTCAGAGCTCTTGCACTGACACAAAGTCTGTCTGGAAGAGGTGGGCCTAGAAAACTCTCTGGAGTAGCAGATGGAGCTGACCTGGCCGAAGTGGTGACAGCTTACATTGACACTCCAGCTTGCAGCAGTAGCTTTGCCTTTACACTGTAGTCCAGCATCCTACATTAGGAATCAATAAGTAGTTCTAATTCTGAAAAGATTTGCACGGCCTTTTTGGTGGGGACTAATGCTGTCACCTCCAGTCCTGTCATTGCTGTTGAATTCAGCACGGTCTCAGAGGTGCCTGTTATAGGTTTGGGGCAAAGCTGGATGCAGCAAGAGCAGCTCTGGCTTGATAGTCTCACTCTTTTGATCTCCAGGGAAGGAAGACTTCTGATTTCTGACTTATTAACTGTGTTCAGGTACAGTGAACGTTTATAGTCATCTTAAATTACAATGAAATGGAATGGCTTTCCTAACAGTGTTTTTAAAAATCTTATGTCTTTCTAAATGAGAGCTTTTTGGGCCGGCTTGATGCTTTTGTATATGCAAAGAAATAATTTTCATGCTTGGCTCCTGTTTTCAGCCAAGGCCTGCAAACACTTTTAAAAGATGCATTTCTGCTTTATTTTTTCTCAGCTGTTCAGTGATAGGAGGGGCTGGTGCGTTTCGGGCAGGCTCCCGGAGCCGGTGGCCAGCCCCTTGCAGGGGCCGAGCCCGGCCCTTCCCGCGGGCCGCCCTCGCTTCAAATCACAACACAGGAAGCGCCGTCCGGGGCCAACCGACCGCTGAGCGGCAGCGGGGAAGGGGGAGGCGGCAGCGGCCCTGCCGGGCTGCTGCGGCCCCGAGCCCTTCGGAGGGGATGGGGCATTCGGCTTGTGGCTGTCTGTGCTGAAGAACTCCTTTACCCGAATGAGTTCTGAGTCAGGGGTGGAGCGTTCTACAAGTGATATCGGAGGCAGCAAAGACAAAGGCGAAGCTGTAAGTGCTGGGTGGTTTCACAGCGCGCTCGGGGACCTTCCGCAGCTGCAGCGAAATGACTCAGCAGCAGCAGCGCCTCGGCTTGGATTTCACTTGTTGAAATTTCACTTCTGGAAACCGAATGGTGCGTTGTCTTTTAGGAGGTGACAAGCTGAATTGTGCTAATGTGAATGTTTAACTTCCGGTTTAATACGTTGAAGATGCGGAAAGCTCTGGTTTTACCCATTACTTTTGTTACAGAGCAACTTTATAAGTGATTTTTCTGAGAACTTGTATTTAAAATTTCTGCTGCTAACTCGATTTATTTTTTTGAGTAGTAATTAAAAGGTGCTCTTTGTCATGACAGTATAATTCTGTATTTTTCTTTCTGGCATTTGAGTTGTTTGTGATTAATTTCATACCAGTGAGAAACAGATAGCACTGTATTGTGTTGATAACCAAGTTTTATATACAGCTGAAAGAGTCAGCTAAATTCATACTAAATGCGTGAAGTCCTGACCAAAGTCTGTATGAGCTGCAGGTACAGTGGATTTCCCAGAAATACTAAAAAAACCCCAATAAAACAAATGTGCTTCAAGTAAATCTTAGCTATAAAGTTGGCCTGACTTGCTGGCTGTTAAGAGTGTTTTCCTTTGGGTGGAGACCTGACATGTTCTAAAGCATCATCTGCTGAGAAGGCAATGCAGGATGACAGGTTTAATGCTTCTGGAGGAAATCATGTTTGTTCTTGACTGAAAGAGGAAATGGTACCGCAGGAAGACAGGCAGTAGCCTTGAGTAATGCTTTATAAATGCAAGTCTTACTCATCACACCTGGGCAAGGAAGAGACCACTAATGATGCAGTTAGTCACACAGATCACTTCCCAGTCTGGGATTCTTTGAGGGGCAGTAACCAGGAGGAATAACAAACAGAAAACCCCAAGCACCACCACAGATGCTGTGCTTGTGACTTTTACTGCGGTAGTAAGACGCTGCAGAACAGAGCTAAAATACTGACTTGACGTTTTTAATCTGTATTGACATTGTCCCACTTTACCTTTCCAACTGTTCATTTCCAGGCTCACATGAAAGCTCAAAGAGCAAGTAAAGAACAGCAGTTTGATGTAATGAGCAAACATTACAAACAGCTTGAGAGTCGCCTGGACGAAATGCTGTCTAGGATTGCGAAGGAAACAGAGGAAATCAGGGACTTGGAGCAGCAGCTCACTGATGGTAAACTTGTCTTTTTGTCCTACAGCATTTCTTGTATTTAGGGTAACGTGACAATTGAATCGGGGATTCGGTTTGGTTTATCTTTGCTTTAATGAAGTACAGAATGTATTTGCTATACACCTAGTCTACGTGAAAGTAAATATCCCAGAAAAGAATATCAACCCTGAAACAAAATGGGTAAGAGGTGTAAAGGTAGCAAATGTTCTCTGAGGTGGGGGGCAGGAACGTGCAAAGAACTGCAGTTTCTTTTTAAGTTTTTCAGCAGCCAGGTTAATGCAGCAGTTCGGAAGCTCCTAACCTTTAGCTTACACAGCACAGGCATGTTCTGCTTGAGTTCTAGCTGTTGTTACTGCATATTGCAATAGGTGAACAGCTTAAAGAAGACTAAGGCAGGTTTGTTTGTTTTGTGAATAAGTGTGATATCTTAACTACCTCAAATTTGTTTTGTGTTTCTGCAGGTCAAATAGCAACAAATGAAGCACTGAAGAGGGATTTAGAAAGTATTATCATCGGATTACAGGAGTACCTGGAAAGCGTTAAGTGTCAGGCAAAACGGGCCAGCGATGAATGTAATGAGCTGCAGAAGGATAAAGAATCTTTGCTACAAAGACTGGCAAATTTAGAGGAGGAAAGAAACAACCTGGAAATAGTTGCCATGGATGCAGAAAATATGAGAAAAGTAAGGCTTAATGCTGCATTTCTTCCCAAATTCAGAAACCTAAGAATAGACTTTAAAAAAAGCAAGGAGATGACCAAATTGGGAACAGCAAAGCACAGTTTCTTGGATGAAGTAATTTTTTGTTATGGTAACTGCCATGCACATTAGGAACAGCGTTTGACCTTTAAAACCAGTTGTAAGAAACATACAGTAAGTCTGTTCTTTATGGAAGGTGTCTCAGAAATGCAGGCTTTACCTTCCAGATGTTACTAAAAATGGATTTGCAGTCACTAAATTGAATTGCATTGGTGGAACTGCCTGGACACTGGCTGAGGTGGTGCGTGTTGTGTGTCATGTCAGCCACTTACTTGGAGAGCTGTCTTGGCTAAACCTTAATACCAGCGGTAAATGTGTTATCACTTTAAGCTACACCTAACCCTAACCCTACGCGTTTCTAAAATGAATGTAAAATTCCAGGAAATTACAATGCTAGAAGGTGCACTCCAAGAGCAGCGAGAAATGAATGAATCACTTAGAGAGGCACAAGGGAACCTCAGTGCCTATGAGGCTGAACTGGAAGCCCAGCTAAGAGACAGAGATGTGGAAGCCAATCAGCACAAGGAAGAGTTGGAAAGACTGAAACAACTTAGCCAGGTAAGAACAGAGCTCTTGCGCTGCCAGAGGGGTAATCTACCCCGGGACAAGGGGCAAGCAAACCTTCCTCCATATCACATCTCCAACACTGGCCTGCAAGTAATTGTTGGATTACGTGTGCCCCTGAACCGGAGGTGGTATCAGTTTGCTAGGATTTGTAACAGCATTGAAGCAAGGGACAGAGCATTTGGGGACCTTGTAAAGAATGATCACCATGTTTAAAGGGCAAATAATAATCTGTATCTTTTTGAAAAGAGATAACTGCGCACACATCAAAGAAATGACACTACAGCCGTCCCCTGAAAAGTGGCAGGTGAAAGGCAAGCATTCTGCTGGGGAAGTCCACTCTATGCTTTCATTTGTACAGTCGTGTTTTATCTTGCTGTTGGGGATCCTCGTTTGGATTGGTGTATGATGAGGATGTACAATAACTACTATCTTGGTTCACCTTACACTTGTCAGAAATCCACATGGTGGGGTGCTTTCACCAGACATATTCCAACTGCACCTTCCAGGCTGTGGGCAGATCTGAAAATACAAACCAGTGAAGTGTGGTGGTGTATCTCCAACCCTTCCAACCTTTTTAGTTTTGATGTTTCAGGAAAAACTTGAAAGCTCTCTGTAGAACACTGATAAAATGTAAATCTGACTGGGTTACCTGGTGGGGAGGACGTGCTTATGCCAGGACTAGGTTAGAATGAACAGTACAGTCTTGATGTAGGTGATGTTTCAGAAGATACACCTGTTAGGAACGTATGGCGATAGGGTGATTTGGGATGGTTAGGGTTATTCTGTTGAGTTTTTTAAGGGCGTGTTGTCATATCGTTATTGTTCTTAAGAAATGTAGCTGTTGTGTATTTGGGTGACAGGTTGGGGTCAGGAGCGGGGATGTTAACCTGTTTCCTGTGTGTGTAGATGGAGCTGTCAGCCCTGCAAGCTGAACTTGAAAAAGAAAGGCAAGCATTAGAGAATGCTCTGACTAAAGCACAACTAGCAGAAGAGAAGGAACAACAGAATTTTAAGCTGCTTTCTCAGTTCAAACAATTGCAGGTGAAGTATTTGTTGCTTTTAAGAAGTTACCTGATATGCAGTATATTTCCCACTCCCCCAAGGGGAAAGTGATGAGAATTTTAAAGGATTCTGTATGAATCTTATTCTGAAGTTCAACAGTATTTGTGACTCTTCCTGACTTTTAATTTTCTTGTCCAGACACTCTACACCATAGTCTTTTTTCTGTCTGTTTTAGGTATTTAGATTGACCTTTGAAATAATTTCAGATCTGCTCAGTTACATTGCAGAGGGATTGATAAATTGGTTTATGTATCTTAATTTCCAACAAGTCATCCAGTCGTGTCAGTTAGAAAACTATTTGGATGCAGAAGAAGAAACTGATCCAATACCTAAAGCAGAATTTATTGCCTGTTTAAATGTGATCCTGAGGAATCTTACTTAATTGCCACAAAACAGTAATGGCGTCCCAGTACAACAGGCCACAGAGCTTGTGATCCATGAGGTCAGAGGCAGCTCATGAGCTGCAGAGACAGTTTAAGGAAAGGATAAAATCATTTTTGAACTGGCATTTAAATACTTACCAAGTGAAACGCAAAGATTGTTTGGGGTGTTCTTGTTTTGTTGTTGGTATCAGTTCAGGCCACACTGAAAAAAATGTTTGGATTCTTTATTTAGAAAACAAAAAAAACCAACCAACCAAAGACACCCTCAACCCCCCAAAAACCCAACAACAACAGAAACCCCCAAACAGATGTGGGTATTAAAAATTCTATCTTGTCTCGTTTGTGCATGTTTGCTTATGGTTGTGTGGGTGGGTTTTTTGTCTTTTGACTTTTTTTTAGGGAGACAATAATCTCTTGAAACAACAGCTTAAAGATCTTCAGAATCAGCTAAACCACGCGGTTGGTAATTTAATTCATCCGGAGGAAGTCTTAGCTCGTATAAATGAACTCAAGCAAAAGCTCCAGACAGGAGTTGGAGAGATTAAGTGAGTAAAATAAAACTAAAAACAGTGTTAGATTTGTGCATGTGAAAGTAGTAAGTACATGAGAGCCACAAGGTACCTGTGCTACATCCTCTTGAGGGCAGCTTAAACGTGAACTTCAGCACCCTGTGGTTAAGAGAACATCATCTGAGCTCAGTAATTCTGTTACTGAGGGCAGTATCCCACCCTCTTGGGTTTCACTGCCAGGGATGGGGCAAATTCCGCCACCTTGCCCCCAGCGACAAAGAATGGTAGTAAACAAAGAGAGAATGGAACAACTAGAGGCCTGTCTGTGCAGGGTGACGTGTTCAGTCCTGCCTCTGAAATCACTTACATCAGATGTCTTAAACTTCCACTGTTGTATTGGGCTCCATTATTTCAGTATCTAGTATCACTATTGTAAATCTCTCTTTTTCTCTCTTGGAACCTGGCTTGTTTCTCTTTCAGGTGTCAGAATTCAGCAGATGCTTTAGGGAAAAGCCTTGCAAATCTGCAGAAAGAATTTAATGACCTGCTCACTGATGCTCAGAGGGAAAAAGAGGCAGCCTGGGCTAGCCAGAGGCAACTGCAAGAAGAAATGGTATCCCGGCAGGAGAAACTGGAAGAAGTACAGGAGAAATACAGACAGGCATGTATCAAATCAACCACAGCAAGAGTAAGATAATTTCAGCTTAGTCTAAAAACTGTAACTTGCAGCTGAAGGATCCAGTTTCACTACAGGTGTAGCTTTGCTACCCTCCATCTTTCAGAGGAGTATAATTTTAGTGACGGTAGACAAATTGCATACATTTGCTTGCCAGAGACGTTGACAGCTTGCAGCAGAGCAGGGTGCTGTTAGTGGTGATGAGAACAGGAACTCTAACTGCTTTAGAGTTTTGATTTTCCTGTCATGCACAAATGTACGTCATGTAGTAATTTACATTATAAAGAAACTGTATAAAACAAGCAAAATCTTCTGAAGGGGAAAACAACTAATTGGCCACTTCCACGCTGTGCAAACTGTGAAATTCTGGTTAAAGTACTGAAATACACCAGCCATTCTTCGAAGAAGTGTTAAATTGGGTGTTTGACAGGGCATGTGCTCCTTTGCAACCCTTTGTTGGCTTTTATTATATAAAGCTTGCAAAAAATACTGCTTGGAGGAGAATGGTTTAATGTGTGTTTAAAACTTTCACAAGCAATCTCTTAATTTTAGCTGTGTGACAACAAGGAGAGACTGACTTTTTGGTGGTCATGTAACAGTGGAGTCTGATTTATTAATTTTTAAATTAATATGCCTTATGATTTTTGCCTGATTATTTGGTGAATTAGAATTTAGACTCTGATATATTTCAGACGAAGAAAAGAGTTCCCTTCTGTTACAAAGTATGCTGATAACCACTTCTCAAAAAGCTGTCTCTTTAAACCATTAAAATAGGATGGCTTTGGATGAAAAAAATTACACTTCTGGGTACTCATTCTAACTTTTTTCACTTGCAGGTTAAAGCTGAAAACAGGCAGAATAAGAACAAAGTCCACCAGTTAGAGAATGAAATTCAACATTTACATGAAAAAATAAAGAGCATGGAAGAAATTCAGGGTCTTGCTGATCAACAGCTCCAAGAGGCGGATGAAGAGAAAGAAACTCTTCTTGCTCAGCTGGAAGATTTAGAGAAAAGGGTAGGAATGAGTAAGGACGAGTCCGTGTACTGTGTGTGCTCATGAGAAGATTCAAAACCTTCTAAATTACTTTGCTTTCTAAGATCAAATGCAGGAAGGAACACAGAGGTTAAATGTAACATCTGTATTTTCCTTAAATACTACTGGTTGTCTTGGCTTTAGGTTTTTTTCCTGTTACTTCTACACATACAATACAGAATGGGATATGTGGGGAACAGTCATACCAACAGAAAGCCTTTCTCCCAGGCTGCTTTTTACTTAAAACTTACAAAACCTGTGTTTTTTCCTGATTTCAGAAAAAAATAGAAGATGCCAGGGCACAAAAGCAATTTGTCAGTCTGGATAAAGAACTGAGGGAGTTGAAGAGAGCAGTCGTCACTTCAGATAAACTGGCAGCCACAGAGCTCGCCATTGCTAAAGATCAGCTAAAGGCTCTTTGTGGGACTGTTGTCAGAATTAACGAGGAGCGAGCGGAGGTAAAGCAACACTGATAATTAATTGCTTGTATTTAAGTAGTGCTTTCCAATGCCATCATGATGGGAGCTGTCTTTTAAATTCAGCTTCACCGCTTTATTCCAAATTGTCCTGCTGCACAGGAGCTCTTGCTTTAGATAGTCTCCTCTTGAAATGCAGTAGCTGCATACTGGAGTGATTTGGGTAAAGCCAGGCATTCTGGCTGCAAGGGAGAGGCAGGTTTAACCTCTTGTTAACTGAAAGTCAAACAGATAGTGCATTGTTACATGAGATAGAAAAGTGAAAGAAGGGACTATGGAAGTTTGTTCTTGCACTTCATGATTTTACAACTGGGAGCCATTTTTGGCTACATACTAACATTTCCTCTTTAGAAATACTGTAAAGTTAAAGCAGAAACATTATTTTACATAAACCTTGGCAGTTTCTGGAATTGCAGAACAGACGAGTGCTGATGCTTCTTATTAGCCAGCTTTTCACAAAGCCACATGAGAGATCTGCAAGCTCGTGAAGTATTCCTGCAAACTAAAGCTCAAGCTAAAATTTCAATTTCAGGAGATTGAGGAAGCAGAAGAGTTCTGTGCTAAGGCAGCATGTGCAGCCCGGGATCTTGCCAGAGCAGAAGCAGAAATAGAGATGTTACAACAACTCCTCAAAGAGAAGGAAGAACAAGTAGGTTGCATTGATGTTTGCTCTGTGTTGTATGAGGAGGTTAAAATACTTCGATATAGTTGTTTGAAAATGCCGTATTTGGAGGTGTCTGCCCCATCCTTTTTCCTCATGTTTTCCCAAGACACAATGTTCTTCCCTCCCCTGTCATCTGCCAGAGAAAAAAATGAAAACCTCTTTGGCTGGAGTAGCTGACTTTGAAATAAAACTATCCCCCGATCCCTTCAGTGCCTTTCTGTGGCCATGTCTGTCAGCCTCAATTGTATGAGGGGTGGGAGGAAGTTTGTTGTGTCAGTGGTACACATGTTTTGCTGAAGGACCATTTTTGTAGGGATGGATGGGCATGTTTGAAAAAACTTTAGCACAATCTAATTTAAACTGAAATGCTTTGCTTTGTTTTAAGCTTGTATTTTATATAGTTTCAGCATGAAGTAGAGAAAGCTGGCGAGAAGACTGCATCGAGCTCTCAGAAGTTTGAAATCGATAAATTAAAAGAGGCTATGGAGCAACAAAAAGCAGAAATTGATCGTTTAAGATGGTTGTTGGATAACATTGGGAAGGGTAATCTCTCTTTTCTCTCTTTTTCTTGTGGAATAGCAAGATGGCAGAAGACTTCACTTTATTCTCCGCATTTCTCACTGATCTGAGAAGCTGTTCAGAGCTCTGGAAGTTTATTCTAGGAGGATAAACTGTTTAGAATACCTTCCTGTACAGTTCCTGTAACGCATACCTTCAGTCCTTCAACCCTGCACTTCAGTGGATTCTCTGTAACAGCAGGACAGTGCAGTTCTGTGCAGTCTGTGTATGGGCCCTGCTCCTGCAGTCAGGAGGAGTGGAGGAAGCAGATGGTTAGGGACCAGCAGCAGCACTAGCACTTCCAGGGTTCTGGCTTTGCCAGGTGACCTGCCATGTGACCTTTGGAAGTGGAGATAAGTTTAAGATGACAAGCTTGTGAGGGCCAGTGAATTTCTACAGGACTGTCTAAGAATGTTTAGTTTGTTTCCTCTGGCAGTTCATTTTTTTTTAATGTTGTTTCAGATTAACAGGATAACAGTGAGGGAAAAGCTGAATGCAGTGTTTATGACTTAATTATTTGCCTTATATGCCTGTCAAACTGTGATTAACTTCCAGGTAACAAAGATGAAATTGACAACTTGCAAGACGAAATTGCAGCACTCAAAAATGTGCTCTCATACCAGAACGATTATATCACCAGTACAGCGGATCCATTGAAAAGAAGGGGATACTGGTATTATATGCCATCATCACAGGTCAGAAATAAAACTACTGTTTTGCAGAAAACCATTTGATATGGGAAAGTCCATTATAAACTTGGCTAGTTCTGGGGGAAAATTTCTTTTTTTTTAATGATTTGTTATTTTTAGATTAACACATACTGGTTTTTTTTTTTTTTTTCCTTTAGGCTTCGACTCCTGCTTCCCACAGCACAAAAGATTCTGGCATTTGTTTACAGTGTGGTCAGGAACGGCAGTGCGGAGGGCAAGACTTGCCCAGTCAAGGAGGATGTTGGGTTTATTCACCGATCAGAAATCGGTTGTACCCAACAAATTCTGGCAAAGGTAAGTCAGTCTCACGGTCTCAGAATGGTTAGGAGCATTCTAAAGAGGGATCTGCTTAGAGTTCATAGTGGGTTTTTTTAGGTGCATGAGTGAATTTTAAATGTTTATTACTGTTGAAGTCATTATTCAGTTTAAGCGGCATGTATTACATTTTTGTTCATTACATAGAAATTAAAATGTCCATTTGAAGAATATATTTTACTGAAAAAGTGATTTAAAATAACTTTTTTTTTTTTAAGCTAGGAGAGCAAAGGAAGATAGTGAAGGAAATGAAGACAGTCGTGTTCCCAAAGACCCTCCCTTTGTCCCACCACCTGGCACAGTTCTTTACACAGCCCTTCCCAACGGTGCCCCTGTGCCGCAGGGAACTGTGGTGTACGGCCTTCCTCCTGCAGCAGCAGGTGGAGGTTCGGTTGCTCCTGGGTCTGTTATTTATGGTCTGCCTCCTCCAGGAGCCCAGACTGTTTATGGCCCTCTTCCTCCAAACTTCCCTGTCCCGCTCGCTCCTGTTGGAGTGCTTCACTGCAACGTGCCTGAGCATCGCGATCTGGTAAGCGACAGAGCTGTGAGCTGCAGGGTTAGCTGTATGCCTATGGTTCTGGATGGATTAGGAACATCTTCTAGCATACACTGTCTCAAAGAAAAAACCAAAACGAAGAAACCAAAACAAAAAACCTCATTGTCACAGATGAGATTAGTTCAGTTTTTCAAAAAAATGAAAAAGTCCCTGCTAGGAAGGTTGTGGATGGAGAGAGCTTGTTGCTAAGACTGCTCCACCTGCAGTGCCAGTAGTCCATCTGTGCTGTCTGCAGCTGATCCTGTGTCTCAGCAGGGCTGAAATGGAAAATAGATGTTGATTTTGTTCTGTTTGCTGTATGTAGGAGAGTGAAGTCTCAAGGCTAGAAGACACTGTGTGTTATTTAAAGTCTCGGAAATACAAAGATAAATGGTCAGAGGCAGCTGAGCATAAATGCAAAAGAGAGGTGGAAAAATTGCATGAAAACATTGAAGAACTTCTGCATGAAAGAGAAGAGTTGGAACATGAAGTAGCAGAGCTACGACAAGCAGCTCAAAAACATAACAAACGCAAGTAAGAATCTTGCACTAGAATGCATTCCAAGTAAGCATGAGGAAATACCTCAACTTCTTTCTAATAGAAGGACATTTTGACTTGTAAACAGACTAGAACTTCAGGAGGCTCCAGGCCTCTGATATTTTGTATTCTAATTCCATGTCTTTCTTCCTGACCTTTTAGGGACTTCATCGAAGGCTACACTGACAACCTTATTGCAGAACTGCAGTTAGAAAAGTCTCTTAAACATCGTGAAGATATTGCAGATGAAATTGAGTGTATAGAGAAGACTCTGCTGAAACGACGCGCAGAGCTCAGAGAGGCAGACAGGCTGCTTTCAGAAGCTGGAGTAGAACTTCAGAGCACACGGGGGAAAGTATGTAAAGCTGTAACTTTAAGTGCAGAAAGATTCATGTGTTGCATTAAGATTGCTTTAAGTGAGGATTTTTGTTTGTCTAAGCAGTTTATTTTCACTTGGATAACCTGAAGCCTCTTAAAATGCTTCTATGTGAAAATAAGTCCTGGGATAACCTGTGCTAAAAGAAAATATTTCAGTCCTTGCCAAAGAGAAGGAAGCTTTTCTGCTCTGGACAAGAGAGGAGAAAAGTTCTACTTCGTAGTATAGAGTGGGAGATAGCTCAGGTAGAATATTCAAGCCAGGAGAATGTCATCTTCAGACAACTAAGCTGCAGGTTCTGGGTGTGGAAAGCATAAGGTGGGAACAATAGATGAAACAATAACCTTCAATTTTTGCTCTAGACTAAAGACACTCTTCAAAAGTACAATCAGGCCAAACAGCATTTGTCCCGAACTGAAACTGAGGCAAAAGAGCTAGAGCGAAGGGCTCAGGAAATGGCCAGGAAAGCTGTGAAAGCAGATCAGCAACTAAGGTACGTGGTTCTTGTGAATTTGTATCAAAGCGGGATGAGGGGAAGAACGAGTTTCTTTCGAATACCAAGGTGATGCTTTTGGAGAGGGAGTGCTGTTAAAATGCTAGTATGAAAAGGCATAAATGCTTCTGTAGGTTATTAGAAGCAGACACAAGGGATTTAGAACAGCGTAAGAGGGAACAAGAAGGTGTTTTGAAGGAAATCAACAAAATGGTGGCTGCAAGAAACTCCGAGTTCCAGTCATTAAACCAGAAGATAGAGATGCTAACCAAAAGGTAAGTATTTCTAATTGACCATAAACTATTAGATAAGATAAAGATTCCTCTTCCAATAAGTTACTGCCTAAGGTATTCTTGTTTCTTCCGAGTCGTGTTTTATCCCCACTGTCAGTTTTCAGAAGCTTCAAGGAGATATTCAAGTCGCAGAAGGTAATGAAGAACATCACCTCCAAATTCTTAGAGAAGCAGAAAACCTTCTTCAAGGCAAGAAAACTGAACTGGAAAGATTGAAAGATCAGGTGGGACTTCTCATGTTAACTCCGGACTCAGTTTTGTTGTTTGTGATGCAACTGAAAGCTAAGAAGAGTCTTAAGTTTCTGAACTGCTTTGTCTGAAGAATTTAATTAAGTTTATTTAATGTTGGCAATTAGAGTTGTCCTTCGTTTGTCTCATAATATGATCCCAGTCTTGGTGGTGTTTCTGCATAGTAAATTTACTTCAGAGTTCTCTGTTGCATTTCAGAATAAGAAACTGGACTCTCTGTGGTATGGGACTGCACTGTCTGGATCAGAACTCAGTCTTTAGTATTGGCTTTATTGTACAGGGTTAGCGAGTGAAGCTCGTTGCTCTCACAGGATCCTTATGCATTAGCAGCTCTGTCAGGGAACACTGAACTGTGCTTGTTCTTGTGCATGTGTGTAGCTACAAAAAAAAAAAGCCTTCACGTGCTGCTTCTGTTAAACTTCATTACAGATTACTGCTCAGCAACAAGAGCTCTTGCTTCTGGAGCAACAGTTACATCAAAGAAAAGAAGAGCTGCGTGTCCTTCAAGACCATATTTCTCAAAAGAAAGATGACCTCAAAGAAGCTCTTCGAGATGGAGAGACTGAAGCAAATGAAAAACTCCGCCAAATAAGAGTAACCTTCCTTAATGAGTTTTCAATTCATTGTATCTCTGAAGAATAGCAAAAGAACAGAACCATCAAAAACATCCCATAAAGTTTCCACAAAATCAGTTTTGCTTTCTACAACCTCCCAAAAGCCTCTGAAAAATAGAACAAGCAAGTTTACAGTTTGTGTGACAGAGAGCTTGGTCCAGGTGCACAGATAAGAAGTAGGACTCCCTAGTTCCAGTTACACTTCCAGAACTGGTCCCTTAAGAACTGACTGGTATTAAATAGACACTGCTGAGACAAGCAGGTGCTACAGCTGATCAGGCTGATCAGTGTGTGTAAAACACCACCCAGCTGGTGGAGGCAGCTGTCTGTCTCCATCCCCCTTTGCTTAGAAAGGATCCTGTACTTCCTTCCCTTCTGAATCAAAACAAGGTGTCAAGGTCAATTATATTTTGGGGGGTGGGGGGGTTGTGTTGGCGGCTTCTTGTCTGACCTTCTGTTGTAAGTGACCCATTAGTCACTTGAATGGTGGTGTGATGGTCAGACTTGGTCAAAACTTGGCAAGATTGCTACTCTGAGTTGTCACCAAGCAAGATTAAATATTAGGTATTTTCTGTTTGTTTACACCACTAACTGCAACTGTAAACTCTGGAATGAAACTGAACAGAATATTGTTGACAGACTCGTTTAATTTTATAAGTATTTAGAACTACTGTTTAAAGGAAACCTTTATTTAAAGTGGCAAATAATGACATTCCTTCTAACACTGGTGTATTTCCACAGGAAATAAAACTAATTCTGGAAGAGCTTAATGTTGAGAGGCAAGAACTGGATGTCCAGATTAAGGAGAAAAGAGCTCAGCTTTCAGTCGTAAAGAAGGATATTGGGAAAGAGGAAGAAAATCTTGAAGGAATACTTGGGCAAATTACCAAGCACAAGATAGGTACGTGCTCAGCTTTACCTGATAGGAGCTGGTGCAGATTGGAAAGAAACGCACCTTGAGCTCTTGGTTGTGCATGGCTGCAGTCTCCTGTTCCTCACTCCTTTGCAGAGAGAGTTCCCTGCAGTTCCCACAGTTTCTATGGAGCTGACAAATGCCCTTTGCTAAGGCAGTACTCTGTGTTTGGGATTTTTTCATGCTAGAGAGAAATGTGACCAAAGCCGTTGTTGGGATGAGCAGTTTGCAACTTCTGTACTTTTTCTGAACTGCTCCCTGTCGTTTACCAGTCAGACACTCTGTCACTCTGTCCCAGACTAACTGCCTAGGGAGCAGGAGGAGCAGCAGACCTAGGGACCGGCTGCTTGCTGGTAGAACAGCGTCAGTGTGTCTGACACAGCAGCTGAAACCACGGAGAGGTTTTACAGGGATGATAGCACTAAAGTGTCTCTTAATTTCTCCTGGGTGCTTTTTTTTTTTCTCCTTGTTTTTTTTTTTTTTTTTTTCCCTCCCAAATTGAATAGTTCTAACAACTTTTTCTTTCTTTCACCTTCCTAGAACTGAAACATGTTCTGGAAATGCTGGAGCTTGAAAATAATGAACTTCAGGGTTTGAAACTACAACATGACCAAAAGGTCAATGAGCTAGAAAAGATGCAGCTCACAATTCTAGAAGTAAGTATCTCTCTTGTAGCTGATACAGTGTCTGGAAGAAGAGACCTGAGTATTCTGTAGTTCTGTTAAGATCTGGCTGACAGAGTCCTTACACTTTTAAATCTATCTGTTTTCAGTCTGATTTTAACTTATTATAGAAAAGTCTTAAGTCTGCTTAGGCCCTCTAAAATAATGCGATTTTTTTGGTGCATGAGGGAGAGAGAGCAAAAAGACCGAAGGCTCTTCTGTGGCTGTAGAATGATGAATAGAGTTCCCTTAGTGTTAGCTTCCAGAGTCCTTTTATCTGGATTCTATCTGTGTCCTCACTTGGCAAAGACTAAGTGTGGAAGATGCTTTACTACCTTAGCTGGATGATCTTCTCTACCTTTAAAAAGGTGCTTTAGCTCAGCCAGTTTCTTCTCTTTCTGATGAATAAATGCAGACATTCAACTTTGCCACAGAGAAATCAGCGGCATCCCCTTGGCAGCCTCTTTAGGTCAGAGTCCAGGATAAGCCTCCTTCACCCAGTTGTGCAACTCCAGAAAATGGAACACGTGTTTGCTAAGGGAGCAGATATAAGCAGATCTAAGCAGAGGTACCTGCTGCTTGCTTCTAAAAGAATTCACCTCTTCTCGTTGTACTCCTTCTGTGAAGGACAGGGACAAGAAGGGACTAGTTGATATTCTTGGTACCTTTCTATTACCACACTTAAAACGGTCACCTTGCCACTTTACCTGAGCACCTCACAGCCCTTGAAACGGTCGTTCTCTCAAAATCCCTGCCATGGAGGGATGTGCTACTCTCTAGATGGGGAAAAACAGTGTTTAAACTATGATGGAGCAAAGAATCGCACCCCTGTCTTCCAGTCCTCATGCTCGTATTCATCATAACTCTCATCTAAATGCACTTAGATGAATCTGGCACTTGAAGTCGTTCCCCCGTCCTGATGTAGGAGGTATAGACAGTGCTCCAGCCTGCACGTGAGCTCTGGGAATGAAAGGGTTTTAAACTGCTGCAGCTGAAGACATTAATAACTTGTGCTACTTCTTGACTGTATACATGTGGTGTTCATGATCCTTCTTTTATAGGAGAAGTTACAGCTGGAGAATATTCAGAGATTATTCCGGTGTCAGCAGGGGGAAGTAGATTGGCAGGAACAACTACTTGAGAAAGACCGTCAGGAAAATGAACATCTGGTTTCTCAAATGCGCACTCTGCAGAATAGCATCGAGGCTTTAAATAAAGAAAAGGAAAAGCTCAGAGAAGACTGTCAGATTTTGGAGAAGAAACTGTCACAAACCAGAAGGTGGGGGGAGTATTTTTTTTTCTGCAAAGTTCAGAAGTGATGGGAAATACCTTGAATTCATCATAAAAATAGAGCTAGAAGTTTGAGATGCTCAATTACAGAGAACGTGCTGTTTTGTGTATCCTGTGGAGGTTGGAGTTTAAGCCTGTCTACAGCAGACTTATAGAAATTACTCAGCAGTGAAGCTGGTGAATGTAACAGCATTTGTAGTATCCTGGTGATGCAATGAGAGATGTTATGAAAAGCATGGAACAGGACAGCTGTGTTCCTCTCAGGACCACTGGGTGCATCCCCTTGTGCTGAGAGAACCTCTGCTGAAATGCAGCCGAGTCCTCACCAAGAACTTCCACAAACCGAGAACATGTACTCCCATTTTACAGAGACTTGACTGCTACCGAAGAGAGCAGCAGAACAGCCTTGTCCAACGTGGAAAAAATGGAACTGGATGTTAGAAACCTGCAGCAGGATGTGGAGCTACTGAACAAACAGAAGAACTTGCTGCATGGAGACATTGTGCTCGTACAGAACGATCTTCAAGGTAAAGATCAGCTTTTGGTTTTAAAAGGTAATAAAACATTTTAAGAGAAATTGGGTTAAAAGACACCCTGTAACTGTAACTGCACTGTATGATATTAAATGTCTGACATTCTCAAATGCCTACAGGCAGAAAGTATTCAACAAGTCAAAAAGAAACTTTTTCTATTGTTGATTCTTCATTTGTGAGAAGAGAGAATTTGTTTGTACGAATATTTCAAACTGCTGACTGAAAATCTGTCACAAATATTTTTTTTTTTAGAAAAAAAAGACGAACTAGAAACACTGAAAGGAGAATTAAATGACTCCAGGCAACAGCTTCAGCTGGTAGAACAGGTCAGTTTGGGTGTAATATGCACTGGTTTTCACATAGCAAGTAGATGGTCACATAGAGATGAGGGGTGTCGCTTTCCCCAGCAGTGTACAGTCCATCCCCTGTTTCTCCTCTGGGCACAGTAGCTCAAGACCTGAGCTGGGAGAGCTGATGAGCAGCGGCTGGTTTAGTGCCTGGGTCTTGCTGAGTGTGGACTGAGTGGGACTTCAGCAGGTACCTGACCAAGCAGTGCTTCTGCTCCCACTTCTCTGTTTAGGTGGCAGCTGCGGTGCCTCTGTCAGTCTCGTCATTATCACCATGGTGGAGCGTGGGGCTTGTTCCGGTTTTGGGTTGTTTGGTTTACTGGGGGGTTGAAGGTTTTTTTGTGGATTTGTTTGGTTTTGAATTTCTTTCTGGAAAACAATCCAGATACAGAGGCAAACCCCCCCTGGTTTGTTGGGTTTGAGGAAGAAGAATTTTTTTATTTTTTTTTTTAAAAAAAGTAAAAACAAAAACCCAGCATCTTCTAGCACTTTATCTGCTGGTTCCTACTGTGTTAATTGTCTCTGCAACTGGTTTAAAGGGACGGTTGGTCTTCAGTGAGATTCAGGTTGATGAGTTACGGGGCCTTTCAGCCAGGGAGCTGTTCCTCCAGCAGCTGGTTATGTCACTTGAGTCTATGTTCTACATTGCAGGATGTGAAAAATAATACACAGCATCAGGAGGAGCTGCTTAGGGAGCAGGCGGCCCTGAAAGAAGAGATCGGAGCGTATTTACGGAAACGTAAGGATTGCCAAGAGAAACAGAGAAAGAGGGAGAACCAACTGCAGCAGCTCCAGAAGGAGATTGACAAGAAGGAAACAGAACTGGCCAGACAAGAAGCGGTAATGAGCTGACCTGCCTCGCTTTCCCTGACCTCTTGAAATAATGCAGGCTAAAAAGTTTACAAGTAATACACCAGTGCTTTGAGAAACACGAAGCCTCATTTTCAGAGGAACAGCAGTAAATGAAAAGCTTCCATGTTCAGTTATGTCTTAGTGAAAACTAGTGTGTCATGGCAAAGGACGGTGTCTTCTTGGCAGAGTCACCTTACTGTGGACTGGTAACACTGGACTGCTGTGAGATCAGCACCGACCCCTGCACAGCAAGGGCCGGGGCGGTGGAAGGCAGCCCGCAGCGCTGCGTCACGGCTGCCGGTGTAGCTGAGAGGGGTGTGGAGATGGAGTAGGACAGATGAGTCTGATTCTGCTTCATCAGCTGCTGAGATAGAGCTGCTGGATGTGGCTCAGAGAACTTCTTCCCATGTGGTTGATTGCTCTAGGGAGATGAGCAAACCATGTAGAGCACCTGAAATTACTGATACAGTGGATTTAAAGTGAAATGAACCAAAACACAATTCCATAATTCCAAAACTAAGCAGAAAAAATGCCAGGGCTGTTTTATCCGGAAGTTTCCTTTTTGAGTGGCTCACGATTGGCAGCCCCCTCTTTTTCTTCCCTTCGACTGTATTTCTGTGCCAAGCCCATCAGTTGTTTATGAAAATTAGGGCTTAATCGTATATTCCTGTGGTAAAATTAACTTACATTGGCTGAGCAGTTTCAACAAAGTGTTAACTGAAAGAAAAACCGGGGCAGCTGTACTGAAAATGAGAATGGCCAGAAAAATGGATAAACCCTTTCCTGTCAGTAGGGAGTGTTAGACTGCGGTTCTTCCCGGTTCACGCTGCTGTAATGTCTTTTGGCGATGGTATTTGTTCTCACTGAGTTGGTACCAGTTAAAGCTTGAAGTGGTGGCCTTTTTTTGGCAGATTCTTCATCGCCTCAAACAAACTTCAGAGTGTGAAGCAAAAAGACTGCAAGAATGTACCGCCAAAGTGAACGATCAGAAAATCCTGCTGGAAAAGGAACTTGCTGATCAGCAGAAGAAACTGGAGCAGGCGGTAGCAAAAGCGAGGCTGGCAGAAGAAAAACTGGGGAAGCTGGAAAAGGAGGAGTCCCGATGTGCATCTCTTGAAGAAATTGTCAGAAAAAGCAGTAAGATTTATTGCACATATCAGCCCTCCCATCTCTGGGATCTCAGTCTAACAAAACCAACAAACAGTTCTGTTTATCTCGCTGGGTTTCTAACGCAGCAGGTGGATTGACTTGCAATCCTTAAACCAACTTGCCCAGATTGCTGAAATGCTAAAGCCTACGGGTTTTCTGTCCCCTCTCACCTTGTGTCAGTGTTTTCACAAACAAAAATACCCAACGTGTGTGAAATGCTTCTGCTAATCAGGGTGGTTTTTTAAAAACGTTTATTTCAGAACATCAACTTTCAGAAAAAGAATTACAATTACAACAAAAAAACAGAGAAGTAGAGTCTCTTCAGAAAGAACTAGAAGTCTCCAAGTCTGAGCTGAAGCATCTCCACGATCAGATAGCATTGGAGAGGGACAAAGCAGAGAACCAGATCTTGAGCCTGAAAGAAGAAATGAAAATGCAAAGGATGCAGCTGGAAAGAAAACTGCTCCTAAGTCCTGGCTGGGGCGGATGTTTGGGGACCTGGTTATTTTTAATGACAGCACACCCCTTTTTACTGTAGGAGGAACAAAGGGATGGGTTTACTTCATCACGAGGCAGAACTTGAAGGCAACCATACTCTGGTATTTCTAGATTGTGCTGCAGAACCTCTAGTTACTCCTGTTTAATGCTGATTCTGCCTTTTAACGTGAGGAAACCGTTATGTGGGTTCTCCCGATCCCTCCTCCTGCACTGAGTGCTCACGGTGACAATCTTCTGCACTTTCCCAGGAACCAAAGCACGAGAACGACTGTCTCCAGAGTGACAGAGCAGCTGCTGAATGTGCAGTGCACAGTAACCACGCACAAGCCCAGCGCCTCCGGAAGGACCACAGCCAGGTCCAGCAGGACTACCTGGATCTCCAGACTCAGGTACTGCCACGTATCCCAGTGCAGGCTGGCTGGGGGGAGCTGTGTCTCCAGACAGGTCGATGCTTTATGGATTTGGAATCGTCTGCTGTATCACAACTAGAAATAGACCGACTTACAATCGCTGTGCTGGTCTGGGAGAAGTTAAGTGTTGTTAACAATCAGTAGGATCAGGCAGCTCAGTAATCCCCATTTATAACTGAACAGACCAGCTCCAGCCAGTTGGTCACGTGCAGAGTTCTCGGTGCAGGGTTGCCAGGCTCTACGGCAGCATTCCATCCTTCAGACTTCAAAGGCCATGGCAGAGAGGCCCAGCTACACTGTCACCTTCCTGTCCTGGTGGGGGGAATTCCGGGCACTGCTTAGGCCAGTTCAAATGGACCAGCCCCTCTTGCCCAGTAAAATGGTGCCTGCAAAAGAGACCACGTTCTCTGGAGCTGGGCTGGGGCGGCAGGGGCTAGTCCTGGGTATTCCTTCAGAGCAGCTGGATTTGCGTGCTCCCAAGATACCCAGCAAATGCACCACGTTCCCTGTAGGCTCAGTTTAGACAGTCAGGACTCCATTTACAGTAAGGTTTAATAGGAACTTGGCGTAACTGGAGTCATCATTTATGCAAATCACTATCAACGTTCAAAGCTACTCAACAGGCACTTAACAAGCTGTTAGTGCCAGCCTGGGCCAGCACTGTCTGCTTTCGATACTTTAAATTAAGAGGTGATTCCACACTGTCTGACTCCTCCTAGACTTTTAATAAATTCTTCAGAGATTGCTTCTAAGCCCTTTAAAAACAGGGTCCTTTGTGGTCAGCACTGGGAAGCATTCAGGGAAGACTCTGCAAGGTCAAGAGCATGAACAGGTTGAAGGTACCACATTGTGTCCTGGTAACTCCAGTTGCCTCTTGCCAACCAAGGGGCTTCGCAGGCAGAGTGGATGTAAGAACTAGGGCTGGTCTGATCGGAGGGTTTGTGATTTCTGGTGGCAACAGGCACAGTGTGACCACTTCAGAAACAACCTTGCTGAGTTCCCCAGGAAACTCCCTCTGGACTGATGGTGTGTTTGTAACCCGGCTGTTCTGTGATGCAGGCTGAAACTCGGGGAAACCTGGAAAAGAGATGGTGGGAAATGGAGAGCGCAGCAATGTTGCTTAAACTGGAGGTTGAAGATGAAATGAGGATGGGGTTTAAATCTTCAAGCCCATCTTCTCCAGAACCATTGGAGGATTCAGAAGCATCTTCTGAAGTTCAGGGAAGTCTGCAGTGTGAATCTGGTAACTTTGAGGAGACTGGTCCATTTGCTACCACTGCTGACAAAAGGCTCCTCTCGTTGGAAGAGAAGTTGGATTTCTCTAAAGTCTTCTTAATGGTAAAAAGCTTTCAAGAAGAGCTGCTGCCCGTGCCCCAGCCGAGCATGGCAGAGTTGGTGCCTTTAGCTGAAACGCTTAGTCCTGAATGTGCTTTTGTTTCCAAAAGGATGAACAGTGGCGTGGAGAGGCTCTCCGAGAAAAGCTGCAGCATCATGAAGACCGGCTGAAGGTAACACATCTCTTCCCAGTCACACCAATAGGTCCACTGGGTCCCTGAGCAACCCAGGGGCCTGGGGGATCCTCCTGCGGCTCCAGCCTGTCCACTCTGTACATACTGACTGGCCACAGGGTGTCTGTGGTTCTGCCAGCAACCACATGTGCTCTCAGCATGAGTCTCCTTAATTAGCGGCTCATGGGATTGTGGCATTTCCCCTCATTCATATCCTACTGGGGGTGTATCAGCAACCTGGGGAATGGCAGGGCAGGAGCACCCACAGTCCCCTTCAGTACTGGTGACAATAACCCACCACCCCGCGGATGTCTGCCTGTGGTTTGAGACGCAGCATCACGTCCCTTATGGCTTCACTTTAAGGTCATCACACTTTTCAAATACAATCTGGGAAAGGATTCTGGCTGGGTGTAATGAGCACTGATGGTTTCCTCAGGCTCAGCTCCGGCAGTGCATGTCCAAGCAAGTCGAGGTGTTAATCAGAGGGAAGCGGCAAACGGAAGGGACCCTGCACAGCCTGAGGCGACAGGTGGATGCGCTGGATGACCTCGTCAGCAGCACCTCCTCAGATTCGCTGTTCCTAGCCCAAAGCTCCAGTCTTGTGTCTCTGCACAGTGCTCGGAATGCGACAGGAACTCAGGTAACGCTCTGCTGGGTACAGGAACCGGCGGGTTGGTGTTCTGGATCCTTTCTAGCTCACCATACGCTCCCCATCCGGCTCTGGGGGAGGCGGTGATCGCACCGTACCCTTAGTTACTCCAGCAGTAGCTGCCCTGTTTGAAAAGGGTTAAGTTTTCCTCAAAGAGTTGTTTTTTCACTTGGTCTTTTATTCTTTAAAATCCAGATTTTTCTTTGGTTTTTGAAGATTAATGCACCTCTGTTAATTTAAGACATTCATTTATTACTCTGACTTTTCCTGCTTTTTCTAGGCCCCTTTGACCAGGCTGGCTCGCATCCCCGGCAGGCCGGCAGGCGGTTTGGGGGTGTCGCAGAGTCTGCGCTCCTGCTCACCAGGAATTTCTCCATGAAGCCCAGAGGAGAGACAGGATGTCACCCAGTCAGGAGTGCTCTGAATGCTGAGGCCAGTGGGTGGTAGGTGATAGTAGCCCAGGAGCAGGTTCTCGGGCCATGTTGTCCCTTCCTGTGGTCGCTGTCATGGTGCTTGATGCTGTTTTGGCTTTTCAAGGTGTGTTCTGTTGGTTAGAGCTACTTGTAAACTCTCATACGGCACAGAGGAGTTACGGCGTGGTGACCAGCTAGAGGTTAAGCTGCTGCTGTCCCATCCTTTGTGTTTCAGTAACAGTTGTCTAGATGTAAAACCAGCATTCAGCTGCGGTTCCTTACAGTGAGGGCCTGGTACCTCATCGTTCTTCTGTCATGATTTAATTTATAAATATATTCATATACATAGAAGAGAAGCTTCAAGCACATCCATGGCAGCTCCCAGGATTGGGTTGGTCAGGACAGGTGAAGCCTCTGCAGAGCCATAAGCAGTGCCGGGGACCAGGCCACCCCACGGGCACTTCCCTTGTGGTGGGGCAGAGCTGCCCCCATCAGCTCTCTGCACATGTGGCCCCTCAGCCAGTGCCCTCAGCTAGCCCCTGAGATTTCTACCTCACCCCTTTACAAGCCTTTTCCACAAAGGCCTCTACCACTGTTCCGAAGAGCTGGGGGCAGGGCCTGCTCTGTACTGTGAAGTTTTTGTACGATCGAGTTATGGAGCTTTATATATATGAGCTTTTTTAAAAAACTATTTAAGTGCATTTGCCAGTTTCCACTTTAAAGAAAACTTGCACCAAGGACAGCATGGTCCTGTTCCCTGTTGACAAAGGCTTGGATGTTTTAAATACAATTATTTTTTATTAATTCCTTAAAATAAACTCGAGTGGTTGATGCTTTTATCCACGCTTGGGTGGTTGTTTTGGTTTGAAGTTCCTCTCAAGGACACTGTGAGTGTACTGTTGCTGTTCTGGCCAAGGACAGCAGCATGCGCTGCCCCTGGTGCTGCCTCTTTGCCGTGGAACACATCTGCTGTGGGTGGGGAGGTGGCTGTAGCTGTTACTGGCTGCTCTTTGTGAGCCTCAGCTCTGCCTGTCTGGTGGCAGCACTGGCCGGAAGCTTGTGGCAGTGGCTGATGGTTCTGTAACAAAGTTCCAGCACTTTGTTCTGAATTAGTAGAAAACCCTCTTGGTGAAGCCTTCAGGCAGCAGAACAAGGCCCCAGTTTACTCTTGCAGGCCAAGAGGCTGCACTTTACCATGGTGGAGAACAGGCCTGGCCTGAAGAACAGCTCCCCACCCTCCAGCAGGACACTGCCACCCTGACTGCTTTCCAACCCTCCACCCTTTCCCTCCAGACAGGCTTTGAAATCATTCTCAGTCCCTATTGTTAACATAAACCTTTTCTGTGCAGTGTCACATCATCACACTTCACTGGCCATAAACACCCCTACCCAGCTCTGGCCATTTGTTCTGAGCTCTGAAGAGACTCCTGTGAGCAGCCCATGAGATTTTTGCCACTTCAGGTCCATGTAGAGGTTAAACACCAGCAGTTAAGGCACAAATACCAGCACTGGAAGGAATTACTGCATCACCTCAGGGAGTGCTCCCCTTCCCCCAGACACTTTTCTGGAGAACCGAAGGCCCGACTGCACTGGCAGCTGCTGGGGGACCTCAGGAGGGAGAACAGGCACAGGTCTCTAGTAAAAAGCTCCACGAACAAGCCCCCTCAGACACAGCCCCATAAGCAGAGAGGCCAAAGCAAACGCCATGAGCCACTGAAGTTTATCTAGATACAGGTACTTTATTTACAAATATTTAGATTAATAGCATCGTTACATCAAATGAGGAGTACAGCAGTCCTAGCAAATCCTTCCTGTGACAGAAACAATCAGACCTACTGTAACTGACTTGGGAGTACAGGAATTGCACCTCAACAGGCTGGAGTCACAGAACATGGACTTCCCAGCAGCAGCAGGTCGTGGTCCCTGGGCAAACCCTTTGTGGTGCAACCTCGGTTTAAGCAGGATGCATTAGCTGCAGATCTCAAATATACCCAAATGCTTAAGAATATTAGTTAAAAAAGGGACTAACCAGACAAAACAGGGACAGTGCACAAGTTACCCAAATCCTATTGTCCGCACATTCCAGTTTTGGCTTTTATTTAACATTGACTGTACAATACTCTGGTACCACTGGTTACTTAGAAGTCTGAACATTGGATAGTTTTAGTGTCTAGAGAGGGATTTTACAACTACTTTGTATTTTCAACACCGCAGGGAGCCTGAAGTCATTGATCATGGTTAAGCACTCGCCCTCTCCCATTTTTAATCCCTGTGTGATGATGTCCAGGTGAAGGCCCATGTGAGAGGCAGTGTGGAACCACACACCCCAGCAAAACCCACGTGGAGTTCAGCAATGCCCACACGTGCACAGGCACCACTTGGGACTTCCCATCAGACAAGAAGCTTGACAGGCTGTGTCACCCCATGTTCTCAAAGGCTTGATGGAAAAGCCCAAGCCTTACAGGAAACCCTTGGGGGGTTGTTAAAAAATACAACAGCAGATAGAAATCCCTAGAGAGCACACGCTGAGTTCCGACTGTCCAGCTCAGCCTCTGACCATTCAGAAAGTTAAAGGTATAAAAGCGTAAGATGTGCAAGAGAACCAGCCTTTGTATACAGTGCCAGGCAGGCGATGAAGCCAAGAACGCGCAACGCTGACGGAGGAGAGCAGCAGGTTAGCACAGTGCTGCCTGCACACAGCGGAGGAACACACACCACAGTGCAGAGATGAAGGACAGAGCCCACTAGTGTTAATTTCTGCCTCAGGGTTAGAGCTCCCCCAGCACAGCATCCGCTGTCGACACCAAGGGGTTAAGCCTGTGTCAGTGACCTGCAGTCACGTTCACTGCTGTGGCAAGGGGCAGCATGGTCACATATAGGCCAGACTGCGCAACCAGCACCATCACTGCAATCACATACACAGCATGGACTCAACTATTTGCTCCGTTCCTTCAAATTTTATACATATTTACGTTCTGTTAACAAATGTAAAAGTGGCAAAAAAATGACGTAAAGCTATGAGCACAAGAGTGAACGGATGGTTTCCCTGTGCAGGTGTACGCTCCTGCGCCAGCCCCCCGACACACACCACAGGGAATTCTGCCAAAAACAGCACGTGGTCACAGAGCCCCTCGCTACCATCAGAATCCATCTCACGTCAAACATGGGTCCTGTACTATGGACAGCTCGACACAGTCAGAGGTGGGGAAGAAAGGCCAAAGAACCATAAAATTAAACCGTACAAGACAAAACCCTGCGAAAGTGTAAAATCATGAGTCCGGCATCAGTGCTCAGTTTAAATTATGTATCGGTGACACTATCACAAGGACAATCAAGGAAAAAAAAAAAAACTTCTAGATTTACCATGCAGGAGAGGTTTTATTACTCTACTTGCCTTTGATAACCTGATTACATCTAAAGTTGTTTAGCAGTTTAGTACTGTGTTAAACTTGTCTCAGAGTTTTCATTAAACCCAGTAAGATGTACAGAAGACAGGGACGCAGTCAAAAGCGCCGCTTCCCGCAGACAGAGGCGAAGGGGCAGAGATGGAGCCACGGAACAGAGGTCACTAGCAGCCGCAGCCTTCTCTCTGGGGCTGGGGTTCGCTGGTTAGCCGACCCCCCTGCGGGGCTGACGGTTTGTGCTGTACGCCCGATTCTGCAGCGTTCAGATCCAGGCTTCCGTCTTGGATATTCTGGTAGATTTTCTTGGCAGCCTCCAGGAAGGCGTCCTCAACGTTCTCTCCACTATGAAGAGAGCAGCGGGAATAACTCAGGCTATACCTCAAAGCAACATGGGCGGTAGAGGCAGCTGCCTAGACGTGCTTGCTAGGATGTGACAGGTCCCCAAGTAGGAGCAGTTGCTACCCTGTCCTCTTACATGCAGGAAAACCTCACCATACTGACAGCTGAGCTGTCACTGAGTGTGACACCCTGTCCTGGGGACAGCCTCCACAGGGCAATTCGCTCCCCAGCCACTAAACCTACCAGGACCAGCCAGGAAGAAGAAACACATGCCAAAACACCAAGTAGCAAAAATAAACTAAGGCACTGAGCTATGTGGACAGAGCAGTTCTGAGAGAGGCCTAAGGACAGGGGAGCCACCAGTCATCAGAACATCTGTGTTACAAAAGGTTTACAACAGGTGCCAGTTGGAACCACATTTCCTGGTGCCACTGGAGGTCTGATCCCCTGCGTTCCGACAGGCTCCCAGCTGACCACAGGCACACTGCGGCGATCCTCTCGCTGACCACGGGACTGGCTGTTTCCTCCAGAACCTGCTCACAGCGCGAAACGTCCAAGGGAAGGAACATCTAACTGGGAACTGCTCTCAGCCACATGTGAGATGTGCACTATCTACACAAAAATAATGTCTTGAAACCAAATGGGTTTGTTTGAATTCAACAAGTCTTTGCCTGAGATGTCTAGTGTCCAAGTTTCCTTTCACTTGCTACAAGTCAAAGCTGACATGACTGGAACTGCTACACATACCTCACCCTCTAGGAGAGCTCAAAAGTGGGTGGGTTTTTATTTCCACTAGTAAAACCCTACTAAACCTGAACTCCCTGGCTGTACTTGGTCATACCCGATACAGATCGATCTGAATCATTGCTGTAGTCAGAAGTAACTTACGTTTTTGCACTTGCTTCAAGGAACAATAAACCTGTTCAGAAAGAGAAGTTTAACAGTCAATACTTAATATACTGCCCACAGCCCCAAGTCAGCCAATTATGACCTTCAGATGACATACAAGAGACGATTTCAGTACTACATGCTCGTCTATGACTGAGTTAAGGCATCACAGAAGCCGATTTCTAGACCAGCACAGTTAGGGTTAAGCCAGACTGAGGCACAGTACAAGTTACTTTGGCAGTGTCAGCTGGCAGCTATCTCTGCTGAGGCGTCACTTCAACATCACTATTGTGTGGGAAAGGTAACAGCTCAAGAGAAAACACACACCATTTTCTTCAGCAAATTGTTTGGCTTCTTCGTATGTAACATCCCTCTGTGCTTCCAGGTCTGCTTTATTTCCTATGAGGATTATCACCTAGTTCAGAAGGGAGAGAATTAGTCCCGGCAAAAAGTTTACGAGCTCCTTCCATACCACCTGCATTGTAATACAGACAAAAACCCAGAAGGAAACATGCAGAAAAGCTGGAGCGCAAAAGCCGCGCACACTCAGGAGCCGGCTGCTCCAGCATCAGGACCAGCACCTCCAGCTGACCCCTGAAACACTTGAGCTGTCTCACAGGATGAGCAGTCCTCCATTTAGCCATGAGACTTGGACTCTGAACCACTTCTGGATCTGTTTAATCACCTGCTAATCCAGCCAGACTCTTCACAAGTTCTCTTTCACCACAGCAAACTCTTCTCATGAGCTTGGTGCTCAAAGACTTTAGGGGCATTCAGAAAGACCAAAGGACAACAATTTTTGTGGTCTGGTCCAGAGACACAGAAGAACCATCTTCCCCAGCCCTCCCAAAGACCTGGTCAGCTTTTGCTGAAGGTCCAGTTTCTATTTCTGTATGAGACAGCATCCACCTCATACAACGACACAGCAGGAAGCAGCAGTAACAGAAGTTAAGGTTTGTCCAGAGTTAATCACAATTTTGACTCCCACTGCTGGAAATAAGACTTTGGAAGCAACCAGATTTTGAGAGGAAACCACCACTTTCCTGCACCACAGCCCACTCTTCTGCTCCAGCTGTGGTAAGGGAAGAGTCACTGGTTTACTGCTAGGTGGGGACATGAGGATAACCCAGGGCTAAGGAGCTGAGAAAACCCAGGCAGCTCCTTAAGAGAACACTGCTACCACTGCAGGTGCTTTGGCCCAAGCCTTCCACCTCTTGCTTGGAGCCAAGCAATCTTGCTTTCAAGCTAAAGAAGGTTGAACTTACAGTATTTGGATTGGTGAGGTTCCTTGCATCTGTCAGCCAGCTGCTTAAGTGATTATACGTACTTCTTCTGCAAAGAACCAAGCGAGGACAGTTTTAGCTATTTTTTAAAATACCCAAGTGCCAACAGCACAGTCAGCATCCCTTAAACACCAACGTCTCTCAGCCCTGTTCTCCTCCCAAACCTCAAGCAGCAGCATCTTGTTTGGACTCAGGGCAAGACTTCAACTGTAAACCCCCAGGGTCATTCTGACACCACCACAGGTGGACAGACCCAAGTCACGCCTCTAGGATGTGGTGGGTTTACCACCTTATCAAGGACATGTTAGAGCATTTCTTGTCAATGCTCTTAAGAGAACACTGTGCAGCAGAAGAGCACTTCAGTGACAGACAGAGCATAAGATCATGTTTTACTCCAGATTTAAGCAAACAGACACTACAACTATATATGCGGGGGAAAAAAAAAAAAAAAGAGGTGTTTGAAGAATATCAACAGCAGCCCCAGAAGAAGATGGGAACAAGTGAAAGGAAAATTATGTCACATTGCACATCTGATTAATGAGTCTTTTAGCAGCATCTTTTATTTTCATCTACAGAAGAAAGGCAGGATAGCTTCCGTGCAGCCTCATGTTGTTGGAGGACTACCCAAGAAGAGGTCCAGAGGTCAGACTTCCACAATGCTCTCGGTCTACACACAGTCTGTTAAGCATGTTTACACAGCCCATGGCAACAGAGGTCATGTCCTGTGCTGTGCCTGCTCTAGGAACATTCCTGCCAGGCAAGCAGCAGCATCCATTGCCTTGCAGGAAGAGAAAAATCCATCTACTGAAGAGCAGATTTTAAGGACAAGGCCAGTTCTTTAAACAGCTTCACCGCAGGCAGTCAAGGCCTGAAATGGCAAGAGCCTTGGGCCTGTCAGCAGTGACGTGTTCCAAGAGAAGCAGCTCACACAATTCCCGACATTTCATTTTCAGCTCTTTAAATACTTATTTAAAGTGTGGTGAGCTTCACCCGACAGGATACAAATCCATCCAGACAGAGTCCTTATAAATCTAAGTCAAGGGCTCAGACAAGACCGTACGCACAAGACCGTTGTATCCAAAAAGCTTGTCAAGCACATGCAGAGCTACGACATGAGAGGCACCAGCCAACAGCACCTTACCTGGTGATGTCGTAGACCATGAGAGCTCCTGCTGCTCCTCTGTAGTAGCTTCGTGTGACAGCCCTGAATCTCTCTTGTCCTGCTGTATCCCAAATCTGTAGTTTGATTTTTTGGCCACTAACTTCAATTATTCTTGTGCCAAATTCAACACCAATTGTGTGGGGACAGTCTGCCATAACTGTCATGAAAAATAAGAGCGAAGATCAGATCTTTCTCATACAAGGTCTCCTTGCTACAAAGATAGTACTATCACCAGTTTTCAGTTCTCTTTCCTTGATTTTCAGTCTTTCCGAAAGCACTTTTACTGCTCAGTACCCAAACTGTATCACTTACCCAGAAATACAATGAGCCATTTCCTGAACTGCTCTTAGATTTAAAAGCAGTTATAATATCCCTTGCCTTTTCAGATGCTGTTTGGCCATTTATATCAGAAGGTATAAAGTCAGCTGATTCTCAGTCTATCTTTGCATAAATGGTTAATTATTTTAATGCAGTAGGAAAAGGTAATGTTTGTGGAATTACCAAGACAGTGAAAAGTCTGTAAGAGCTCAGAATCAAATATCCATGTTGTTTCAGATAGGGCAATAGCGTGGCTGTAGCCAGGATAAAGCCAGTTTCATAAGTAGCTGTCAAAACAGCAAATCTCAACCCAAAAGACATCTTTCTGGTTATAATAAACGCATATGAGTTAGCTCATTTTTAAGAAAGATCAAGCAAACACAGAGAGATTGAGTCCTAGTCACACTACCTACAGTTACAAGTCAGTCTTGTCATAGAGGTGTTTGGCATGTTAGTTTGTTCGGTGGTGCTGCTTCAGCTTAACGCTGAGAGGCTCAGAACAAGCCACAGCCTCATCAAGACTCTGACTGTGAGACTCATTTTGTACTGATAAATACCTCCAGCCTCAGCCATCGAGTGTGAGCTATGTGGGAACTCACAGAGCTAACGGACACTGCAAACTCCAGTGCAACTCACGTTATTAGGGAGAACTGAAGCTAATTGTTAAATTAGTGTATGTGGGAGAACAGTGAAGCTGAGACTGACTGCTGAAACCACGACACAGGGCAGTCCAAGTGTCCTGAGGCACAGCAGCTACAGACCAACAGTGCTACTTCAGTCTGCAACCGAAGAGTCGAAGTCAATCCTTTCTTTTTGAAGCCCTTAGTGCTAAAGAACTCCAGCTGCTTGTGTCTGAGTTACACCATTACTGGAAATCTGCAAATTTCAGACAGGAAATTTCACTGTGTTCTGTATTGAAATTCCCTGGAAAAGCTGTAAAAACAGACCTGGTCTTGCCACTTCTCACAGGTGGGACTGAATGAAGCAGCAGTTCTGCTGTTACTACATCAACATTTCGTTTCTACATCTGCAGGAGGCAAACCAAAAATCTGACCCAGTACCATGCAGAGCCGTACAGATTCAGATAGACACCACACCCAGCTCATGCATGCTGGAAGAAAAAAAAGCAGGGAAGAGGGTGGAATCACACCAGTTAGAATAAATATTGTGAATCGAAATACTCACACTTCTTTTCTGTAAATTGATGAAGCAAACAGGACTTTCCTACACCCATGTCCCCTGTTACAGAAAGAACAGTAAAAGCTGAGACCACATCGTTGTTGCAACAAGCACGTTTTCTTCATCCCCCACAAAAAATGGCAGAGGCAGCCTCTCCTTTCTCAGGCATAGCAGGCAGCGTTCTGTACCCAGGTACGGGTCTTACCTTTAGCAACTCTGCACTACAGTTTTGGTAGCAGGGTTGCAAGCAAGGGTGGAACAGAAAACTCAAAACCAGAATACACCAAGAAGTTGCTTCACTTCCACTGATCCACTTACACAATGCCAATAGTGAGAAAGAGCAAATCTTTTCAGAACCGACTTTTCCACAGGCTGAGGCTGTCACAGCAGCCTGACTTACAATCCACTGCAGATCGCTTACAACTACACGAGGTCATTAAGAATTAAACAAGTAACAGCAAGACCAGTTCTTTCAGGATAGTAACAAATGCAATCAAGTCCCTGACTAAATAGCCAAGGAAGCAGCAGCTAAAAGCAACACTTGAACACAAACATGTAGCCTGGCAGAGGTTTAAGCACCTGCCTACAGCACGGGATTACAATTAGCACTTGTGTCTTCAACACAGGTTCTAAAACCTTTCAGACTCGTGATGCAGAGCCACAGTGCTGCAGCAAACTTGAATCGACACATCCCAGCCATGTTGATGCCTATTAAAGTTTTTGCCCGTTTCCAATGGATTTAGTGATTTTTCTAAATATGAACTTGACTCCAGCAGAAGGGGTTCACATGCACGTTTTTAGAATGCTTTTTTTCACATGCTGCGCAGAAGTCTAAGCACTGTTAACAGTGAAGATGTTCAAGAGCACTGAAGTATGTACAACAAGAAGTTATTTTTAACAATAACTCAGCAATAAAGTGAACTCGATACAGGCACTGGTACTTGCCCCCACTCCCAGTTCACCTGCCACCAGTCACACAGCTCTCACTCTGTGGCACTCAAAGGCATTTGCCTTTACACTCTCAGCTGCTTTATGACAGACTGAGGCTGGACAAGCAACTACTGGGAGATGACGAGGCTAGAGCAAGCAGCCTGCCACAGCAGTCAACACCAGTCCAGCCACAGGGCTTGTGCAGGGCTCTCACACACATACACGCTGACGTGAGCAGGTACGCAGCCAGTGATACTCACCGATTATGATGTACTTAAAGATGTAGGAATAGTTGTAAGGTGCAGTTGCCATTGTGGCACTAAAACAAAAAAAAAAAATAGAACACATCAGAACTGCTGCTTTTTCACCAAACCCAACCCAATTCATCCAATTTAGTTCACATAAAAAAACAAAGCCCCCCTCCATTCTCTCCCCCAACTATGCTTTCATTCACAGTTCAAGTTTGTGCACTTCCCCAGTCACTGCATTAGCGCCAGAGACATTCAGTGGAACTCCCACACCACCTGCTCTGAACCCCTGTCAGCAAGGCCTCCGAGTAGAAACATGCTCTGTGTAGTATCACTGATTTTATCCAGAAAGACTTAAAGACACTGAAAAGCTCCAGTAGCTTCTGGAAATGAACTGAAAATAAAATCTGACTCCAAAAGAAAAATCTGAAGAGGTTTAGCAAAACCAACAATACGGAACTATTACCTCGCACTTCTGAGACTTGCAACAGGAACAAAGGAAACAGTGCAGCTTGCAGCAAACAGTACATATTACTTAAAAAAAAAAAGCGGTAGGAGCCCTGCCTGGGGTCTGGGCTGCTACATGTCCATAGCAGAAAAGCAGTACAAGCCACAAATCAGCTGATCAGGAAGTCAGTTAACCTCACTGGCTTTGTCAGCACAGCAGCATTACAGCAAGGCACAGCGATTTCTCTTAAGTGGCAGTCAAATGAAACTGGGGTTAGTACTTCCAACATTCCAGAGTTTTCCTATGCTCTCCTAGATGTAGGAGGAATTAGAACTGGCTTCAGTGTTTGAACCTGCAAGAAGTAATAGCTGACTTACCAACTAATCCATCAGTTCACCAGGATTCCAACACATCTATACAAACCCCTATTACCAGTTCACATACACAATGCAAAATGCCTGCTTTTGTCCCAGGTTTTAAGTTAAACTAGACACAGTGTCATCAGTTAAGCAAGTGGGAAGTTTCTACTAGGAATTCACCATTTCTATCCCTGCTCCTGCGTGGCAGAGTGCCAGCCGTTAGGAAAACACGCTACTTTTCATAAAGAACATTGCTTTAGCCTTGAAAGATTTTTCATTCAGTCATGTGTCATCCACGTGACAAGTGAAGCTACTACTGTAAAGAAATAAAAATGTAGGAAAGCTTACAAGCCTGTAAAGATTTCAAAATCAAAGTATTGTTTCCTCCACCACAATTAATCCGTAATAGTGAACTGCAGCCGTTAGAAAGGTGACTGACAAATCTCACTCACGGCACACAGCAGAGATTTAAAGCAAACGCTCTTATCTAGACCTTGGAGGGGGGAACAACTCCACCAGCCCATTAAGAAGGGTTTACTGCGTGCCAGCCACTGAGCTGCACCTTGCCTTTCCTTCATGCTTGGCTCAGGATATGGAAACTCTCAAGTTCTTCTATCCCAAGCGGCACACAAAGCATCTACGCTAAGTCCTGCACACACGCACTGTTCTATTAACCCAGGTTTAATCCAAGATCATTAACAAGACAAATTTGCACAGTAGTTCTTGTATGTGACAGAATTCCATAGCAAATGCTGCACAAGTTGAAAGAACAGGCAAGTCAATTAAGCAAATTTTAGAGGAAACTCTGGCCGTAGTGGGGGAAATCTCATGCAGCCATCCCATAGCTCTTTTGTCCTCCTCAGTCTCTGGCAAACAGGCACTCAGTGGTCAGACCACTTGTTGCTGAACTGAGGAAGAATTCACATACCAAGCAAGCCAGCAACTTTACTGCCTTATTTCCTGGAGGTGGAAGATTCCAGAGTTAAGAGTATCAGCTTCAATATGTGCACTGATTATTTTCAACACCAGTGAATAAAGTAACCACTCCATGCAGAGTTCAACATTAACGTGTCACTGTGAAAACATCCAACACTTCACGTTTTTCTGAATACGTCTTCACACATTAAGTTCTTCCTCTTCTCCAGCACATCCTGATAGCAGGAACATTCAAACCAAGCATCTTCTGATCCAGTGCACTTGTTCTTACAGGAGACTTAGCTTGCCACTTGTATTCTAAGAGAAGCTGGGTGGACTATACTCATGGCTCAATTCGGTTTGATACCAGAAAAGGTTAAAGTGGAGGATTATGAGCTATGTAACTGAAAGTACCAAAAAAAAAAAAAAAAGCTTGAAAAGGCCAATTTATACATGTAGGTACTTCAGGAGGATAGCATGAGCTGCACTATCTTCCACAGAAAACACGTGGGTGCTACAGTCACAACAGAGAAAGGCAAAGACACTGCAAGCACCAATATGCATCTAGTTTGAAAGATGTATGGTGTATTCAGAAGCTAGTAGTGAGTAGTAATTTACACTGTTCAAAAAAAAAAAATCAGCACCGTAAACTCCAAAACAGGGAACCACTTGAGTGGCTATGAAATCCATGCTGCAGAAACCCTGGTGTCCTCTCTTCCCTCGCCCTGGCAGTTGGCTACGGGATGCCAAGTACTCAAAGAGGCTTCATGCTTCTGAGCACCTGGCTTTACGATATTGCTATATTAACAAGTGAGGGGAACACGACCTTTTATCCAAGCTTGTGAGCAGCATCACCGCAAGTTGAGAAAGACTTTTTAAGGCATGGGCAAACTGGTAACAATGTGCAGGCTGTATCACAAACTGGATTTGTAGTGAGTCTCTTAACTAGAATCTTTACTGCTAAATACACATCTCTTTGACAGACTGTTTTTGCTTGCTAAGACATGTCAATTTGCATTATACTCCTTAAGTAAAGAAGGCTAACTATGCTATTTTGGTAAAAGCGAAACTGTCACTGCTTTGCAACATATGCATCAAAATAATTTCCCACTTCAAAGTGAGAGTTAGAAAACCAAATTCTGGGCTCGGCAACAAAGTCTGTTAAGAAATGGGTGGGAAGGGAGGACTATATTCAAGCCATGTCTCACCGCTAAAACTTCACCATCAATCTTACAGCGATGTCAGGCCCCTAAAGGAGGTGAGAGATACTCCACAGTGTCCTGCCAGACCTCACATGCACATGCTCCCTCCAGCTTAGAGAAACTGATTATTAATAGCAATACCAACAGAGAAATCCACTCATACAATGAGTCTAGACCTTCCTTCAAGTCCCAAAGAGTTGCTGGAGAAGTCACTGTGTCCGACAGATTTCTGGAGTTACTGAAAAATAAAGCAACACTGTGGTGCTACATTTATTCCAAGGGTCACGTTACAGAAAGGATTCTGAAATACTCCAAATTATTACTAAAGGTCAGGAATCTCTTCCTGAGAAGAGATTACTTCTTTAAAAAAACAAAACAAACAACTAAACAAAAAACCAACATTTAAACACTTGAATTCCAATAAGGATTAGCAGGAATTCAGACTACTCAGCCCTTGGAATAAAACTGATATTCCAGCAGGACTCTGTGCTGAAGGGGAAAAACAAATGCAACAAGCTAAACATAGAAGCCACAGTGAGAATTCAGCCTTGGAAATCTGACAACCTCAGCACTTCCAACAGATGGAAGAAGGAAGTCTAGACAAGAGAGCGTAAACACAAAAATATAAGCTATGTGTTACACAAGGGGTTAATATGTGTTGACAGCATCACCCATCTGTAGACACTGGAGCTCTACCTCCACTTCACCGCCCTCTGGCTCCAGACATGGAAATTTCAGCAAGTCCAGTATGGGGGTTGGGGTTTTCTTCTTGGGAAAGCCAGGAGGCAAGACCTGTAGGACTGAGAAGGCTGCATGTGAGCCTATGCAACCTCAGCCACTGCTGACAGCATACGGTATGACATCAAAGTTCACCAACCGTGAAGTTATGTTAACAGAAAGTAAAAGAAGTTTAGCCTGGCAGCTCGGTCTACCTGCCGTCTTTCTTCCGGGAGAGTCTGCCAACACAGAAGCAGCTTTGGCTCCCTTCTCAGAGGTAACAGTCCCCAGAGCCTAGAGCATTATTTCAGGATGGCACCTAGCCAGGTCCACCACACACAGATTTCTGCTAGTTTCCAAACCTGGACAATTAATTTCTGTATTAGGATTAGAACTAGAAATTTTACCTCCTTTAGAGGTGCTTTTTGTATTTATACAAGTTAAAAATTACCTTAATGAGATACCAATACACCTACATTTCCTCCTCTAATCCACAAGCACTACACAGGTATTTTGACATCTTGCTGAAGCCTTACTTCAGGTATCAGCATCCATCTGCACAAACGGAGATAAGGTGGTTCCAGGCACATTGCCCTAATGTTCTTTATCAGAATAACGTAACTGTAAATATCATATCCACACCAGCTTTTCTGAGACCCATGGGGTTCCTTCTAGCTCAGCTCAAGGACACAGCCCATTTTAACTCTTCACTGGGTATCACTTGCACAGAGAACTGTCACAGCTTTACGTTCGGCCAGAAGCAGGTAAGTTATCAGAAGACATTAGAACCTGTATGGGCAGGTTAGGGTGGTTAATACCATCAGATGGCCAAGCCACACAGAGATGGTGCCTCTGAAAACTATTGTCTTCAATCTCAGGACTGCCCAGTTATTACAGGTTCCCCTTAAAAACATACCACTGTGCAGCCACTGTTAGGCTGAGCCATTTTGTATTGCATGTGTCTGGGCAGGTGTTCTTTCAATGATTCCTCAAGGATTTGCCACAGGAAAGGATCTCACAGCTGAAGTCCCGTTCCCTTCTATAAAAGGTAATGCCAGCATATCATTCCTTCATAAATTGCCATGACTTTTAAAGAGCTGCCAGGTTCTCAGTGAACACTGAGAAGAGATCAATAAGGGGGCAGGGAAAGGTAGAATTGTTTCAATTCATAACTCAACTGTTCCTCTGATGAAGACTTTTGTCCAACACACAAAACAATGCAGTCTAACTAGTACCTCACTTTAGAAGGCTGCTAGAAATACAGTCTGTAATTGCTTCAATTGTGGTCTTCTGTAAAAATCACACCATGCTGAGAGGTAATCACAGTTTTGTTATCAATTAGCATACCCCAGCAGTGAATACCCATAAGTCTGTTGTCCACAGCAAGCTATGACATCCATTACAATTAAATTTCATTGTGGTTCTATGACCAAGGACATCTAGGTCTTCCTAAACATGTAAACATCTCAGCCCTTTTTAAGATGGCCCCACAGCCTCCCTGGACTGTTTGTTTGTTTTTGCAGGCTTGTCTTTGTAAAGCCTGTTTCTGAGGCTGATCCCTGAGGAGCCTCATGAGCAGCCTGCCAGCAGCCCAATACTTTCACATCTATCTGACATCACTTGTTGCTGACCAGCTCCTTACTCATTCTTCAGCTCTTCCAGAGTCATCCTCCCCAGCTTTTCCATCTGGGTTTCATTAGAGCATCTGATTAGCACAAGACAGTAAATTGGCTGAACTGTTCTTTGATCAGACAGCAACCCAGCACAGTTCTCATGATCTGCTGCTGAAGATCACTTTGCATTTCCTCATTATTTCCATGTCCAGTTATTCTTCCTCTGGAAGCACACATGCTGCTGGGGTCAGACTGACAAGCTTCAGCTCTGCAGAGCCCTGCTTCAAGCTGTTTTGAAGAAATGCATTTGCTATGTTCTTTAAACCTGTAAAACACATCAACTCAGCCTGAGACCTAGGAAGAATTTCTAAAGACTTCCCAGGCCTTCACTTCCCTTCCTACAGGAGAACTTTCACTTTATTCATTTTTAAATCAAGGCTCTGTATCACACTATCTTCACTTTTCAATGCTCCTCTGCACCTCTCCGGTCACACTCACGTTGTGCCGGTTATCCTTTTAATGGTTTCACATCCTGCTCCATTAAGTTCCTCCATTTTGTTTCCTAAACTTCCTGCATTTCTGTGCCCACACCTCATTTCTCACTGGCCACACCCTGGCACCACAGTTAAATTAAACACTGCCCACCTGGCCTCACCACCAAGAGCATTTTCTCCCATGTCCATTCTCTCAGCCATAGTTCTTTGTGTATCATCATTTATCTTATTTTCCTCCTCCTATAAAGGAGTCTAAAATGTAGCACATGCCCGAGCTTGTAGCAGGAGAACCAAGCTCCAGAGATATCCGGTAAGTTCAGGGACAGTATATACAGAAACCAGAAGAGTTTTGTTGTCAGTCTAACAAATCAGAACAGGCCATCACCTTGGAAAACACAAGTCCCAAACAGATTTTAGAATCAAATTAAGTAGGTCTATCTCCTTTGCTTCAGAAGGATACAGCAAAATGAGAACCAATCATAAGCAGGTTCCATTTGATGGAATAGGAATAGGCAAGTAATTTTAAAAGATCTATTTACATTTTAAATCCTAGTACCTCCAGTATAACAGGTTTGTTTTCAAGCTGCTATCCTTCATAATAACTTTTTTTTTTGTATGGAAAATAGGAGTTTCTTCCTTTCACTCAGATTTATGACATTTTCAAATCCCTACAGGAAGCTAGCAAATGCCTTGTTAATCCATATTAACATATTTAGTTATCAAGTCCATATTAACATATTTAGTTACCAAGTCCCCCAGGTTTGGGATTTTCCTCCCATTCCTGAATGATGCCCAAGCGCAAGAGGGCCTCAATCCAAGCCATGACAGCAATCAATCTCCAAACCAATGTATTCCGTACGATAACATCTGGCTACCAGAAAGCTAAGACTTGTGACTTGGGGTTGCAAATTATTTAGAATCTAGACACCTGAGTAAATCTTGTTCATAAAGGGGTATTATTACTTCTGTGAAAAAAATGTCATACAACAACATAGCACCACTCTGTTTCAGAGGCCTAGAAAGCAAAGTCCACACCAAGTAACCTCAAGAGCAACAGAGCCATTGCCAGAGACCCCAGTGGAGACAGACGCCTTTTCCTGAAAGGATAATTCAGCACAATTTTAGTCCAAAACAAAGCTATCCACAGACATTCCAAAAACCTTAAGAGTGTCCTGCAAACAGGCAATACACGACTAGGTGAAAGAACAGAACTTCACTCTTCTGTTTAGCTCGAATAAGAAAACAGAGAACAAGTTTAGAACACTTCTGTCACTTTCTCAAGTAGGAAGTGGCATTCCCCTCAGCCCTCGTGAAACTGATTTTTCTGACGAATTTCATGACAGCACACAGCACGGGTCAACGTATGGTTTGAAAGTACAGGTACCACCACACATCAGCCACAGCGTAAAATAAACGTGCAGTAAACACGCTACGTGCAACTGCAACCATTAGTAAGGGGCACATATACATATATATACCGCATATGGACGAGCACTTGATGGTGGCGTGTTACACAGGGAGTGTGCAGTGCAGAGGAGGAGTGGGAGGCGGTGGCGACAAACAGCAGCAGCGGCCTAGCTCCTGCCCAGCCAGCCTCACCCTCGGCGTCCTCAGACGGACTAGCAGCCCTCTCCCCTTTCCGCATACCGCCGGCAGCGAGGGCGGCCAGTCCCGCCGAGGCCGAGGGCCAGCCCGCACCGCCCTCGGAGGTGGGCAGTGGCACACTGCCGGGGAGCGCGGCTCCGACTAGGCCCCGGCTCCGGGCAGCCGCAGGAGGAGGTGTCGCCGCTCGGGCCGGGTGGCGACCGGGAGCCTGCCCCAGCCTGTCGGCAACCGCGCGGCGCGCCCGCCCGAGCGGGGCCCACCGGCGACCGGGCACCCCCGCGGGGCCTAGTGCTCTAGGCCCGACCGGGCGGAGGGGCGCCCCTCCCCGGCTCCTCCGTACCTGAGCTCGGGGAGCGGGCGGCTGTGCAGCGTGGCTCTGTCGACGGCAGCCCGGTCCCCCCTGAGGGCACTGCAGCGCTCTGCTTCGGACTAGGCAACGGCCGGGCCGGGTCTCCGCCTCTCTCCGGGCTCCCTCAGGCTCGGCTCCGCTGGCTCCACTGCGCCCCCATCACCCCCCCCTTATCCAAGATGGCGGCGCCCCTCGCACGGGGTTTCTCCTCCCACTCTCGACGGGCGCTGGGGCTGCACAAAGGTGGGCGCGAGAGGCCGCGCCGGAACCAATCGCGGAAGCCGCGCGCCGCAGCCGCCCCGCCTCCCCACTGGCGTGTGGGGCGGGGCCGGGCGCGAGGCGGCCACGCGCCCGCGCCCCCACTCCGCTGGCTGGGAGCGCACCGAGGGGCGGGCGGGAGCGCGCGCCCTCAGGCGCCGCCTCCTCTGCGGGTGCACGCGCCTCAGGGCGGCCCCGGAAGGCGGCGGAGGGACAGCGGCCCGTACGGGGGCCGGCCGCAGGGGCCGCGGGCTCTAGTGAAGGCGTGACCACTGAGGAGAGCGGCGTCTTCCCCAGCTGTTCCGGGAGGAGAAGTGAAGCGATCCGCCCGGCAGCCCCAGCCCGCCAGAGAATCGTAGTGCCCTTCGTCCCGCAGTGTTCCCGCTTCGGGAGCCACCACTGCGGCTGCCTCTGGATTGTCACAATTACCTTCAAATTCTGGTTTAGAGACTCTCTACCGCCAGGAACATTAATAAAGTGCAGAGCAAAGACTCCGAGATATCTCACAGGCTATCTAGCAGGATGCCGTTTCCTGAGCCGCCTCAGAATCCTTACAAAGCCACTGTGGTTGGAACGACAAACCTCCCTCCCCAGGACCGAGGCGCGGTTATTTCTTCTGGGGAAGATACGACCAGGAGCGGCCTGGTAAGGTTCAGCTACACGGGGCAGTGATGCTGCAGCACAGTCCCGTATCCAAAATCCCCAAGAACTGCAGAGAGCTCTGCGTTCTGTTTGCAGTAAAATTAATCACCTGTCTTGTGTCTTTTACAATGTCCTGTGAAACGCTCAGGTAATTTTGGCTCGGTTTGGTAATTTGGCCTTTGGTTTTTTTAAAAAGGCTTTTTAAACACTTGTGGCAGGCAATACTAAGGACCTAAAGATGCGAGATGCTGCACAAATCTCACAGCTCGTGGGATTAAAAAAACATTGAGTGGTTCAAGAGATGGAAAAAAAAGGTAACAGCAGCAACATTCTGAAGTACTCAGTATCTCGATTCAGTAAACTCACCCGGGTTCTCAGCTCAACACACAAACGTTCCTACATGAACACAAATTACAGACGCAGTTCATGAGTCCAGAGGTTTGAAATTGAGACTCCTGCTACTCCAGATCATATTCAGATTTTCAGTTTCACATTGTGTTTAACTAAAACTCCTTCGAGATTGTCTTTCTGGAAAGCTTTAGGGCCTACAACCCTGTTCAAGGTAGTTACACCCTCTTTAAAGGGAAATTACCACAAGCGCTACTAGAGGGCAGCCACGGAGCGTGCTTTCAGCGCGGGTGATTGATGCTTTTGAGAAGAAACAGGATGCTTTGTCAGCTTTAGTGCCACAAAAGCCAAAAGCTTCAATTAAAGCAAGTGGAGGGATTCCTCTTATTTTAGAATTGAGAGCTGATTAGGGCTTAAGGATGACTGAAAAGAGCTAACGGTCTTTCCTGCCCAAATACATAGGAGATATTGAATCTAAATAATGGGATTTCCCCTTCTAGCAGACTGCTAGAGGACAATATGGATTTTATTTCAGCCCCACACGTTATGAAAAGCATCGAATTCTATTGTGTATCGGTGTCCAAGACCCAAATTGCCCCTTCCCATAAGGCAGCATGCCACTGAGATTAACATTCCTATGGAAATATCTTTCCAGAATGGGTGTTTTCCATCTCCATTACTACAACATTACTAATTCTGTTTTCTCAGTGTAGCGACATACCGGGAATCCTCTGTTTCCTTCAGTGGCTGCTTTCCATGAATCAGCCACCCCCTAATCATTACTCAGCCCCTAGCAGGCAGGCGCTTCACATGCCTCAGAGGCACTCCACACACATCCCTACCAGGAAGCTGCACTCCACGTGCCTCGTACACACGGTGAAAAGCACTGATCAAAAAAAATTAGATTTTTTTTCATCTACATAATAAACAGATAAATCTCTCAATAATAAAAAGCAAGGACTCTGTAGAAAGACACAAATCTGATACAGATTTACTACAGTTGTACAACTCCTGTCAGTTATTGTCAGGGTCCTCCTAACTTTCAAACAGACAACGCCGTGCAGCAGAATGTTTCTCAAGTTTTGCATTACCTTATATGGAGTGACTTTTACTAGAAAAATAGGTCAAATCAAGACAGGAAGAATGATTTCCACAAGAGGGAGACTTTAATCGGAAAATGTTCTGACTATTTTGACCCAGTTACAGTCTGGTTTACTGTCTTTAAAAAACTACTATTCCTTTAAGCACTTGGTATTTCCCCAATGTGTCTATTAATACAGACACTGTAACATTTGCCTAGGAGGTTTTAAAATTCAAAATTGTTAAAATATCTCACAAAAATCCATCGATGTCTTTCCTATTTATGGTTCGGTTTCGGTAGAGTTGGTCAAGCGGTGTTAGCTTTTCTATTCCTGTTGTTACAAGATGGAGTCCCTGACAGGTAATCACCACCGTTACCTGCAGTGCACTGGAAAGGATGCACAGCCTGCCAAGGGTGTAAGGAGCCGACCTGAGTCAGACCATCCTTTACAGTGCACACTCGGAGCAGTGCTGGCCCTTTTGCTCTGCAGGCATACATACTACTTCCCTAGGACCGGAGCAGAACATGGCACCTCCTCTGACGCTGACAGGCAGCACTTCTCCCCTCCAGCAGCCACAGATACGTCTCAGGATTACTCAACAATTCTCCAAATCACTTTAATCTGGTGTCTGGGTTGTGGAGAGCGTATTTTAATCCACAACAGAAATGAAAAGCAGTTTTGGAATATAATTACTGTTATTTCTTATCTGCAACAAAGCAAATTAGAAGCCATTGCCTCCTAACAATGAGTAAGATCAGACTTTTTAATCTGAAACTCCCCAACATATTTTATATACAACTACCTTCGTCAGTCAGATGAGGCAAAAGGCAACACAGATTTGCTTTAAAGGTTCTGGTTTTGAATCGTTTTGTGTGCTTTTATCACATATTCCTATAAAGTTTAAAGTACACAAAAGATGTGAACAAGACAGAAGATTGAGTAATGGCATCTCCATTTCTTCTTTCATTCTTTGATTCTTGCGAGTGCTAGAAAGCCCGCAGCAGATTTTCAACAGCAGTTATTGAGAAAAGGCTGACTTCAGCCTGTTCATTCTGAACATCTGGACAGACCCTAACAACAGTAATTAAAACCCACTAAACTGGTAACAACAGCAAATTGCTAGAGAGGGAATGCTGCCTCTCAACCCACCCTTCCCTGTGGAGTTCTGCTGGGTCAATACAGCCTGCTCTTCAAAAGCCGTCTCTATGTGTCTCTCTGAAGTCTCTGTCAAGAAAGAACAGCATCCAAATTTTCTGGTCACATGAGCACTGCTCTTGGACTTATTTTTTTTACCACAAACCTCAGGAAAAGTAAAGACTCAGAGTTAATATAGTTGATAGAAGGTTTGAGGATTATGTTCTTTTCAGATAAATTACATGCAATGATCTATAATATCTGCTTCCTTGTTTTAGAATGCCTCATTGTAAAATAGGTTTTAAATAATGATTAAACTACAAGGCAGCATTCCTGAAGAATGTGGGATTGAATGGCACAGAAAGCTCCAGCCATTTTTTAATCCCAAACGCTTTCTTTTACTGAGGACAGCAGTAAGAAGGTTTGCTTTAAACACTCCACTGGGACAGGGACACCTCCAGGCTGGGAAGTTTTGGTCCTCCTCCAGTCTATTCAACCCTTGCCAAGCTTTGCTCTCAGCCACCTCAGCATGATTCTGCTACCCCCAAAGTCACCGGGGGCAAAACACAGCGATTCCTGGCCCCAGGAAATGCAGACCAGAGGTGTGTTGCACTGTTACTTAGCAGACGTATTTCTGAGCCTGGAGAGGAGCCTCCACACCTTTCTTCAGCCTCTAACAGCCCTTTTTAACGTCTCAGCCCAAGGACCGGCGGACAATGAAAAATGAAGAAAGCACGGTCTAAGCTTCTGGAGCAGAAGGGGACTAAGATCTGCTTTATAGCTGTTCCTAAGAGAGACACTCAGCAACCCCTTTGCAACAAGCTGTTTTAAAATACTCAAACCTCCCAAATTCTCTTTGCAAGACTCCTCTGCATTCCATATCCCTACTGGTAAACACTCAACACTATATTACTTTAATTCTACAATAGTTTCTTTTCCTAGTATTGTTCCTGACACTCTCTGAAAACATAATATTAGTTCTTATATTTTCAAAATTCTCTACCTTTGATATAATAAAATGTATCGTATCTACCTATTACACTCTAATTAACAGTTTTGCCAGTAATAGGTTTTATTATTATATAACTCCAAGTAAGTGCTTTCAAAACAAACCCAAACCTAATCCTCCCAACATTCCTGTGAAGGGATATTCTAATCCCCATGCTACAAGTACAAAACCTGAAGAAGAGCAGGGTTGAGGGCCTTCCCTAGGACACAGATACACCAAAAAGACAGAATCAGGGGCCAGCCGTTCTCCCTGCTCAAACCATGGCCTCACTCCCACTTCGGGGGGGCTGTTCCTTTAAACAAATCGTTGCATCTCAGTTTTTATTCAAATAGATTTTCAAAAAGAAGTTAAAAAATAATTAAGAACAATAGCACAAACATGTATAACACGGTTCACACAAGAAGCTTGAGCAACAACTCTGTGATAAAGATCCTTTAACGCCCCTGTGAGGTGGTTAATTTACTCAGTCCCTTTGCGAATCTGTGGACCTACTCACGGCTCAGCGTGCCCATGCACAGACGTGCAGCCAGGCTCCAGAAAACTAGCGAGCATTTGTCTTTCCATTGCAACCCAGAAATTTTCAGTCACTCATCAGCATCTGAAAATATTAAGAGGTGACAATGCCAGAGAAATGCCAAAAAGGGTACAGCCAACAGATACATTAAGGTCTCAGAGGAAGCAGGCCTCCCCTTGAGCCGGCTGCATGGGAGAACTAGCAAACACAGGCTCTGGATATTGCTGTCACTAACACAAGTTTTCTCATTCTACAGGAAATACTCCTTCGCGCAGTGTGGTAGAAACCTCGTCATAGCAGCGATGATCCATACAGCACAGCTGCAGAAACCCACCACTGCTGGCACTCCCAAAGCAACATGGAAGCAGTAAGTAGCGACAGTTTGGAAAATCTAAGTTACCCAGTAGCAACAGTGACCATTTGCCAGAATTTAAACTGTCTCATCACAAACATGGTCAGTAAAAGGCGGTTCAGGTAACGTATGTTTGTTCAGACTTGGTTTGTCTGTCTGAACCCCAACTTCTGTTTCTGGCTTTGTTCAAGTTTATGTAGGCAAATATAGAAAGAAGCAGCAGGGGATTTTTCAGGAAACATTTTGAAATATACTTCCCTAAGAGTTATCATGTAACACCGCATTGGTCTGAAGTGACTAATTGCTCTTGTATTTCAATTTTGAGTTGCCAGGTTCTTCTTTCATAACTTACCATTTAAGTTCCGTGGTGTTTGTAGAAATGTCCCTGTGGTCAATAGTTTTTTATTTTAGTTCCTTTTTTATCTTTTTTTAGTTCCTTCATCTCTTGTAAAACAGGTAGCCCCAAATCATGTTTTCATTGGCACTTACACAATCTCAAAGCTTCAAATTGAACTTATGAATAATATAAGAAAATTTGGGCCAATGGTAATTCTGGTGTAAGTAGATGCAGATCAGCTGGATTGTCTCTGTTTGTGTTGTATTTCACTGATGGCAGGGAATGGCAGTACAGAATGGAGGCATGCCCTTGGTCTGCGGCCTTTCAGGGCTAACTTTCAAGCATGGCTTTCAAGTGCATGCAGCAGTGACTCCAGCTGAGCGGGTCGGTGCTCAGCAGGACGCCTCTCCTCCTGACTAAAGATAAAGCTGAACTGCATTGGCTTTATTTGACTTATTCTGGAGATCGTATTTCAACTCTGATGTCTGGTTCACATCTCCTTTAGCTTAATCTCCATGCTGCATTCAGGCTTTTATGCACCGTTTAGCAAGTAGTTTATATCTTGGCCTCCAAAACAATTGCTACAGCAGTAGAACTGTCTGAAAAATACCAGCATGAGCCTTTCAAAGACACAAAAGCAGTGTGGTTTTCCTGGGTGATATGACAACATGCCCACACACCAAATCTTCAAAGTGGTGAAAGAATGTACGCATCAATCGTCTTGCACAAATGAAGGCTGGGCCCATGCAGGGCTTCTCATGAAGAGAAAGCAACGACTGAAGCTCACAACAAATACCTGTAGCTGTTGTGCACCATTTCAAGGTGTTCTCTTGCTGAAGGACGGTTAGGTGGCAGTACTGGGCAAGTGCAGAACATAAGGCTGGCAGAGCACAACAGTTTGCCCCAAAAAGTTTCCACCCTTCTCCCTCACAGTGATTCCTGGGACTCATTCCAACATCAACACATTCTCTTGATTCCACTTTAGATGCAGATGTAATTGCACATCTGGAGTGACGGAGTTTCTTCCTGAAAAGCAGCTCTCTTGGCTGTTTAGCACACCAAGCTCGCTTTTTTGTAGGGTCAACACCACCACTGTAGCTGCATTTCCAGTTCAATAGGTTTGTTATGGAAACTGGGACCTAAAATTTCCATGGAAACATTACAATGTTAACAGTACTTTTAATAAATAAATAAATATATAGCACACTGTTTTCAAAAGGTTGAATCATTTTACGTTAATCATATTTGACTGCTAAAAAAATTTGGTTTAGCTGAATAATGATTTTGTTAGAAATGCAATTCCTATTATACATTCTAATATGCCTCTATTTTAAATTAAGAACATAATTAAACATTTACACGTGGAATGAAAACACATTTGAAAAGGGCAGGATTTCCCATAATTATTAGCTCTAATGAGGAGCCAGTCCCTTTGTAGCCCCAAATAGTATCTGTGCTTGATATGAGCAGGATGTGGAACATCCAGTAGATAATTTAAGTCATGAAAACAAAATGTGTGTCACTGTGTAACCTCAATTACTATTGCCCTGGCTACTCACAGTTCTACCAGATCGCAGAATCAAAATGGCAGATCATTTTCAGCCCTTCTGAAATATTCTGGATAATAATGCTCTCGGAAAACAAAAGGATCAGAGCGATCTTCTTCAGTTACAGCGATGACAAAGGAGAAATATTGTCTGTTTTTGTCCTTGGCCATGTCATTGTTACATTTCCAAGCCATTCCAGCAGCGACTGAAGGCATTGTTGATGGCATAGCAACTGTTTTTGTAAACACCCTCACCGGGGTGGCAGTGTCTCGGTACAATGCCCCTCTCAAGAACACAAGACAGTCTCTGATTACATGATGTAGAGAGAGAAAGAAAAACAACGGCTGCTTGCGGCCTGCCTGCCTGTCTCGGATTTACCACAACACACTTGTAGTATCTAGGAAAAACTGCAGAAAAATGCAAGAAGTTAGAAATGCCAATTGTTTTGGAGTGATGCTGGCAATGTATTATGAGCTCTCAGATGTGATACTGTGTACAAGGTTTCACAGAAAATGGTTAATAGTAAATTGATGTTGGAGATCATGTTCCTTTCTAGAGCTTCAAACATAACCACAGGAGTACCTGAGCCACGAAGCCCTTGTCTTCCTGTGTTCTAACTCATCTGCTGCTGATAGACTTTGGAAATGAAACGTTACGTTACATTTCTTAGAAGCTTAAATGGGTTATTGAATCAACAGTGGTCACTTCTGTCCCCCTGTCATCACCAGTTGTTTACCGGATTCATATGCACACTACACCCAGCGACGCTCACTCTTGCAAAGAAGATATTTGGGGGCACGCTGTGGCTAGGAGGCATCACACATGATCTTCACAGGGCTCAGGGCCAGCAGGACAGCTCAGAGTACACACACATAAGCGTGCACACCCGCCCTGCACCCTGGAGAACAGGCTAGAGGCACTGGGTTTCCATAAATAGGGACAGGAAGGAAGCTGTCACTGCCCTCGGAGGCAATCACCAGTGCTGGCCCCAGCAGTCCAGCACATGACTGGATTTTATGACATTCCACACTGTCGTAGAATGATGTTTGATTAATGACCATAATCTGTAAGGATACTGTGCTACAGGCTTCTTGTACGTGTGCCTTTGCATCAACATACCAATCCTTTCATGGAAGTAGATGAAAACAAACAAGAAAACTCACACAACGTGTTAAATCATTAAAATGATACGTGGAATTAAAGAGGTGGGAAGGTGTGGCAGATGGAAACCCGTTTAGAAGAGCTTAGGGTAACCTATCAAGAAATACGAAAATATTAGCGCAAAGTTTTCCACACCACCAGGAGAACCCCAGCTAAACAGAAGAAACCAATCCATCTGACCTGGGTGTATTTCCTGACAGAGGGATAAAGCCAGGAAACAACTAGTAACATCCAGGAAACAGAGCTCAGCGTATCTTTACACACTCAAAGGTACAAAAGGAATGTGGAGGAGGATGAGTTGGGGAGAGGGGCAGTGGCCATCCAGAGCTGGAGAGGGATGAACCAGGTTCACAGACAAGCTGCTGATCATCCTGCACTGGCCCTGCTGAGGCACCGCCCCTGCGTGCGCTCAGAACCCCAGTAACACAGACATGGCTTTGGGTGGGCCCCCGGGTGCCTCCCGCAACATGAAAGCCACAGCCTCTCAGGGCTTGCTTTGCTTTTGTCTTCTTTGTCGCCCAGTTTTGGGTGAATGGAGTCCTCCAGCACCACGGCCTTGCCATAGGGCCGCACAGCTGCCGAGCCCTCCACAGTACCGCAATGAAGGGCTCTTTGTTCGGTGGGCTCAACGCGTGCCTTGTTCCTCTGGGAGCAGCGGGCAGGCACGGGGCGGCCAGGCTGCAGGGAGAGGAGCAGAGAGGGGTGCGAGCACCCAGCCTTCCCCCATCTGGGCCCTGGCACGACCGGCCTTGTCACTCTGGCCTCATGGCCATGCGCCGAGGGGGCTGCCCGCCGCCTGTGAGAAAGGGAGCAAAGGAACGACCTCTCCCTCCAGCCACCCCAGCCCGGGGCCCGGCTCGGGTGGGGAGGCCGCAGGAATCGGGGCACCTCGGCAGAGGGGCGGCTGGGCTGTGCAGGGGCTGAGGGAACACGCGGGCAACGAAATGGTGGCCAAGGGCCCGGGCAGGCCTGGGCAAGCCGAGGCACATGCTGGCGCTGGAGAGGGAGGCCACGGGCGGAACCGGCACCGTTTCAGGCCAGGGCCGGGCCGCCCCTCTCGGGCCCCGCCGGCCGCTACCCGCCGTTACCGGCAGCCGCGCCCCCTGGTGGCGGGCGACGGAGCGGGGGCGGGTGCGCGCCGCGGCCCGCCCCCGGGGCTGCCCGGCTCGGCCCGGCCCGGCCCGGCCCTGCCCTGCCCGGCCCTGCCCCGCTCCCGGCAGCTGCATCTACCCGGCGAGCGCCAGCAGCAGGTAGGGTAGGGCCGGGTGTGCGGGGTCGGGCCGCAGGGAGCTCTTCGGGGGTCGGCGGCGCGGGGTGCCCGCCCCGCCATAGCGGGGCCGTAAGGGGGAATCTCCTCCCCGAGACCTCTCCGGCTGCCGCACGCCCGGGCTGAGGGAAAAGCCGCGGGATCCTCGCCGAGAGGGCGCGGCTCCGGGGGTACGGAGGGAGGCGGCGACCGTGGCGGGTCGGGGCTGGCAGCCCCTCGCAGTGGGGAGGTGGGCGCCTGGGTCCCGGCTCGGTGCTTTTCCTACTGCGGCCAGGCTGCGTGATCGGTGTCGGTGACTTCCATCAGCACAACGCCTCGAACTTCGCGGTGCCTCAGTGTAACTCCTTCAGAGAGCTTGGCTTGGTGCGTTAACCCGCCCGGTGAAGTCGCAGAGGGTGTCGGTGACATACCCCGAGGAAGGAAGGGCCGAAGTACCCCGGGGCAGCTGGGCTGGGCCTGAGGAGTCCCCGCTGAGGTGCTAGGACTGGGCTGCCTCCACTCCCCACCCAGCCTAGGGTGCCTATGAACCCTGGTAAGAATAGCGCAGGTCCCTGCCGTGGTGGGAACAGTGGGGGTTCGGTTTGTCTTGTTCTGTGCCCGGGGGAAGAATGTTTGAAAGCTCTATTTGAATAGAAATTCAAAAAATGTAGTCACTTAAAACGTATTTGAAATGTTTCCTAGGAAGAGTGTTTTAAAAAATAAAAGTTATGGGGATGACTTGTTTCAAGGAGGCCTCATTAGTAAGTAGATCCTATTTGAATAAAACTGCTTTGAATGTTATTTGCTTTTGGATGTAAAAAATCCAACTTTGCTAACAAGGATGATACTAGCATTGTTTCCCCTAAAGTCTCTTATTTTTCTTTCTGATCATTACCATTTCCATTTTCCACTACCAACTTTCTGCATGATGCAAGTTTATCAGCAAAAAAAATTTCCTGTGCTCTGGGGTATGGCATGGCTCAGCTTAGGGTGTCCTCCTCGGGAGTCAAAGGGGTGGGGGTTCCTTAAACATCTCTCGTGCTGTAGGTTTCTCAAACTGTTTTACAGAATGCTGTATAACATCTGCCTGGGCAAATGAAGTGAAACCTGAGTACCAAGGAATAGGTCCCGCACAACCTTGGCTATTGCAACTGGTTTTTCTCATCTTGTCCATGAGATAATTTATTCCATAGTCCCCGCTACAGAGCAGGAAGGGATCCCAGTTTAACCCATACCACTAGCAGAGAGCCCTGCTTAACACCTGCTCCTGGCAGTGCAGCCGCCCCCTGCCCGCCCCATGCTGTGTGCCTGGGGTGTTTTCAGGCTATTTGCCTCCAGAGCAGGTGATGAGAATGCTGTCCTGGCACTGAGCACCAGCCCTGGGGTCAGTGTCAGTTTCTCTGAACCATCCACAGGCCCTGTTGCAGAACTGACTTGCTGGGGTGGTAAGAAGTCCAGCTCCATGGATTTCAGTAGAATTCGGCCTCAAGGCAGGAATTGTAGTTACACCTCATCGGTGCCATAGGCGGATGGTGAACTTCGTAAATGTGAAGTGAGGGGGGATTTTCCAGTGGTTACCTGAGTGTTCAGATAACAATTGGTTTCAGTGAGAGCCGAGTACCTGCAGTGTCCCCAGGAGAATGTCTCCTGCTCTCAGCAGAGTGGAGGCTTTCTCCAGCTAGATGGAATTCCAGTACCATGGGGAAAACAGTGGGGAAACTGAACCCGCCATCAGTCTTTGGATGCTTCTAAATGTCTAAAGGGTGACAAAGCAAAAATGCTACTGCTAGGTTCAACTTTGATTTTACAGGCACAAATCCAACACGTTTGTGAATTTGTTCCTTTCATCGCCAAAGCAGGGATGTGAGATAATGTTCCACAATCGAGCTCCTTGGTCCTGATAGTGTTACCAAGCGGGATAGCTGCCAGCTCCGGCTAAAAGACTGGCTGCCTGACGTGTTCCAGTACAAAGCTGGTTTTGTAGATGCTTTATATACTTTTGTGAGTGCTCCAGCCACTTACAGAGTTCGCAGTGTGGTCAGCAGTGTCACTAAGGGCTGCTTCCGTGGGAGGAAGGAGGCAAGAGCCTTCCCGCAGGACAAGGAGCAGCAGCTACCTGTGTTTAGAGACCCACACTGAGCCAGTGCTTCCTCCACCCCAAGTTCAGATAAACCAACTTTTTGTTGTAGGTTGAGTGTTTTACAGAGGCCTGGTGGGAACTAAGCTGTTCTTAATATAGCACTGTGACGTATTTTATTACTTAGGACTTGTATCTGCTTTCAGCTCCTTTACAAATCCAAGCTTTCTATTTTAATTCCAGTCTCAGACATTAGTGGGGCTAATAGCATGTATGTGAACCAGGATGTTGGGCAGGAATATACAGCTTCACAAACCCACCATTTCCCAGTGCTGCTTTGGAATCCTGACAGCAAAATATGTGGGTTTTAAAATTTTTTTTTCTTTTTTTTTTAATATGAGCTGGCATGATCAAGTTGTGGGTTGGTTGCAGTAAAGCAGACCACAGTTAAACACAGATAGAAAATAGCTTTGGCACAATAACTAACGACTGTCCAGGAAGAAGCAGCTGCTCTTGCTTTGTGTTCGCTTTCACAGCACTCAGGAATTGCTGCGTGAATAATCGAGTTCTGAGTATGTCTGTGATTGCTATCAAATGCTTTTCATGAAAAGGCAGAAAATTCTGATATGGGCAATTTGTCGGTAACAAGGTGTATATTCGTTCTGTTGATAGTGGTTGTCTAATTCTCCAAGCCCTTCTAAAGATCTAAACTGAAAAGAAAGTTCTATATAGTGTTATTTTATATGTCCACTTGTCATCTCTTTTGAATCCTTTTAAACTCAAGACTCAAAAGATGTCTTGTGCAGTGGCTCTCAAAGGTCAATGATGTTTTACATTAAGTAGAAAACCTCAAGTTATCTTTTTTTTCCTCCAACTTATCTCTTTGTGTACCCCTGTCATGTCATTGGTTCTGCTTCTCGCAGCATTAGTTCAAGTCCGTGTCTTTGCAGTCTCTCAATCATTAATTAGTCACTTCAAACACTAAGACAACTGAGGGAATTGGAAAGAAATGCTCTGCATGATTAACTCGTTTCTCATAAAAGCAATAAACTTTGTGGAGTTCTCAGCTACGAGCCATGCTGGAACTATTTTTCCCGTGTCAGACACAACCCCCCTAGGTGGGGGTAGTGCACAGCTATTGAGCCTAAACTGTGCTTTGTCAGTTTGTGAAGTATTTTTCTGCAGGAGGCTGCACAATACAATAGTAGTGTGGAAGGCAGGGCAGGCAGATCCAGTCCTCGGGGCACAGGAGCAGAGAAGCTGTCACACTGGTTCATCAGTGTCATCTCTGAGGGCAGCTCACCGCAGATGTTTAGACAAAGGAAGAGAAACATGTGCAGACAGTTTTTCCCAGGTCTGTCCTTGGGATAGCTGAGAGCTGAGGTGATGAGGGATTTCCCGAATTGAAGGTTGCATACAGATTATTTTATTGAAGGAGAATAAAAGTAAATGAGCTGGCGGTAGGAGAGTCTGAACAGCCTTTCTGTGCACCAGGCCTGGATTTCAGAGGATATGCATCTGCCTCATCCTGCTCCCCAAGAACTCACAGATGTTGGCAAATTTCCAGTATTTACACTGCATCCTACAGTCTTCAGTGCCCTGATAGCAAAAGTACACTGACTGTCAGAGTAGATTCATCAGGCTTCTCGTTTGCTGTCTCACTCTAGGGCACTCTTTTTGTCCACATACCAGTCTGCTCACACCCTCCAGATACAGCCACGCTGCTGCTACTCGCCTGGTCACAGCAGCGAAGGCTGCTTCTACAGTAGCACAAGTCTTGTTATGTCCATCGCTGGACAGAGACGCTCAGAGTATGCAGTCTGCTGATCCAGGTTGTATCTGAGACACTGAAGAGAGCTGCCTGATGGTGTGTCACTGTTAAACCCCACCAGAGGTGACATCAGACAAGACAGTGTTCACACGATGTCAACACTCAGCACTTCACACCTGTCCAGTGAAGGGAAGGTTGTCAGAAGAGTTAGGAAAGGAAGTAGGAGTCTTTAACAGCGTTTGACTCTCAGCAGGATTGCCAGGTATTTATCTCTGATTATCCTCTGACGATGCATTTGCCACGTTAAATACATCTCTGACATTAGTGGAGTTAAATAGAGCTCCAGCAGCTTTTTCCTGGGGTGCTGTGCAGTGCTTGGCAAGCTGAAAATACCAGACAGAACAGCCGGCTGGATCACTGGCACTCCACAGAGGGAGCTTGGTGGTGCTGCTGGTGTTGGAGTGGTTGATTTGCATGGTATTCTGAGGATATCTGCCTGTTTACGCTTCCCTCTGGAGAATAACCTTTATTTTAGTTTGTTGGTTTGCTTTTCTCCATTTTGGGGTGGATGGGACTTCACAAGTGACTGCATCCTCAGTCAGGATATTCAAACCAGATTGTGAGGGTTTTCGATCAAAATATGATGTGGTGCTGTCTGGGGTGGAAGGGTTGGTATGGACTCTGAAGATTATTGTTTTTTTCCGGTTTCAAAGTGTCCTTTTCTGACTACAGGCTGTGGTTTTGGTCTTTCCCTTCCTCTTCTCCTCCTTTGTCCCTCATTCACCTCCCACTGAGAACCTGAAGAGCTGCAACTGATCTCAGCTGATGTCCCAGCACAATTGGGGAGGGAGAAACAACTGTTTGTCTGTATTAGGAGCTAGTCAGTCAGTGGGACACCACCCAAAAACAAAGTTTAAACATATGTTATTTACTGAATGTTTCCACACACAGTAAAAATACAGCTACAGTTCAACAGCGTCTTTAAAACACTGGAGGAAATGAATCATCCTGGGATCCTCAGTCAGGATGGATGGAGGCTGCTGCGCTGAGAGCTGTCACTGTTAGGACTTTCCCTTCTTTCAGGCTGTCTGCTTTGAGAATGCTTGTGGTTCCTCAACATCGCAGCCTGACTCCTGCTAAAAATAAAATAAACCCCCTCTGTTAATCACCAGCGGGAGAGCTGCAAAAGCTTTGCTCTGAGGAAGAAGGGAGTATTTTGGCATGTCTGGTTAAGGCATTGCCCTCTTGTGGCAGCAGGGATGGGAGCTGGGTGCTTCTGCTGCCAGGGAGGCAGCTGGATTTGGAGTTGAAAACAGCCTTGGTGAGAAGGTCTGTCTCTTCAAGCCAGAGCCATTACACAGTGGCCACATCTCCATATGTTGGGAGAACTGATAGCGAAATGGAAAGGGGAACTCTGCTACCTTGGCGTGTCTCCGCGTTGAATACTCGGAAGTGGGTGTTTGTGAAGAAAACCACTTCATGTGAAACGGGGTGTCCTGTCTCCTCCGGGTACTCCTGAGGAGGAGGATGGTGGAGATGTGCAGAAGCTGCCTGCCCTTGTGTGTGCCAGATGCAGGTCTGGAGGAAGCTGTTGGTCATAGCACTAAGGCCTCTCTCTTCTCGTCAATAGGTGAATGCAGGTACCAGGAACCTACAGTGACTGTAACTCTTGGCCGTGCCTCGTGTTCTGATCATTGTCTCTGATCTAGAAGAAGCACTTTGATTTTGAATGTATATTAAGTGAACAAATTTCTGTTAAATCTGAGTTGCTTCATGTCTCACGTGGAGGTTTTTGAGCTGGAAAGCTGGGTTCTATGTGAAGCTGGTTTGGAAGGCAGGAGCTCACTGAGGCAGTTTCTGTGCAGTCACCCCAGTTCTGCTGCTGCTGCAAAGCAAGGCCCGGCCGTGCTGGGCTTGCTGTAGCACTGGGATGTGCTGTGCTGCGCTGCATCAGCGGGGCATAAGACAAAATTTCATCTACGTGCTTTTTTACTAACAAGTCATTTGTACTCAAGCCTATTATTTGCATGTACTTCTCTTATACTTGTGCAAGTAGCAATGAGTCCTTTCACCTAGTCACTGCTGTCTGATGCTGTACTTGTGGTGCAAGGCCATGCTCCCCTTCTGGACTCGTTTGAGGCCATCTCTTCTGGTTTCCAGCCCTTCTTCTCCAGTAGTAATATGTTACTCTGTTCTTCTTTGGGTTAGGGATTATGGATTGAATGGGCATCTGTACTGCAGAGGAGCATATGGGCCACTTGTCAGGGGAAAATCACTTTGCATGAAGTTGCACATCATTTCCCCTGTACACAGTCAGGACCTGGTGACTGGAGGAAGAACATGTGTGTCATTTCCCTGCAGCTGACCACAGGCATGTCTTCACTGCCTCCAGTAACATGGTTTGGCTGTCACCACCAGATCTCTCTGTGGAACACAATAGAGGTGGTAGGCATATTTTAATGTACTGCATTAGGTCTTAGGGGTGACATAAGCACCCCTTTAAGTCTTGTTTTCGGCACTGCACAGTGATTTGTGTTTGAGTGTAATGCAGAATGCTCTCCTGCTCACAGCTAGGAGAGGGCAGTCAGTGGTTTCCACTGGTCCATACTTACCTGCACTGTGTGTGTTTAAGGGCATGATTCAGCTCTCACCTATGCTCTTAAGGCAGGGCATTGAAACAGTTGATTTTATCAGCAGATTTTCTGTAGGTGTGTTTCAGATGGGAGATCTTTATATTCTCCAAAAGTTTCTCCCGTGTAAGTAATAACGTTCCCAATTTACATCTCTGTAACTGAGAAGAAACTGAGGCTTTTGTGTTGAAGTTTTCAGCCTCGGTGCATTGGGCTGAACCCTCTGTGTTTACAAAGTGGATCATATTCAAAAGGTAGAGAGACCAGAATAGAGCTGACATGACTCATAATGCAAACAAACAGCTGGAAAAAGTGAACAATACTCAAATCATCTGGGTGTTCTAATTTGCTAAAGTGTTTTAGTAGGAATTTTAACCTATGAATGCAAAACCTACTTGCCAGTTGTACAGATAATGCTGTACTTTGTGTCCGGGACTGTTGATCTGTGTTCTTCTTGGAATCAAATGCATATTTTAAGTGAAGGAGGAAGCTGTGGAAGGGACAATGCCAGTTTGAAGTTTTTGGATTTGTGGCTGGCTGCTTCTGTTAAGATGTAGCTGCTTGGAATTGCATTAACTGCTGCTCCTCAGACGGAGAACTGAAATAGTTTGTGGAGTCACCATGGCTGGGGTAGGAGGAGGCACTTCCATGCCAATTTTCTCTTGTCCCCAATAAGCTGTGTTGACTAGCTTCGAGGGATGAAGAGGTTGGTTTTTAGTTCTATGTGTGTATGAATTTAGGGCTGTCTGGAGGCTGAAAACTGATCTAAACTATCACTTGAGGTGTTTTTCAATGCCTATCACCTGGGCAACAAAGCTGAAGTCCCACCAGATTTATTTGCAGAGGTTTACTTAAGAGTTAGTCATAATGTATACCGTTTTGGCAAGGAGGCTGTAAGAAATAACATGTATTTCCGTTTTCAGCATTGACTGTCATCAGCTGTTAATATGGTGCTGAGCTGTTGTCCTTCCTCTGTTTCATGCAGCATCATGTCTCGAGTTTTTTGCTGTCAGAACTGGAATTACTCTGTAGTGTTCACTCTCACAATCTTTGTGAATTCATTAGAGTTTTTATGGGTCACCAAAGGACCAGAGAAAAAAGAAAAGCTGTGTGGGTAGTCAGCAAGCATAGATTCTTCTCAGAGTGTAGAAATAGCTAAATCTGGAGCAAGTAAATAACTTTATTTGTGGTACATTTGATCGTTATTTCAGACAGCGGTCTGAGGAGTGCAGCTCTTACCCTGGGAATTACTGTTACAAGTACAACCTGTTGATTTTCTTGGGATTGTTCAGGCTAATAGGGTTGTACAGCTTTGCTGCTTGCAAAACACAATGACTTAGGGGTTTCCTGTTGTTGCAGCAGACGTGCAGTGGCGATTTATAGGAGGACTGCAATGCTGCAAGACAAGGGAGTCTTTCTTTTCCTGAGGAGATATGCTACTATTTCCTTGGAGCAGTGCATATTCTCCGGGCAATTTTTGGTAAATAAATAGGGGGAAAGAGAGAATCAGCTGGGTGGAAATGCAGCTCTTTGTCCCCAAGGTACAATGAGGATTGATGCACAAGAAGCAGTTTTGCAGCATGAATGTTGTGTGAATACAGACTGTACTAAGACTGTACATATTTTAGAAATTCAGTCTGTAATTGCAAGTTATTTTCATGTTCTGTAAGTATTACCCATTAAAATAAAAAATACAGCCTTTGCTGTCTAGAAATGCAGAAATTGCTCCAGAAGTAAGCGGCAGGTGATTTAGATAGGCTGTGGTGTAATATTATGTTGGCTGCAGACCTTCCTGTGTGGGCTTTGTTTATGCATCAAGTTTAGACAAATTATCTGAACCTCTCATGAACCAGACACTGGCACTGCAAGAACAACCACATGGTGATCTGGCTCATTTCACAGTCTCAGTTAATTCAGCCAAGGTTTCCTGAGCAGCCCCATGCAGGTAAGTTCTTGCTCTATTTGTGTGTATATACGTGTGTGAATTGCCACAAATTAACTGTCGTTCCAAAAAACTGTGCCTTTTGTGTTCTGAAATAGTCTGTCAGTCCCAAAAGTCAGGACGTTTTTGGCTGAGTGTGTGCATTCCTTCAGCTTCGGTAAAGCTGCTCTGTATGGTTGGCGATGAGTCAGGATCAGACAGGAACCTTACAGAATAAAGATTTTCCTCCTCTTTTTTTCCCCTCTGTCAGTATTGGATGATACTGCCTCTTGTAGAAAGATACCTTTGATCGCATCATTAGATGCTTTAGGTGCTGGTAGGTGTGAAGATATGACCGTATATTTGATGTGGAGGAGCTAGGCTTTAACTGTTCCCTGTAATGGACTTTGCAATGTGATGAGATAGAGGAGGAGGTGCTGGGGTCTGTGTCCATGGGTTTTTCCTGCAGGGAACAGGACGTTCCTTTCAGTATAGTTGTGCTGGGCCACACCTGAGCAGTGCAGAACTGGGCACCTTCTCAGCAGAAACAGATTCAGAGAAAAGACAAATGGCAACAGTGCTGATGGCATCAGTTTATGAGGGTGTAGAGTGACAGATGAGTGGGAGGCTCAGCCACAGAGATGAATGTAAAGAGCGTAGATGGAAGTATTTAGGGAGGGAGGCAAACAGAACTGCTTATTACAAGTTGCAGGGTGGAAATCAGAAAGGTGTTTTGGATTGGATACCAGGAGAGAAAACTGTCGAGTCCTGGACTGGAGGTGGTGGAAGCATCATCTCCTCGGGCTTCCGACAGCACCATAACAGAGGGGATGCACAGCAGGGCGAGCATGTCAGGTTTGCTGAGCAGAGAGGCTGCAGGGTCCCTCTGACCTTTCTGGCCTTTCCTCTGAGCCAAGCAGCCTCCAACCTCAGGAAAATCATTTACCACTGTCCTGAAGAAGCAACCTGTAAATTCTGCCATTGGTCTGTGAGCCAGGTGCAGACTTTGGCAGTGTGTCAGCTCCCCTCACAGACCATGTCTCACATCTCGTGTTTGGTAAACCGGGAGGGTCTCCCTGTTCTTATTTCTATAGGCCAGTCTCCATTATATGGCTGCTCCAGCTAGGCCTGTCCTGACTCTGTTAACTGCACATCTGGATACCATAATCAGTTGTCTTCTGCTGTTTGCTCAAATCATTCGACTTCTTTTTCTAAGTTCTTGTTTTTATCACTGTGCAGCCAAGTGTGGTTTAGATGATCCATCTGCACTGAAAGCCTGTGTTCCAAGCCCTTTCCTTGTTTTCCTTAAATAACTTTCCTTTGCATAAGATGTTGGCTCTGCAGAGCACCCTTTCTGTGACTAAGCTGGACAGTTTTCTTAACATCAGTTTGAAATAGTCCTTTTTCCCATGTCTCCCACAGGGCATCCTTTCCAGTAGGGTCCTGGCGATCTCCTCTGGCACATGCCCTCAGTCACACATCCAGAGCGCAGATTTCTGTGGCTTGATTTAACAATGCAGCATTTGCCGACAGCAGCAATAAACCGTACCAGCTGTTGGAGTACATTACACTTACTCCCTTCTGACATGCCTCAGATTAATTTTTACCAAAGAGCACTATAATATACGATTTATTCACTGTAGCCCTCTTTCCCTCTTTTGCCTGTATTTACATTCTGCAACTCATTGGCAATGCATGTTTGGACTGAAGGCAAAACTTAGAAAATGCCAAGTTAATTAGAGGACCAAATAAATTGGCTTTCCAAAATACCATATATGCTTATGAGCGTAGATCTGCAGACGGAATATATCCCAACCCGGGATGCTAATGAAGAAGATTATCCCAGGTCTTTTCACTATCAGTCTGTGGAGTTTGGCCAGGTGTGGCACTCCGCAGGTGTTTGTTAATAAAAAGTCCGAAGTGTTTTTCTATTTGGAAAGGACCCTTCTCTTTCTAGTGTTATGCAATGCAGTCGCCTTGGTTGGGGTGTGCTGCAGCTGCAGAAGCCTTTCCCAGCTGGTTCCTCGGAGCCTGGGTTCCAACACTGATTTCACTGGGCCTCAGACCTCTGGCGCTCCGAACTTCCTTAACAGAGATCAGAAATCCCAGCAAGACTAAGACATTGGTTTTGTTATCTGTTTCACTTTGAGAATTTCCAATGAAATTTTCAAAGGTACATTAACTAAATTGGAGTTTGCCAAGGTGACATTTCGAAACAAAATCCATCAGCTTAGATAACTGAGAAGCAGAGTGGTCTAATGAGAGAGAAAGTGTTCTTGTGGAGAGCAAAGAAAGCACAGACAAAGTGAATCTGACCTCTCTCTCATGGAATTTTTGTTACAAAATTTTGTGGGTGAGGATTTAGCCCCTTATTTAAGCATCTTTTGAGAGATTCTGAAAGTGAGAACCTCAGATTGACAATAATTTATCCCTGAGTGCATTAAGAAAGAAGAGTAACCAGCAGCACAACCACGCGTAGGCATTAGTTTCGTTCCTCCTGGCATTCCTGTTTGGCCTTCCTGGGTACTTATTGTCACGTCCCAGAGAGCCTGGCCAAGGCAGGTCTCTGTGCATCCCTGGGGTGGTGTTCGGCAGATGCTGATCACAGACACTGCTGCCAGCACGTCAAGGAGCTGTTCCACCTCTGGTAAGAGCATGGGGCTGCTCCGTTCCTGGGGTGCCAGTGGAAAGTTTACTGCACGGTTCACCTGCGGCACACACTGGGACACTGTGAGAGGTTGGCTGGCTGAAGCGTGAGACAGTTGGAAGAACAAGCTCTTCGCTTGTGGCAGATCCCCAGTATGCGACAATCAGCCATTTGATGTTGTAATTCCATTGAACTGGGTAGGTTTGATGGCGGTTATATTCCTGTCACAGGGTCTAGCTACTCCCTCAGTAATATTTGGTTGTGAAAGTACTGAATTAGCTCTTGTTCTGTCACCTACCAGACTACTAATGCCCTTTTGCTAACACATATATGGTGTGTGGGCCCATGAAATATGCAGGTCCATCTCAGACCCCTCCAGAGTATATTACTTTGATCATAGCTTGTGAGGAGATGCATTCATGCACCAGACACACAGTGCACATGATGAGTTCTGCATCTTGCTCCTCTGACAAGCTCCAGAGGTGAGGGTGTATTCCTCAGGTTACTCGGTTGTATCCTTCCAGTGCTTCTCTGTTCTTCTGAGATCCAAAATCTCTTTCTCTGCGGTTGTTGCCATCTGGAACAGCCTTTCCATCCCTGTGCGTCTCATTAACTTTCCATTTATTTGCAGTTTTCAGCTGACAAAATGTTGCCTCTGTTGCTGATGCCTCTTGATTTCTTCCTCTCTCACTGGCCTCATGACTAGGTATTTGGCTTGTTTGAACCATCGGCTGTAATGGGTAACATATTGTCTCGAGTTATTGCCTGCTGGGATTAAGCATCTGTAAATAGCTGAAGGAGTCTCTGGGACTTCCAAGAGGACTGTTGCACAAACATGTTCCGCCCCTGTATTGCGGAGGGGGTGGGTGTGTTTGTCTCTGATAAAAGATTGGCTTCTGTGGTTCAGCTTCACTAGCAGCGAGAGGAGGAGGTAGCTGGGAGCTGGGACTCCCAGCAGCTTCTGCAGGAGGAAGGAGAAGCCCATTGGCTGATAGCAGTGGGCAAACAGGTCTTCAGTTCTATTTTCCTCACCATTTTTTGCACAATGGCTCTGAAGCTGAACTGTGTTAGCTCGGTGTCTCTTGCAGGGCTTGGATATGTTGTTACAGCAGCTGTTGTGCTTTCAGCTGTGGTAAGTGATTAACATTGCAAACATTGAAAAACTTCTGTTTTTCAATCACACTCTTTTAACTCTTCATAAGGAGTTTGTCCAGTTTTATAGTGGGAATTTGGGAGAAATGAGGTCAGGCTGACTGGAATCATGATGGTGAAGTTCATTGTTTCTGTCTCTGATGCCTGATTTCAGCTCAGGAATCCCTTTGGTAGCTAACTTGCTATTTTGCTTCCTAGTTTGTAACATTCTTTATTTCTGCCTTGAAAGCTGAGCGTATTGTACTTTTGTCCACCAGCTACTGTGAACTATCTTCTTTGTCGAAATACTGAATGCCTCTAATATAACAATTTACTTTTTTCTTCCCTGTTATCTGATTCACTCAAAGGCATGCTGTAATATACAGACAAACTTCCTTTGCCATATCACAGAAATGTTTTATTTCCTTTCAGTGTTACCAAAGTGAATTCTTTTATACTACAGTTATAGAAAAGTGTTCACTAATTTTGTTAAAGAAATGGATTACGTATTGTTAATGCATTGCCTAAGTGTGACAGTACCCATATTAAACCCAAACTGCAGTGTTCGTGGGACAGGGGGTTGTGTACATCAGTGTAATTCCTGTAAGGGAACATCATGCCGAAGTACTGAACTAACATGTTGGAACAGAAGAGATACAAGAAATCTGTTAATTATCAAACTCTTTGATGATATTCACAACATTTTCCAGAAAGAGCTGGGTAAGGTCACACAGATTTTAGAAAAACTGTAAATACTGTTTGTGCAAGATGTGCAACATGTATAGTTAAAAGGGGGTTATTTTCTGCAGCCTTGAACATCATGCCGCATTTATAGAACAGAACAGTCAGCAAGGGGAATAGTCTGTCACTTATGTGCCTTATTGAAAAGCTATAAATTGGTAAAGAGTAAAATCAGGAGAGGTAGACAGAAAACAGAGGAAAAAGAGTCTTGGGAAAAGTTCAGGGATAAGCCAGGGAGTTGATTGGAAGTGAAAATTAACAGTGATCAATTGAGAGACATCCCCCCTCCCCCCCCCTTTTTTTTTTTCTTCAAAATTCAGTGCAAGAGAAAAAAGGAAACTTTCAACTTGTTGCCTGGAACAATAGTTAAGGGATCAGAAGCAATATAATCTAAACATGTGCTTCCTTGTACTGTGGCTATTGAACAACACTCTCTGTCTTGCCCCTAGCCTGTCAGCATGGTGGAACACGCTGAGTTTTCCAAGGCTGGGAAGGAACCTGGCCTTCAGATCTGGAGGATCGAGAAATTTGATTTGGTACCAGTGCCAAAAAATCTGTATGGAGACTTCTTCACTGGAGATTCCTATCTGGTGCTGAACACCATCAAACAGCGGAGTGGGAACTTCCAGTATGACCTGCATTACTGGTTAGGTAAGTCTGATGGGAGTGCCCCTGCTGAACTGGCAGTCCAAAGTGAACTCTGTTCCTCTCACTACACCAGCCTTGTCCAGTAAGTCTTACCCAAGGAAATAAAAAAGCAAAACTGGCAGTTCAGTGAGAATGCAATTTTGGGCGCCTGTAGTGCTACTGACCTTAAATATTTGACCTGGTTTCTGCACTAGTGAGTAGAACCATCTCTGTACCTAAACACAGCTTTTTCTGATCCAGGTGACAGAATCAAGTCCTTGTTCTCCAGAGGCTCTTATCAAGCCCATGGAGAAGAGAAGATCTTGGGCCAAAGGGGTGGCTGAAATCCCTTCTGTCTGAACAGACGGAGGTCAGTTGTTATCCTCCTGACTCAATGAGTGGGAATTTTCCCCCTGAAGTTCAGACCTCCTAACTGGGCACCTTCAGTAAACATCACCGAGTAACATGGCAAGGCTTTCTCCACATCCTGCAGAACTGAGACTCTGACCGTGTCATAGTTAAAGCCACGTCAGTAGGTTGCCTCCAGAGAGGCAAACTGCTGTGGAACTGGTGCCTCACTAGTGTCTACAGCCTTCATAAAGTCTTCCTACCGATTCATCAGTATGTGTGTTTGCTCCATAGCACGTTTCCTTCCAGGACAGGATGAAATGGCAGAGGAAAAGTGAATGATACCTATCAAAGAGGCAGCTGGGAGGCAGTGAACCCTGCTTTCCCTCCAAGTTGTTGCCTTTTCCTTTCTTAGGAGATGAAAGCTCTCAAGATGAGCGTGGGGCAGCTGCCATCTTCACTGTCCAGATGGATGACTACCTTCATGGAAAGGCTGTTCAGCATCGCGAAGTGCAAGGCCATGAGTCCTCAACTTTCCTGGGGTACTTCAAATCTGGCATCAAGTACAAGGTAGGTGATGACTGGGTCTTTATACTACCAGGCTGAGTCAAGTTTGCAAGAAATGGCACCCTGCCCACTGCCCAATTCTCAGAAGAATGAGAATAGCCATTTTTCCAGTTGCTTAAAAACCATTTTCAACCAGATGTTTTCAATGAGTTGAAACTGACAGGGTGGAAAACAGCAGAACCCACTGGGAGAGTTTTGGCTGAATTAATAATACACAAGCAAAGCCCCAGGAAATTTTAGGAATCAAGGTTTTGTTTTTCTTTGAGAAGCAGAGGAGAGAGCAGTCCCAAGACATCTGGAATGAATTAATAAACAGCAATCTGAGTTAATGGGAAACGCCCACCCAGCAGATTTAATTTCTCCCCACTTTATATAACAGAGTTTGACTGTTCCAGTCTTTTTCTGTGTTCAGCCCACCTCGTTCACATACGTAATGGTTTGGTAGAGTAGATGAACAGTGGTGGGGGTTACTGTTCCAGGCTGTTGCAGTAAAGTGGAACAGGAGAAGTAAAAACATACGCTCAAGAGCAGTTATGTTTGTCAGGAATCCTGTGGCACAAGGAAAGTGATATCAGGTCAAATGCTTGCAAACTGCTTATGTTTCCCCATGCCTAAGACTTCCCTGTCTTTCTGTTTGGCTTATTTCCCACTCATTTGTTGTTATTTTCATTCATTTGAGTTTTTTTATGCTTTTTTGAGAATACCTGATGTTAGTCCTGTTGCCTACATTGGTAAGTAATTCCAAGTACCTATCAGCAGAGATGAATCCTGGGGTTGGGATAACTTCTGGTAGGCAGGACATATAATACACATGGAAATACACACTTCACCCCACCAGTCAACGTCCTTTTGAGACCTCAACTTATTGTGATCGTCTTTGGATTTGGAGATCTCCAACTGTACTGTATCAGAGCCCCTTAGACGCTATGGGAATGGATAGCTGGGATGTATCAATAGATATATGCTATACAAAAGCCCAGCCTGGGCCAACGAGCTCTCTTTGCAAGCTGCTGCTGCCCCTCTTTCCTGTGAGAGGCAAAAACCACTCACTGGTAGCAAATCAGTAGGAATTTCATTTTTTCTGAAGCAACAGCACAAGTGTGACTTGTTGTTCCTTTGTTTTCCCATAGGCTGGTGGTGTGGCTTCTGGCTTCAGACATGTGGTTCCCAATGAAGTAACTGTGCAGAGGCTTCTGCAGGTCAAAGGCAGGCGAGCTGTCCGTGCAACGGAGGTCCCTGTGAGCTGGGAGAGCTTCAACACAGGGGACTGTTTCATCCTTGACCTCGGCAGTGTAAGTACCATGTAAAAGACAGGTTTGGGAGGCTTTCAGGGGCAGGAGATGCCCGATTAGTTCACATAAGGATTTTTTTCCCCACTCTGTTGAAGCTATCTCAAGTGTTGAGCATTCTGAAACACGGTGTCGCCAGTCCTTTAACATCTTTCAGTCGCAGCCATGCTGCCATCTCCTCTAGAGAGGGTTGGTTTATGTTCCAGCAGCTGCATGGTCTTTCTCTTTTCCCCCAGAATATCTTCCAGTGGTGTGGCTCCAACAGCAACCGCCAGGAACGGCTGAAGGCCACCGTGCTGGCCAAGGGGATCCGGGACAATGAGCGGAATGGCCGTGCCAAGGTCTATGTTTCGGAGGAAGGATCAGAGCGGGAGGAAATGCTTCAGGTTATTCACTTTATCCATTTGCCTGTGCTGGAGTGGGAAGGGTGGTGTGTGGAAGAATGGGTGGGATGGGTAGCGTGTGTCTTTACATATGAAGTGTTAGTGGTGTAACATGCAGTTCAGTGCAGACCTGGTTCTCTGCATCACAGACATCATGGTATATTTTCACTGTTGTCGATCCAGAAGTTTTTTCTACTTGTTCTTGTGGCTGGAGCACCTGGGAAACAGAGCTCTTGGCTTGGCTGATAATGTTTTTCCTCTTTCACAGGTCCTGGGACCAAAGCCTAGTTTGCCACCAGGAGCTTCTGATGACACCAAAACCGACACAGCCAATAGAAGGCTGGCCAAGCTCTATAAGGTAACAAGAAACAGATGGACACTGACAAAGAACCTTGTGGAGAATGGAATGATCTTTGTGCAATTAGATGGAGCTGGAATAGCAGAGAGGAGCTGAGCCAAGTCCTGCTTCTGCCTCACTCGGCTGTTAGCTTTTATTGCAGTTTTCTGTATGAACCCTGGTGGCTTACACTGCATTCCCACATGCTTTCTGTTGTCTTTATCACCACGTGAGACAGCGGGGACTTCCTTGGAATTTTTGAGGGAAAGGCAGAGTGTGAAACTAATGGGGAAAAAAGGCGAATTTTCCTTTGTGTTATCAGGCACTGTGTTAGGAAGATGACAGGGAAGAATTAGAAAGAGTGAGCCTGAGAACCAGGATCTATCCCTTTCTCCATCCAGTGAGCATGAGAAGCACTGATTTGGAAGGTGACATTTGCCATCAGATAGTGTAAGTGTAGAAAAACATCCAAGACTTTTTGGGAGGAATCTTCTCTACTTCAGTCTCTGGAAATGATGTGGTGAATGTCTGCCAAGATGGTTTGTAACGTGGCCCGTTACCCATTAGTCAGTACAGGAACTCAGACTGTTAGACCACTCGATACAGGGAGGCCTATTCACAGTTACCAAGACAGTCCCCGCCAGTTCTTGAGTGCAGTTGGTTTGCTTTAGAAGGTACTTCTTGGCCGCTTGTGCACAAAGGATATTTACCGTTTTGGATCAATCTTTCTTTGTTCCCAGCAGTAGCTGATTTTCTAGAAGTACTTGAAATCTTCAGAGTAAGTGTTATGTTTTTGTCATACTGTTGCTGTGTCAGAGGTATCCTGTTAGTAAAACAATAGTGCCTGAAGCAGCCAATGCATTCAAATCTATTTCCCTTTCCTTCTTCGAGTTTTGGACTATCACCATGAAGCTGGAGGGGAACTGACAATGCCTTATCTAATCTCCGTACTGTGTTGTGACAGGTCTCCAACGGGGCTGGGAACATGGCAGTCTCTCTGGTGGCAGACGAGAACCCCTTCTCCCAGGCAGCCCTGAACACAGACGATTGCTTCATCCTGGACCATGGCACAGACGGAAAGATCTTTGTTTGGAAAGGTAAAGCTGATTACACATGCGTAGGACCTTCAGCTGGTTACCAATCCCTGTTTCTGTCAAGCTGGGAAGGGGAACATACACCTGATGGTGGTGGTGCTTTTCAGGGCAGGTTTGGATAGCATTAGCCATCTCAGAAAAGCACTCTCAGCTGAATTGTCAGGCACTGAGGTACAGGGTCTTTACTATAGAGAATTAAAGGGAGGATCCTGGGAACCAGGAAGAAAAAACTTAGTTGATGTCACAAGTAGAAAGGCAACTGTGCTCCCTCAGCCACCACAGAAGGCATAACAGAGGTGGAACAATTGTAATTTTTTGTTTGGCATCCTCTAGCTGGAGGGCTGGGCCCTTCTGCTGTTGCAAAAGGTACAAGTACCTGGGGCAGTTTCTTCTCTGGGTATGCAGAACTTTTTAACAGTTGACCTCCTTTCCCTCTATTTTCATTAAAGGCAGGAGTGCCAACTCTGAGGAGAAGGCGGCAGCACTGAAAACAGCTTCTGAGTTCATTGATAAGATGGGCTATCCAAAACACACCCAGGTAAGGATGTGCAGCCCACCTATAGCCAACCCCCAACCACCACTGGAGTTACTCCTCTGCCACACAGGCCCCTGACTCCAGGGCATGGCTCATGCGAAGTGTCAAGAGCCGTGTTTCAAGCAGCTCCTGTTTTGGGTGATCTGCACTTCTGCAGGGAGACACTGCAGTATTGCTCCTAGGCTAACACGGTCCTTAACACAGCATCCACCCCAACACAACTAGTATTTACCATTTCTTAGTCTCAGGCACTTTTTTACCTTTTCCATGACCTCTCTCCAAAGAGTGAAAAAGAGAAGGCATAGATAAACCTGCCCTTCTTGTCCTTAGGAAGATTCTGAAGGCTGAATGTCCCTTCAGCTTTCCTGAGACCTCAGAGACTGACTCTGCATCCCAGAGCATACTGGTGGTGGTGATAGTATTGACCTCCTAGGTGTAGTTACACAGAGGCTTATAGACTGAGTAACACTGACTTGAAAGAAACAAATCCCTTCAAACTGCTGGTTACAAGCAGCAAACAGGACGTTTGTCATGTGTCTTTTCTCTTCGAAAAGATCTGCCCAGTACGGTAGTAACGGAAGGTACTATTGATCACTGTGTCTCTGACCATGGCATCAGTAAGACCTGAGATTGCTCTTGGTACCACATCGTGGCACAAGTATTTCACTGCTGTAACCTCAGAAGAGTTGTACCAGGCAATTCGGTCAGCCTGAAACCAGGAAGAAATAGGAAGAATGACCAGATGCTTACATGGAGCAAGGAGCCAGAGCTGGAGCTATGTGGGATGGGTGGGTCAAGGCTGCTCCTGACGGGCTGGTTCATTTTTTCCAGGTCCAAGTCCTCCCTGAGACTGGTGAGACACCTTTGTTTAAGCAATTCTTCAAGAACTGGCGGGACAGGGATCAGACAGAAGGACTGGGGCAGGCTTACGTTTCTGGTCACGTGGCCAAGATCGAGAAGGTCCCTTTCGATGCTGCCACTCTGCACACCTCCAAGGCCATGGCTGCCCAACACGGCATGGAGGATGATGGCTCTGGCACGAAACAGGTGAATGGAGTCAGAATCCCTCTGGGAAGGTTTCCAGCATTTTCTTTGCTAATTGACATCATTCCTGCAAGAACAGCAAGACAAACTGAGGCCTCAGAGTCATCAGTGCTACCATTTCCTACATGCTGGGGGAATTTTTGGCACCAGAAATAGCAGCAGGATCTTGAGAGCCCTGCAGCTAAGTGGTGTAGAGGAGCTGTTAATTTTGGCCCCAAGATTTCCCTGGGGTCAATGCTTCACCCATCAGTGTGGACCCAGACTTCTTCCTCGTTCCTCCTCCTTGATCTCCTGTTGCCATCACACGTGTGATGGGTGACTGTCTCAGAGCACCTTTCTCATGCACCTGCACTTGTGCATTTGCACAGAGAAGCAGTGGTGAGGTGGGCTTGAAAGGGCCGAGTACTGTCCAAAAGCCCACAGAGATCCAAGCCAACGTTAGACCTCAGGAGTTTCCAGTAAAGCCTAAAAGCTCTATTCCTGACCGCCTGACTGAGAGAGACTGAGGTGATCGTGTCAGCTACAAAGTGGGTATCAGTGCTGGTAGCCTGACTCGCATTTTCTCCAGTGGCTCTGGCTGACTTCAACCAAGGTCTGGGAGCTCACAGTAGGATAAGCTACGTGAGCCCTGGCTGCAGGCTGGGAGTGCCCAGCTCTGGGCGGTGTTCCCAGCAGGTGGGGCTGCAGGACTGCCAGGGGAGAAAGTGGAACAGGAGCTCCAGTAGCAAAGTCTGCTTATTCTGCTGTCACGTTGAACTTGGACTGTTTCTGTTCCCCTCCTTTTCTAGATTTGGAGAATAGAAGGCTCAGAGAAAGTGCCAGTGAATCCTTCGACATATGGCCAGTTCTATGGAGGGGACAGCTATATCATCTTGTACAATTACCAGCATGCAGGAAAGCAGGGACAGATTATTTACACTTGGTAAGAAAGTGTTCCTGATGCAGATCAGGAAACACTGGGGCTGTGCGGGGCTGAGAGTCCACATCTTTAAAGCTGGATCACTGCTGAGGATCTTTGGGGGAAAAGTTTCACCCTGGATAACTTTCCCTTGCAAACAAAACAATACCAGAGGTCTGGAAGGTTTTGTTTGAAGTGGAACAATGGGGGGAATTACTCTGCTAGTATTTTTTTTCCCCAGTAGTAGTTACTCCCTTCTTTGGATCACGCTTTAATTCTCTTTATAGAGTTCCTACATCTTTTGAGACCACTGTATCTAATTTTTGATACACTGCCGCCTCAGCTGGTGGCTTAGGACTGTTACAGTTCCCAGACCATGCCCTTAAAAAGGAGTTTTGCAGCAGGCGGTATCACAGGGCTCATCCTGCAGGCAGAGAGGGCCCAGGCAAGTGAATTTAAACCTGAAAGGATGCAGCCTGGGATGTGGCTGGCTGCATGTGTAGGTCCTGGTACCAGCAGGCATGTTTTAACTAGCTGCTAGAAAGATAATGGCAGATAGGCACAAAGAGAGTAAAGAATCTGTGCTTATTACCTAGAAAACATTCTTGTCTCCTTCTGTAATCACTGTGTTACAATACAGGATAGTGAATTTCTCCATCATGTCGATTGAAGTGCTGCGGAGGTTTGGCAGCAAAGGTTTTCCTTTGGGATGTAAGGGATGTGTGTGTGGGGAGAAGGGCTGAAAATAAACCTCCAATTTTACCTTGTCATGCAGGCAGGGTGCCGATTCCACTCAAGATGAAATCGCGACCTCTGCGTTCCTCACGGTGCAGCTGGATGAGGAGCTGGGAGGCAGCCCTGTGCAGGTAAAAAAACTGAACACACTGAACAAACCAACCAAAACCCTGACACTGTGGGTATGAATGAGATGTACAGATAGCTAAATGATAGCAGTCTGCAGGGGTGAGACCCGATCACGCAGTAGCAGCTCCAGGCATGGTGTAGGTGTTCCGAAGAGGCTGTGTGCCTCACCTACATGCCAGCTACTGCACAAGAAAATTTTACAAGTGGCCTGTTGTGCCAGGAGGGGTTTGACGACTGTTCCTTGTTACCCCTGTGCCAGCGTATCCCTCACCAGTACAATGAAATGGCAGTTGTGAGAGCTCACTGTGAACACTGAACTGTGTTTGTGCTCAGCTCCTGTGACCAGTTGGGTGCTACATGAATAGTCCAAGTTGTAAAGGCCATTTCTAGTACATCTTGTGCTCCTCTTCAGCAGCAGCAGCTTAAAACTGACAGCAAGTTTCTTTTTCTCTAGAAACGAGTAGTGCAAGGAAAAGAGCCGCCTCATCTGATGAGCATGTTTGGTGGGAAGCCCTTGATTGTTTACAAGGGTGGAACCTCTCGGGAAGGAGGCCAGACAACACCAGCAGAAACGCGGCTGTTTCAGGTCCGATCCAGCACCTCAGGAGCTACCAGAGCAGTAGAGGTATGTGGAAGGAGTCACCTTTGGTGCTGCATGCACAGGCTGTGGTGGGAACATGATCCCTGCGAACAGAACAAGGGCCAAGCTGAGCTTTCTGATGAAAAACAAAACACACTTGGAAAACTTTACAGGCTATGAGAAGGTTCCTCTTTTCCCCTGGGTAAGTAGTGATAATCATTCCTTTCTAATTAGTTTAGAAATACCCCCTTGAAGCCATTTTCTTTGAAGTCCCCACCAGATGCTGCACCCTGCATACTATGATATTTCTCAGACTGTTGAAAACCATTAGGATCTGGTCACTGGAACTTGTTCTAGGCCTGTGTGACACCACTGCTGAAGACAGAAAGCAGTAAATTCCCTATATGCAAATAGAACTTGTGCCAGGACATAGGTTACGAGCCCCTCTCCTTTGAAAGAAAGTGCACACACAAAACCCCCCACCTTGCAGCAACAGAAGAGTGACTAAATCCTAGTCAGTAGCTGCAAGTGAGGCAAGAGCACTGTTTCAGGTCTGCAGCAACTTCCTAAGTGTCTTGCTTCAGGATGGCATATCCTTGTTGACACAGAGGAAATGATGTTAATGATTGATTAGCCTCAGCAGCAGGGACACTGCAATCCTTAAACCTCCTGTCATAACCATCAAGACTGGCAAAATGACAGATCTGAGTGTTCTTAGGTCACACCTGTCTGCAGATTACACACAGAAACACACATTTATTTACACTTCTCATAGATTAACTCCTCACTCAGATACAGGCAAATATGCAACATATCTGACAGCCTTACGTGCTTGTGTGGAATCTCTCGTTTGCAGGTTAAATGATAGGTACTGATTTTTGTTTTGAAATAATGGGCTCTATGTAGGGGATGATTACATCTGACACGTGCCATGTTCTTTCTTTTCAGCTGGATGCTACAGCCAGTCAGCTGAACTCCAATGATGCCTTTGTCCTGAAAACTCCCTCTGCTGCTTACCTTTGGGTTGGCCAAGGAGCCAGTGACACTGAGAAATCAGGAGCGCAAGAGCTGCTGAAGACACTGGGAGCACCTCGCCCAGTGCAGGTTGCTGAGGGCAGAGAGCCAGGTGAGGGAGGCACAAAGGAGTCAGATTGTTCCTGTGTAGCTGCACGTTCCCCGTAATTATTTCATGGATATTTTGTCTTCCAGAACAGGGAAATGTAGACATAGGCACAGAGGGGCTTCTCTTAAGTATCTTTGTCATGTTTAACAGCACACTCATGTTTGTAGGCCTTTGGGACTGTCTGCCATACAAGAGTGCTTCAAGTCCTACCCAAACCATACTGATACTGTGGTTTCTATGAGCAGCTGAAGCATCAGTATCTCGTTCTCTTTTTCAGATAATTTCTGGGCAGCTTTGGGTGGAAAAGCTCCTTACCGTACCTCCCCCCGGCTGAAGGACAAGAAGATGGATGCTCACCCCCCTCGTCTTTTTGCATGCTCCAACAAGAGTGGACGCTTCACTGTGAGTATCTTAAGTCAATTAATTCAACATTGGTCTGACAAAGCTGGGAGAAACTCAGTCCCAGTCTGCTCTGAGCCAACCACCAGGCTGTTACACCTCAGCTTCCTTGGTGGCGTTGCCTCCAGAGGGAAAGCATCAGCAGACAGCAGCTGCGTTGTCAGCACAGCAACTTTCTGAAGCATCAGACTGGTCCTCCCCTGGTTAACAACTAACATTCACTCCTCAAATTTTAACTCGTGAATCTTCCAAGTAAAATGAAGCAGCATTACGGGTCTTGGGCATGAGTGAAGGACAGTTTCTTTAGGTAGACAGAGGCTGACTTTGAGTTCTGTGGTCTAAGAACACTCTGCCATAGCCTGAGCTGCATGATCAAACACCATGCCAGTGTCTGGCTTCATGCATCTCACTTGACAAGAGGTGGAACTAGAACCTCTGTGAACTGGGTTTCTCCTGTAAAGTGGTGTTTGAAGTATGTGCTCATCTTAACCTTATGTTTTCCAGATTGAAGAAGTTCCTGGAGATCTGACTCAGGACGACCTTGCTACAGATGATGTCATGCTCCTTGACACATGGGATCAGGTATGGCACGTTTACCCAGTCAAGAGAGGAGCAAAGAATAGGCACAAAGTGGCTCTATACTAAGACTCAAACTGCAGATAAAACACAGCCTAAAGGCTTTTTGTTATCTACCAATAGCGTTAGTTATGTAGGTCAACAGTCCAGACACCAACACGAGCATGTTCCTGTTCCGTGACACACTGTTCACTGAGACTTTGTCTAAATTACTCTTTCATAAAGAGATCGATTGTTGCTGAAATAATTAATATGGGGGTTTTTATCTTTAGGTCTTTGTATGGATTGGGAAAGATGCCCAAGAAGAAGAGAAGACTGAGGCTTTGAAATCTGGTAATGTCACATTTTCCTCTCTGAACTAACCCATTCTTATCTCACTCTCTGATCCTAAGGCAGGCGATTTAATACACCAAGAAATGTATCCTAGTCACAGCATAACATTCAGTGCTGTGATCAGAGATCCCATCTCTCAAGAAAGGAGGATCTCTAAGATCATAAATGGTCATCAACCCCCAGCACCGGAAAACTACCCTTGTGTGGGTGTAGCTGCCACTGTATTACAGCATTTGAGAACCCCAGTGTCTGTTCTCTATGAACAAGCACCAGTCTTCTACCAGGAGTAGATAAAACCAGAGTGAAAACTGTTCTGGTGTTTAAAATACAAAGTTGTATCTCTACAATTAAGGTGTTTCAGCTGTTGCTCTGTAAGACTCGTACTCTATGAGCTTTCCTTCTACTTGTGTGTTTTCAGCTAAGCGGTACATCGAGACGGATCCGGCCAGCCGCGACAAGAGAACTCCAGTGACAGTCATCAAGCAAGGGTTTGAGCCACCAACCTTCTCTGGCTGGTTCCTGGGCTGGGATGACGACTACTGGTCTGTCGACCCTCTAGAGCGAGCGATGGCGGATGTCGATGTCTGAGTAACAAGTTTTGTCTTTTTTTGAATGGAGCAAGTTTAGTGCCTTCAAGAGCTACTTCCTCCGCAGGATGCATGTTAACAAGGCGATGATGTTAATAGCCAATTAGCTGTGCAATAATTACCGGAAACAATCATGACCAGTCATTTTCCCTGCTCCTTGCTTTGAATATATTTAATACAATAAAGCTTGAATGGAATACATGAACAGAAATGGTGGGGTTTGTTACCAAGGAGAAAACGTTAAACAGAAGCTTTAGATCCCACATTTGAACTTGCTTGAAGCAAATACAGGTTAGAAAATGGAACCTTCTTTGTGCCATCTTTTGCACGTGGTTACAGAAATGCTTTTGGGATGGTGTTGCTCTCCCCTCACCAGAATTATTAGCATTTATGACCCTGAAGAATTAACCAGATTCTGCTCTTTCAGAAAATCACTCATGAGTAAACAGCATGTTTCTTTATTCAGTATGAGAGCAAAATGTGTGCTCCTGGTGTCAACAAGAACCCTCAGGGGTGGCCATCTACAGCAGCAGCAGTGGGAACCTCAAGTAACCTCAAGCTCTGCAGTTACTCCCTCTCCCACCTGAAGCACGTGAGCACAGTAAAGCAAATTATTAGGGCTTTGTTAACCATCTTTCTCCCCCCTCTCCCAGCAGAAAGTCTAGCTCAGCTCACACTGAAGCGGTGACACACACAGGCAGACAGGTTACTGCTTTTATCATGCAGAAGAAGAAAAAAGTTCACAGCAAACAGGCAGAAGAGAGACAGCACCAGTTAGCTGAAGCCCCAGCGGCACTTGGGCTTCTTTTCCTAACAGTGACAAAGGCACAACGCATCGAGCACAGGTAAACAGACCTTGGCCTTACAAAAAACTTGTAAATGCAGAACTGATCAGAGCAGACAGGTGATAAGAAACAGGTTCAGAACCTTAGGCTGGCCACTGTGAGAAGGGCACTGGTATCATTAGTCCTGGCTTTTCGCTGCCACCTCCCAATAAAGACCAGATGCCAAACTCGGTGATGGTGGTAGCCTGAAGAGCCTCCCGCCCCCTGACTCTAATTCATGTCATTTTAATCTGTAATGACATCTACTAACCAGGTACAAAATGTGAATGCAGTTTAGCAGGCTGACAGCTACAGAATACGCAAGCTGAAGAGTACATGCTTTCGGTATTGAGGATAAGCCCTTAGTGGCACAGCAACTACTACAGGTCTGCTCGGAAGCAGCATCCACAGGTGAATCACTAACGTAGAACAGTTCAGCATCTTCTGCTGAATGTCACCAACCCCTGGGATTACCGAGGTCTTACTGCCTGGAGAAGCAGGTTTTAGACCTGGGTAAAATGCAGGAGTCAGTACTTTGGCTTTTTAAAAATTATTTTAAGAGAGACAGATAAAGGCAGCCCCAACAACTTTTCAGTGCTTCTTTTAAGCATAGATCTCTACAGGCACACCAGACCACAGAACACCTCATCACAGGGTTTTACAGACTGTTTGAAAAGGGAGGTTACAGATAAAAGCTGGCCCAGCCGGGACAGTATGGGTACATCCTGACTTGAGATCACCCTCTGCTGGTACTCACTGTGAGAGGTTTTCTGTTTCAAACAACCATGACATGTAACTTGTATAATTTGGTTAACACTGCTGTAAACTATAATACACAGGGAATTCAGTGCTGCAAACATGCGCGGTAGCAAAAACGCCCGACCTCAGCCTCTCTCCACAGCTCTCCCTAGCGATTGGCACCTATGATGCCCTGCAGCATGTTTATGGGCAATGGGAAGACGATGGTGGAGTTCTTCTCTGCAGCGATGGTGGTCAAGGTCTGCAAATAGCGGAGCTGAAGAGCAGCAGGGGACTCTGTAATAACCATGGATGCCTCTTTCAGGGCCCTGGAAGCATTCATCTCACCCTCTGCTGCGATTACCTGGGGAAGCAAAGTGAAGGAAATTGAGTTCATTCTCGTACAGTGATAAACTAGACACCTGTAGGATGACTTCAGCCTGAAGTCATACACCAGACACTGCTCATCACGTTGCTTGAGTGACCTCCTCTTGCCGTGTTCTTTCAGCGGTTCTGCCTTTGTTCTCGCTCAGATGTGAACTCCTCCCATCCTCTCTCCAGGCCCTGGCTGCCTGTTCTCCCGTGCAGTATCAGGATGCCAGATCACTGGCACCGTGCCATCGTGCATTTGTTCTAGTTTCCAAAACTTCTTTAGTGCTTCTTTCAGCACTGCCTGTCAAATCCAGAAGACACTCCCCATAGATACCTCAAAGCACTTTCTACTTAAGGCTGTATTTTCTTGTCCCTATCAGGGCTGGACAGGTGAACAGTGTGTTTCTTACTGGGGATGTACCTCTTTACTCATTCTTTTTAATTACGAGCTCATCAGAGACAGAAAGAGGAGCCCTTTCCAAGCAGGGTCCCTCTGCACTGGGACAATATAAATGTTTTCTGAAGGATGGCTGGGTTGGAGGATGGCACTGTTTTAACAGGGAAGTTATTGGTCAGGCAATTTCTGTGTGTCGGTAAAGGCAAGCACACATTCCCCTACAGTGTTCTGTTGCAAGGGCACAATACTCTTTTAAATGCCAGAATAAATAATAATTAAAAAAAAAAAAAAAAATCACAAAGTAATTAAGCTTCCAAAAAAAGTAGAAGTTAATACTTGGAGCAGCTTTTAGCCTTAAAGATCTTTTGCTAGGTGCACCAACTCCACATGCAATAATTGCTAGCCTTGAAGTCTAATGAAATTCAGTTTAGCATTTATTTCCCATGAAAATAAAAAATAAATCTTATAATTAGAACCTAAAGATAGGTTAAAGTTAATGAAACTCGTAATTAAGTGGCGGATATGAAAATCAGTCATATATATGCATTAAAAAAATCACTCACATGTGTGAGATGAACATCGTAAGATTAGATATAATTTTCATGGCGTGAGCTGAACTCGAGTAAACCTCCCTTTGCCAAGAGACAGTTTTAATATTTAAATGCAAAGCTAACTCGCCTAGTCCTCACAGAGCACAGCTCTAACTGCCCCTGAGGATTTCTACTCCAGACTTCAATGTTTAATGTCACCTTCTGCCACCTCAGGAGGGAATAAGGTGTCACGACCAAACTGATCACTGCTCAGATTAAGGGTGACAAAACTATTACAACTGTTGGTATGAAGTAACAAACAGAAAACAAAGAACTTGCCTAAAATCAGGGCTAGTCGGGAAAAAGCTGGAAGTTTGGCTTCTAATTCACTGCAGGCTCTACTAATGACCTCAAAATTGTTCTGTTCGTGGTTTGTTCTTGGGAGTGCGGTAAAAAATGGAGCTTCTGCATTTTCTAATGAAATCTCACCTGCACAAAACCACGATGAAACAGAGCAAACATGCAGACATGAACCCACTAAACCCCTGCTCTGGACTCCTGTTTGCCACAACACAATCTCGCTGAGAATCCTCATCTTCTACATCACCACATTACGTTATTCATGAAGAAAATAATAATAAATGAATGCAAAACTACATGTTGGTGTTACTACCTTAGCTCTCGCCTCCCGGGCAGCTTCTGCCTCTGCAGCCATTGCTCTCTGCAGCTGGACAGGTAATTTCACATCCTTGATCTCCACACGCTCCACCTTAATGCCCCAATCATCTGTGGCATCATCCAGTGTGGTCTGCAGAAGGCAGGACAATTAAGTTACTCCATCTCCCTCGCTGCAAACACACGTTCAAATAGGAAGAATGACCAATGAACCCAAGGGATTATCTTAAAATTCTTGGACTTAAGGGCTTTTGTATTTATGTGATGATTCAAAAATTACAAAAGCGTAACTTGTAAACTAACAAATCCCCCCCACCCGAGCTTGATTAGTATGCTGAAGGAATTCTGTGGCATAATTTCCTTCAATGGTGTTGACCTACTGATCCAGGAGAGCCCTCCTCCCCTGAATCCCTCACTCCCACTGGTCCTTCATCACTGTAGTCGCTCGTTTTTAGTGTATGGAACAGCATCCCAATATGGTTTTCCCTAGAGCTCCTTCCTGATCACAACTTGGCGTGTCACTGAGAGGGTAAAATAAATCCTGACCTGTGAGTTATCCCTGGGGTTGCTGCTTAACGGATTGGCTGATGGATTGCTTTGATGAAGCTGCTCATACCTGCATGCTGTGCGCAATTTCTTCACGATCAGAGAGAATCTGAGAAAGGTTTTTGGTCCCCAGAACATTCCTTAAAGTAGTCTGTGCTAGAAGGCGGGTGGCTGAGTCGGCATTGGTGATGTTTGCTACCGCGAGGGTGGCGTTCTGAACTCGGTAATAAACTACTCCGTCTACATTAATTGTCACGGAGTCCTTCGTCAAGATCTAAAAAGCAATGGGGAAAGCATATAATAATTAGGCATATGTTTATTGTATGTAAGGTAATTACAGACTTGTTTTAATCGACAAACTCGTTTTTCCAACTGTCTTGAAAACAAAAGGTCTTACACACGTATGGTGCTTGTGAACGTGTCTATGAACAGATGCACAAACTCCCAGTATAGCTCTGCAAAGCTGAGACTAAAGATGGGGTTAGAACACTTCTCACTGAAAAATAAATTCCATTCACTTTGCCATAATGTTATTTCTAACTCGGTTCTTCAAATTCACAGAGTGATCTGCAATTCATACGCCTGGCAGGAAAAGAAAAAATACCAGAAATACTTTACACTGAAATACATACGCTCCCTCACCAGGGAAACTAACCTGAAACCAGCAGCGTATCACAGCCAGGTGAGTCCCCCTGCTCTTTGTAAAAAAGGATGAGCTTAGAGAAACAGAGAGTTGTGCCTGGGAGATGTTCTAGAACAGACTGGCAGGTTCCACCGAGGTGTCTCTAGCTCCTTACACAATTGGGTTTGCCTGTCCCAATGGCCTGATGTATCTCAGCAGGAGCTGTGTCAGCCTCACCTCAACACTCAATTAGAAATACCTCTGTTACTGTCTAGCAGTTCGTTGTCCTTCCTGGAGGTACTTCTGATTGAAATGCACCTTGTGCTACTAAATGAGTCTGTGGTGATTTCTAGAGAAGTTGCAGAGTAAATCCGATTTGTGAACTTCCTCAGAGGTAGATTCAAGTGATCTACTGAATTTAACATTTGTATGCGAAGCAAAAATAAAGACAGATATTCTCGAGGGTTTAGAAGAAGGTACACCAGAAAGGAGCATTAATATTAGTTATATTTTAAAGTTAAAAGAGACTGAAATATGCCACATGACCACGAGGTGTCCTCATTCCACGTCAGACAACGGCTATTACATTATTTGACAAGAGAGGAACTTGCGAGTTACTTCACCTTCAGGACTTACCCGTTCTGTCCTTCCCCAAACTATCCATTTGAGCAGATAAACGGAGAACGAGTAGCATGCACAGAAATCATGTTGTACAAATAAAAATCTATTTCGGCCGTTATCCACTGAAAACAATCCAAGCTAAATCCATAAACATAATTGAATCAAGCCCAAAGAAGAACTGTCGGGCTGATGGCTTCACTCGCTAATCAGCAGCTGCAGGCACGTTTTGCCCGCCAGGGATGAGGTTTCTACCAATTACCCTTTCGACTGTACCATGACAGTTGCCATTTGTCTAAATCTACAACTAATGATGAGCAATAAGCCGACGAGCAGATATGACAGGAAACAGACGCACCACACAGGCTGTGTCCAGCATCTTTGCCTTGCAAAATACACCAGAGACATGAGGGATAGTTACCGTCGTGAACATACAACTGTTCGCTCCGTTATTTTTAGAGGCCAGTTGGTTTTGATTCGTTTGTTATTCATTCAGTTGGCATAATGTGCGCAGAGATTCTGCTAAAAAATTAACATGTCCAAGGAAAAGCAAGACTAAAAATAGAAGTAATTTTTTTATTCTTTGGGACGTTCAGACTGAAAGACACCAGATGAGATGAAGTGCAGCTTCATTACGCTCCTGTGCATCACAGGACATGGGAGCAACGTGGTCACAAAGCCCACATGAGGGGGTGGCCTATTATCCTGAGATGCTACTAATAGCATTTGGTGATTTAATAATTCCATGTCATTATTTAGCTAGTTTATACATCTAGATAAATTGGCATAGGAAGGATCGCTGCTGCTTCTGGAAGTCTGCCAGATCTTCCAGAAACAATTCCAGAATGGTGTATGAAGCCCAGCAAACCCCTCCCGCTGTAGCCGTCCGGCAGCATTATGTTATCTTATTAGGTCCTCAGGGACAGTGTAGTCTGTTTTCTGTCAGGGATCTTCTGAGTGGTATTAGTAAGGGTATATGTATTCTTCACAACACACTGAACCTGCACAAGAAACCTACGTTAGAACTACATGCTACCTAGCACAGAGAGGGGGAAAGGAAAAAGAAAGCGCAAAAAAAATTCTGCAATCACTTTTTAGCAGGTACAAGGGCAAGTGCAAACTCACCTCCTGAGGAGGAATGTCAAAGGAGATGGTCCTCATGTCAACCTTGATGAAGCTGTCTGTGCAGGGCAGGACAAAAAACAAACCTGTACAAAAAAGTCCATTCAAGAAGATGTGAAAACGGGTCATGAAAATGGATGAAACCTGCTACTAAAATCAGCTTAAATCCAAGCACCATGGCTGTATAGCCTTGTTGTAACGAGCTCAGCAGCATGGTCGTTAATCACTTTCAAACCATTTTCAAAAGAGTACGTTGAGACACTTCAATTTATTCAGGTCTAACTTGTTTAAAGAGATCTTTAACATTTGGGGGAGAAAAACCCCTGAACTGTTAACAGCTACTTTTGAAAATTTGCCCCACATCGTTACTTGTGGGGCCTATTTCCGGCCAGCAGAAACTCTCAACCTCCTTTTGTTCTGGTGGATCACTGTAATTCTTCAACTTTACAGCGATGTGGAAGTATTGCAAAACCTGGATGAAACTGAAGGAAGAAGCTATTGTCCCTTTCTGTCTCTGAGCAGCAGGAGCAACAGCTGAAAATAACATTTTTTTGGACCTCAGTGGAATTTCTAACATACATAGGAAGCATGTTGAATCTATCCAATCATGTAATTGCTTCTGTTTCTTCTGAAGAACATCAAGGCTCTCAGACCATTTGGGTGTTTACTGACATACCAAACCTCTCTCTCAAAATGGCACGTTTGATGCCATTACTCCTCCCTTCACATTCTGAGCTTTCAATTCTACCTGAAGACTGCGCATTAACGGAGGAGATCTGGGTGAGGCTCACAGATTGTTAGTTTACTGTCTTCTCCATATAAAGTAACGTTCCCACTTACGGGAAGTTACAAAACCTTGAGAAATCCACTCACCAGTTCAACACAATGTCTCCAGACAGCCGTTACTTTGCCGATGACTTAATCGGAACAAGTACCAAGAATACTCTCCAGGACGTACCTGGTCCCTTTGCTCCCCCTTTTAAGATGCGTCCCAGCCGGAATATGATGGCTCGCTCGTATTCCTTTACGATCTGTAACAAACAGTTGGATGTCACTCCAAGGGTTTCCAGAAGCCACGTGGTGGTTCCAAACTATGTGTACACTAGTTTAAGACGGTCTCGAGTCTCACACCTAACATACTGGCTGCTTTTGAGAATTCTAGCCTGAACTTTATTGTCAAAAAGCAAATGGCAAAAGGAACAATGAGGACAATATTCCACAAGCAATATTCAGACTGTGGCACCACCCATTAACAGCAGAAGCAACAGCACATTGTCTGGGCAGGACACGCTCTAGAAGCGGCCATCGGGAATATCCTGGCAAGAACAAAACAAGGTGCAGTATATGTGACCCAGCAGAGATTTTTCCAGCTCTAATTCTGAGGTGGAATATTAGCCAAAACAAAGGAGGAGTTACTTTCTCTGGTCTGAAAACTGAAAACATCAAGCTCAAAGCGATCTCAGATGACACAGTCTCTACGAATCGGTCACATACAGCCACAACTACATACGTACTTACATATCTACCTTTACATACTTAATATTTACACACATACATATAGAGGGAGAGGTCACCTTAAAAAAATAACGTGAAAATATCAGTCCTCCAAGAGTAATGATACGTTCCTGCAATTATTCTGATCTTCCAAACTAGTTTATACACTAACGACAACCAGGTGGACGAAGTAAGGATGGCAATGCAAAAATCGTTTTGACCAAATACTGTAATAGCACTTTTGTTTTGTTTCAAGATTAACGCACAGAAATGTTGGGCTCTGCTATAGACTGTCTGCTATAGTTCAGGAAAGAATAGTGTTAGATTAATTTGTGTTTAAAACAAATAAAATAGAGAACAATAATATCCACTAGGAAGCATCTGCATTGCTTCAAGTTTTAATTCAATTGAGCAGTGAACAGTGTTACCTTTATGCACATCCAGATTGAGATAGGAAGTGTAACAAGAGTGAAAAGAAGTGAAGCAATCACCAGGATCCATCCACAGAAACCCAGGCCAGTTTCAGTGTCATCTGCAAGAGAAGAGCAGAAATTTTCAGATTTGTAAAGCCAAGAGTGCCTGTTAAAGCAAGTGCCTACAATTCACGTTGAGTATTCCTTGAGAGAAGACACTGTTTGCAATACTCCTCCAGCCAAACTCATTAGGTTTAGATCAGAAGTCAAATTAAAAGCCAAACTCTGTTTTCATTTTCTCCAGTCCCTAGAAGTTGCACAAGACAGCTGGGGGCAGAACGCAGTCCAAGGAACATTTATGCAGCATTAAGAATGCCAGCATTTCAGTACAGACTCTCGCCTGCCCGCCTCTTCTTCCTCAGTTTTCTCCAGCAGAATGACCGACAAGCAGCAGCAGAACTGCTGTCCTTTCATTGTCTGAGGACACTGTCAGAGCAGCACTTGCTTAAGGAGGTAAATGCAAATACCCCAAGTCTATCAACTCCAGTGACAGGACGCTTAGAATGTGGTTTATGTTCCAGCTGTCACAGGTGCAGATCTAAGAAAACCACATCTTTCAGAACTGTTCTATCTAGAAAGTAGGGCAAGATGCGGTGCAAGATTAGCTGGATGTGAAACAGAGTTTCTTGGTCAAAAACTCCTTATGCTGAGAAACAGACATGATAGTTCTCCATCATGAAATGGCACCAGCTGAAGGTATTTCTGGAACCAGCAAATAAGAAGAGCTAGTAGTTTCAACTACTCACAGCTAAGAAAAGCAATGCACCATGACAAGATGGAGACATGCTGGGCAGCATTCAGAAAAGCTGTGGGAAGTTTCTGATCTGGCAGCTAAGCCTCTTGACAGGCTGCCAGGAGCCCACTGCCAAGTGGGGATGTCCCAGGGTGAAACCCAGCACTCACAACCACCACACTCCTACTGCAGAGGTACCAGAACTCATCTTTCACTACGTGCCAAGCAGCACCTGCAGAGCTTAGAAAAACCCAGTTCTTACATGGAGATGAAAGAATGTCACGTCAGCACCTCGCTCCCTGATTTTGCTGACCTGTAAGTACCACCTAACAGAGCTGCAAAGACACAACCCTTATCCTCACTTGATCAATGCCGCAGATCCTTAAAGGGCTGGAGTCCAGTTACCTCAGGGACGGCACTCAGCAGCTTGCTTAGAAAGACACGGCATTCCAGAATGTAGGAGTTTTGGTTTCATTCTGCCTGGAGTGATAAAATGAACTGTGTGCTGTCTTCATCAAACACGACTACACTGCAGTTTGTACCACAAAACTGGCCAGTTATAAGAAAGGTCTCTGAGACTCCACCCTAACCAGTTACTTTAACTAGAATCCATTTTATTATAAAGCAAAATCTTGATTTTTACAAATATCCATCAACTTTAACAGTTCCAGACACACCAGCCAGCAGTGCATTGTGCTCACAGCTGAACCTGGCATCAGCGGTGTGTGCCCCGGATAAAGAGGGCAGCAAGACAGACCAGTCCATAGGTATCGCTAACCTTGAGAGGAGCAAATAATAGTACATTGCAAAGGTAGATCCACAATATTTGACTACAGTCATAGAAGTCAGCAAATAACTGGGAACCAGTATTGAAATTTCCAGTCTCCTTTTCCACTGACTGTGGTCTCAGTGCTGCTCGCAGCCTTCCACGGAAGATGGAATATGGATATAGTGGAGAATAATCGGGTTTTGTCTCACACAGTATCTTGACCTCCGTGAGGTTGCTCCATGCTTCTGCAGCCAGCTGTCTGTCCTAGCTGTGATTTGTGTACCTGTCACTCGCCACTATCACAGCCCTCAAGGATGTGTCATATCATGCGTCATTTTAAAGTTTCTCTGTGAAAAGTTACCTACAGATATTCCCCTCAGGTTAATCATTACATAGTGGAAATAGCAGATTAAGATATCTCTTCAAGAAATAAACAACGAGGAGAAATAATATTTTTTAAATGTTAATTGAATCCGCCTTTCGTCCCTTTAAGGCTGACTGGACCAGTTACCGTTACTTGAGCAAGAAATTATCACTCGGATCATCAAACAGTATTAACAATTTATAAGACACACTTAGTGCTGGCAGCAGAGAAGGGAAGTTCTCATTACTGCTCGGGTGTGGCACACACTTCATCTGCAATTTATGTTCTTCTGCAAAGCCTCCACAACCTGAACAAGCACATCACTGTCAGAGCAAAAGCGTACCAGACTTCCAGGTACCACGAGAGGGAGGGACCTTCACCCACGGCCGTGCAAAAAACCCACCGGGTTTAAAACCAAATGCACATGGGAAATCGACTGGACTGAACCAGGGTGAGCAAGAGCAGAGCTCTCTGCTTCCACACTTTCCACCCCAAATTATTACACCTAATAACCAAAATTATGTCTAATGCCGTTTACTCCGTAGATACTTTATTATCACAAAAATAATTGGTAGCCAGCTTTAGCCTCCACAACAACACGTCACACAGCAACGACAGAAGAGACAAACTCAGCAACACATCAGGGGGAGGCTCCCCAAGCCCCAGGCAGGGTTTGCAGCAGAGTGAGCACTGTTGGGTGTTAACAACCAACACACTCCCAAACGAAACGCCGATCCTCTCCAAGGATACAAGAACTAGCATGTGCCATCAGGCACAGGGCCCAAATAGGTCTATAGTTATTTATACTCCAACTCAGATTACCTCGCCAAAGCCATCCTATATAACACCACGTTATAAATACTCATACATTTCCTTTTCCAATTGCAAATGACAAAACCACCGAATAAATCATGACTTTCCTGCAGTCTGTTTCTGAACAATGCAGGTAGCAGGAAAATGCTCCAGCTTCCAGTGACAGAAACTGTTCTAGCGCATCATCTCCAAAACTTTCCAACCTGGGTTACACTCACACCTGCTGAAAGGCCAAAACTTTTTACCAAGAAGTAAAAACTAACTACTGCTTCTTGCCCCACTTGAAGAAATATAGCTGATTTTAATCATTTCCTGCAGTCTCATCTATCTTTCGCTCTGGTCCAGTGAAAACCACTAGCGGTGGCCACATCCACCCCAAATTCTTTTTGCTCTCATGTACCGTTGCGGTCCCTCAGGGATTACTTCTGCTGCCTCTGCTCCAGTTACTGGTTCTGCTTTGCCCTTAGTCACCCGAGTTACCGTACAGGAACACAAAACACGCACGAAACCCCCCAAGTTGCGCAATCGGGGCTGGCTCGCAGCAATGTTCACCGCTGTGAGCGGGAACCGCGGCTGTGGGGCAACGCCGCCTCCCGCGCTCCGTCCCGCCGCCGTTAGCCGGGGACGCCACGGAGGGGCCGCCGGAACCCGGCCGGGGCTGGGCCCGCTCCGGGGGGAGCCGCTCCGGGGGAGGCCCGCGGAGCTGCTGGGGGCTGAGGAGAGCGGGAGGCTGCCCGGGAGACGAGGCAGAACCGCTCCTACCCCGCGATTAACTTTGGTGAAGGATCCGCAAACTTTGCTCACCGACTAAATAAAATAATAATTGAAATTGAAACAAAAAACCGGAAAGCAACAGGAAGACGCCCCGGGCTCGGAGCCCGCGGGGGAAGCGACCGCCTGAGGGACCGTCCCCCCGGTGCCCCTTGGTGACAGCGCACACGCACGCACACGCCGCTCCTCCGGTCCCCGCTGCCGTGGTTACCTTGCACCCGCCGGGCCTTTGTCACCTTCCCCGCCTCGGGGTCCGCCATGGCCGCCGCCGCCGTGCCCTCCGCGCTGCCTCCAAGCCAGAGCCCTCTGCCCCCCGCGCCCGCCCCGCCCCGCTCCGCCCCTCGAGGACAGGGTGGGGCCGCGGCCGCCGCGCGCGGCGTGTCCCCGCCCCTGGCTCGGGGACCGGGGCACATGGCGTGGCTCCGGCGGCGCGGGCGGGCCGCCCTGGCGGTGGGCGTGAGTGTGGAGCTTTCACACCTCGTTGAAGACGCCGAAGTTGTGATCTCCGCTGGTCGCCTCCAGGTGCATCCCCCAGACACGGGGTGTGTAGAAGCACCGGGGTGACGTACAGCCCGTACGCACCGGGCGCCGTGAAGATAGTCACCTTAAAGGGCTGCAGGTTGAGCTCCGCATGAGGCTGGGCTAGGGCTCTGGGTGATTTATGGCCGTTCAACTGTTACTCACGGACGGGGTGTTGTAACCGAAGGGCAGGTGGAGGCCTGCGCAGGTCCGCTCCTCGCTGCGCTGCCAGCTGCCTTCCGAAAGGCTTCGGAACCCGTGAACCAACGGCGGTGTTACACCACCGGCTGCACCGGGGTTCGTCGTGGGTGTCCACGTTAGACCCCGCTTTGGAAGGGCCCCGACTGCCGCTCTCCGTGGTGTACTGGACGAGCAGTTCTGGCTCAGGCCGCGGGATGGGTACAGCGGGGTGTCTGCGGGGCCAGCCCCGGCGCGGCCCGGCTCGGCTCTCCTGCGGGGTCTTGCTGCCATCTGCTGTCCCTGGTGGGTGCGTCCCACCGGCCGGTTCCAGAACAGCACCCAGCCATCACCCAGCGGCCCCTCGCCTCTCCCTTCGGCTGCCTGCTCTGAGCCACGTTACCACCTTTAATGCGATGTGAGTTTTCCAGTAAACGCTGAAGTCAAGTAAAGCGCCAGGGTGAACGGCAGGTAGCGGCAGTAACGCAGCAGTCCTGTACTGCACCTCTGAGATGCCCCCGCGCGTCCAAGGGGGTTAGATGTGTCCTGCAGGCTGTGCTGGGTCAGGAAATACTAAAAGACGTAAGTGGGAAAAGAGTAAAATGGAAAACACAGCCTTTACTACGTAATAGTGTCTGAAAGCCTTCTCATTGCAGTTTTTCGTTCAGTAAAGGAATTAAAGAATGTGATTTTTGTCTGGTTAGGAGACAACGGTGGGCTTGAAAATGGATTTATTAATCTCTAGGCCTTATGAAGAGAAAAATTTCATTGGATTTTGCTTTTACCATTTCCATAAGTGAGTTTGCCTTCAGATGCTGAAGTTCCCATCAGCAGTAATGCCTCAGTTTTGCCCTGTAGTAACGAACACCTCAGTATTGCCCTGTAGTAACTCCTCAGTATTGCCCTGTGGTAACACCTCAGTATTGCCCTGTAGTAACGCCTCAGTATTGCACTGTAGTAACGAACACCTCAGTATTGCCCTGTAGTAACTCCTCAGTATTGCTCTGTACTAACGCCTCAGTATTGCCCTGTGGTAACACCTCAGTATAGCCCTGTAGTAATGCCTGCCTTTATTTAATCTTTCCTTGAATTGTAACGTGCCTCGCAGACAGTTAATTAGAAAGAATCAGCCTTGGAAACGCTGTTGCATTTCTTATGCGGGCAGTAGCTGCAGCTTTCAGTTTCCTCTCGGAAAGGAAATAGTCTGCTAGTGGTGTATTTGTTTACCAAACGTTGTTTATCAGATGTGATTTCTCCCTGAAGCAGAATAACCTGCAGCAGTATCCAGAGCTGCCATGAGATGTCAGCGTGACTCTAACCACAACTGCTGCCACCGACCAAAGCTTGTGTTAAGGGTATTGATTTTTGTCACCCCAGTCTTTGTTTTAAACCCCTTCTTATAGTAAAGTTGTAGTCCGCAGTGATTATGGATTAATACCAAAGGCTATTCCTGACACTGTCTTTGATTCTTACCTTGAGCAGTTGCTGGCCGTGGAGCGTTTAGCCGCTGAATCCCACGTGGAGCTGCTTGTACTGCACTAAGTGTTACGTGAAACATCAGTTGTACACAGGCTCTTCCAAGCCCATAAAGTGTTGCCAGCTTCCCCCAGGGACTCTACATGGCAGTTCGGTAACGAGGTGCGTAAGTGTGCGTTGGTTTGTTGTGCTTTTCCCAGGTTACAGTCAGTTTTAAGGGTCTCTTACAAACATTGTTTTCCATTGCTCTTCACTGTTCAGCGTTTTTAAGGGTGAACTTAACTTTAAGTACATTAGGACAGCTACTATAGTCGTACTATTTATGTGTTTAAGTGTTTCATTGCATTTTGAATCAGAGCTAGGTCTCTGGAGAACTCTTCTCTTTAACATCATACATTTGCAGTGAGCCTTTACATTTATTTTAGTTTTATGCTGAAAAATGCTGCTTTGAATCAGTTGCTCCTAAAACATCTACAAGTAATCAAAACCAGAATGCCGGTTCCACAAACATTTCCCACGTTATAAAACTCTGCATTTCATTTAGTGGCCTATTTTTATATCATGGGATTATTTGTTTTCAGTGGAAATAGAATATGTGATGTTGGGATCAGCCATCCCGAAATAGGAACGTTTTACATTGGGTTGCACAACACAGAATGATTTCTCCCACATTAAGAGATGCAGTGTTTAAAATCTCTTTGAGCCTGGGGGTTCAATATTTTTACGTTGTTTACACTGACACATAAAACACCAGGCAGAGCAAAGCCGGTCCTGAGGGGAGCCGGGGTCCTTGCGATAGCTGTGCATGGATGGGGAGGAACGGGGCTCCACCGCAGCCTGGCTCGTCGGTCACTGCTGCTGGGGACACTTGAGCTTGGACTCAAAGTAGTTTGTAAGATAATGCACACACTATTATTTTTTTCTGACCTAGTTAGTATGCTTTCATTATTAAAAATATAAAGAAAATCTGGTCAAATTTCCAGCAAATTATTTTACTTCCAAACTATCTACGAGTATTGGATGTATTGCAGAAACGGAGCAAATTCTACAAAACCAGCTCCTGGAAATTCTCTGGTACGTCCTGTTAAGGGATGTTCAGGTCCACAAATGCAAGTCACAGTCATTAAACTGGTTTTGCCGGTGATACTTGCCTACAGAGAATATATTGGAAATAATTCTTTGTTTCTGAAGTGTTTCTTGCGGTTCAGAGGGGTGGGGGGACTGAGTTGCCAGGACTCGTTAGCAGTCTGAGGTCTCCTGGCATGGAGCTGGGTTAGGGTGATCTGGTGCTCCTCACACCACGCTCATCCTTTGGCGGGCTGCCGTGGGGAGAGGGCGGTAGGAACCAGCTGCATTGGCGTTGGGTGAAACTTCCCCTTCAGACGAAAATGTCAGAAAAAATAATTAAAAAAAAAAAGTAAAAAAAAAAGAAAGAAAAATGGCTGCAGAGTGCAGATTTCCTGGCACTCTGGGATATGTTTCCTGCGACTCCTTTCTCGTCCTCCCTCTGCCATTCCGCATGCCAGTCGTGTGCGCGGAGGTTTTACTGTCGTTCTGGCCTTACCCGGCATCCATCTGGGCAGCCAGCGCGTCTGGGTTTTTCAACATAATGATTTCTTCACTTCTGTAGGTTTGGCAAAAGAGAAAATTTGTGTTTAACAAAACAGAAAAAGCCTTAGGTAACAAAAAAGAGAATAAAACGTAGATCTACTTGGACAAGTCAGCGTCATCGAGGTGCCTGAAAACAGCGCTGGAATGTCCCTGTGCTGCTCAGGACACCAGGCTCAGCAGAACTCCTGCCCTGCGCACGGACGGGACGGGTTGGCCTCTCAGCCTGGGGGTCGTAGTGCTTGTACCTGCTGCGTCCCAAGGATGTAGGGGCAGGACTGCAGTCCGGGACACTGGTGTGCTTGAAGGAGTTGGTTCCCGAATAAGAGATTATATTACTGAAAAAACCCCAGGACATTAAAGTGCTGCAGATTTCACTGTATTTGTGTGTTTAACAGTTCTGTATTTTCAAACAGAATAACTCTGTGAGACGCTGAAAGCATTTCAGGGCAAACAGGATAACCTAAACCTGATGACAGAAGTTAACAAAGCCTCTGAGGATGTTTTCTGTTGCAAATCCATTTCTGGCAGCAATGATTCAACTATATTGAATTCATAAAAGAACTAAAGGAAACTCTAAGGAAATAAAGACAAATATTTGTATTACTTCACTTGTTATTCACAAGAAAATTGCCTCTGAGCCAGGGTTCGGTGGCAGCAGTCTGGCGAGCGGTGTTAGTCACCTTAGCAGACGGCAAAGCAGTGCCCTGGTGGTGGTTCTTCTCCATCCTGATACAAAGGGAAAGCACCAGGTCGGCTGTACAGGACATGGAACGTTGTCTTGGACTTCACTAAGTCTGTCACCTATTGGGAGGTGGTCTGTGAAATGGTTGTAAATCATCCATGGATCATCCGCCTACCCATGGATACGAGTGTGGGAGAAATATTAGGAGCCAAGAAGAGGATTCCATGATGTCTGTGTGCTGTAGTAGGAGGAAACGCCTGTGGCAACAGCATGGAAAATGGGGTTTTGGAAAGGTGAGGTAGGCCTTGGGTTTAAAGTACAGGTCAGTTGTACACCTTTTTGTAGACACAGCATCATTCTTTGCTTAAAAATATTATTGATATGTATTTATACAGAATACGTTTGTGTCGGAATGTTCGTGGACTGTCCCAGACCTGAGCTCATCACTTGCGTGCCGTTGTTTTTCCCATAGCCAGGTGTCCTGGGTAGGGACAGGGTTAGTTTACCAGGACACCAGGGTTCATAGGAGGCTCAAATATCTGTAACGACCTTTGACAGGATGTTTGGAGTGCAAATGGGACTTGACTGACACTCGGAGATTTTCCTAGATTACCAGAACCGATTTTCCCTGTTTCTCCCCTGCCTCTGGCAGCTTTTGTTCTTCTCTTGCCCTTTTCTATCAGGCTGGTTTGGTCAGTGAGGCAGACCCGTGCCTCAGGCTTGTACTGCAGGTAGAAACAGCCGCTGGGGTTTCCTCAAACAACAGCTTGTATCTTGCTGGAACAATGATGACATAGTTTGGGTGCTGTCCTTGGACCTCAGGGAGCATCGATCCTGCTGCCACAGGCTCTGCGTGGGCGAACGAAGTCACTGCCCCTTGGTCCCTTTCTTTGCTACGTTTCCACCGCAGAGATGATGAAGTTGAGCGTGAGATGCTCCATGTGCCAGTGACATGGTTGAGCTGCGTCTGGCTGTACTTCCTTTATTAAAGGTAAACACAAAAGACTGGAAGAGCATGAAGAAATGGAAGGGCTAATTGGTGGGTTTCAAAATCCAGCATTGAGTAGAGCTCAAACTTTATGAACAGGTTTGACAGAGAAACCGAGAGCCCCATGATGTGTTTCTATGGAAACTACAGTTTAAGGTTTTATCTGATGAGATTCTAAAAAGAGAACAATCTGCCTCGTTTTTCTGATTTGGGTAGACAGAGGATAAATACAGCAAAATCAGTCTTGCCAAGTGATCTTTGGGAAGATCGTTAATGATGTGCTGCAGGATGAGAACGGCTGTATAAACGTAAAGTGACATTTCCGTCTTAATCACTGCCTTTAATGATGAGATTTTTAGGCCAGATTGCTGGTAAGAAGCTGCGGCTCAGCAGTCAGCGTGTTGGTCTGTGTTTCTATTCAGCTGCTGCTGAAACAGTTAATTATTTGTACTTGGTCTGACTAGGAGAGCTTGCTGTGGCACCTTGCTTAGAGCTGGTCATCGGCTGTGGAAATTTCCTGTGCGCGTCTCTGGTGATTTCCCGTCCCGACTCACCCCATTTCTCCTCGCCTCATTCTGCCCGGTCACCTCTGCTGGTCACCTCTCCCCTGACCTGAGCCATGTTCCTCCAGTCCCAGATGCCCCCAGCTCTGGCAGTGGCCTCCTGGCAGCCTGCAGAGCCGAGCGGTGGTTCCACTGTGCTGGGATGTCCCTAGTGCAGATCCTGTGACGGGGCTCTGGGGCAGCGCTGACAAGGCTGAGGCTACAACTGACTCACCACATCGTGCATGAAACGTGCTGGTCAGAGGCAAAAGCTGTGATTCATGAGGATGTTGTGCTATTTCTGTCCTTGCTTTTATCCGCTTTGATTTCACTTTCTTAGTCAACACAGATCAGTTCACAGCCTTAGAATTCTTTATGTACGATCTAGTCATCCTTCTAGTCATCCTCCCTTGCTACCAGATCTTTCAGTGGTTCACCACAGAGACTGATCCTCCTTAATCAAGTTTCTGTTCAGAGGGCGGTGGCACCTCGTGCTGGCTGTGATTAATTCCCGCAAGATCCCCTGGGCCAGACAAGTAGCTTCATTATGAAAATAGCATAGGGTCATGTTAGAATGGGTCAAGGTCGAGGCATTTTCATCGTTGTCTTCTAATACTTGACTGACAGAACAAATGACATTGCATGTATTTTTACTTTCACTCTCTTGAGGATAAATACTGAATTAAAGCTATCTGGATGGTAATAAACGCTGTCTCCTCTCTCACCCAAACAGAATCATGCCCTTCTGCATGGTGCTGCGTTCTCACAAAGACACAGACGGCTCCGGCGGCCACGAACAAAAGCCCTGGGACTTGACTCTCACCTTTGGTACGTGTTGCACCTTCTGCAGGTGTTGGACAGTCTCGGTTCAGCAAGGGGGTTTGTCGAGGTTATAGCAGTGGAGTAAATACTTGTGGAGTACGGTGTAGGTCTGCAGAAAGCAGCCTGGTTCACTGTATTTCTCTTGTATAGGTGTGGGTAAATTATTAATCAACCTGACCCAAAAGGTAAGAGAAACCTTTGTTAGAAAAGCATAAATTCACTTTCACTTTTTAGTCAGTCTCAAAAGAAGAAATGAGAACATATTACACACACACAAAATATTTTTGTCCCTCAAACTAACTGCAAAGTTGTGACTTTGGCGAATTTCGGCTGAAGGCCAGTGTGACCTGAAACCACCGTTCAGCTGCTGCCGGTGGGATTATCTGCTTCCTGCGCGGTGGGAAGGGAGGCAGTGCAGGGGGGGCTGGAGAGGGGAGCTGGGACAGACGTACAGACGTACCTGCTCGTTTTACTGCTCAGTCTGAAACTGGGGAAGGAGGAGAATGTGCCTGTTTGTCACGGTTGCAGGAATGTCCCCTTGCCCAGCAGGGACAGAGGGGTGGGACACAGCCCGCTGCGGTCAGGAGTGCTGCTTTTTGCCCTCTTCTTTCTGCAGCATGTTGGGGGCTGCTGCTGCTGGGTGAGCCCTGCATCCCCAGAGAGGTCAGTGGTGCCGCACCGCTTGTACAGGTGGTTACAGCAGGCATCTGCATTGACCTCAGACATGTACTACAGATTACTGATAAGGCTGAGTTAAGCACAGGGTCACCGGTTTAACCACCGCCCCGGCTTTACACCTCACAGCTCAGACCCTGCCCTGTGATAGAGGGTTGGCTCTTCTGTGTTTACCTCCACGTGCTTTAGGAACTGCATCCGCCCTCTCTGTACGGTAACGACAGGTCCTGACTGAGCTGAACTGTGACAGAAACTGTAAAGATATTACTTGCAGTATTATATAGTAGAACAGGAGAGTTAGAACAAAGTGTTTACCCCGTAGGGCCAGCAATAACATTGTTTAGAAAGAAAATAGAAATAATTAAACCGTTGTGGCCTCTCTCTACCTTGGCTGACAAGGTCTGGTTGTTAGAGGTTGGATAAATCTGATGACTGCGTTTAAGTTACTGAATATGATGATAAACTTCTGAAGAGGATATTGCTATATTTAGTAAGTCTCTCTAACAGAGCGCTGCTTCTAGAGGCTTTTCCTCAAGCGTTCTTTAGAGCTGCCAGGATGGCCCCTTAGTCACTGACTTGCTCGCCTCTGCGCAGCGTTTCTTGAGCAGTTGATTATCTGGTAATAGAACAGTTTCTGCTGCGCTGCCTGGAAGAAATATTTTACTTTTATTTCTTCCACTTCAGCTTCCTATCGAGTACATCTGTTCTTATTAGTCATAGCTAAAGTAACATGAGGGAGCCCCAAGAAGCTTAGATAGATTTTGTTTTGATGTGTTGTGACAGATATATTGCTTTATGACTCCCCACTGGCCTGATTTTTGCCATATTTTGAAACTTGTTTAGCAGGAAGCATTTTTTAGGATTATTTCTGTTAATTATTTTACTTAAAGTAACGAGGTGGTTTTTCATTTACAACAGGAGAGAAGTTTGGTATATACATAAACCAGAATAATCTGACTTCAGTGCTCTTTTGGTATCTCATTTTAGTTCTTCAGTTGAACTGGATGAATTAGGAGCGATTGTTTTGTAATAGGCAGTGTGGATGTTCCTGAGAAATGGCTGGGTTTCTCTGTGCGGTCTTTCCCTCGCCTTTACCTCACATCAGTTCCCATATGCCGGGCAGGGCCTGATTTTTGGAAGAACTCTCTAAGGAGCAGCCCAGGCCAGGAGGGATGGGGCGGTGATTTCAGTATCTGCACGTCTTTACTGGTAGTCGGTACAGAGCCACGATTAAAACAATCACAGTGGAAGCATTGAACAGTCCCTGGCACCTTATGCGTCATTCGAGATCCTGTGACATCTCCTTCTAAAGCGTGGGCCGTTGTCTTGTCCGTCCTCCAGTCAGGAATAGTTTCACTGTGCCCCTTTGCTATGGCAAAGGACCGCTCTGGGTAGGGCCGTGGCTGTCAGTCATGGCCTGTCTCCGTATCACGAGTTCGTAGGGAGGAGTATTCAGCTCCTGGGCTGACAGGGGCAGTCGAGCCCTCTTCATCCAGTCTGGTTTATCTGTGCCTCATGTCCCTTGGACACAGTGGGTTTGCTACAGGTGGTGTTACTACTGGCTGCATTGCACCTCGGGCGTGGGTGGAATTATTCCACTATAGCTCGTATGTTGCATTAAATCTGCGAAATACTGTTGTCTTCTCTGCATGACAGTGTTTGATCTGCAGAAGACTCGAGGTCTCGTTCCTTATTAAGTTGTTAGAAAAGCTCGCTCTGACTTTGGTTAGACTGGAACCAGCACGGACAGCGGGTGAAACACCGCTGCCTGCCTCTCTGTTCCCCCGCAGGACTGTGGCTTAGTGGGCTGCAGGCTTTCTCAGCTGAAGACGTCCTGCATTTGGAAGGGATTTGCATTTCTATTTCTTGCTGTATGGATTTCCTCTCAGACTTTTTTCATGTAGGTTTAAAATACCCTGGCAGTGGCTGAACAGTCTGTCCACAGAGATCCCTGCTACGCTGAAGTAATTAAAGCTGTGCCAGTGTTTCCACTATAAAGTGCATTTCTCCAAGTTTTATTACTCGGCTTCAGTAGTTTGTTCTTGTAAACAAGCTGTACGCTCAGACACAAATTGTTTTGAAACGTGTTTTAAATGTCCATTTGCAAATTTTTGAGCTGTAACACAACTGGGGAGAGACCTGAGCTGTCAGCTGGCTTTTGGCTTTCATAAATCACAGAGAAATATATTATTTTTCTTAGTGAAGTGGTGCGACTTGTACCTAATGAGCCTCAGTGCCAGTGGGGAGGTTGGGCTTAATGTTTGTTTCTACTGTGATTGCAGAGAAACATAAAAATGAGAAACATTTCACGTGGACTTTCAGCCTTTGTGCCTCTCCGAGCGATATGCGTACTAGGGTGTACTTGAAAGGACCTCATGAGTTTCTTTCCCCTGACATACTCAAAATCAGTGTTGGACACACGTTTTCCAGTTCAGGTTTTGCAGCCGATATTTTTCTCTCTGCTGATGGTGTATAACGTGTGTGCAATCAAATTTTCGATGACTTCCTCTGAGCAATCTACCGAAGGTCTAGCAATCCTCACCCTGCATTAAATGTGCCAAATTCCTAGTCAGTAAAGTGCCTACAAGGGACATGTCCACGCTGCTGTGAGAAGCTCTCTTGGCTCTGGGCTCTTCTGCAGGGAGCTGTTTTGCCCGGTTCCCTCTGGCCAGGAGTGAGAGCAGTTCCTGTTTAGCACCAGCTACACACACCAGTGCTCACAATTGTACTGGTCGTCTCCCTGTATCATTTTTCAAGTATTCTTGCCTACAAAAAGCAATTACTGTGGGTTTACTCCTTCTTTGCTGAGAAGTTTGGTTCCTGCCTCTGCACAGTCAGGCATCCAACTTTTACTGTTAGGCATAGGTTAAAAATTCCATCTAGGCTCAGTTAGCTATGGGTGAGGGACCAGCGGATGAGGAGTTAGACAGACATGGTGACATTTTCAGTCATTTTCACATGGAGCTTTTCCGTAGCCAATTACACACATTAACTCTGAAAATAAAAAAAAAAAGGGAAAGACATTCTGCAGTTTACTTGAGAACACCTTGCTTTAAATTATGTCATATAATTCCCTTTGGGAGAATGAGGGGGCAGAGGAGGAGTCTCGCCCCTTGGTATAAATTATTTTATTACTTCCTTCTCCCTCTTTTATTCTGTGTCCTTTTGCTTTTTCCCTGTCTGTGGCAGAGCCTGGCAATAAGCCTAATGCCAGCTCTCCTCTTGTCACTGGCAGTGTCTAACGAGGCAGCCGTCGAGCAGGAGCTCTTCCCTCCGCTGGACTCCAGGGCTGTTCTCAGGGTTGGCAGAGCCCATGGTCTGAGCAGGTCCATCTTTTGCTCTTGAGGGACATTCTTCTCTGGGGGTTTAATTACCAGTGAAAAGATCTGTTGATACGCAAAGAGGTCTTCAGTTTTTCACCCAAGCTGCTGTTCATATGGAACTTCAGCCTTTGTAGCCTCATTTCTTCTTGCCTTAGCAGCTGCCCCTGTGCCACCGCTGCTCTGCCAGCTGCCTTAGAGCTGCGCTGAAAGCTCAGGGGTGGCTCAGTTGCATGAAGAGCTCAGAACAATTCCTGCTCAAAGTTTTCAAGCAAGGATTCCTTTCCTCACCCTATCCCAGGCTCCTTCAAACCCACCAGGATGGAGGTACGGTCAGAGGCCTCCTGCTCTCAGCACGTTCGCTGCAGGTTTGTCATCCTTTTATTACCTCTGCATCTGTGTGTAGCCAAAATGTCTCAAACTGTTACTTAGCTTCAATGCAAATGACACGTTAACTCATTTTCCCCTCACAAATGGAAGCCAGAAGAGAAACTCTTCACCCGATGGGGCTTCTGTCCTTCAGACAGATGTCAGTAGGCAGCTTCCAGTGCTCAGCAGTCTGACACGGTGTTGGCTGTGCAGGCACGCCAGCTGCTTCCTACAGCACAAGTAGGGGCTGTCACCGTCGGTGTCGGTGTGCTTCTGATGGCCCAAGCAGTGTTTCTTTCTGCCACAACATAGCGTAAGCCACAACATACCCCTGAGTGGTGGCTGGAGTCCACCTCGCATGATGTGACATAGCTTCACGTGCCAGCGCTGTGCGGGATCCCTCGGGTTGACACACTGGTGATCGTGGCCGTCTCGGGTTTTGTCATGAACCTGGAGTGCCACTGGACCGAGGCAAGAGCAGTAACTCTGAGAAACAACAAATAAACCCCTTAAAAACTCTGTGGGACTAGAGACATCAGAGAGACTTGAGGGAGGAAATGAATTTCAGTCGGTTCGATGTTGAAGACTGTAATGCTAATGATAAATACCGCCCAATTAAACTGAGTCAGACCCACATTTCCAGCGGGTTCTATCCTGCTTTAACGGCTGCATTTGCTGTCAGCAAACTCCAGCTCCTCAAGATTGATATAAATACAGACATTAAATGTCAAGCTTGACAAGTAGCATTTCATATCAGGCCCCGTCTTGCTCAGTGTTTTCTCCAGTCACTGACGGTGCTTTCATACCAAACTGTCATCCCGGCTTTCCCGTCGGCTTCAAGCCAAACGTTCATTGAAGAGGTTTAATGAATTCAAAGACCTCTGTGGAAATCAGATTCCTAATCATCGTACGGACCAAGCAGAACGAGTGATCTTCGGATGGCCTTGGCCGCTGTAACCGTGTGCTGGGATCCCCAGCGGTGAAACCGAGGTGGCTGCATGTCGCTGGAGTTTTACAGTAACGCCTGAAAGTGACTTGGTGCATGAAGGAAAAACTTCCCAGCATAAGCTGAAATTTCTCTGCCTCCTGCTGGGTTTAAGCACTGTGGGGAGAACTGTGCTGTGTAATTACCAAAGGGGATCTCGCAGAGAGCACGAGCTGGAGGAGGTGGTCCTGGGTGTGCTTAACCTCCACAGGGACCAGCACAACTACTGCTCGTGGTTTTACGAAAGGAGGGTCATTCCCTGGCTGCCACTGGCATGTTTCTACTGGGCAGAACCACTAGAAAATTTAGCAGCAAAGGGAATCCAAGACAACCATAATGCAACGCCTCATATGGTTGAAAGGACAAACAGATGATAGTAGAAGTAGGATAAAAGGTTGTTCTGTATCAGAAAGCATGTACATGCCCTGAGGAGGCACATTATTTGCACTGGAGCTGAATTAGGTGACTGAATTGCCATAGAAAACGTGACTGCAGTTGAACAGAAGGTCAGGACGTAATCCAGGCACTCTGCGGAGTAGGGCAAGGTGAGGAAGCTGCAAAATGCAGATCTGCCAAGAGAAAACACTCAACATGATTACCGTTCCATGTTAAAGTCAATAACTTTGGAGAACAAGGTCTACATTTAATTTGTGAATGGAATACAGGGTTTGGGCATCTGCTACTCTTCTTTAATTCATTCACATTTCAGAGTTTGTAAGCGTGCCCTTTGCCCACTGCTGAAATCACTGCTGGGTTGTAAAAAAAAATACATTCAAGGACAAGCAATTGCCTCCAGTTAGAACTGCCTGCCACAAAGGGGTGAAGCTGTAGCCGGATAGCATTTTCACTGGCCCCGATGCCTTGTTTACGGTGCTATAAAGCTGCATTGTAAGAAATGGCTCAAATGCTCTTTTCATTCCTTGAGTTTATTCTTATATCTTGGCTTGGAATGTGAACATTTCCTGAGCGGTAAATTCTGTTTTCCCTTTCTATCTTCTGGATCCATCTCTGCCATCTCATAAAACGTTCACCGTGTTGCACCCAAAGCAGCTGGGCTGAACTTTGATTAGACGGTTTGAGCTCAACAACAAAGCACAAGGTCCAGTGCACTTGCCTGATCTCATGACTTTAAGCAAACAGTTGTAACCTCTGTGGATCCCCCGTGCTCTTCTGGCTTTCTAGAGTGCTTTGAGACTCGGGGATGTAAAACATTACATAGCTGTATTGTTTGATTCGTTTTTAGAAAGTAAATATTGATGCTCAGGACTGCTAGTATTTTAAGAACTGGGCTGTGGTGAATCAAACTTGTGATTTAGCGGCACATATGCCTGAGCTTACAGTCTGTAGTTGCTTTGGGGTACAGAGGGAAGAAAGGGCTCTTGAGATAGTACTTCAGATGCTGCTGTCAGTGTGTTTCAACCCTATCCTGTACGCTTGTTTCTACTTCTGTTTCTTTCTCAACCTCTCTTCATCTGCCTTGGGAATTAGGACAGTGAAGTACATTTCTGTGTTTCCTATAGTAATTCACCTAAAATCTTCAACAACAGATGATGATGTCAATGACACTTGGAACGAATGAAATAAAGAGTAGTATGAAGTTCCTGATATGCTTCCATACTTACCTGGCTTCTTCTGTGGTGATTGTTGCATTCTCGTTAGCGTGTGCTTTCTCCTTTTTGTGTGTGTAGGATCATAAGAATATAGGGTATTGTACGAGTTGGAGGAGACCTCAGGAGATCTCTCATCCAACCTCCTGTTCAAAGCAGGGTCAGCTGTAAGGTCAAATTAGGTTGTTCAGGGCTCTGTCTTGTCTGGTATTGAAAACCTCCAAGGCTGGAGACCACCAACCTGTTCTGGAATGGTCAGGGGACGTAGTATGGGGAAATTGGAGGTTTAAAAAAGAGAGATTGATTTCTTGCAAACTCTGCTGTAGTCTTTCTGTTACAAAACGGATTTTCTCAAATTACCCACAAGAGGGAGTTTAAGCCTTTTCTATGGGGAAGCAAAAGGTAGTACTGAAACACAACATGAAGGATTGGTGCCAAAACTGGTTTCTTTGGATAATCCCAGCTGAAAGGGCTGAATGTGTCGATATCCATCACCCCAAATCCCAGGCTGAGGAGTTATGGGTGCTTCACATCACTGCTGCACTTTAACCACGTCTTTTAGGAAAAGCTGGTTTCTCTGTTGTGTCTCCATGGTGTATATTCAGGTGCTCTGTTGTCACTCAGTGGTTCTTGGTGGTGCTAAGCTGGGTGTTAAAGAAGATGAGTCTTCCTGCTGTGCAGGCGAGGGGCCTCTGGAACAGGAGCAGGTGCCCCAGGGCTGGGTAACCTTTGGTTTGTGAGGGAGACAGGTAACTGCATGCCAGCCTCTGCTGCATGTCAGCTCAACACTTACCTTGTCATGTGGCTGGTGAAAGGAGTGTTGACATCCTCATACTCCTCTCTGAAGAGAAACTGTATTAACTCCTTCACTGCTGATCTACCACTGCAACTGCTCTGCTGCTCCTGTTCCACTCAGACCAGCTTAGTTCTACTTCCTCGCACAAAGATGCAAATCGAAATGGTTCCTTTGAGGAGTTGTGTGCCTCCACACAAAAGCAGTAGAAGTCTTTTTACTTGTAAGGAGTCAATCCAAATTAGCAGTGACTGAGATTTTTTCATAAGGTGTCTGGCCAGAACATCCTGAAATAAACACAAGCCTCGTGCCAGTCTTTCCAAAGGGGTGGCCATGTCACAAGGCAGGTCAGCAGGACGAGCACTAATGTGCCTCAGCTAATTCATCAGAGCGGCCCCAGCCCAGGAGGAGTCTGGAAGTTGTCCTTCAGAGTGCTGTTCACTGCGTGAGCTGAACTTGGTCACACTGGAAAGCTGTTGAAAACTGTTTCTTCTGACTGTCCTGGTGAAATCTTTTCCCCCCGACATTTCCCTGGAAATGACGTGAAGAGTTAAAGTGCTGGCAGCCGTTCCGTGGACTCCCTGCCTTTCCCTGCTTCCTTACCTTTTTTGATACACACATGCAAAATGCTGTCAGCCCAGTCACTCTTGACAGATCTCACTGTGGGTAGCTCTGCAGTCATTCTTGTAGGAAATGCAGTACGAGAGAAAAGGTCTTTTGGTGAGAGTGTTGGTCTGCAGTTGCTAAGAAGCCTCACCAGCACCGGTCACTTCTGAACTCCTGGAGGCAGCTGCCTACACCATCTGTTGTTCAGGTGTGGTTTTCATCCTCTGACCAGAGGGGATTGTCCAAAGGCTTAGCGTGGTCAGAGGGAAATACGAGGATGGATATCAGATGCGTTTGTGGCCTTGAACTGACAAGCTGAATAAATGATGCTGATTGATACTGAAAGGCTCAGCTATGAGGAAGCCAGGAATGGTCTCGCTCCGTACCCTTCAGCTGCAACTGTTCTCCCCTTCTGGGTGCTTCCAGAGCGCAACGTGCTCGGGAAGGTGAAAAACATAAGGGCAGACTTGGAAAGTTGTTCTGAGCAATTGATGATGATAACAGGGGTGTTATCCCCCTTGCTCAAGTGATGTGTACGGAGAACAAGGCAGAGCGCAGTTGTACCCTGCCAGCCAGCTTCTCCGGTTCTGAGCTGCAAATTGTTAAACATACAATAAAAAAATTAAAGAGCCTTGAATTCTAGTGAATTTGAAAAACCTCTCCTCAGTAAAGAATAAAGGAAGAAGTCTGGCTCTACTGAACTTCTCTGCAGCATTAGATCCAAGAGGGCCTTGCATTAGTAAAGCTAACTGCTCTTAATCTATTGTAAGACGGCACTGTTATGAAAAACCTTCTGGCTGAATGATACATTCGCTTCTGTTTAACCAGAAAATCCATTAGAGGCACCGAGGCCACAGAACAGACCTTAATTTCAGATCAGATAAAAGGAAGCCAAGGCTGAAACACCAAGAATATGTGGCAGAAGCTTAAAAAATGAAGTTAAGAGAATCAAATTAAGGAATTGAAAGAAATACAAAATGATTCAAAGGCCAACGGAAGGCTGTCATGAGAACGCTCTATTTCTGAGGCCAGTGAAGAGAGATGACCCACAGACTGTTCCACATTCTCCATCTCAAACTCTCACGTGTATTCTTTTCAGGTAACAGGCAGGATTTTGGGAACACCACCCAGTGATTCGTTTTGACCTGGGTAAACTTTCCTTCTTTCTTTCCCAGAGGTAACAGCGTCTTCTTGGACTCAGTAACACGAGGGAAGGGCTCTTTCTGTGGAGCTTTCTCCAGTGCAGTCTCTCTGAAGGGGGATTTCTGTCCTGAAGCCTGCGTGTGATCTGCACAGTTCGGTTCAGGGGGTAGCTGGGTGCTCAGGAAGGGCTCCACAACACACACCTCCCTTTCTACACGGAGCCAAACGCAGTTACTTTCAGCCAAGTGCCCTCCCTGCTTGAACAGCTCACTTCGTGTTGATTTAGGAGAATGGTTATTGTATATCAAGTGCATGCTCCTCCAGATCAAACCCATGCTCCTCTTGGCTGAAGATGAGTGAGGTTTACTGCGGGCTGCTCCGGTGTTTATGTGAGGTTCTGCTCTAGGGGAAGGAATTGGCTCCTCTGAAGAGGTAACGTGCTCCATGGGTTTGTGCAGTGGCGTTTGTTGGTGTGTTGGAAGGGTATGGCCCACCTGAATCTTTGGCCTCTGATATGTGGTTTCTTTCAACAGTATAATACCTTCCATTTTGCCCACCTCCACTTTTTAAATAAAGGCAAATAACTTCCCATGTTTATTGGTGATACATATACCAACAAAAATAAATGTTCTAAACCAGCTTTAGGAAATCTCACTTTACTATACGAGGCATCACTGCCCGTGAGTTTAGAGAAAAGCCAGCACCGATTCTGTGGTAAATTGGTTTATGAGATTCGTCCAAAGCATTCTGTAACCCTGCAGTCAGTGTAACTCAACATCTTTTCTCTTTGTTAAAGAGAACGCTCGATCCATTAGTTAATTCAAGCTGAATAAACTCAGTGGGGTTTTCCTGCCAGATACTATAAAAGGGAATATTGAATTGTTCCTTGGAAAGGCCTCTAGGATCTGTTGTGTCTATTCAGTGGTTTTTACTAAGATGCAGATACACTGCTGTGTTTTTCAAACCATCATAATCTTGAGGTTTGTTCTGTATGACAAAGTAAGAATATGAGCCTGATGCTTCCTCCAAATACACAATGTAGAGTGTGGCAGGTCCAGTGGCAGTTCCTGAGAACTGCAACCGACTGGAGTTCAGGTTCTGTCGCATGGGCATCTGTTTCCTGGGTGCAGATGTGGTTTTGTGGGGTTTCTCTTTGCATTACTGGCTTCTCCTGCAGGCTCCTGGTAGCAGCTGCTTTGCCAAGAAGGGAGTGGTGGTGGTGAAGGAAGCTTGCGTTGAATGATGTTGTGGATGACCTATGATACAGCTGTGCTCATTTCTTCTTAGGCATGTGACACGAAAATGCTCGCCCTCCTGCAGCAGCAGTCTCTGGCACCACCAGCATAACCTGGAACACCTTCCGTTGGAGAAACCTCCTCCTGCAGCAGCTCAGAGGAATTCATTACCATTTGAGTTACTGATGACACTGTCTCACTAGGTTGTTCACGTGTCATTTCAGCATTGTGCACTGCCCTTACCAGGGGAAGGTGAACATAGGAGAACCTAGGCAGGAGAAGAGAGTATCGCTGGAAATGCTTGATTTTTAAAGTATTACAACACTCGTGTGAGCTTCAAAACACAGGACTTGGCATCTGCTGTGAAGGTCAGAAAACACATTACCCAAGCTGTTTTCTCTAGCTAGTTAAACTATGGTGAATGGCTGGAAGATTGGCCAGAGAAGCATTACAGGGCAGGGATGAAGGCAGATCTTGGCAGAGGCTGTTACACCCAGGCTGTCAAATCCAATCAAGCAAGAGCAGACTGACACTCCGCTGTGCAAAGGACCAGAGGACCAGCAAGTGCAGCGAAGGCAGGGGGGTGCGCCTGTAACCGCTGGTATACTGCGAGGCCACAAAAGGTGGATATTCACATTTGTCTAACTGAGAGGAGACCCCATCATGTGACCTGTTTGTAGAACAAACCCAGCTTTGCTTAGGGCTCCTCCTTTTGTCTGCGTTCTGCTCAGCCTGACTAATCAGTGCACCAGAGCACAAAACTTCTCCTCCGAAGCAAACCATGGGAACAATAAACAATAGCTCTCCTTTATCTGGTACCAGGGTAGGGGCACTGGCACACGCATGGACTCAGAGCTGCTCAAGTGTTAGAGTGTGGTTACTCCCCAGTGTATCATTTGTGAGCATCGCTGTAACGAGATTTCACAGACATGATTTCTCCAGATTTAATTTATGCTGCGTGTGTTCAGATAGCGAACGATCATCCAGGGAGACCTTTTCGCCGTTGGAATAGCAATGCCTTTTCTGTGCAGCCTTCTTCCCCCCGTCCTGGTTTGAAACTTCGTGCCATTTTTCTAGAGCTGTATGCTATCTTTATATAACCCAGGTAATATTTCACAAGCGTTTCAATGGACAATGGTGCTGTCAAGGACTGTGGTGCTGCTTCCCACATTGCATTGCTAAGCAACATACAATATAACAGCATGATCTCCTCCTGCAGCTGGTAAGAAGTCAAGCTCCAATATTCAGTAAAGTTATTCTGATCTACTTTTCCATCACACAAGAATCCTCTTGTTTCAGCACATTGGTATTAATAGTTACAAACTCATACAAAAGCCGGGCATTTCTTTTTTTATGTTCCCAAGAGCTAAATACATACCCATGAATATTTTCCTATTTACTCCCCAAGAAGTTGGTCTTTGCCATTTTGCCACTTGTGTAACTTCCACTGGCTTTGACAAGACTTGTTTTTAACAAAGCCTCAGTTAAGTAAAATGCTCCAACTCTGAAGCAAGTTTGTTTGCTACCTGCTTAAAATGACCCATGTGCTTGAATGCCTCGGGTCAGCTTGAGAGCGGAGGCAGGATGCCCAAACTGTGTTCAGAAGCAATCCATGTGTTTTCATAACACCCGCCTGAAATACAAACTATAATATTTGATGAGGTGAAATCTCAGTTATCTCATTTATTCCAAACTCCTTTACTTAGACCCAAATTATGAATTTGAAAAAATCTGATCTGTTATCCAGTTTGTAAAGTCACATACGACATTTCATTGTGGGGACCACTTGTGCCAGCTGATCTCATCTCGGGAGAAACAGATGCATGGTCAGTCAATTTTTGTTTGTATTTTAAGTAATTCAGTAGGGTCATCACTCAAAATGGTAGTTCCCTGTGTAAAGGATAACATCTCTGAAATATTTCAGTAGATTGTGAGAGGAGAATTCTGGCACTTGCAGATTTGATAGATCTTTTCCTATGAGTTGTTTCTCACTGGCTTTTAGAAGCCATTCACACCAGTTCTCCTTACAGTGCCTGAGTATGCAAAACTTTCACGCTGCTGCAATCAAGAACGGTTTCAGCATTTTACTGTTCGCATTAGCCACTCTAACAGGGATCAAAGGAGGCTTTGTATCACTAATCTTGTATCTTAGAGAGTTGGAGCATGAGGTCAAAATCAGTGTTATTTTCAGTAATGAAATCATGAACTGTGTCATATCGAGCAAGCCAGTATCGGCAGGAACGGCACTGTGGACCAGTACTCATGCAGGGTGCTTCAGGGAGTTACTGCAAAGGACGGCTGGGCTGACCTGCTGGAGGTGAGGGGTTCTGGCCCACCACGAAGCTGTTTCTCGAGAGAAATCTTGTTCTGCCCTGGAGTGGTTGCCCTAGCTGGGTGTGGAATCTGGGGCTTTGAAAGCTGCTCCTCCAATAGCCAGAAGGGTGTCAGGACCTGCTCAGTCTTCTCCACACGTGCCAACATACGTGCTGTGACAGGGCTGCTGGGGGCCAGAGAAGGGCTGCAGCTGGGCTTGGCTCTTCTTCCCACAGACCTCTAGTTCCACGTCTTAATTTTAAAGAGAAACTTTTGGGGTGATCTGTACCTCTGGGAGGATAGTTAGCTCTCCAGGTGGCACATGGAAGAAAATGTGGGCTTTGAGGATAATCATAGTGTGTGGGGGGGTGAGACAGAGCAGCTCAGTGTGTGAGAAATGGTCTTCATCTACACAAGAGCAGAGCAAACAGATTGGCCGATAATGCCGAGTACCCTGCAATTTCCTTTTAAATTAGCAGATGAGGAGGGAAAGGGATATAAAAGGAAGTGAGAGAAAAAAAGAAGCTGATGATGAATGTTGAACGGGAACAAAATGTTGCCAAGACATCACGAGAGAATGAAGAATTGATGAAGAAAGGGAAGTTGAATTGTTGCTTCCTGTGGGAGCTCAGAGAGCTTCGGACCCCGGCTCCAGCGTCTAAGGCGTGCTTTATGTACCCCCGTGAGACTGGTTTTACTGACGTGCCCATTGTGGCTGGAGAACCAGACGTGGGGAGGATTCTGTCTGATGATGGTGGAGACCTGCAGCAGAAGAGAAGGTAGAGGATATCGCAGCCTGTGCAGACTGAAGGGCATTTCCTGGAATCAGACAAAGCTGGTTTCATCTGAATAATTACTCTATCAAGTGGTGAGATCCGATTATAGAAATTTGTTGTATCTCCCAGGCAGAATAAGAAGGCAAACCAGGATTCTGCTGAATCAGATAAAAGTAGGCTGCCAAAGAGGAGGAAAAAAAGGTACTTCAAATTCTTCCAACCGTTCTGATAATTTCAGTTACTCTAATAAAGCTGCGGGAGAAGACTGGAGAGTCTGGAGATGATAATACTGCACTGGGAGAGGAGTACACAGACGTCTGCAGATGCCGCTGAGCAGTCAATAGCATCAGCAACTGAATCTTAATGCAGTTCTGTACCGCAGAAAGTCGGACTTGTATTCCAGTTAGACACCCCCCCACCCCAGGACAGCTCACGCTGTGTTCCCGGGGCTGTGTGTCCATGGAAATGGAACACAAAAACCGGCTGGAAGGGGTTTCGCTTTGAATATGCTTGAAAATGGGCACAGGTACAGGAGGTGTCTTCATAAAGCTGAAGCATCTGGAGCAGCGTTTCCCAGCCCGCCTGGTCTGTGGATTGTTCATGGTCTGTAACTGGCCAAAGACGGTGCGGGAAATGGTGACAAAAGCCAGAAGTTAGAGGAAAAGCAGGGGGCATGTCTCCTGTGCAGGTTTGGAAACGCACAAACAGGAAGGAAAATAAAAAATAAACAGGCACTGAAAGTTGAGATAGGGTTTTTCTTGTTTGTAACCGACAGCCCTTGGTCAGACTGTACCGCAGAGTCCACAGCCTATTCCAGAGATGTTGCATGTTCCTTAAATTTCAAACAGGTTGTGGCACGGTGACCTGGGGATTGGTGTGTGGCTGAACACAGAAGTTATCCTCTTGGCTGAAGCGCTGGTTGTGTTTGCAGCGTCTCCGGTGACCACGGCAGGTCCGTGTGTGCATAGACATGCATATGGCCGTGGCAGGAGGCAGCTCTCTCCGCGGGGCAGAAGCGCAGGCGCGGATACAGCCGGGTGCGGAGCAGGAACCCATAGCTCTGTTTCAGCTCCAGCCTGTGCATCTCGGGCACACCGGGTGACCCAGGACGTGCCAGCCACAGCGCTGTGGAGGCCACTCCTTCCCACTGCTTGTGGCTGTGTGGGGCCTTAAACCCCAGCCCTGGCCTTTGCGTAGGTCCCAGTTACCTGTTTGGATGTTCCCAGATCCTTTGTGGAGGGAGATGTGACATAAAGTAATAGAAAACTGAATGAGGAGAATTAACTGGAATCAATTGAATGGAAAGGTTGGGTTTTTTTCTTAAGAAAATGAGGCAATTTTGAAAATAAAACCCCAGATGGGGATGATGCACTCTATTATCACTGAAACAAAATGGAATTGTCAAAACAACAAGAGAAGCTTCTGCAGTTCGCCAGGAGCCGTGGGAAAGAAACAAAGGGGAACCACGGATAAGCAAATTACTAAATAAAGGTGAATACAACTTAAAGCTAATGAGAAAAAATACACTTAAAGTGAGCAGTAAGCAAAGCAAAGTTACTAGAGGAGCAGCTCTCGCGTTCGTCAGGACTTGCAGGAATGTTGCGTCTCTCTAGTTTGGGTTGGAAGGACTTTTTCGGTTTAAGTAGACTTAGTTTTGGTTTAAGTAGATGAAAATGGTCTTCTTTCTTGTTTTTGTAGCTGTGTTGCCTCAGATGGTGTAAATAAATGTTACTTCTATTTTACCTTAATCTGTGCTGAGCTAAGGACAATTTCAGGGCTCATGAAAGAAGCTTCCCTCACCTGAGGGTGAATCTGTGGTGCCTCCGTAAACCAAGACGGTGCAATTCCTAAACAGCTGTTCCAGATTCCCAACACATTCTGTAGAGAAACCAAAGGATAACACTTGCTGTAGCAACATGGGCTGATCCGAGGGGTCAGGAAAGGAAGCACGTGATAGATGATTGATTATTCAGGATTTTTTATTCATCAGGTTAATGACTAGGAGGTCTGAACCTTGAAGTCTCTTGTCTCATGCCAAGATGAGCAATTGTTTTCTCTCTTTTCACCTTTCCCTTCCTCTTTCTGTTGACTGCAATGAAGTTTCTCATTTTCCAGCCAAGTCTGATATTAGATTTGCTGTATGTACTTCAACCCACACCAATATCTCCACAATTCCGTGGAAACCTTGGGTTAAAAAATGTTTTATCTATGTCGGATAGTTAGATGTAGTTCTGAAGTCTTAGCTCAGGCAAACCTAACTGAGTAGGAACAGAGACTGTATTCTCATGCTGTTATTCTGCCCAAAGCAAGAAAGAGTATTGGAAAAGTGAATGCGAAATCAGAAGTTACTGGACAACGAAGGGGAAGAATGATAGTAATATTCCCAAAAGAGACGTTATAAGCCTTTTTTTATCGGAAACAGATTAGAAACATGGGGAAAGAATAAGGCATCATTTATCTTGTGTTTCACTTCTCAAGTGACAGCAACAAACAAAAGTTGGTTCAAAATCTTTGCTTTCTGCTGTGTGAATTTCACATAAAGCAAGAGACCCTATGGAGTAATTTAGCCTAAAAATCTATTAAAATGAAGGGGCTGCTTGATCTGGGAGGACAACAATTGCCTGACTGTCTAAACAAAAAAGGAGAGAGGGAGAAAAAGACAGGAAACAGTAAAGGAAGGGAAGAGAGAAGCAGGAGCAGGCTCAGAGCAAGCAGACCGACAGCCTTGGAGGACTCAGTGCAGGAGCTTCGTCCATGTGCCTAAACTTTGTCTGGAATTTCTTCTTCTTTCTAAGTCGTGTGTATTTCTGTAGAGAACTTGCACATGGGAGGAAATACATATTTTGATACAGAATTTCTCTGCGGTAGCTATGGATATATGGGAATAAGTCTCCTGATTTGTGGAAACCAGTATTTCAGAGGAGGAGATCTGGATGTCAGATGTTCCCTCCCGTTTACACTGCGTGTGGCACTGGCTTGAATCTGGACAGGTCCGTTTCCACACCAAGTGCAAGGCCTCATTCACGTCTCTTACCTTGCTTCCATCTGGTTTGGAATCACAGAAATTAAATAATCTCAGCTACAACTGAACCTTGTATTTGCTTTTTGTAACCTCTCTGATTTTTGTAGCATTATACAAATGGAGAGGAGTTTACTAAAAGCCCTTGGAGCCCTGATTGAGGCTGGAGAAACCAACAGCGGTTGGGCTTGGTCCCACCATGGCCAACCAGCAGCGTGCAGAAACGGTAGCAGAACAGCCCCTCTCTGGAAGAGGGGAGAAGAGATGATTTTCCATACACAGAAAGAGATTTATCAATGCTCCACCAGGGCTGCTTTTTCAGCCGATGTTGTTAAGGATGTGTTAGTTTATTGGGGTAGTGTGTTATTTTAGCCCGAACCTTCACAGAAACGTCAGATGGAACTTCTGTCCGTGTGTCAAGAGACTGCACTTGATTTTCCCCGTTTTGCTCTTCAGTAAGGGACCCGTCAGAAGCTGTGTGCCTTATGAACCTGGCCAGATGGTTATTGATTTAGCGTGATGCAAGAAGGAAGTGTGTGTAACTTTTCAACATCTCATCTGCTCTTGTAAGATGATTAATGCAATGTTTGGATACCCTCCGGGTTCTGGTTAAGTATCCGAGTGTTTGTATGAGAATTGCTCTGAATTGCACTTTCCAGTGGTACCTTTTGACCCAGTTTTTATTAATGATGCATCATCACTACTGTATTGCCTTTACATAACGTGGTGTCAAAGAACAACCCGTTCTTTAAGGCTGTCTATTGATTAAGGAAATACACGCTGATCACTTGTGCATCCTGTATGCCAAGGAAGCTGTTGCAGAGTTTTTCAAAAGAGCTGAGAAAACAGCAAATGCTTCTTGTTCCTGTTTCTAGGAGACAACTGCAGAAACACAGTTAGGAATCCGTAAAGTCAGGCCGGGTGGAATCTCAACAGACAGCCCAGTAAATTGCGCACAGAACCCTGCCTGTTGCAGACCTTTTGTTATTTTCGCCCAGGAGTCAGTTTAGTTTTATTTTCCTCCGTTAAACTGCCAGTAGCATTTTCCTAAAGCAGTTCAAAGACACTTTCCTCAGACTGAAGTGCACAGAGGCAAGAGGTAATGTGATATTCTGGCTACCCTGAAAGAATGTCCTGGTAGTAGTATTAATTTTTTGGGTCTTAAAAATGTTGATGACATTAAGTTGATTGTTGGCATTTTTCATGGTAGAATATTTAATCTGTTCATCTTTCATGGTCATAGTTGTATTTTCTAAGCATGACTTCTAAAGAACCTGGAACTCTGAAGCGTTTTGTTTGGTTTACTCTTGAGAAGTTTGTTTGATAATGATTACAAGATTTAGTAGTTTGTGGCAGAGATTTGAGTAGAGATATGAGGCTCAGTCTTTCCAGAAACCGAAGCACTGATCTGCTTTAAAGGTTCTGAAGTCAGAAGATGGTTCAGTAAGTTACGCGTTTTGGCCATGTATTGGGTACTGAACTGCTCTTACACCAGAGAACACTCTTACAAACCCAAACTCCTACCGGTTCACAAACCCAGGGAGCACTGAAGGGCAAGATGTGACCGACGGCAGTTCTTGCACTGATACCCTAGGGAATGTCATTTGCTTAGACTCTTTCTCCAGTGCAGGTCTTCCAGCTTTTCATGCTGCATTTAACAGTAATGCCTGGTTTTTTGCATGTACTTTTTCTCTGTAGTGGAGCTTTGCTGAGTTCTGGATGAAAAGCTGCCACCTCAGATGTGTGATTAGAGCACCATCTTCTTCAGAAAATTAAGATAAAAGTCTGCTGATTTAACAGTATGAATTTCCATCTCCCCAGATAAAGGAGCCACAGAGGATGTCTGTCCTATTGCTGCACGATGCATGTTCCGAAAGGGGACACAGCCGAGAATAGAGGCTTCTGTGAGGCACAGAACAACTCAGCAGACAGATCACCCTTCTGAAAGTTCTTGAGTAATAAGCTTAAAATGGGTTGTAGTCTTCTCTCAACCAGACCTGGGCTTGCTAGCAGGAGCGTTTGCACAGATAGAATCTTAGTGACTGGGGCTGCTCTGAACGGGGCTTCCTGAAGATCCCGGTTACATTTGAATGTATTAAATTCACTGGTTAAACTGCTCTCCGTTTCTGCTGAGGCAGGGGGATTCTTCCCACCAAGATGAAGTAACCAAGGACGCATCATTTTTCAGTTTGTGCTTGTGTGGTATTCAAACACATTTATGACAGACATAGTTCGGTTCAAGCAGACAAAGAGCACGATAGGGCTTTGGCTTGAACTTCTGGAGCAGGACGATCCCTGCGCCTACTGTCCAGGGGATGATAAGCTGCGTCTCGATGGGAACAGACTCAGCCATGAGCAGCGACTTTGAAAACTTGCCAGGTAAAGGCAAAGAAACTGTGAAGCTGGTTTCTTAGTGTGAATTGTTATTCAGCCCTCACAAAAGAGGAGGCTTTGACAACACCCCCAGTAACCTTGGCAAACTGTTTTGTTAAGCAGGTCTGTGCTTCACTGGCTTTTCAACTTGCAGGCATTCACTGCTCCCTCCTACATAGGAATTTATGTTTCAAAGAAGGACTGTGTGGTGGCGGGCAGCTGTGGCATCACGCTGATCCTTTACACTGGCTAACGGCGAGTCCCTCAAACAGCAGGCGCAATAATGCACCGCTCTTCCGTTTCTTGGGGGGAAAAACAACGGAACTTCTTCTCACTCAGTGCTGCAGATATGCAGCCTAAAACGTTTTCTCCTTATTTTAAATAATGGAGAACTTTGCATCTCCAACTTGGTCTTCTCACACAGTGTGACGTTCCTGAGGTGCCGTGCTGAGAATGGATCCCCAGGGACCGTTTTTGCAAGGATACTAGTAACTAAAACAGAATTGCAGAATGTGTCTACCTGCCTATAGTGGCAAAGGCTGAGGGCCATTGGAACGTTAAACAGTTAAAGCTCTTCAGATTTTGGTAACTTCCAAACTAAGACACATTCTTGATGGCAACAAAGGTGTCCTGCAGCTTCTGCGTCTCCTGTTAGTGTGGAAATGGTTAATGTTCCCTTGGGGTGAGCAAGGCCAGTCGATGCTTGTGATGAACCTTGGCATGGTTCTTAGCCCGTTAGAGAGAGGCCTGTGACAGCGAAGCGATGTGTCACCAGGAACAACATACAAATCACACCAACACTTTCTTCTGGATGAATGGAATATTGTTTTGAAGAATAGAATATTGGTTTCAAACTGTCGACTGTGCTTGTTTTTACATACAAGTATTTCTACTTACTTTTTCCTATAGCTCTTTAAAACACGAAGTAGAAAAGAAAGTAGGCATCCCGTAGTCTCTGCGGACCATAATCCACTGCCGCTGTACATAAAGCAGCAAAACCTGCAGACCTGTGAAGCAAATCCTTTCCCTGGAAATAAATCCAAGCGCAGTGATATCGCCACATTTATACTACTTCGAAGGAAGACTATATTGCTTAACCTGGAAATAGTAAATTACGTTACGGTAAAGAATAACGATCAGGGTCAATGCAGATCTGTGTAGCCGGTAAGAGAGAGATGAGGTGATCTGCCCATAGTTTTACAGATGGTGAGTGCCACCTTTCTAGTTTACACTTTCATGTCGCAATGTGAAATTAGGGCCAGTGTGAGCGATGAGTTCCACCTCGTGTGAAGAGCAGTAGGAGTTACGAAGCAGTAGCTGACAGTTCCTCCAGAGTCAAGTCTTATATATGGAGCACCACTGGAGTCTGGTGTACAGAGGATGTTGAAACGAACATCATGCAGACATCAGGCAATTAGAGACAACTTCGTTTTGTGTCTCAAAACTGGCCATCTAGGGGAACACAGAGATGCTCTGATTTGACAGAAACAGAGTACATTTAATTTCCACTTTCTTCCAACCATTTCAAAATTCCTTCCTTGAAGAGTCAGCTTTCCAAAACTCTCTGGTTTGTGTTCTGCTTAACCTCATAGGTATTGCCGAGAATGTGCTAGCTCGGCTGCTCTTTCCACACTCATTAGTTCAGTGTGCTTGGCTCATTTCCTGGCGTTTGCTCTAGCATAGCCCCTGACCAGTCAGGCCGGTTGTCTGAAAATCATTTCCCTCTTCACTGCTGCAATTTTCCATTCAGCGCCTGAGCAATTAAAATCCCCAGGGATCAAAGCCCTGGTCTTCTGACTGTCCCTTGCTTTTCCAAATCATGGCATGAGCTACTTTTCCTAACTGCATGAGCTGTGCTTAAACAAAGAACATACGACAATTGCTCGATTGTTAGAAATGGTGAATTCTGTCTCAGCCAAAATATTGACATCATCCCGACTTGCGCATTAAGGACTGATTTTACTGGGGCTGTAACTACAGAGGAGCAAATCATTTGGATGACATTAAAATCCAATCAGTTGTCATTTATAAAGTCACTGAGGTCTAAACAACTGTAATTTTTCACTTTCCTCTCTTGATTTCTTGACCTTGGCTGTTCTGTAGCATTCCTGGGTTATTCCCGACTCGCCACAAGGAAGGATTTCACAGGTGTTTATTCTTTTCTGGCACTAAACGGTCTGTGGAAAGCGTGTCAGTGTATGCAGCATCTGTTTCATGGAAGAATACAAGTTGTTTCTCTTTATATAATTTGCCTGGATTCAGATGCTCGTTAGGGAACTCCGTATTCCTCGACATTGACGGTCATGGTTCTTCAGATATCGCTAGTCCTCTGTCACCGAGGTGGGCTGTGGCCATGTGTGCATTTGCGGATCTCCACGTCCTGGGATACGGAGTAGCTGATACCTGTTCAGAGCTCCTCACCCCACAACTTCTCAAAGTTCCTTCTATACCTGTTATTGTCACCTTCCGTAGTGCAGAGGGATGTAATACGCGTCAGTCAAGAGTTAACTTCTTCCTACCATGTACCAACTCCTAGACTGTGAACATGACCCGAACCAGGTGGAGGACTGTTAGCAGGCAGAGTGCCATGTTCCTGCAGTCACAGAGTGGGTGGTTTTGTGGGGAAGGTGGAAAGAGGGAGGTTTTTTGTTTTGTCACCGAGTGGGAGAGGTAGCGAAGCTGTAAGAACATAGGGAGCGTAGGGTGCGAGGGGGGAGAGTCTGGGGTGTGCAGCACTGTAATTTAGACCAAGGCAGAGCTCTCAGAGCGTTATTTAATAGAGGCTGTGTACTGCGCGATGCTTAAAACAAATAGATGGCAATGCGTTTTTCTTCTATTAATACGGCATAATCCTCAGGAAAAGTACTCAAGTGTTTTTGCAAGGTGCAATTACAGCCGAGTCATACCGACCTGCTAGGTTAATTTCTCCATGCAGAGCCGCGTGTTTTTCTCCCTTCAGCCAGCCATTCATTCGTCCGCCTACAGCTCGTAGGGAACAGTCAGCTCCAAAGCACCAGTTACATGACTCTGCGAAGAGAGAGCTCCTAAGGCAGGAGTGTTACCCAGGAGCCCCAGAAGAGGAGCCCCTGCCTGCCTCAGAGCCCTCTGTCATCGGCCATGACAAGCCCAAACCGCACTGAATCTGCTGTAGAGGTTCAGTGATCCTCGCATTAGATTTAGGCGAAGGGGTTCCTTTTAAACAAGCTGCATTTTAATGCCTTTGCTAGAGTGTTAAGGGAAGAGTTTGAATCGTCGGTTCAAAGTACAGTTGATCCTGGAAGTCTGGGTTTGGAGAATTGTTTCAGGGTTGTAACAGCCATTTGAATTTACCTTTCAGAGACACGTCCTGGTTTAGAGTTGCACATTGACATATTTTTCTGTTATTTTGCGGACATGTCTTCAGAAAACACATTTTTTTCCCTCCAGCAGGGTGATAGGGTCTTCTTTCCTCAGTCTTTGTACCGTATCGTCTATCCAAGAAGTTCAAAGCATGTAAAGCTCGGAAGTTTCAGCTGTATTCCTGTGAGACAAGACGTATTTCAATGTCCATATCATGGAAAATGGGGGCACAGAGAAGAGTTATGAATTACGTGAGGTCTCAGGGAGTTAGTGGCAGACCCAGTAGCACAGTGAAGGTGACCTGACTTCTAACGCTATGATCTAACTGTCAGCAAATGTCTCTGCTGAGAGACTCTGCCGTTGCGGACTCCGGTATAATTCACTCGTGTGAGTCTTGCTTGCCCCTCCAGCTCGTTTGCAGAAGGCTGTTTAAAACGCCAGCTTAGCAGCCGCTCCTGCCTTGCCAGAGGAGGCAAATGTGGGACAAGGTCTCCAGCAGAAGGCTGTTGCTGCAGCAAGTTATAGCTGCCCAGTGCGGAGCCACGGAGTTGCCTCCCAGTTAGGCACCGGCTGGTCTATTCATTCTGCAAACAGGCTCTTTCCTTTCCAAGACAGCCCTGGGGACGCAAGGGAATGGCAGAGTTTATTATAAACTAAGTAAAGGAACAGACTATTGCTGGAGGAGATCCAGGGTTATAAAAGATTGTAGCGGGGGGGGGGGGGTTGGGGGAGCGGGGAGGAGGAGGAGGGAGCAGGACATAATTTGTGTTTGTGTGCGAGGGGTGTGTACTGGTGGCTTCGACAAGGCATTCCCCAAACCCTCAAGACCTTTGCTGGCTTTGGTGCGATTTTCTGCAGCGCATACTGTACTGTGTCAAACCCCACTGACTTTTTATTGTATCAATCATCCTCTTTATGCAGCACCACGAATCGGAGAATGCTTGCAGGTCCTGCTCTGAATGAGCTCCGCTCTCTGCCAGCTCAGCCTAGTTACTGCTGTAACTTCGTCTGGGGGATGGGAGAAAAAGGTTGCTGCTACTTTAAATATAATGCATTAAGAGGATGCTGGAAAAAGGCCTGCATGCTGTAATACCCAGCCATCTAGTTGGAAAAGGAGCCAGATGTAATACAAAAGAAGAAACACAGCCTCTTATGGATGCAGCACTAATTCATAAATCAGGTGAATCAGCTTAGGCAACTGCTGTGTTTTTATGCCTCTGCTGCATGGAGAACTGCATGTTGGATGCTTTTATTTGAAGTAATGGAACCAGATAATCCTTTGGACCAGGACAACTCCAATGGTAAGAAGTAGAAAACATAGAAAAGAGAGGGAAAAACAGGATAGCGAGAGTGTCTGAGTTACACACCGTACTAGAGACGCAGGGTTAGGCATGTGTTTTTATTGTCTTCTGCATGGGTAAGTAGAAATGAATGTGGTAATGTGCTTCACAGGGTGCTCGAAATCCCTCTTTGCAGGGCTGGGAGATAAACGTGCGGTGGGCTGGTAACCCAGCGTGCTGCAGGGAGCAGGGATGGGGCAGCGTTAACCTGGAGAGGCTTTGCAGGGAGAAGAGGAACCTGCGCGTTCTTCAGGAGTCAGTCTGGGGTCTTTTTTGCCAGTGAGAAAAGAATGTAACTTTATGCCGTATGTGCTGTCAAACGTAGCATTTGGAAGCAGTTTTTTTATCTGCAGAGAGCTTTCCTACAGGCAGTCGCATGAGTAATTTACTTAGAAGGATATATTTAGCTGAGGACCACATGAATTCACCCTGGAATTAAAGTCCATGGTTAAAACTGCAGCTATTGCCTGGATTTATAGCATTCCACATGCCGATGTGCTGGTATCTCGTCTCTCGGAGGGCATACAAAAAGCAGGCAGAGGGGGTAAAAAGTTGTTTGCAATTGCAAGTCTCATTTCTCTGCTAGTTAGAGTGAACTGGCTGCGCTGAGGACAACAAATTGTTTACAGTTATGAAAACAATTCAAGATGGTGGTTTTTAGAATAAATCGATTCTCAGCTCGTTAATATGTATTTGGGACTCCTCTGGATACAGTGTGAAATCCGCAGAGTATTTCACTTCTGCAGAGATACCGGTCAAGAACCGGTTAGGTATTTCCCACGGCATGTTCTCTGCTGATAACCTGGAGCGTCAGGCACGACCTAACTGCGGTGTTAATAGCACGGCAGACCTAAAACTGCACGGGAGGAATGCAGTTAAGGGGATGAAGTAACATTTAAACTATGTGAACAGTTGACCGGGCAGATCGAAGGGGGCAGCGCTGCTTGACTTCGGGCTCTGTGCCATGCTGAGGTTGGTTGTATAAAATAATCAGGGATGGATTGCAGGGTTCTTTCAAATGAGGATATTTACGTGGAAAGACTAAGGGGGGAGGATCACACTTTTAATTTCATTTTTCTATTCTCTTTCCTATGTAGTTACTTTAATTTCTCTCTAGAACAGCGCCTACCCCTCCCGTCTCGTACCTCCTCTCACAGCTCTAGGACATAGACTGAAGTCTTATTTTTGTTCTTTACAGCAGGAAGTTTTAGGATTCTCAGAGCAGCGCGTGCATGGTTTGGGCTGATGTTAACAGACGTAGAAGCCAGCGTTCTTTCCTGTCCCAGTGTTAGCATCTGGACTGTGGGTGTCACAGAGGATTGTTTGATTCTGTGAGAAATGCAAGTTTAACTTTGGTTTCTCAAAGGTATCAGTCCCTAACAGTCAACCATCCACCTGAAAACTCAGGGTGCCTTCAGTCTGAGCTGCATGTTGCCAGCCCAAGCATTAGACCATGAATGACGGTAAAAGCCCTTGTGAAGAATATGTGGCAATAACATACTCCAGTTGCTCTTTTTGCCTCCTGCAGCCTTTCATTTCCTTGCAGAGATGTATGAACTCACCCAGAATGGATATTCAGGACCGAGGAGCTGTGGCTCATTCCTCAGCACAGATTTTTTTCCTAATCCAGTGAGGTTGCCGGCTTGTCATGGAGATACCTCATAGATTTCTTACTGCTGCTAACTGCAACAGAGCGACCATATATTTATTTGGGGGGCTGAAATGAGGTTTAAGCTGTGTTAGTCGCCTTGACATGATGGACCCTGGGCTAAAATTGTGACCTGTGGGTGAAGTGGTTATGGGCTTGTTCTCTGTGGTGCTTGCGCTGCTTTGGGCACAGGCTTGGTGGCTTCATCTCCCCTGTGGCGGTTGTGAAAGGAGATGGAAGTTCTGTAGCTCTTCTCCATGTTTGCCTAGGATAAAGGCTCACGTAATGCTACAGGTCCGTGTGAGGGTTTTAAAAATCATTAAAGTACCCCCTTTCTCCTCCCTCCTCCCCCGATATTTTCTCTCCATTCTCTGAAATGCAGGAATATAAAGAAAGATTATTGTCATTTTACGATGGCTCACAGTTCTGACTTTTTGATGTGTTCTTTTTAACGCACTGGCACGGATTTACTTGATTCTTTTTGCAAAAAAAAAAAAAAAAAAAATTCTTGGAAGAAAAGTGCTGAAGAATGTGCTGATTCTGAAACCATAACCCTAAATTACCCATTTCAGAGGCATGACATGTCAGAGCTACAGATTTCTCTTTTGTACTACAGCCACTCGCAGCTACAGGGAGAAAAGGCAACTCAGCAGCTTTTTGCAAGGCCGTGAAGATTTATGTCATATTTGTGTACAAACTCTTGAGTACAAAATAACTTGTGCGTTCATTGTTTCTCCTGATTGCTTCGATCACCGTGTATATGGCTGTAGTGAGCACTGGCACCACCTCCGAGCTCATCCTCTGCTGTGTCCTCGCAGTAGTTGTTCTTTGTGAATTAGTTGTCTGTCTTTTAAGGGCACAGGATTTTTAGAGGAACTTTTGAACAGCTTTGGAGACCAGATCCCAACTACTGCTTTTAGTGGAATCATACATATTCCCTGTGCAGTAAGTGTGCAACATGGAGATTAGTTCCTTTTCGCTGTGTTTCTAATGCTCATGGGTCACCGTGTGTTGGCTTGTTTGTTTTTTTTTTTTGGTGTAACCTTGCACGAGTTGCAAACCGCTTGCTCAGATCTTCGGAAGGCGGAGCACTGCTCCTCTTCCCGATGGGGGAGCACACGAGGAGCTTTGTCCAGGAGCAGCTGTCTTGCAAAAACCGTACAAAACCGCAGGTGAACTGTGGCATTTCTTACCCAGGGAACTGTCCTGCCCTATTCTGAAAACCTGGTTTGTCTGTAGAGTCGATGTGGAACATAATGAGTTTTGGTGGGAGTAGTTTTAAAAGTTAATTATTGTCTGCAGGACTGAAGAAAAATGGTAACGAGTGGGTTGGCAATTAAACATATTAAACTATCATTAGGTGGTTAAGTAGTGCTGTACTGTGGCCTGTGGCAAAGATCCTTAAAGCATTATTTGTTCTTTCTCTGCTTTCCTCAGCCAACATTTATACTGTTTGCAAAGATCTCTTTGGGTTAAAGAAACGCAGTGTATATTGTTACTAGATATATTGCTCCTAGACAGCTGTCAGTAACCAAATAGCGTGTCAGTTCATGATACTCTGCCAGAAAAGCAAGGTCTCTCTTTTGGGCAGTTTCTACACATCATCCTTTTTCTTAGCGAATTTTGGTTTTGAGGGCTGAGCTGGCAGAGGGTATCACGTGTGCGCACAGTTCTGCTCCACACTTTTCTCCGCTATGGTGCCCACACCAGGTCTGCCTTATGGCTTCTGACAAAAGAGAGGTGAAGGAACAGGTGCTTGGTGGTAGGAAAAGTCGAAAGGAAAAAGACAAATGGCAGTGGAATACCTAGAGAAGATCAATGCAGACCGAATTCCTGGTGAATTGTGCATAGAAGAGGCAGGCATGTCTCGGGTGGCGACCCTTTTCTTTATATTTCACAGTACCTTTCTTCCTCTCACCTACGCTGTCTTCAGGGGCTAACTATAATTCATGGGAGGGATGTGTGGTACCGAAAGGTAAGTCTGAAGCAGCTAATGAATTTTTCTGGGAAAAAAGTTCTAAATCTTGGTGGGCAAAGCCAAAGTGGGATATCTGAACCAAAGTGGAGTATCTGCACGTAAGAAATACTGCTGGCAACGTAAAGTAAAATGTCCTGCCTGAGGGCATTATTTATGGGTGAACATCTGAAATAGGGACAGCTTCACCCTGCAAGTAACGTTAGGCCACTGTTCCACGTGATTTTCTGAGGTTCCTGCAAGGTATATCATCAGTATTGGACTTACCCCAAAGGAATTATCCAGGTGTGTGTAGCAATCATTGTTCAGAGAGGAGCATAAATAACCCGCCTGCACTGTCAGTGACCGCGTGGCAAGTAGAGCAAACATCACAGGGTTTAAAGTAGGTGGGCAGGAGTAACTGGGGTGCTCTATTGTCACCAAAACCTTTTGGCAACAAAGAGAAAGATTTAAAAATAGATTCTGTCTGTCAAGGGATTTCATGGGAGTAGAGATGCTGAGGAATTAAAGCATACATCTGATGGGTCAAGGTATTATAGGTCAGAAGCTTTTAAATTCTTAAGGTTCTGGTAGTAGATAACGGAAACTGGAGAAGCCCCAGGAGAAACTGTCAGTCCTATTGAGAGCTGAGACCCACATTCTGACAAAGGGCCGGTCAAGAGGGTTTTTCTGAGACCTTTCATCAAGGGTCATTGTGAGCACATACCCGTAACAACTCAGATGTTGGACAGCAGCCTCCTCTCCTGGCGATGCCCAGAAGGATTGACAACCCCGATGCTTTACGTCCCTGTCTAACCAATGTATACTGTGCACGAGGGATAGAAAGAATAAATAGCTGCTCACCTCTAGCCACCTCACTGTGATGTGCTTTATTTTGTCTGCCCAGGAGGTTTGCCCAGGAGGTTTCCCAGCGCATACCCGTGGTTATCAGATCAGTTAGAGCATTATGGTAATAACGTTTACATTTAGACGTGCCTCCTCTCTGAGCATCTCCAAGGAACTAGCACACGCAAAGAGGTCATTGCAAAGCGATGCTGCTGCTGGTCGGGGCTCGGGGGCCCACCAGATGCTTTGGGGGATGAGTCAGTCGTCAGCCCCTTCAGCTGCTGTAGAAATGTCTGCCAAAACGAAGTTTCAAGGCATGTTTGTTTTCTTACCGGGCCTAGATATGCCTCTAGTTTTGTTTTACACCTTTAAGTACTTCTCTGGATGGAGTCGGGAGGTTATGGCAGATGTGCTAACACGAGCCATTGTTCTTTGTCCTGGAGCTCTGTGTGTGGGTTGGTTTGTTGGGTGGGCACGGCAAGGCTGATGCAGCAAATCGATGCTTCTGGAGGTAGGTCCTGCCATTAATCCAAGCTAGAGAAATCTTGATGCTCGATGTTTGGAAAGTAGGAAAGGAAAACGCTGATAGAGTGCTCTTATTTGTTCCAGGATGAAGAAAAAATAAACAAAATTGACTTAAAATAATAACAGTAAAAGTTAGACCAGAGTTCACAATATTTTATTGTCTCTGCAACTGGTCTCCTATTTTGCAGAACTGCGATTAGACCATTACTCACGGCAGAGAGACTATCCCTGAAGAGTTTTTCACAGTTCATGTGTCAGACAGGAATGCAGAGGATCAATTTACAGCCGCAGACAAAGATCTGAAACTGTCCAGGGGGACCTGGGAGAATGCTGCTCACCCCAAATAGTTTTACTGATTTAACGGATTCCGCTTGCCTGACTGCCCGTGTTTTCAGCGAACCTGCAGCCCGTTTGAGTGGCAGCAATAAACCCATGGTGTGCAGCGGGCAGCGAGGGCTGGTACAGGAGCATCAAACAGAGCGTCCCCTCCCGGCAGCCTCCTCTGTTACAAAACTACAGAGAATTTCTGTAAGGAATCACCAGTGTGCCACTGGATTCCAGGGAGAGACCTACCGGTGCTGGGCACCTCCGTGTCCGTCAGCAATTTGCTTTGTTTAGCAGATCATCCTTCAGTGCTCCGTGGCGGCTGTCAGAAACAGCCAGGCACCGCGTCGAGGGGCTCCGTGAGAAGTGGACGGGGCGCTTGCAGCGCTCTGCGAGCTAAGCAGAGCAGCTGGGAATAGTTCACTGGTTCTGTTTGTCCAGCTTTTGGGTACTGGTTCTACTTGCCCTGGAAGTTGGTAGCTGTTAATTCATTTGCTTCTTAGATGCATTCGTTTTCTTGGAACATAAAGCTTCCCGGCAAACTTTAGACAAAACCAGAGGATGTCTTACTCTGTTTAGGAGAGACAGGTTTGAAATTAACCCTCCTGCTTTCGTACCTTTTGCAGCAGGATCTGTAAAGTGGGCCTTGCTCCTAGAAATACCGATGTACGTATTCAGCGAGAGATGGGCTGAGGAGTTTCCCCGCGTTGCCTGGAAATGGTCTGGAAGAGCACACAGCCAGTGCGTCCTTTCTTTGACTCTTACAAGTGTTTGTTGTTTGTAAGGCTGAAGGAAAAACAGCAAAGATTTAATTGTTATTGTGACTTCTAGTCTAAGATGAAGTCAATCACACAAATTAAAGATACACAGAAGTAATCAGCATTTAGGGTTTAGGGGAAAAAAGCAGGTGCATCCCGCGGGAAGCCAGCGCTCAGCGCACCCAGGGCTGCGGCACTGCCTGCCGGCGCCTCCGACTCGGGGAGAGGCGTGTTTTATTTTCCCTGCTTATTCATTTTCTGAGTCATTCATCTTGTGCTGTAGCTATTGAAAACTGTAACCGAGTCTGGGAAGCGCTTGGCTTCTGAGCGCAGCCTCCTGATTGGCCCCGGGAATGCTGCTGGTCGGGAATAATGTGTGAATACCATCTGCTCCGAGGAGCCGGGAGCCTCCGCGTATTTTGCTTGGAGAGGCACCTTTAGCCGGGGTACAGGCGAGGGGAGCAGGCTTGCTTCTCCTGCATCTCGCCCAAACTTTTCGTGGTCGCTGGATTTCCTTGCTGTTCCCCTGTTAAACTTTTCTGTGCTCTGCTGAAGGGCTGAGGTGCTTCTCCTGCAGGTTCAGGGCTTGTTTTTCCTTTACATTTTTTTTCCTGCCTGGGATTTCTGCTGGGGGTCAGCATGCCCATCAGCCGGGGAAATAAATCAGCAAGTTTGGCAGCTGGTTATTGCAGCACAGCAGTTAACATGGAATGTCTGAGCTGCTGCAAGAAATTACTTCCAAAAATCTGACCTGCTGGTACACAGGTAAGCGGTAACGCGCCGGGGTGAAGGGACTGGCTTTGTGCTTGCGCGGAGGTTTTGTTTCGTTAGGCAGGAGTAGGTCTCCTTAGCAATGTGCTGTTGCCTTGTAGCAATGCCTGAGATCAAAGGCTGTGTTTTGTCTCAGCGTTTCTTTAATGAGCCTGAAGAAGTGAGCGGAGTTGGAACAATGAATGTCTTTTGCTCTTTCGTACAGACATTGCTTTACTATAGGTCTTAGCACAAACTTTCTGCACCGTAAGTGCAGTTGTGATCCAGCACAGCACAGGTTTTCGGTTTGCATCTTTGCGAAGGGAACTCTCTCAACTCCTCTCTTCCTGACCGTGGGCTCTTTTCCAGACTCTTATCTCAGACAAAACACAGCTATTTTTCAGCAGTCAAATGGTGCCTTCCACTCCAAGAAGAGAAGATGTAGTTTGTGAGCCCGTTACATCCTGCTCACTGATGACCTGCTGGTGTGGACTCGGTCCCTAGAGAGAGCACGGTAGCCGTTCCTTTAACCCCAAACACAGGCCTGACAGCCCACCATCGATGCCGCCACTCCCTCCCGTTGCTGCTAGCACGTCCTTAACTTGCTGATGTGACCGTTTTAAAACGCAGTTATAATTTCTTCCCTGAAGGTTACGTTTCAGTCAGACACTTCTATCCGCACGAGGCAGTCGGCTCAGGGAGGATGTTTTACCAAAGCTCAGCCTCCCTTCCACTGAGTCAGATTATTCAGTTCCCTGCTGTCTGCTCCGGGGAGGAATCTGCAGAGGGTATTTCTGAGACTTCCTTTGCTGAAGGCTTCGCTGTAATTTGTTTTTGACAAGTGCCCGGTTTTCAGCTTTCTCTTTCGTGTTAGCATGTTAATTGTAACTGTATAGTAAGTTGCTTGAACTCATTTGTATTCTAAGAGAAATGTTTAGTACCTGTCAATAAGGGGACTGTGGATTTAAGTAACTGATACTTGATCTGACCTAAACTTTTCATATTGAATCGATGTTAAATAAACAGAAGATCTTACAAGGAGTTTGCTCCCCTCACGCAGGCCTGCTGAGCTAATGCTCTCGCAGCGCTGAAAAGAGCTGTTGCTGTCTGCGGGTTAAGATTAGCAGTCAGACGTCTTTTCACTTAGTCATTTGTGTGGCAAAATGCCCGATCATCAAAAGCGACTCTCTTCATGAGGAAGAAACTTCCTTTGCTGAAGCGTGAATCAGGAGAATCGTTGCAAGCCCCAGAAGGAATGCCTGGCTCCCACCGAGCTGTGGCCCCAGTACAGCCCAGCGGCTGGCGGTCACTGCACTTGCTTAGAATGCGGGATAGAGGGATCGAGGGCTCGCTGTGCCTGGCACAAGCACCTGTGAGTCCCTCGTTTGTGTCTGTTAAAAAACCCTGAGGGGTCAGGCGTGTGCAAACGGGGGTTCCAGTAATCATCACATTTCTGCGGAGAGAAAAGCTGTTTCTCACTCACTGCTGCTGGTAGTAACAATAAATGCTCACTTCGGTCCTTTGTGGTGGCGTTAGATTGTCCATCGTAGATTTCCCAGGTGCCCTTTTTCAATCCGTCATTGGGCCAGACATGATGATTGTAATGAAGTAGCACGAGGAATAAAGTTCTGACCTTCGAACTCCAGAGGTGAGGATCATTCCGTTCCAGACATAGCAGAAGGTTTTTGGCCGTTGGTGGCCGTGACTGAGTATCAGCAATAACCCATTGTTTACGGGACAGTGGAGTCGGAGCTTTTTAACTCCGCGGTATGTACATACACACTCAAACACCAGCCGATCGCCAAAGTGTGTTTATTTTTTGCTCAGAGTGGACAAGCTTTCTATGCTCCCCCTTCACCACACACAGTAGTTACTTGGCTCAGAGGTCTAACCATGATAATGTTTGTGCATGGGCAGAGTTCATTGTTTAGGGACTTAACACACCCCCCTCTGTAGAGGGCTGCTCTAGATCCCTCAGCGAAGCTCTCCACAACTTACTGCTGGTCAGTGTTTCCTTTTAATGTGATCCTGGGTAGCTGCAAAGCACTTTTTGTCTGCCTGCCTGCTGCTGATATGCTAATATGTTCATCAATACTGCAAGGCTTAAATGCTTTTCGCTCTCTAATCCAGGTATCTTCACACCAGCTTAAATGTGTTGCTGTTATCCTGGTCTTACAGAGGGGAGCTGAATCAGAAGGGGCTGCCCAGGGTTGCGCACAGAAGCTTTTCTCTTTGTGATGGAGTTGCGTGGGATCTTCTCTGTTCCTTGTTAGCTCCTCAGCCATTCCTCTTGCTCCATGGTCTTCCTCCTTGCCCACTGCCCTTTCTTTGCTCTTCTCCCCTTCCTGCCCCCTCAAAAAAAAAAAGCTAATAAGTTGCTGGAGGACATCTGTCATTTTTCCGTGGAGAGCAGTCGCCACCTGACCTGTCTATATGAGCTTGGGACAGCTCTGCTGGTTTTTTTCAGCAGACCAGGTATTTGTTTCCTTGAAGGTCATTTTCACGACAGGAAAGAGCACTTTCTCGCTCAAGTGGCAACTCTGACAATGCACCAACACTATTGTACAGTTACAGCTTAATTTCAGGAGTGTTATACGGATTTCTTTTCTCCTCCACCACAACTCTCTTGCCATAGCTGCCAGACTTCCTCTGGCAGTTCAGTCTCACTTCACAAAGAACGTGGCTCCCTCTGCCATGCTTGCTGCCTGGAGCCTACATCAGGACATCTTCAGGGAACTTCAGCTTGAGGCAGACCTGACCTACCTAGCATACAGCTTTGCGCTTTGCAGACGCGAACCAGAGCGATGAGGCACTACCATTAGCATTAAAGCACTTTGCATGTGTCTGTGCTAGCTATTTCTGTTGCCTTTTATATAATCTAATATTCCTTTGCCAAGGAGTAACATGTAATAGGAACTATTTTTGTGTTCTTGGGAGTATTTTTGCTGGCTCTGAGCTCCTCTGAATAGATGCCGCCTCCTGCTATGATGTCATCGCTTCTGGTGCTTGCCAGCAGACTATCAAAATTTTAAAAACCAAGATCAAATCAAGAGACGATTACAAAATCGAGATAAAAGATGGCTATTTTGCCTCCGCTTAGGTCAGAGGAAGCATAGAAGCCAGTGTTTTAAAGAGAAGAGAAGCACTGATGGAGAGAGAAGGACTGCAGAGAAACTGGGACAGTCTAGTGGCAAGCGCAGTAGACTGGAGAATTCCTGGTTTCTGTTTCAGACTATGTGACACCATTTTGCAGAGCATCTGTGGAAGGGAAAATCAGCAAAAGTAGGTTTGATTTTGAATTTCCTCATGGAAATTTTGAAAACCTTTCTTTCCCTCAAGGTTTTTAAGCCCATATCTGCTCTTTCTCACAGGAGACTCACCTTGCCCGGGGGTGGGTGGTCTTTAGTTCCCCAGGCCCGGGAGCCCACCTCCTCTGCTGGGAGTAATACGTAGAGACTGGAACAGGGACTGAAAATGAGGAGCTTCTCCTTTCTTCAGCCTTGGGAACTTAGTCTTGAAAAAATGTGGCTGGAGCAGTGTGGCAGTTATGTGAGGGGCTTCTGAATGACCAAAATCGGATTTTCTACAGAATAAATTATTTCCCAAATATATTTCAGTTGATTTCATCTTTGTATGTTTTTTTCCTTCCAAACTTGAGTTTTTAGGTGGTATTTCTTTTCAAATTTACAATGTCTTACTATTTGACTTTTACAGTGTCTAAAGTGTTGCTATTCCTTCAACCAGGAACAAAAAATAAACCATGTTTTGTACTGCTCAAAGAACATCAGACAACGGGGACAGTTCTTTGATTTTACTAGTTTAACATTTAATTCCTCAGAGTTAATGCTTCAAATAGTTAACTGCTCCCTTTAAATCGAACTTGGTCAAAACTTGAGTGCCTTGGTCTGTTTTTCTCGGTAATTTGTACCTGCTGCTCCCCTGTGCTGGCCTGGCCGCCCCTCCTGGGGTTGGCGCTGTGGGAGGTGGGAACCGCCAACGCCGGGTGGGTGTTGTGCCAAGAGCAGCTACAGAAGAACAACCCCAGCGCTGCATTAGTGATCCCCTCAGCCATGAACCAGCGATTTACATCTCCTCTGGAAGGATTAGTTTAGGCTCAGGGCCCTTCTGCCTGGGCTTCTCATTAGCGGGGACTGTCCCTCGGCACACCGCCGGGATAACGCTGCGCCATTCGCCTTGCGCCCGCTGCGGGTGATGCTGGAAGAGCCACAGGTCCGTCAGTACAGCCCAGAGGTTAAACCTGAAGTGCACGGCAGAATACAAAGCTGTCACAGTTTAAAGGCCTTGTTTAAGGGTGAGTTTCCTTAATATTTCAAATAATAAATATTTGTAGATATTATGTGTGTAATATACACTGCATAAGGCATTTATATGGAATACTAGGGAAATCTAAACAGGGTGCTTGCCATAAAATTCCAAAATGTGTATTTCCAGTCTCTCTTGAAGTCCTGTGCAGTGCCCTTAGCTTCTCATCCTGACCTCAGCAGCTTCAAGGCAGGACAAGCACCTCCCTTGTTTCGAGATTGTAATTTTTAATTAAGTAGCACAGAATGGAAGGCAAAGGATATTGTCGGTGGAAATGAATTGTAACTCCGTTCTGCATTCACATGTCTAACAGAACTAAAATGGTTGATGGACAGCGTAGAAGAACTGAATGTCTGGAATAAAGTCAAGGTTTGAAAGTAGGTGCCTTGAGAAGAGAAGTGTCTGAAGAGAGCGGTACTTCACATGTGTGTAATACCTCTCAGTGGCAAAAAGAGGATGTGGTTTGGATGAGGGCAGGGTGTTTTTGAAAGTGCAGTACAAGAAATGGCTGCTGGGTACGTCTGTAGTTTATAGATTTTCATAGAAGAATTTCCTGATAGTATTAATTGGAGAAATGGGGATAATTATTAATAGGATTAAAAAGAAATGGAGAATACTGATTATATATGCAAACTTGTGCTTTTAATACAGTTTGTGTGGGTGAATTCAGGGGGGAGTAAGAGAGAACAAGTCTATTCTTAAGTAAGAAATTCTTACAGAAAGATTCATATCTTAGGACATATGGTTTCCTCAATTTTCTTATAATTTTACCCATGTGGCTTTATCTCTACAAGCAAAGCCCACCACCACCACCTCCCACCCCTGCTCAGAACTATCAGAAGATGACACGAACTGTCCTCCCGGGAGCGCTGAACAACGCTGTAGCTGTGGAAAACGTGGGAGAAGAGTCTGTTCCAACAGCCCGAATCTCAGGGCAGTGCAAAAGACCTTGTAATGGCTGGAGCGAAAAGATCCCAGCAGGAAGGACAGGGGAGCAGGGGTTGGCCTAGCTGTCACGCTGTCCTGCCAAAATGGCGAAGATCTCCCGAGGTGTGACGAGCAAAGCCCTTCAGGTTCTCAAGCACAAAGCCGACCACCCGGCTTTGAGAGCTGCCAGTGTGCCGGAGCCAGGCATTCCTGGAGGGAATGTTTAACACAAAGCTGTTAATGTCTTGAGCTGCGTGACAACAGGTTCTTCCATATGTTGGAAGAAGTTGCCAGTCCAAATGGGTCATGCGTGTTCTTCTACGAATTAACAGGAAAGGAAAGACGGTTTCTGCTCTTATTTCAAGTCTAAATTAAATTTAGTGTAGGAAAAGTAGACTTGTTGTAAGCTTTGTGCAGCATTCTGTCAATACTGTAAGAGCCCAAGACAGAGCGGGACAGATTGTCTCGTGGTGGTTTCCACTGGTGTGTGCTGGGGATGGGAAGAGAACTGACAGCACAGGGAAGTTCTGTCCCCAGCAACGTGCTTTAGTATTTTTGGTCAAGAGGGTCAAAAAGGCTTTTGTCAGACACCCAGACCTAGGAGGTTTGATATCTAGGTGTCTGCCACATTTCTCTTGGCCATCTTCCTCTTTCCAGGCTTTTCTGGCACCTCACCCGGGTCTGCTCTGCCATCATTAACCCTTGCCTCTCCTTAGACACATTGGATTCAAAGCTCTTGAGCTTTTTTGGCCATTTACTCGTGTCCATAGAGCTGTTCCTCTGATGCCACTGTCCTAGTCACTGTTGTTCAGGCTCTCAAAGGTAGCTTTCAGTTCAAATTCAATTTAATTCCATTATGTTCAGGTTATATTTGTCTCCCATTTCTTGTTTATGTGGGATTTCCACAGGCAAACACCCGCGGCTGCAAAATACCTGTGATTAGGCGCCTTAACAGCTTTGCATCCTCAACAGGCATGAAACCAAGAAGCCAAGACGTGCCTGCAGAAGTGCGGACACAGGCTGTGAGTATCAGGCACCCGCTTGAGAAAAGATGCCATTTCGCTGTGGTCAGTTTTTTTATAACTACCGGTAAATCGCCATGGATAAAGGCAGCAGTGACTTCTCGTACACGGCCTCAAACTGTTCCACGTGTGACTGTGTGCTGACGTTGGGGATAAGCTCGTCGTGGTTTCTTACACCCTTTTGAGATTGCTGTCTGTCCCCTTGATCTCAGGCGTTTGGGGCATCTAAAAGCAAAACGGAGAAGGTTTTTAAGCTCCCCCTCAGCATTTTGTGGCCGGCTGATCAGATTCCTGCCCAGCTCTCGCTGCGTTTGCTCTCGCTCACACCCTGTTTTCTGTGCAGAGCTGATGCAGTGGTAGTGCAGATGGGAGGAGAATCAAGGCCCCTGGGTTCTTTATTTCCTTGCAGTCCCATCTGCCCAGGAGCGACTCCAAGATGTTAACCTCAAACATAACAAATAGGATAAAAAAACCTCACGGAACACTAACGATCCAAACGGTCTCAGTGGACTGCTCCTCAGCTGCACGGACATCAGGATCACCCAAAGCCCATCATAAAAGGTGCACAGTTTCAGCTCCTTCCTCTGCTTTGGCCAGGTTTGCTGCCACTGAGGAACAGTCTGTCTGTCCCACCTCTGTGAAGAACCCTTTGCGCAGCTGTTTTCTGCCAGATGTTGGGCGTTTGTTCTCTTCCCTCCCTGTGTTCGACATACAAAAGGCAAAGCGTGGAGGAGGTATAAAGGAGCGCTGAGCTTCATTCAGAGTTCAGTCTTGAGCGTAACTGTCCGGCAAACCATTGACCTGGCAGGTACGTTAGAAAGGCCCTCGGGATGTGTGGTTCACCCTGGAAAGTGACCGGGCTCAGAAGCAGTTGTGAAATCGCAGGATTTAAGGGACTAGACTCTGATATGTGTATACCGCACGTTTGGGAAATAAGCCAGTTAAGCTCAATGCATTTACTTTTTTTTCATTTGACTTTACTCTTACCTCTTGGACCTGAACCCTTCCCTCTTCTTGTGTGTGTGTACATTGTAGGTACTGAACCCTTTGTCCTACCAGGTTCTGAAATCCTTGGTCTGCACACTTTCATTTGCCTCCTCTTTGATAACAGGAGTCGTGATCTTGACGGGAACTAATTACCGTGCTGACTGACCCGGACACTGATTAAACTGCTAAATGCAACACTGGCTGGGCACACAAAACCGGGCAGGCTGATGCCAGCGTCTGCAAAGCCCATCGCTAGTCTGGGTGTTACATGCGGTACTCGCCTGTATTTTCTGAAAACCTGGAATGCTCTTTCTCTGAGGAAGGGACCCAGTGTCCCATCAGCTCTTTGGAAAGGCATCACCGTTTCCTGTAGCTTTACAAGGAAGGCGGCTGAATCTCTTCACCTGACTATCCTTGTCATTAACAAGGGGAAGCAGCACTGTTCTGTCCCCTATGAAGTACATATTCGTAGAAGGGAAGTTTCTTGGTGAGCCAGCAATCTCTGCTTACCTTTGCTCTAGTCTTTTTTACAGCACAGCCCTGTTTAACTACATGATGAAATTATCTCAGCTATTAATGTGCTCTGATTTCTTCAAAGGGAAGGAATTCAGGTACAAAGTCTGGTCACGTTTGACGAAGTACAGCATGCGATTCTGCTCGACATACTTCAGGGTGAAGACCCTACATGTTGTAAACTTGCCGGGGTTCTAGAACTTCGTAAATGATCAAATTCCATGCTCTCTGCAGCGAAAATGGTTTTGAAAGTATTGATGCTTTGTCAGTAAATCATTTGAGTTCAGTCTTGATGCTCAGTATCACGTTCCTTGCAAATGGATCCCACATCAAGAAATGTTCTTAAATATTTTAAGCCAATTATACATGTACATATTTTGGTGTAGGATAGAGATTAAATATAAATCAAAACCCCACGCAAACATATTCCCCATCAGAATATAATTAACTTCCTCCTACTGTACAAAACTTATTTCCCAGTATCTGTAACATACGGGTATTTTGAACACTCTGTAGTGTTTAAGTGCCATCTCTTCCAGATGCTTCGGATACGTTCTCTGGAGGCACAGCCAGGGAACAGGGCTTTCATCTGTCCTGATTTCTAATGAATCAATCCCTAATTTTCAGCTAGTGAATGGGTAGACGTGCGCTTTGAGATAAAAGATACTAATTTTTCTGTTTCTGATCTTCCCGTGTGTCAGGGAGCATTGAAAACCATCAACCCTTCACTGGTTCTTTCTTCTTTTACTGCTGGAAAATGTTCTTGCGAGATTGTATCTTGTTCTGTGAGTTTCTTGGTGCATTTAGCCCAGCTCCTGCTTGCCAGAGTTCTTCCTAAGTAGAAGTGGTTTCAATAAATCATTGTAGCTCCGGAAAGTCTGGAGTTCCAGTCATGGCAGTTCAGAGGAGCGCGGGGGACACAGGACTGCAAGAGCTTTGCCAGCTTGGTAAAGAGGAAAGGTAATTCTCAAAAGGAGACAGGTCTGAACAGGGAGGTCTGTGGTAGGAGAAGATTGTGGATATCGTTCTCCTACAGGTCAGATTAGTATTTCAGCTATAGAGGTGGAATAAAGTTTTATTATGGTTGACGGGGTAGAAAGTTGGTGGATTCAGCTTATTTTGTCAAGCGTCTCCCTCCATATAACAATGCGCAGTATAACATCAGTCTGGCCAAGGAGAAAGAGTGATGCACCTGCTGAAAGTGAGTCCGGAGGTCCTGGAGGAAGTTGCGTAGCATTTGTCTCAGACAAGCACGGCTGGTCACTGCCTCGCTTTCCTGAGCGGGAAAGTACCCATTCCCAGACTGAAATCTCCCTTTGTCATTGGTTCAGGCTGGTACACGGCACGTTTCTTTCAGTCCCAGATTTATTCCTGTAATAAGATAACCAGGATCTGTAAACGATTAAAGTAGTGATCTTATTTTAATAAATCCTTTAGTATGAACCTGGCTTTTAACTCCCCTTGCTATTACTACTCCCCAGTGCACAGGGAGTGCCCTAAGATATATTCCTTTAAGATATTTATTATGGTAAGAGGCATCGGTGCTTCATGTTAAAATCAGGTTTGCCTGGAATCTTACTTTTGCTGACAGTAATCTGTGAAGTGTGATGGCAAAATTGTTCTGCAGGCTGTCCTGTCCAGGGTAAGCTTGGAAATCTTTTGGGTTTTTTGGGTTGTTTTTTTTTTTAATTGCTACTTGCTATCGTAAGCCATACAATGCTTTTGATAACAGTCATCAAATTTTACAGCTATCGCTATAATCTCACTGCTGTCAACCATCTGCATCACTCCTCATGGTCTATAGAAACTGAAGAGAAAGCAAATCGGTAGTTCATTTTAGGCAGCTCATCACCCTGTTAATGGAGTTTGGTGTGCCAGGTGTCATTGCTTTCTAATGTCTGTGCAAATAGCCTCATGGAAACCAGAAAGAATCGACGCACAAGTAGATTCCGTAATGGTTTAAAGCCCTTAGGGCTGTGGGACAGGTATCGGGGGTGGGCTGCAAAATGTTTGAATCGTACGAAAGTCTGGACACTTAGTGCTATAACCCCTGGCTGGAAGATTTTTCACTTCATGGAATCTGAACTTGACATCGTCTGAGCAAAGACGTCAGAAGGTGAAAAGCCTACAGGGAGCTCTTTTTGCCCGCCCCGCAGCGTACACCTCCTGAAGTGCTGTGAGCAGTGAGGAGAGTGCTGAGCACCCTCTGAACAGCAGAGGGACGAAATCTTACGGGACTGAAGAGAAACCTGGGCAAAAAAGGTGGAGAAGCACCACTCCGTAAAACAGTCGATCAGCTTCGATATAACCTCTGATACTTCTGCTTCGATATAACCTCTGATACTTCTGCTTCGATATAACCTCTGATACTTCTGCTTCGATATAACCTGTGATACTTCTGCTTCGATATAACCTGTGATACTTCTGCTTCGATATAACCTCTGATACTTCTGCTTTGATTCTGGACAAGGCGAGACCGTGCCCAGGCAGATGGCGAAAAGCAGTCGGATAGATAACAGGGCAGTGTGTATCCTACAGCCTAATCCTGTCTACCCGGTGTTTTGTTCTGTGGCTTTAGAGAAGCCATTTACTCCCCCTCACTTACCATCCATCTGTAAATAAAAGTTGCCAGATGTTGCACCTAATAGAGGATTTCCTGTACTCCACCTTCCAGCCCTGTGAGTTGTTTATAAACAGGTGGAATAGGACCTTTCTTGTGCTTCCCTTAGACTTGAGTCCAGAACCTGAGGTGAGTTTGGGAAGCCACCTCCCAGCCAGCCACCTCCCTTGCTGTGCTCTCCTGCCTGCCTTTGGCTGCGCAGGCGTGCCCTGCGGGTAGCGCAGGCGCTGGGCAGCGAAGGTCCCGCCTAGTTGGAGAGGTGGAAGAGGAGCTGCTCAAGTTAATCAGCTGTCGACTCGCTCTAAAACAGGGCAACATACCTGCTGGGCAAGATCGAAACCCAGGCTTCATTTGAGCGGTCAGGGTTGGGGCTTGAGACGACATCTGTGAGCAGCAAACCTTTCAGCATCAGATTGACTCAGTGCGGAGGTGGGGAAGGGGTCCCACTATGTGACCTTGACATTACTGGCTCCCAAGAACAGATTAGTTCATTTGAAAAGGATTGTTCACTGAAACTCTGTCGCTTTATATCTATCTCCCCAATCTTTTATTCAGAGCAAATCCATTTTAAATTACACAATAAACCCCTCTTCATCTTCTGCATGTTCCACTGGTTAGCATAATTTATAGCGAGTTCTTGTGAATGAGGTGATAGTACCAGGTGATTGCAAAAAAGGTCTGTAGATCTTGGCTTTACAAATATTATTCTGAGTCTAACTTTGTAAAAGTAATTTATGTCACAGGAGTGAGCGCCATGCAGAGCTCTTCACACGCGAGGACCACACACTGTGTAGTCTTTGGAGCCAATCCTCATCCTGGCTTTGCTTGTCTTAGCAAAAAAATTAACTCCATAATTATAAAATTTAGCTAATACTTTAACTCTGCAATTGGAATCATCTCACATGAGACTGTTCAACCCACGCTCTAAATCCTGCCTTCATTATCTGTCACACTTCGCCTCAGAGAACTGAAAACCTGACTTTACAGTAGCTCCACAGACCAAATATGTTCTTTCGTAGTGAGGTATTGCAGGAAAATACTGGTAGGTAGATAAAGCACCTTTCAGACTGTTGCTGGCAATTAGAAAAAACATCCAAACCCTCCTCTTTGCATAACTGTTCTCCTCCACAGCTGGCAAGTGAAGCAGATTTGTTCTCTCAGCAGACAGAGCGGTGGCTAAAGGTCGGCAAGATTACTGGTGTTGCCCATGGTCATGCAGCTGAGTTGTCAAAGGCACAGGCGAGGTCTGGAGGCTCCTGGCCTCGTGCTCAGGCCTGGCATGAAGTCCAGGGCTGGCAGTGCTGGTGCTGCCAGCGCCGGGCGAGAAAATCGCCCTGCTGAGCAAGCCCTGCTCTGAGCAGGCAGCTGTTGGGCTGCTGAGTGGTTCTTGTGGATTTGCCTCTCTCTCCCGTGTTTTCTCTCTCCATGGAGGCAGAGCTGCCAGAAGGGCTGGACGTATGCCCAGGACCGGCCATGAATTGGAGGAAACCTTGTCCGTTGTGTTTGTACTTCTCTAAGAAGTTGTGTGGCGTGTTCCTAGTCCTGCTCGCGACAAGGTTGCTTTGAAAGAGGAGGAGAATGCAGGTAGCCGGCTGTCAGAGCCCTGCCTCTGCTTGTCGGGGGAGTAACAGGAATGTGACGTGATCCACAGTTTCCCAGAAACTTGATGTGATTTCTTTACGTCTTGAAGCAAATTTCTGGAGAACTGCCAAGGTGAAGACATGTGCCGCTATCCTCTGTGCGAAAACCTGCCCGTTCCTTAGAGATGAGATTGGGGAGAAGCTGGAATCCTTCTTACTCCAGAGGAGGGAAATAAAGATTTCCAGCTGTTCATAATAACAAGCCCAGGATTCTTCTTGCTCGAGCTGGAGCAGAATGGCCTGGAAGTCCCTGGAGAATTCCAGTCCAGCACTATACTTTTGGAAGATTTCATCCCAGTCTAAAATATTTCCATTGCTTGACTGAATCTCCAGAACTCAACTATTTTTTGTCATAATCCAGACAGAGGAGTGAAATCTGTAGTGCTGCTGGCCATCAGTTGAAGTATTTTGATAGCAGTATTGTGACCAGAGTGTTTGCTGTACTCTGCAGGTCACGGACACCTACTCTGGAGTAGAAGAGACCTGGAAGAAACCTGTGTGTGTTGTAGCTGACTTTAAAGAAGTAACTAGCAATGGGTTTGAGGTTGCCTTGTAGGGGAAAAAAAGGGGGGAAAAAGCCCAAAGCCAGCCTGGTGCCCTGGCTGGGCACATTCTCAAGGCTCTTTTATTTTGAGTAATTAATTCTGTGCTTTATCAGTAATGAAAGCAGGGGCTATTTTGTACGATGCCGGAGCAGTAACAGGTGACTCAGCAGAAGGTGAACCTCTGGTGGAGCATTACTTCTGCAGTTCATCTCCTGCCTGAAGTGCTTACTCAGCGGGTAATACAAGTTCATTGGTATTCAGACCAATTATATTCTAAATTCACTTGAGAATTACCTCTCAAAGACAGATAACTTTAAACACCTGGTTGTTTTATAAGTAACTGGAGAAGTCTCCAGTGTGCCATCTCTTCTCTGAGGCAGCCTAAATCCAAGCTGGATTTTTGGTGATCTGTGTTGAATAAAGTGGTTTTATTGAATAAATACGTGCATTAGGGCTCGAGTGTGGTTGATCCAAATGCTTGCAGCCTTATGACAGATCTAGAATGATTCCAGCTGTTGGTTTCTTTTTTATTTGGTGGATGAAAAATCCATTCTATTTTGTCTTTGGTTAAGGAAGCTTAAGATACTGGATTATATCAATGTACAGCTTTAAAATTGGCCACAATTATTGGTAAAGTAATTGGAAGAGTTGGTGGAAATTCAGCTGTGTGACCTGTAACGTACCTTCCTGATGTTGCATTCAAGACACTGCAGCAGAAGACACTGCGGGGCCATTGCTCAAGCAGAAACACTTTCTAGCACTCACTGCATTTTTGTATTTGCCCTCTTGGCATCCCGGTTAACACTGGATTCCAGGTAGAGTGAATCCAAGGGCTGTGCTGAGTGTGCCGGGTGGCTTCCCAGGAGCTCCCGCAGGCACATCAGTTGCTTTCATCGTGTAGCAGAGCACTGGGAGGGATGGAATAGTGCTCCTGTCACTTCATCCCATTGACTCGTTTGAAATCCCAAAGCTTCTCTGTTGTGTGTTTCGTGTTTGTTAAATATGTTGGTGCCCTGTTAGTTAGTTGTTCCTTGGTGAACCTCAATTTCCTTGATTTCTCTACCAGAACATTGAGGGCCACAACGTTGACTTCAACAAGCCACTCCTGGTAACCGGTTGTTAGCAGTGAGGTGGTGTCTACCAGCTGAACACAACAGACTAACCACAGACTCCCCAAACTATCGCTAAACTTTTCTGTTCCGAATCTCTTTTTCCTGCTTCTACAGGTGTAGAAGCCACTTTAACCCGTGGTGTGTCTGCAGCCGGCCCCCAGGGAGCAAACACGGCTCTAATTGATTATCTGAAACGCGCAGCTTTAAGAGTCCTGCAGTTACCGCTCAAGCTCCGCTGCGTTACTGCACAGCTTTAGGCAGCAGAGTTTTACTGACTGCAGCAAATAAATTTGCTGTGCTTTATGGAGCACGGAGAAGCTTGTTTTCTGAATTTTAATCGTCTCAATAAATTGTGTTAAGATTGTGTTCTCTTAGACTCCAGGAAATTAATGACAGCCGTGCAGATAACAGGCAGCGCTGGGAAGGTGTGATGCTAACAGTACAGCTAGAACCAAGTTCTGAAATGTGGCTGAGGCAATAATGAGGGCGATAAGAACTGCAGAGATCCAGAGAGCAGCTACCCAGGAATCCCCGTTCAGCCTTGCTCTTTACCTGCAGGGATGCTGTTGTCCCAGTGGGGACTAACGGATGATGATTTGCAGGTTGCGCTTCACAGAGGTGAGGGAACGTTTGTAATGGTGATGAACTAGCTCAGAGATAGAGATTGTGGAAAGGACACGATCTTGTCAAACGATGGTTCTGGGTCACGTAAGACGAAAACAGGAATTACAGCCACTGAAGTTGGCACTTTCATCCTCCAAAAGCTCCTTTGCTGCATAGGATGGGTACCTTAACACAGTAAGAAAAGTCATAAAGGAGAAAGATGGTCCGTATTGAATGGGGAAGTGCTGTGGGAGGAACGGAGCATCCTCTGATATCAACCAATGAATCAGAGCAGCAACATCCACAAAAATATTTTGATTCCGTGCCTTGAGAGTTTGTAGCTAATGACTACAGCGATGAAGATGAGCAAACTTCACTTCTTGCCCCTGCACCAAGTGGAGGAGATCTTGTCCTTTCCATTGCGGGAGCAGTGATGCACCGTCGGGTCAGGGAGCGCAGGCAGTGCGTGTTCTCAGCCTTTCTCAGCGAGTCTTTTGGAGAGCTTTCAGATCTTTATTTGCAAGATTAGAAGGTTTTCAAAAAGATGTGCCAGGTTGAAGCCTCTTCATTGCTGTATCTCTAAACATTCTATTGGAAAGCTGTAATGATTGATGAGCATTTCTCATTGCAATTACAGATGAGGAACAGCAACCAACAAATCATGCCACGCTGGCGTATGAAGTAGTGAGATGCTCTCTGTAGTCGGGCCAGCAAATCACTAAATCAAGCGAAGATGAGCGAGGGGCTGCCTGGATGTTCTCGCCTCAGCACAGCAGCTGAGTAAGCTGCTGCCTGTCTAAATCAATCCCTGTTCTGGGAATTGAAGCAGTGGAGACGTGAAGCCTGTCCGTAGCCACATAAAAGACACACTACAGCTGCCATTTCGGGGGCTACACCTCCAGCAGTCCCTCGAATCCCTAATCCTGTCAGCTCAAAGGGAAGAAAATGGGGAGGCCACACTATATAAAACTTTTCTCTTGACTTTTATTCGAACTCCCCCCAACTGATGGGGAGTTTGTGCACGGTGTGTGTTGTAATGGGATTTTATGGCAGATATATTTAATATCTGACAATTAAAATAGCTTGGCTGCCAAACACTGAACATTGCCAGGTTTTTATGAGATCCTGTGAATTCCTGACCCAGAGACTCCTTGGAGGAGGGAATTCAAGAGGAGGGAAGAATGAACCAAGTATGAAGACTGGACTCCTCACTACTTACCCACTTCCCTTGTTTCTTCTGAGTAGTAAGAACCTAAAACATGCAGAATGGGGTTAATAAAATGAACGAGGCTTATCATAAGGTCCCCTCACTCCTAAAGCTGTTCCAATTCCAGTCTTTATATAATTTACCTTCTGCTTGGGCTACTGAATAATGAACAATCTAAACAAACAGAGCACTAAGCCTCAATCCTACATGTAAATCTGTGCACATGTGCCGCAAACAAGATAGCACCCATGGCCAGATTTGTTTGTGTTGCCATATGAGCCAAGGGCTGTGGTTTTGCTGCTTTTAATTATTCAGTCCTGAAAGAATGTATTGTGAAATCCCACCGGGCAGAGATAAGACTAAAAACCTCGTAATCTACAGCCGTACAGGAGGGTCAGTTTATGGCCTGAATGTGCTGGAGAATTTAGATGTGGGGAGAATCTTCCGTAGTGAAATGGGATGAAAACCTGTATTATTTTAGCGCTTTGCAGCATGTAAACTATTTCTGTTTACGATGAATCTAAAGCTTGGAAAAACCAAGTGCTGATGTCTAATCCAGATTTGCCATTTTGACTAATTTTTTCATTCTCAAATTAATTCAGGTTGAAGATTAATTCAGTCCCAACATGGCAAGGGCAAGACAAATTAATTAGCTTCCTCTCCACGAGTTCGGAGGGTTTTGCCTCTGTGTGCTTTGCGGGAGGAGATGCAGGGCAGTGCCTTCAGATGACTGGCCACTCATAGGGGAAGGGTCTCTTTAGCTCGCCACCCGCCCCAGTGCCACTCCCAGCCACGTGAGAAGAGTGTCAGTGGAAGTATTTGAATGCTTTCGCAGTTTGGAGCCGAAGGCACGTTCCTAGTGCAGTTACAATTGTTAAACTACTATGGATTCTCCTGAGGCTGTTCAGGAATCACAAGTAATGCTTTAAAAAAAAAAAATGGAATGTTTAGTTGTAGAGAAAATGGTCAGGTCTGGTCTCATAAAACCAACCAGCCAATTTATAAAAACCGTGGGGTTCCACGGTATCTGGAGCTTATACGTGCCATAACCTTGTTACATGGAAGATAGTTGTGGAAATGGGTTTTCTGCAGGGAATCCCCCGACATTCTAACTCAGAAGATCACCTCTGCCGCTATTAGGTACAGATCCTCCATCAGGTGGAGAGCAGAGTCTCTCTCTCCTCCTTCAACAACATTACCAACCAAAGAGAAGACAACACTTAATTCTTTTTCTCAAAAGGAAAAGAAAGTCATGTCTTGGGAAGAGGGGAAATCAAATAAAAAATTTAATGCTAGAGAAGAAAGGCAAGAAATGCAGTTGCCATGGAAACCAGAGCATAAGTAGAAACTTTCCAGCAAAGAGCAGAAACTAAAAAGGAAAAACCAGAGCAGAGAGACTTGGCAGATAGCCAGAACTTCCACCAGCTTCTTCTCTGCTCTTAACTTGGTGAGATTTTCTTAGTCATCTTCGCCGCGGTTTGGAGTGCTCTGGGCCCCGGGGAGCAGAGCTGGGCCTGTCGGCCACACGCCGCGCAAGGGCGAGGAGGGGACAGCAGCGCCGGAGACGGGGCAGGCGGTGCCCAACCACACCGTGTGGGATTCAGCTGGGTGCCACCTCCGCTGGAGAGGGGGAAACCGTCTGGGAAAGGGGGTGAAGTCACGGTGCGCTTGGGAGATCACTTAGAGAGCGGCGGCTGCTTCGTCCAGCGGTCACAGAATGCTCAGCAAGTCCTTGATTCTCACCTGGATCAAACCAAGGCTATCAGAGCGCACTGCAGCAACAAGCCGCGTAACTCTGAGTGCGCTCGAACGCTCCTCCGGTCCCTTTTTAGTCGGGAAAACAGACACCCCAGAGACCGCTCCAGGTGACCCAGGGCAGGCGGGCACTGGCACTCGGAGCCACTGCTCGCACCTCAGAGTCACTCCTTCTCAGAGGACCTCGGGCACAGGACGGGTTCTGCCCCAGGTTATGAGTTGTGTCCGACGTATTTCTGCAAGCAGGGCGTATCTCAGACGTCCAGCTCTGTCCAGGACTCTGGGGGTGTTCGTTGCTGGCACGTTCCAGTCAGTTGCATGCAGCACACTACTGCAGCCGCGGGTCTAGCAGTCGTTAAGTCCCCACATGCCTTTCAGCATGCCATGGAAAAAGCAGGCTGGGGAAGCTGGGGAAGTTACCAGGCGGTGCTGTAAAACCTTTGTGACGGCCGGGAACTGGTTTGGGCAGAAGCTTCTGAGCGTACCTAGGGCTGTGTGCCGTTACAGATGGAAGCAATGAAACCTGCCGTGTTTGGCGTCCATGTAGGCGTACTCTTGAAATAAAGCACGTGTGCAAGTTCTGCTCATTTGACCTCAGACTGCTCAGCATCTGATAGAATTGATTCCTGTTTTGTGAACAAAATAGAAAATGCATTGCAAGCCAAAAAAACCCCCCAGCCTTACCTCTTTGTACGTGAAGCCTGGGCAGTCTTACCTCAGGCGCACGACCTGCCTGTCTCTCAGTTTATCACTAACAGCCATCGCAGCACAGCCTCCGCATCGCCAAACTGCTGTCGTGCCACTGACGGCACGGAACCGAGCCGGGACTGCCTCACCTGGACGCTTCCCGTGCCTCCCGTATGTCCTTTAAACACTATTCCAGCACAGAAGGGCTTGTGGCGGTTGGGGTTTGTTTAACTTGGAAGGGTTGGAGACCGAGTCACTCACTCACTTGGATGCTTCGCTGGGGTTTCTCACCAAGTAAAATGGATGCAATTTTTTTTTAATGTTCTTTAGCATCTGTGCATGAAAACGTCTGTGGCCAGCAGCTGCAGAGCCTGACCTTGTATTTATTTTCCTAGGCTATTTTCAATGCCAAAGGCAAAGTTTCTTCAGCTAAAATAACAAGCGTGAGGGGCCTGGCCATGGTGTTTCTGTTCCTGGTGTCGGGGTAGGGGAGAGAGAAGAAAAATTGTTCCCGAAGCTCCGCAAAGAGGATTTTTGAAGAGGAAAAAACAGAGGCAGGAAACAACCGCAGCTGTGTGTGGTCGATGTGGGTTCTGGGCACTGATTTCCAAGGCAAGGGCGGGGGTTTTCTGGGTAGAAAAACCCCACGCGTCCCGAAGCAGGAGAGCGCGGGGCGAGCGGCCGCTCCCGGCCACCAGCCGGTGCCCGCCTGCGGGGGGCAGCAGCGGCGTGCGGAGCCGCCCCGGGCCCGGCTCCCGCATCGGGCCCGGCCCCCGCCCTCTGCCCCGCCCCCGGCCCCGCCCCGGGCAGCCGCGCGTCGAGGCCGGTGCGGCAGGCGCCCCCCGGGTGGCGCCGTGCTGCGGAAGAAGCGGGCTGGCGGGGGGCTCGTCCCGCGGAAGTGCGGGCAGCTCTGCCTGCGGGGCCCGGCGGCGTTCCCTCGGGCCGAGCAGCGCCGACGCGGCGCTCGGTCCTCGGGCGCTTTGGCTGAGAAGGCGTCCCGTGTCTGTGCCCGCTGCGTGCCACCGATGTGCTCGCTGAGCGCTCAGCGCACACCGGGGCCGCTGGGCTGGGCTTTGGTTCGTCTGGTTTAATCTGAAGCCATCTAATTTCTGTGGCAATAGTCAAAGTACTGATGGACTCTCAGGGCTCACCCGTGCTCGGAAAAGTTGCGACAACTCGTGTGTACCCTCAGTGCAAGGTAATGCATAGACAGCGTGGGCAAACGCTTCACGATGCCCTCTATTGTGTTGGTCTGTTCGCAGCGGGGCGTGTTGTGGTATGAGGCGTAGGAGGGACACGAGCTAAACAAAGGAGCGCTGCAGCGGCTGCCAAGGTGGGTTCCAGAGGGCTGCGGCCGTAACGCCGCGCCGTCCACGGACCACCACTTACTGCGTGAAGGTAACCGCGGGCTGCTTCGCGGAGTGGCCAAGAATGAGTGTTTGGGGAAACTCCTGCTCCTGGTGTCTGTTTTCACCGTTGCTGCCGAGTGTTTTACCGCTTCGGACCTGTCCGCGTTCTCCTCAGAGTGTCTGGCTGAGGCGTAGACCTGGAGGAGATCTGTACCGCTGGCCCTGAGGAGCTGTGTTAGCGCCTCTGCGCAGTGAGCTGACCAGGACCCTCCAAGATTCCTTCAGTTCAAGGCATGCTGGAGCCTGCTGGGTTTGTCCTAACGCAGTAAGCGCGGGGTTCCTGGTCTGTGGGGGCCTGGAGGAGAACCTGGCCTTTCCCCAGGCTGGTTACTGACTGCCTCTCAACCGCCGAGATAAATACGACGTCTGTAAATGTTCTCTACCCCTTTAGGGTCAGGAGAGGTTTGCACTGCAGCCCTGGCCGGTGAGAATCCCCTGATGGTGGTGAGCCCGCACGCTTTGTCAGCAGGGTGTAAAGCACGGCAGCCCAGCCTGGGCACCAGGGCTGCCGGGCTACCTGGTTTTAGCTACCTGTCCTCCCACCCCCGAGCGAGCAGCCTGAACATCACCGGTACAAAGTCAGAGAGATCCGATCTACCCGCTCCTGAGAGCAGGCGTCAAACCGTGCGGCAGGCTCAGTGCTGGCAGCGGGCTGCGCACAGGGAGGTCGGTGTCCCCGCTCAATTGCTCCGTTGCTCTTTTTTCTCATCCAGGGGAATCCCCTCCATCCTCTTTCAGGAGAGCCTGTTAAACTCAGCCAGTACCCAACTCCCAGCAAATGGCCGTTAATAGTTTCAGAATCCGTCTCCGTGGCCTCTGACTGTCCGTTCCCTCAATGTGTTCGCAGCTCCCGTGGGAGAACCAAGCCAGCAGTAACCAGCGCTTTCTCAAGGCAGGCCTCCTGCTTTAAGGAGCTCTGCGCTTCTTTTCCTGCCGTGTAGGTACTTGCTCATCGCTGCAGCTCGCACTCAAGGCTTTTGCATTGCCGGTGCTGGAATTAGGTGTTACCCGGCGTCTGAGGGGACAGTGCCGCATCCATCCACGGCTTTCCCTTTTGCTGGCTGAAGAGGACAAAGGACTCTTAACATTTCTCCGCAGTCGCCTCTTGGCTTGGTGTACTGTTCATTTCAATAATAAAGTGTTTCCTTTCCTTCCCAAGCAGTCAGCCCCTGCCAGAGCCCTAATTGTTCACAGATGACTCATTTTGGCTGCGGGATCAAAACGAGGGAAAAGTGCTGTTTGCACAGGCTCTGAGACCTGTGGGATGGGGAGAGATGTTCACCCTTGATATTTGTACCATATGGTGCTTCTAAAGTTTATTGTAGAGCCTTTACATTTCAAAAGAGATTCTGGTCTTGTCCCGGGGATGATTTGGAAAGGAGAAGATAAGCAGGGTTTTGAGTTAGACGGAGATTAACAAAGACTGACTGGAGTTTGGGCTGCGAAGCAGCAGCGTGGAGGGGCTGGGTGGGCGGCTGTGCCACGGTGGGCAGTGCGGCGGGAAGAGATGGGTGTCTCTACCTCTGTCATTAGGAGCTGCAGACGGAGTTGTGATCGTTATCAAGGTCACATGGAACTTCTCCTTGTAGAATCTGGTTTGGAATCTTGCCCTTTGAGTTGTAGCAGGTGTTTGCATTTTCTGCTCTGTAATGGAAATCTCATGGGGGTAGTCGAGTGTTCCGAATGGCCCATCACAGGCATTGGTCAGTTCGTGGCTCTGGGGGTGTTAGCTCTCTTTTTAAGAGTTACAGAAGTGCCTGTGGTGAGTTCAGTGTGGAGGTGAAGCATGAAGTGTCTTTTCTAGGGTGGAGAGTAAGGAAGTGGTGGCTCCTGCACTGCTGATGGTGGACAGGTACGTGCCCTGTCTTTAGGAGTTGTTTGAGTCTCTTAGGAAGAGTGTTTTGAGGCCACTCAACTATTTTAAATAAAGCTCCAAAGCAGCATCAGAAATCTTTGTATTTTTGCATTAGTGGATAGTTTTGACTGATGAATTGCACAAACCCTGCAAATCAGATCATCCAGGACTGCTGCCACGTGGCTGTGCTAGGACCACGAGGACCAGCTGTCACGGGACAGCCCTTTGCGGTGCGCGAAGGCAAGAGTCAGACTGCTTAACCCAGTGAAAGAGAGGCTGGGAGGAGAATAAAGGGTGTAAATGCAGTAGGAAGAGTTTTTGCTGTAGATTTCTCCCTCTGAAGACATAATGGGTGTATTAGCGGACTAGATAGTTACTGTTGTGATTGGAAGAGCTGTATGAGTAACTAGGAAGATAAGCAGATAAAGCTATTTGAACCGATAGTGCAGTGGAAGAGCGTTACATCATCACTTGACAGGAATTACTGATGTTCTCTAACATTTTGATGGGGAGTGTTGTTTATCAGGTTATCCGCACAGGGCTTGTGCGGTCGCTGGCGTAAAGACCTAGTGGGGTGATAATCTGTGGGGTGGGTTGTGGCTCGGTAGAGCTTGGAGACTGGAGATGTTAGTTGTTTCCACTGAGGTTATGCATTAAAAACATCCCGTCCCTGGTCTTACTCTCATTGTTTTTCATATTTCTGTTATTTTAAGGAGGGTCTTCACTCTTTGCAATCAGCTGAACTTGGACAATAACTTCTCTCAGACCAGCACTGTGTTGTTGTGCCATAAGGAAGGACGTAAATTAAAATAAACCCCCCTCACAATGGTATTTAAAAGTTGATTGCAGGATTTCCAGTTGGTTCTCTAAACCAGTCTTTAAAAACAATAGCTAAGTGTTCATTTTTAACTTGTTAACAGGGTTTTTTTCAAGTCGATGGTGTTTTCTGTGGTGCAGTATCGTGTACGCCTGATGAGGAGGGTGGCTAAAGAACATACTTGCCAAACTATTCCTTGGAAGAGTCATCTGATGCCAAAAAGCAAGTAAAACAAGCAACTCTATTTGTAGTGTAGTTTGCAAATTATGTGGCAAGGAGAGGAAAAAATAATCTGTCACATGAAAAATGAAGTTTGGATTGTGTGTATATAAATCAGTGATTTGTTGTACGAGTGTAAGATCATTATCAGGCATTTAAACATGAATTGGAAATGTCTGATCTATTAATTAATCAGGAAGAAGATTTACATAGCATGTGTAATCAAGTTAATCTTTCATTTCACTTGTCAACACAGGTGCTGCTCTCATTGTGGTGTCAGCAGGAGGTTAAACACCCCGAGTGTTGATTCATATTGCTGGGTAAACCTCCGGTGTCCTTACGCTGCTCTTGGGAAGCAGCTCCGCATCAGGCGGTGAGCGTGGAAGCGTCTGCTTCCCTCGGAGCAAACTGCCCTCCTCGGGTTATGGTGTTTGTGCGCAAGGTGAGTTGCCAGGCGACTCCCACACGTGTGAACCCCTCTCTCTCCCCACCGTGAGTTAATACAGACTAGACTTCTGTGCCAGCAGCCGTGGGGATACCCTGCAGCAGCTTCCAGAAAGGCTGATCTATTTTTTCCTGACCTTTTAGCCCACCGCGTTGGAAAGCCGTTGTATCAGAACACACAATAAATAGCTGAGACTTCTGCTAATAATAACTAACAAATTTGGTGTAGGAAGCCAGTGATGCCAAACTTTTATCAGCTTGTTCCCTGCAGCAACATAACAGCAAGTTTACTACTGAAATACAAAATAAAACTATTTTTAGGAGTTAATTTATTTTGTTACATGATTATTTTGATCAAGGCTAATGCAGAATATGTAGTTTATTACAATAATTTATTATTACATCTAATAATTGGATTTGTAACCTAAAGGTGATGGGGTTTTAATTTAAATTTCCAGATAGGAAAGTAAAGATGTGCTTCTAACTCATGTCCGTGAGGGCAGGGAATGGCACGCGAATGTGGTACTCGTGTTGACGTTGATAACTAGTAGTGCTAACTGACTACCGGAGCTCCCCACACAGGCTGCTCGTTAGACCTCAGACTTCCCTCTTTGTGTCTGAAGTTCTGCTCGTTCTTCCCCAGTGGCACAGAGGAGTCTGGTAGCTCCCACTTCCTGCACGGTTTGATGGGCAGTGCTCGTCTGTGATGGTTTCTCTTCTGCAACCTTACCTGTTGCCAAGTTTAAGTTGTCTTTGATCATAAAAATTCATCATCTCGGCTCCCTTTCCCACGGAAGGTTGGCGCAGGTGATCTTCTGAGGTCCCTCCTGACCTGGGCCAGTCTGTGACTCTGTTCTGGGGTTCCTGAACCAAGCGAGTTGCATGTCTCTGCTCTTCACCGTGGATACCAGAGACTCACCTGTCAGGAGAGAGAATGTCTTCAGAAGGACGACATGCCCAGAGCTGGAGCTGGGAGGCGCACGCTGGGCGATGAGGGGTTGGTTGGATCTCAGCGAAGTGTGGAGCCGGGCACCTTTCAGCTGTCTGGGGGCCTCGCTGTCCTCCGCAAGTTTTACTTCAAAGCTGTCTTAGAAAACATTGAATTTTCAGCCAGTTATCCTCCGACCATCTTTTTAATCTGACCTGTGGAGCAGATACCGCGTCCTCATTGCTCACAGGAAATGCTGCGCGCCTGCGCAACAGGCAGAAATTGGAGAGAAGGCAGCTCTCAGGGCCGACTTCCTTCTGGGAAGCAAGATGGGTGAGCTGTTAAAAAGGTGGTTAAAAAAGCGAGATAAGGACATCTTATTTTGTAAATAAAATAACAGCTTTTCTATGCTGTGGTGTTTTGTAATGTGTTTCATTTTTTCCCCTGAAATTTCCAATGTGAGATTTGCAGGATCTGGGATATCTTTTGATTTATTTTTTTCGCAGTAAATAAGCCAGTTTTCTCATTTTTGTTACCCTAGAGAAGTGGTGGGGACTAATGGAAAAGTGCTTTTATTTCCATCTGAAACAAACTGACAAACCATTTTTTAATGAATATTTCATTTCAACAAAAAGGCTACTTTTAAAATAATCATAATAGTAAAAAAAATGCACAAGGAGAGAAATTGCACCACTGTGTGGCAAATGCCAGGGTTAATATCAGCACAAATCTGGGGAAAACTTCCCATCATCGTGTATTATTGTAAATAACAATTTTCCAAACGGTCGTATCAAAACGAATAATCTCTGAGCCATCCAGACAACTTTCTTCGTTCTCTTGTGGACGCAAACCTCTCGTCCCGTGCTCTAGCGGCACCCGGTGCGTTCGGTGTCGGTTGCAGAGCTCCTCCTGTGCTGGGTGGGAACGAGTGCCGGTGTCTGTCGGGGGGGTTCCTTCTGGCGGGACCTTTGTGCTGGAAGGAAACGTGTTTGGCTTAGTCTGGTGACCCCGTAAACAGCAGCGTTAGCTCGAGGTACGCAGAGAACGTGAAGGAGTTTCAGTGAATGCATTCAGGTTGGCTGTAAGTTGAGTTCACAGAAAGCCCCGTGGGTCGTGATAGCAGCAAACTGCTTTAACTGTGTCCTGGAGGAGGAAACGGGAGATCTTTGGAAACCCAGAGCTGGAGTTACTCTGGTAATCACTCAATGGGTCATTGTTAACGTTTTATTTTACTAATAAGTTTTTTTGAAAGGAATAATCAGGCTCAAACAAGTATTTCCTCCCAGCAGCTCCTCACGGAAGACACGTGGTGCTAGGAAGTGTGGAGCAGTTCCCGTTTACGTATGAGGAGCTCTCTCTGATGTGGGGTTTTGTACAGGATTTTTCTTTCTGCTATGGGAATTTTTTCTCTGCGATGGAGATCTCGCGCTCGTGGGTTTTCTCTCCTGGGTGGTTTAGAGCAGCGGGCAGTTCTGAGGCGCAGGGTGTCTCATTCTGGTGAAAGTTTCTTCTTCAGTTTGCGTTGGCCTCCATGTGCTTGATTACTGCATTAAGTCTATGGGAAATCACAGCACAGATCTTCAGATAGATTCTGACTTTCTAAATTCTCTTGGCATCGTTACCAGTCAGGCCCTAAACCAAGTTACCTGCGTGGAGTATTCCTCAGCGTCAGGAATACGTGTCAGCAGGTTCAGAGTGAGCTACCTGGCTTTGTTTTGGTCTCCCCCAGCTAGCTGAAAGCTGATTTGAAAAAGTTCATGTTCTTTAGCTCCATTGTTCTGCTGGGAAGGAGTCAGGAAACGTGCTCTGCTTTGAGGTCAGCCTGTGCGTTCCTCGCCGTGCAGAGCTCATGGCGTGGCACAGGAAACCTCTCCGGTGGGGTTCTCAGACACGCTGACTCTCCTCGGCGTTCCTGTAACCTGCCCGGGGACCGAGGGGCCCTTCTGCCGGGAATCACTCGGGGTGTTTTTCACAAAGCCCCGCTCGTCCTCCAGCACGACGAACACCGTGTTTGCCGAGCTCCTGTGTGCCCGTGCCGCACGGGTTGGAGCCGGTGGGTTGTACTGAATTCCCTGTCCAGAAGCTGCCTGCTGCAGGCAGGAATCAGACGTGGTCCAAAACTCAGCCTGTTCGTAGCCTTCAGAATTAGAGGTAGAATTCCTAGGCTCTGTTTTTATTTCTCCTGTTTCCTTTTTTGTGAGTCATATTTGACAAACTCTTTTATTCACGTTTTAAAAATATATTATGACTAGTTCTTAAAATCAGGACGTTATTCTTTAGAAATAAACAACTAACTTTTCTGCTTAGCATTAGACACATTATTTATTTTCACCTGAGTGAACAAGAGGATGTTTTTATGTTTTAAGTGCATGGAAAAGCTGAACAAGTATTTGCAAAAGCATCTATGCTCTGTTGGATGAAAAAAAAGATATTGTTATGCTTAATACTTGTTCATCGTGAGGGGATTGTCTTGAGAGAGCGAGGAAGCTCCGTTAGTTGTTCGGACAGGGACTAAAGGACCCGGGTATTTGCCCAGCTCTGCCCCTGCCTTCCCACCTGACCCTCTGTGAACCTCTCCGGGCTTCGCTTCTCCACTCGAAGCGGCCGTGGTTATTGTTATGCCTGCGACGTGTACAGTAGCGCGTGTGCGTAGTTAGATCACAAGTGCTGTGAACAAGGAGCCATCCTGTAACTGGAGGAGTGTGCAGATCCCAGAACAATGGGACATGCGTCTTTTTTCGCATCTCTGGGCACTGCTGTAGTAAATCTATAGCAAAGACAATGGCAGTAAACGATAGTAATAGTCTGTATGCAGGGAACACTAATGCTAAAAGGATTCATGTCCTCATTTACCTTCTCTAAGACCTCCTGAACACTTGTTTAATGTTGAATTATTTGGATGTACGTTCTTCCTCTTGCCTTTTTCATACGGTACGCCTTTTCCTACTCATTAATAGCATTAACTCTCTCCTCTGTGTAGCGACTCCTTTCCATCGCCCTTGGGATTCATCACCATACAGACAGCGAGAGCATCCCATAGAGCCTTGGTAGCTGTGACACCGTTCACTAAATGGAGAGCAATGAATTCTATCCTTAAATTTAATGTAAATGTTTATTTCTCGTTTTGATCCCAAATCTGTGCACTGCCTTGCTGCAAGCAGTCGGAAAGCTGCTACATTCCACCTCAGGTGGTGAGGAAATTAATTTGCCTATGCTCAGTCTTAAAATAATGATTGTTTTACATTAACATATTAAACAGAAGCAGTTTACTTTTATTTGTGTGTCTGAAAATTTCCTTTTTTAGGTCTTCAGACGAACGTGTCACTGAAGAATTGGGTTTGGATACAGCTGAGTTGAAAGTTAAGCTATCCTTCCCCAAAGGAAATGTCCTTCCTCCCCGGCTCTGCGTATGAGCTGACGTGCCCCTGGTAGCCGTGCGGCCACCAGCCCGGAGATCTTCCAGCCCCACGGTGTGCTGGGCGGAGGACTGCAGTGCCCTTGTCAGCAAGTGCCAGCGGGCAGCGGGGCGAGTGGCTGGGCTCCCCGGCAAGAACACCGCTCTGTTTCTCTCATGGAAAAGGCAGATATTTTGTAGAGATGATTCCCTTGTTCCTTTTCCTCAGCCCGTGAAGGCAATGTAATCCCTGGTCGGAGGCAGCGTAGCGACCCGTGGCAGGGAAGTCTGAGCTGCGCGCTGGGATTTAACTTGCCCATGATCTGCCTGCAGTTCATTGGCCCGATGCAGTTGGAAATTAATACCCACTGCCCCTCTCGCTACTGGCTGAGGCAGAACCTTTTCCGGTTGGTTTGTGTGAAGCTGTGGAAGCCTCAGGTCCGTTCTTTGTGAGCAGAATACAGGAAAGGAAATCACTGGAGCTGCTGCTTCCAGGTGCTGGTCTGGATTCAGAGGCCGTTGGTTGCGTGTGCGGACAGATCGGCGTATCCTCATACCTGTACAAAGGGAGCTGCTGGGGCTGGGCCGGGCCCCACTGACGGGGCTCAGGAACTTTCAGAATAAGGAACTCGAGTTCCTCACCGTAAAATCAGAGGGAGTTAAGAGGGAGGATGGTTTCCCTCTAAAGCCCTTTGGGAAAGCAAGAGGTTTAGTGGTGGGGGCTGCCTTGGGAATGTGCCTTCTGAAGCACAGTCATTATTTTCCCAGCACAAAGCAATAAACAAATGATAACAAAGGCAAGTGGTGGTCGCTGGGGAGGCTTCTGCAGCACCCCCCCCCTAGCCTCGCAGCCTCGCTATCGCTGAGCAGAGCCTCGGGCAGAGCCCGCGCCTTTTCATGTCAGAGCAAACAAGCCACTGTTTGTGCAGCTCTCCAGCCCTGAACTTATTTTGGTGCTGATTTAAAATCTATTCACATGCTGTCAGTTTTGGTAAAGGAGTGAAATAAACCCAGTTTTCAGGCGGCTTCATGGCAGGAGAACCGCCGTGACAAGGGACGCCAGGTCAGCTGTGGGCGCTCGCATTCTCCCAAGCTCAGCAGCGTCTCCACTTGGCTGTTTGGCCGAGGTGTTACAGTTGGGGGGGTTGATTTCGTGGGTCAGGCTTGTGTTAACACCCCCAAAATCACTGCTGCGTTTGGCTCCCGTCGCTCCTCTCCATGAGCAGGGTTCAGCAGAGCCCGTGTCTGAGCTCGTCCTCCTGCTCTTTGGAGGGAGCAGCCGGGCTGTGATGTGTTATTTTAGAGACAGGGAGTTGAACGTTGTCAGCGTTTCTCCAAAGCAGTTAATACATCTAACGACTGCGAGTGACAGATTCTGCTGTACACAAAAGAGTGTTCGTATCAGGATGTGGCTTTCAAAAAAAAAAAAAAAAAAAAGGAAAAAGAAGTGCTGGATTAATTGGAAAGGTCCAGACCAGTCACATTCCCGCCCAGGTGGGTCATTCATTTTGTTGCCTGCTGCTATGTAGCATCGGAACTTAAAGCCTTCAAAACCGTTGTTGAAGTGAGAGAGACGGAGGCAAGCTGGCGAAACGCGAACAGAACTCCCGGCCAGTTACGCGTTTGTAGTCAGGCTGCTTTCTCTTGTCATCGTCGTCTACAGTCCCTCATTAACGTCAGGTTTATGGTCACCTGTACGGACGTTTGGGAAGGTACGGGCTTGGTTCCAATTAACCATCCCTAAATGTGGAGCGGATGCTTCAGCAGGGGTGGGTGGTGCAGGCCCCTGGCCCCGCATCTCCTGACCGTCCCCACCTGCCCACGGCGGCCGGAGAGCGGCAGCGCCTGGCTCTGCCCCATCCCCGCTGCTGTGAGAGGAGTCTCCTGGCTCTGCCCCAGCACGACCAGCCCACGTGGACCTGCCTCTTCTAGGTTGCCTGAATTTGGGTGAGCTTTTAAAATGGCTCTGTTTAGACTTCCATTTCCATCGGTGCCTTTTTTGCTGTTGGGAATGACAAGAAGGAGAATAAACTGGATAGGCTGTTTTGCAGACATTTCTAGTGGTAAAAGCACAATCCTAAAAGATTCTTTACCAGCTCGGTTACTAAGACACAAAAATGCAGAGAGACACCTGAATATCTGGCTGCTTGTCTACAGGAAATCTTTACCTGAACTTCAGTCCTCTCAGCCTTCCCCATCTCTGTCCTCTCGATGTCCCCAGCTCTGCGCATGAATCGAGTCTACTGCACAGGGTGAGTCTCTGGTCGTCTGGGAAAGGGTTACACTTGTTCCTGTGGTTTTTAATCTACCCAAATACGAAAAGAAATATTCTGGCTGACAAGAAGAGGGTAGATGTGCAGTAAGTGGAGCCTTTTCCTTTCTGCTGGGATCTGATGTGGGATTTGGTGGCCGAGGGTGCGTGGGGAGGAAGGTGCCCGTGCAGCGCCCCCTCCCCGGGGCAGCGGAGCCTCTGCTGTCCAGCTGGGATCTGCCTCCTTGACCTGAACTTGTCGTTGCCCTCTTGATTGGCTCATTCCTGCGCTGCTGAGATTCAGCTGGCGCTGAATTCCTTACGTCCGGCCTCAAAACCAGGCATGGACTGCACTGCTTTTTCCTCCTGGAAGGGCCTTTCTCAGCTGATAAGCACCATGGGGTTGCTTCTTGGTATGTCGGTAAGGAAATAGGGGACCTCTGGTGTTTTCCGTGGCTGCGCAGGTTTGTGAAATCCTAAAACGGTGGTGGGTGGCAGGGGGGGACTCCCGTCGTGGTGCGGGTGCTGAAGTCTGGTACTTTCTGCCTCCTCTTATTGAAGGTACAACATGGGGGAGCTTTGAAAGTTCTTAAGAAGCTGCTGCTGACTGGGGCCACCCCTGGTCCCCAGCCGAGCCCGCCTAGTCCTGCAGCTCCACCAGGCGCCTCAAAGAGAAACATGCACAAGCGTCTGGGAAAAGCGACAAAACTAGGACACGGTGCAGAGCGCTCCTGCGCAAACGTCGTTTTGCAGCTCGTCCCGCTCCGATGAGGTTTCCCTGTTACCGGCCAGCTCGTGAGGGGTTCTCGGACCCTGTTCTGGTTTTCCGAAGGGTGCTCTGCCGCTCTTCCTTCAGAGCGCTCCTTGTGCCGGCAAGGGAAGGGGCTTGGATGAAGGATTCTGCTAATTCACTTCTGACCTTTTTAGACCATAAATGGGGAATGAATTTTCTCATCTGGTTAGTCTGTTTTTTCTTTTCTTTCCCTCCGTGACTTACAGTGTTAATTCTGCCCATTGAAATGTGATTTTACTGAGCAATATGAGCCGGGGGCGGAATCTTCGCTGCCATCAGAACCCCAATGGTAAATAGGCTCTTTCTCTAATTTGTGGGATGTGCTGTAACTCAGTTTGAATGTTGAAAGGAAATGGGCCTCCAGGGGAGTCTGGAGCTCTGTTCATTCAACTTCTAATTAAAGTTTTCCCCTCTCAAGTTTCACTTTATTTTCCGGGGCTTTTGCTCCATGATGATTATTAACATGTGTCCCATGGCCAGGAAATCATTATACCCTTCCCCAACCCCGTCTTTCGTCGGTACCTCCTGCTGCAGACCAAGCCGCCTGAAACCTCATCTCCGAAGAGATCCGATGGCCGGGGCAGGTAGAAACTAGCTGCGCCCTGAGGCTCCCGGCGTCTCCTCGCAGCCAGCTCTTGGTTTGTTTCCTCTACAGCTTGATCAGACGTCGCTGTCCGGCAGAGAGGATCCAGTCCAGGATTTCCCCCAGCCTATTCTTCACGTTTGGAGAGCCCAGGCCAACACCGGCTTCCTATTCCCGCTCCAGCAGCCTTATCTGTTTTGGGGCAGGAATTGTTAGCGCGGTTTATCTTGCTCGCTGCAAGTCCTCCCTCAGCTGAGACCTGGACTCCGGTGCCGCGCTCTTTTTTTTCCCCTCTCTCCCTCTTTTTTTATGTTTTCTTCTCGTTGTTTTTCTTTTTAAATGTGTCAAGTGAAGAGTTCCTCTTCCCCCCCCGCTCCCTTTCCTCTCCAAAGAGCCAACCTCCAGTTAATTAAACACTGGGACTGTTGCCGCTGTGCCAGAGGGGAGAGCGAACCCGTGCCTGCCTGTGTGTGTGTGTAAAATAGATCCAAAAATGTCAATGAACAGCAGGAAAAGTTCTGGGAGACCGTCTTACTACTACCGACTGCTCCGGAGGTCACGACTCCAGCGCCAGCGCAGCCGATCCCGGAGCCGCAGCAGGCCGCTCAGTAGGGGTAATTGCACCAGCACTTCTCTTTAATTGACAGCGCAGAGACGTACGTGCCGTCGCTTGCAGGTAGCTTCGTTGTGTCGAGAAGGGCGTTTGTGGCGTACCCGCGCCCTGCGAGGGGTACCTCGAGCTCTGCAGCAGCGCAGCGGCTCGTCAGCGCCGCAGCCGTGCCTGGGGCGGGCGAGCGTTGAGGGGCTCGGCTGGGGGAGCCGGGCTGGGCGCCGCTCCTGAGCGCGGCGGGAGCACCTCGCGTAGCCGTGACTGACCCCCGCTCCGCGCCTGTAATTGAGGTAACTCCGCTGCGAGCTAGCTGAGACGTTTGGAGGCCTCTTTGGTGGTTACGGAGATAGGAAAATCCGTGGCTGAGATGGTAGCTGCCCGCACGGGTGCTGCCAGAGCTGCTCGTTCTTCGTGAGCTGAGCATCACCAGGGGTTTCGCAGGTACAAAGCCGAGTACGGTTTAGGGGTGGGATTTTCAAAAGAGCCTGAAGATTGTGCTCCTGAGGCATTGTGGAAACCGGTGGGACTTGTATTCCCAAATCACTTTGTGCTTTTAAAAATCCTGCTCTAAAGGGGCCTATTTGTCCTCATCAGCAGGAGTCGGGTCCGCAGAGTCATGTTTCTTCAGGGCATCCTCACTCCTGCAGCCCGTTTATGCTACTCGAGGCAGCCACTGACCCAGTTGCATTTTTAAAACAAGCTAGTCCGGCTTCCAGCGCGAAATAAATGTTTATTGACGCTCGCGCCTATTGTTAAAGCAGCCGAAGAAGCGGGATCCTTCGAGGCGCTTTGCTGTGGAACTGCCTTCTCAGGAGGGAGGGGAGAGGGTCGTGTTTGGCCTCGGAGACAATCCAGTCCTGTCCATAACGTCTGGAGCTTAATCGAAGCCGTTAATTGCAAAGACCTTTTTGTGGTTGTTACTGGGAGAATCAAGAGCCTAAAGAAAAGCGCCGCTGCATGAGGTGTTCGGGCCGGTCCCGGCTGGTGCTGGTCCCGCCGGAGGGAATCCTGACCTAGGCAGCAGGTGGTGAGGGGGGCTGCGGCACTGCAGGACGTAGGGCAGTGCTCTCTTCTCTCTCTTCCCTTCCCTTCCGGCCGTTCAGTACTTTTCGCAGCGTTTTGAATCATCGCGGAGGAAGCAGGCAGCTAAACCAGGCGCCGAGCTCCGGCTTTTCCTCTAAGCAGACAGCGGTTTTCTGTCCGTGGTTTTTCATTTGTTTTGTCTGTCAGGGAGAGTGTTTGTAAACTCACAAGTGTGTAACAATTCCCTTTCCCCCTTTATTTGTAAACTCCTCAAACCCCAAACATTTCACTGCCCTTTCAGTGAGGTGACAAACGGACTGGGTTAGTTTCATTCGGAACTGAACGGCGTAACTTGCCACCAACACGAGGAAGATGCAGGGAGATTTGAAGGAAATGGAGATCAGCCCTAAATTATGTGAGAAATTGTATTTGACCCGCCTGTATCTTGTGTTTGTCGCGCTCTGGCTCTAGGATTCCTGCCTGCTGGGAGATCTTAAAGTGATTTGCAAAGCTGGATAAGAATTTTCTCTTTATTTTCAACACGTTTCTGTAAGAGATGCAGAACGCCAGCGGTGCGTGGGGGTACCATGAGCAGGGCCATGCAGGAGGTCAGTGGGGGGCTTGCTCCAGCGTCCGGGTCGCTGCGGGCTGCGGCGGGGCCGCGGGTGCTGTCGTGTTGTTTCCAAACCCCGCAAGCCTGGCTGAAAGCGAGCGCTGAGGGTCCCCCTCTGCGGAGCCGCTCTGCAGTGCGGTTTGCAGGCGCCAGCTGAGGGAGGCCAAGATCGGCTCTGCTCGCTGGGACGGTACCGTGGAGTCACGGGTTGCAGTCACCGCACAGCAACCGGCCGGGCTCTGTTTCGCCACGTGTGCTTCCCGGACATCCTCTGGGCAGCTCTTGCTCTCTCTGGGCCCTTTGCCAAGGAGCCCGCGGTGGTGGCCGGAGGAGCAGGGGGGTCTGGAGGTGCAGCTTCTCCAAGGTGTGTCCCCGCAGAGGTGACCGGCGTGCCTTTGGGCAGGAGCGTGCTGAGGATCGGGCGGTTGTCACACGTGTACCGGGGGAGGAGAGCTCTGCTGGCACTCAAGCCCCGGTGCCCGTCTGGAATCGTCCCCCGTTTGCCCCGCATCGCTCGTGGGTGATGGATCCCCCGTGTGGGAGCTGACACGGGAGCACCCACGGGATGTGGGAGCTGACACGGGAGCACCCACGGGATGTGGGAGCTGACACGGGAGCACCCACGGGATGTGGGTGCTGCCATCTGCTGCCAGCACCGCCGCTGCTCCCACAGCTGCCACACGCCTCCGCTCTCGGAGCCGCTCTCAGCCCACTCGGGTTCAGCGCAGCCAGCCGCTGAGTGAAGAGGCGGCTGTGTTTAACGCCATGTGTGCCTGTACCGCCAGTGCCCACTCCACCCCTGAGGGGGCGATGCCACCTCTCCACGCGTGCCCTCCTGAGGAGCTTTGCCACACGAGTGCTGCCGCTGGCCTTCTGCAGGCGTGGGGTGCAGCCTGCCTGGGTCGGACAGCACCAGCCCGGCTGGGGGTACCACTGGCACGACCGCCCCGCGGCCAGCGGCGGTGGCTGTTAGCGCCGAGACCTCCTTTGGGAAGTGGTTCTTGCTTCCTGAGGTGCAGAGGAGGAGAGAACCCCTCTCGGGAAAGCTCTGCCGTGGCGCAGTTTAGATGGGCGAAGCGAACAGAGCCTGCATGTTCTATGCAAAACTAAGGAAAGCGGGGGTTCCTTCTGAGGGGGCTCCAGACGGAGACGATCTGGTGTAGCATGCAGGCGAATGTCTAGGACTTCCAGCTGTTCGCAGTGACAGCCAGCTTATTTGGTGGATTGTGGGATGGTATCTCCTATTGTGGAGCTCCCTGGTTAGCCCTGCTGCTTTTAACACACTCATCGCGTCTTTCGGTGTGTTTGCTGGTTGGTCCCTCTGCGAGGTCCGGGGCTGGAGTGGGTGAAGGACTGGTAAACCAGAGCGGAGCAGGAAGGCTCAGGGGATCACACCTCCAGCGTGTTTAAATTATTGCTATTGTTCATCTTCATTAGAGTGATGCTAACGGCGGAAATCTCCTGGCTCTGCTTTCCGCAGGGACTGGGGACACGCCGCAGGTATCCGTTAGTTAGTTAAAACCACTAACGGCAGAACCGCCACCTCTCCCCTGGGCCGTCTGTTCGGCACGGGGATGTGTGTCACTGTACGCGGTAATGATCACCGCTGCCTGGGGATCCATCCAACGTACTGGAAGGGACTTGGGAGGCAGGGAGGGTAGAAGGAATATTATCGATAAAAGCCACACCTGCTTCTGCCTGCAGTCCTTCGGTCTGTGGCTTCCTTCCTGGTGTCTCTGCTTCTACTTAATTAGGAGTGTAACGAAGGACCGGGGTCAGTGGCAAGTGTTCTGAAAATCCAGTTTGCTCATGGAAGCTACTCCTGGGTGCTGCAATCCCAGTTTCATATCTGAGCCAAATGCAGCGTTGGCTTTGGGTCCTTCTTCTGTAAAACTCTGTAGTCAATCGGTTGTCATCAAAGCTCTAAATTTCAGAACATTTCGAGTTCCTGATCTTGAAGCTTTAGTGTCCCTGATGCTTCTGCCTCTGTCAGCTCCTTGGACATAAATGTCTTGCTCTAAGTTCTGTTTATCACAAATGCTTTTCGAGGTGTTCGATAAAAAGGGTTTTTGTTAAACGGGCTTTCTTCTTCTTTTGCTTTGATGGCTGCTGTGAAGAGAAAACTGACTGATCACCAGCAAAGCCCCGTGTTTTAGTGACCAAACACTGAGAGCTGGGAGGCTGAGGTCACGCTTTTTTTTTTAGCACAAGCTATTCAGATGCACCTCTCTTGAAAATGGCTGGAATTTAGTCCTTCTGTTTGATGAAATCAGAACCTTTTAAGTGATAAACGAGAGATCAGCTTACACCCAAACAGCCAAGACCTTGGAGGTTCAGGGACTCGCTTGGGACAAGGGAAGCAGGGACTTGAAAACTGTCCCAGCATGTAGCAGAATGACGTAACAACCACAGAGGTTCGATGGTAGGTAAAGCTAACTGGAATTTCATGCACTTCTCTTTAATCTTTCTGAGCTGAAAGCCTGTTTTTCAGCCCGTTAACGAAGTGATGCTCGACAAGGAATGCCAGTGGAACGTCTCCCTTTCCACCTCTGCAGGACTTGGCCCTGTAGCCCAGGGCAGGCCCTGGACATGCCCGTATTAGATGTTGTATGGAGAAGGGATCTCTCTGCCATTCTGATTAGGAATCGTGCTCTTACTGACAATTCCCGCTATGATGTTAAGTGAGATTCAGGGCTCTGTAAGTAAAGAACTCACATGAAATGTTTAACCAACACTTTGTTTTTTCCCATGACCCACAATTAACTTGTCTTCGGATTACACTTAGATTTAAATGTAATAAAACCACCTTTGACACGTTGTTCTGTTACATGCTGGGTAATTGTCAAGCCTCTGCTTTACTTGATTTGAAATGAGAAGCTTTAAGTTATACACTCCAGTGGCCCATCAATAGCACGATTCCGTTGTGTTATATCATATTGCCTTGTATCCTGGGCAGCCAAAGGACTCGTGTGTGCGCTTCGTCTGTCTCCCGTATGTGAGATTTCTTGAAGAACCCAAATCATGTGCCTTAGAATATCTATAATTTTTCTAAAAAGTATTGCATAAACCTTTTTTTTTTTTTTTTTCATTTTAAGGGCTGGGAGCTGGTGATTGAAGAGTCTAGTCATAAACATTAGCGATAGGGTTTTTCTTTCCGAGGGTGGTGTCTTTGAAACGTCAGGAAAAGGAGACCTTCCTGCTCGCGGTTTTTAATGACCATCACTTTGTTTGTCAAGTCTCTTTTGTGGCATTTTCTATTTCGCTGCAGAACTCTGGCAGTTTTTCACTGAAGTTTTAACAGCGTGGCTGACAGATGCCCGTAGGACAGATATGTAAAATTTGTCAAGCTGTACCGCTTGTAAGAAATACTGTGCAAAATAGATACTCGCTGTCAGTCCCGCACCTGAATGTCCCATGGCCCCAGCAGCTGGATCTGTAAGAGATGACTAAGCAGAGCAGCAGTCTTGTTAAAATAGTGAGGATTGTCAACACTGCTGGAGAGTAACTGGGGAAATGACCGTCCAAGGAGCAGCTCCTTTAACGCTGTGACACAAACGTGCAAATTGTACCAGCGGCTTTCAGCAACCTGACGATTGACTGTTGTCTCTTGACCCATCTATTGCTCATCTCTATTCTGGTAGTGACCTCACTTTCCTCTAACGGTGCTGCTGAGAGGGGCTGATTACTCCAGAAGGAAGCAAGTAGCAGAGTTGCTCCCACGTAATGCAGAAGGAGCTTTTGTCTAACAGCCATAGGTAAGAAGTGAGAAGGAGGTTAAGAGCTCTGGTCTGAGTCCAAAAAGAGTCGCTTCCAAAAGCATGCTTCGAGGGGGCTCAGCAGGCTTGTCATGATCTCTTCTGTGTTCAAGTTTGTCTCCCTACAGCTCTGGCAGTCCAAACAGTTTAGACACAGCGCTGCCTTTTAAAGCTTTTAAACCTGTATTTCCCTTGAAGGTCTTCTAGCGTGCCACTAATCCCGTAAGTTATTGCGCTGAAGGCGCTCTGTAATCCTTTAATTTACTTGGCTCTCAATAGGGAGGGCGAAGGAGCTGGGTCACTTGCCGTATTTGGGCATCATCAGTTTGGCTGTTTTCGGCTCAGACACCAGCTGAAGGTAGTTCAGTCCCTTTCAAAGACTGCAGAGGATATTTTTAATTTAGGCATTAATTGCTAGTGTGTTTGTGTATATGCGTGTTTACAAGGGAACACAAACCCCAGAGCTTCCTAACTCCTCTCGCTGGTTTACGCAGCCTTGGGGACAGGCTTTTAAACCAAGTTTCCTGAGGCCCCTTTGGGAACCAGTGACTGTAAAAGTTACTGGCTTTTTGAAAAGCGTGTATTCATACCCTAGAGCTGGTGAGGGTCAAGAAACACTGTCGGCCACAGGTAATTTCTGGAAGCCTCATCTCCCCAGACCTACAGGGGACAAAGCTGCTGACTAAAATTTCCTGGTGGAGCTGAAGGTAGAGCTTTATGGTGAGGAGTGATGCTAGGCCAGGGTCGTGCTTTGGTTTTTTTAATAAGCAGAAACGCTCTACAAGGCTGTCTAGAGCAACACATAGGCCTGATTTTGCGAGGTTTGTCCTGTCCGTTGCTGCTTTCTTGCATGAGGGACACATGCTTTTATTCTAGGTTTGTTCCCGTGAGCTAGGCTGGCAGTCCTGGTCTGCTCTCGGCGGTTCGTTCGTGAATACTGGCTCCTCAGCAGGACTTGAGAAGTTCATTTTAAGGTGAGCGTTGAAGCATTCACTTTGGGGAAAAACATGCCCTGCAACTGATAGACTCTGAGAAGCGTTGACAAGAATAAAGGCAGACAAAGTTTTGCCTCATTAACATTTACACTGAAAAAGAGTCCTCAGATGCTGAGCACTTAATGTTTCTTTTTGAAGAAACCAATTTATTTGAAGTGCAAGTTTCTTTTGTACATTATGTGCTCACATTTTTGATTTCTTACAGCACTTCTGCATCAGTGAATTTCTTGTAGAGTCAGGGATCAAGCCTGGGCTTGTTCTGAAGTATCCAAATGTGGTAATAGGTGGACTGTTGTAAAATTTGGCATCTGGAGTTAAATTACAGGATGCTTCTTAAGCTTCTTGGTTACTATAGGAACAAGTAATAGTCATCCTTCATGATTAAGCAGTGTCCATGGTAACCGAACGAGCAAGTTTTAAATGAAAGATATTTTCCCTTTACATTTTTAGCAGTCAAAGGTTAACAGTTATTACCTTTATACCCTAAGATGGGAACCAATTTTGATCTGGCTGGCATATTTGAAGTGAGAACATTTGGTGTTCATTTACATAACTTTACTCCTAGGATCAGCCGAATTTTGGGTGAATACCAAGATAAGATTTCCGAGAGCGGGCTGTAGTGCGTTAATCTCCGCAGGACGAGTGACTGCCCTTCACAACGTGTGCTAAATCGTTCTGCGGTGTGGCAATGTGTTGGGGAACAGCTATTGCTCCTGGGAGTGACCGGGTTCTGTAGTGGAGAAAGGAATTGCTGCACAGATCTGCCTGGTTTTCAGGGTGGAAAATGCAAGTGTCGGTGTTGGCGTAGGTAAGAACATCCGCCCGCTCCCTCCTGCTGCAGAAGCAGGATGGAAATGCGCGAGTGCCTGTAGCCCTGCTGGACCCCTTTTTGTGATCTCCTCCACGTTGCTGTTTGTAGGTGAGCAGTGGGTATCTCTGCAGAAAGCGAGGCAGCACCGTCACAAAGCCGGCCCGATTGCTACGGGGTGGTCGCCTAAAGGAGTGCAGGAGCTGGAGTGGTGGTTTCCACACGTCCACCTGCGGCACACCGCTATTTGTACGAAATTGGGGACCATGACTGCTTTGAAATGTTTTCTTTCCTATCCCTTTCATTGGCATTGGCAATGTTTGCTTGAAAGGGGAGAAGTGAGGCTGTGAAGCTGACAGCTGCAGGTGCGTTTTCAGCGCGTGTATAAGAGAAGCAGAAATACCCACCCACCCCCAAAGGAAACAGAAGTATCAGCCACAATAAATTAGGATTTGCGTTCCGCAGTTAGGAATCGTGGAGTGTAAAACGATTGCTTAGAGGAGTCTGAATCGCTGGAAGAAAGATGAGTAACAGCAGCGAGGGCAGGACGCGTTGTCAGCAATGCTCCGGGTACGTGGCACACGGGTCCGGTGCCAGCGTGTGGCAGACGTGCTGGGTCCTGACACGGGTGTGTGTACACGCCCGCTTCCAACGTTTGTGTGCGCGCTCACCTCTAAATGATAACCGGGTTGGCAGAGAAGGTGTCGGTCTGGTTACAAGCATCCTGTTGTGTCAATGCATATGGGACTGAAGGGGACTGTTCCTGGGGGGTCGGGGAGCTCCCAGCCTCCTGAGCCACCCCTAATCCCAACCCTTGCGGACTGTAACTGGAGGAGGAAGGGTCTTTCCCTGTCACTGCTGCTTTTTTATGTTGTCTTTTTGAGTTGCTTCACCAGGAGAGAATTTTTGTCTTGTGTCCAGAAGCTGCCAAACATGACTGCTGTCCCCTGGGTTAAAATCGATACTCTTCTGGTCCCAGCGAAGCTGTTCCCTAAACAGCCAGTGTTCAATTCCAGCCTTCTGCTTTCTTGAGCCGTGTCAAGGTTCCTTCGATGTTAAGGCAATCTGACTTGCGTGAATTGGCTCTGGGCATTAAGATTCAGGCTGCTGTAAGAGCTGCATGTACCGTGTGGATTTCAAACCTTAATGTTTGGTCTATTATGCAGATGGATGTGAACAGAGATATGTATGTGACCCCATTTATCTCTCTAATGAAGTGCCATCAATAGAACATCTGTTTCTTTGCTGTAGAAGATGAAACCTCTGATGAATCATGCTTTATAAATTAAGTATTTATTTATTTAATTTGCATTTTGCCAGTACGGACCTGTTATAGCAGCTACCACACGCAACTGGAAAAAACAGCCCCGTAATTGGACTGTGCAGGTTTTCCTTTATACTGTGCTGCTGCTTCACACGCACAGTGAACGGCTCTGGACCGGCTCGTAGGGCACCCGGCCAAGCCAGCTGTTAAGAACGCCCCAAAGCAAACCTGAGAACACCTCACCAGGGAAGCAAACCTCACTGATGGGAGACAAAACCACGGCGTGAGCTGGATGTGTATCTCCCGTCTCTCTGCGGGTGCCACCGTGGCTCGATGTGCCGCTGTTCTTCTACGTTCTCTGCTCCATTTCTCTCTGAAATGGGAAGCAGGGAGAGCCATCGTGCCACAATGCAATCGGTTCTTGGGAGATGTCCAGCTCCCTTGTGCAATCCCAGGAGCTTTAATGAAATGGGAGGCCTGGCAGGACCTGCATCAGCTGTCCTGAAATCCCTGAGAGCATCAGCAGCCCCTTCTCCGGCCATCCTGCCGCAGGGGTCCTGCGAGGCTGCCCAAGGGCTGCGTCGGGCCGCCTGGCTGTTGTCCTCCTCCACCAGCGCTGATGGCTGCCTCGTGTCGGGCCAGTGAGCTGCAGAGGCCACTGGCCACCGACGGTGCTTCAGCCCAGCGGGGCAGCAGGCGGTTGTCTTCTCCCTGCCCTGTCGCGGTGGGGTGTGCAGGTGCCGTAGCTGACATCGGCAGTGACGGAGGTCACAAGTGTAGCCGTGCCCCCTCTGCCTGGGCTGGCCGCTGCGGACAGCCGGCCACGCTGATGAAGTGCCGCGAGAAAGCGGCACCGGAGCGGTGCTGGGTCTCTGCAGAAATGTTAAGCATGATGGATGAAGGTAATTTAAATCTCCCCAGAGCTGACTCCTTGTTCACCAGACTCCATGTTGCTTGTCTTTATCATCACATAGGAGGAAGCTGATGTTCCACTTCACTTTATCATCCTTTCCAATTTAACCAGGATATTAGCAGTCTCCATGAGCTGGTCCCCAGCCAGGCTAGAATTTCATCTTTTTCTGATGTATTTTTAAAGTCCGTGCTCGATTCCAATTCTACCCTGGGGAAAAGGCTCCTAATGGCAGGCCGTTAGCAAAAGACGAATTTGTTCTCCAGACATCACACCAAAGAAAGATAAATATCATCCATATTTCATTTCAGAGACTGATAAATAAAGAAAAAATACCAAATATATATACATATCTAATTAAAAAGTACCAGGCAGTAGACTGGAGTGTGTCATGAGGGCTGTGTGATTTGCTCCGTGGTTTTAGACAGGGGTTTGACTTTCTGGACACCTTAGAGTCTCTCCCCGGCACCAGGGCTGGGCACCTGCAGCCAGGTCTCTGCTGAAGATCCGCTGCTTCAGTTCCGTAGTGCAGACAAGGTCCTGTGTCTGGGGTTTTGGGACAGATGGCTCTCCTCTGGCTCCTCAGGTACAGAGCCCGGTCCCCATCCGTTCTGCGCGGGCAGCATCAGTCCGTGGCTGCGCTGGGGAGCGAAGGCAGCCCCTGGGCAGGGGGTGCGCTGGCCGGAGGAGAGGGGCGGCTGCCCAGGGCGGGACCCCCGCCATGGGGGTCAGCAGCAGGCTCCGGCCAGGCAGCTCAGCTCTCCCTCGTCCCGGGCCGGGCAGTGCTGGGGTGAGCTTGGCCAGCCAAGGGGCTTCAGCTCCCTCTGGAGGCCGCGGGATTCCCGCTGTAGCGGAGCGAGCCTCCCGCACCGCGGTGCCGGGGGATGGAGACGCGGATCCCAGCCGGGGCGGGCCTGGCTGAGCCCCCCAGGGGAGGCTGCAGCGCCGGGCAGCCAGCGCGCACCGCCAGGGACGAGGGCAGGGAGTCCTTCTGCTGGCACCCGGCGTGCCGCTGGGCTGAACCGTTCTGGTCCTGGGTGATGCTGGAGGAAACGGAGCAATGGGCACGGACCAAGTACGTGGAAAAGTAGCACGTCTTCTCTCAGTGCCACCTTCAGGAGCCGTTATCAGCGCGCTCTGGGGAGCAGCATGAGGAATATTACACCCTGCAGAGGGCGGGAGCCGCAGGCTCCTGGCACGGAGGTGGTGCGAGATGCGGTGCGAGATGCGGTGCGAGATGCGGTGCGAGATGTGGTCCAGCGCGCAGCGGGCTGTGGCCAAGGTCAGCGGCGCTTCACATCACTCCCTGACAAAGGAAGAGCTGCTCTTCCAGGAGATCTTAGTCCCACTTTGGGAGAAGATGGCTGTAATTTTTAGCTGATGGGAAGCAGCGTGGGCTGGTGTTTTCTGGGAAGGGAACTGGTTTCTGTTCTCCAGCCAGTTCTAATAAGGCTCCTCAGGTCACACAACTGTCCCAGCCACCGTTCTTGTGGCTGCGGAGGATCGTACGGCTCTGCGAGGTGCTGCACGTGCCGCCTTATGCTTTCGGGCAGGGACGCGGTTGAGTCAGGGGCAAAAGCGGGGTGTAGTGGTTTTGTAACCCTCAAGTCACCTGCGAGGGGATCAAGGGTGATGGTAAGAAGCTGGATTTGTTTGGTGCGGTCACTGTGGCCAGCCGTAGCTATGGGCATACGACCAGCCTCTAACTGTTTAATTCTAAATACTTTCTGCCAGAGTAAAGCACAAAAGGCGAGTAATGATCCCAGTTCATTTTTTTGTTCTGTATGTAACGGTTAGATAAGTGAGAATTTTTTTACAAGTGATAGTTCTGTAAACAGAGTCCCTAATTGTCTGAAAAGGTCTGAGAGCATGAGAAAATGTGCTGCTATTTCTGCTTGGAGCATTTAATGAGCGAGGCATAAATCACTGCTGCTGGTGGGGAAGAGCTGTGGGTGCAGCCAGTGCCATTGCTGTGCTTTACGGAAACGTACGTGAGCGGGAGATTCTAAGGTGCCAAGAGAAATACCTTTATTCTAACCTAGAAAGTGGTGGTGACACAAACGTTCATTAGCCTGGAGAACACCCGCTGAGTGTTCATTAGCTTTGCTTTTAGAGGAGGCTGATTTTTCAGGGGGCAGCTTTAGCTGCCCTAAACTTCTGCTTCACGACCATTTTTATTTAAAAGTCAATTGTATTGCCTAATAAAGGTTCGGCTTTTAATTAATTTTGTGGGGCGTAATGGTTATAATATTGCTGTAAGGAATTCACGGAGGGTTCAGCGGGGCATTGGGCGGTATGTTCCGATAACTACTTCTCCAGTTAATCGAACGAGGGGACTGGCCCTGCAGCTGGATTTCCAGTCCAGCTGATGGGAGCAGGAAGAGCGTTAACCAGGGCGTGCGTGACCTGTCAGCGGTTCTTAACGGACCCTTGTCCGCTGGAAATCGGACATCTGCGCATCTCCTCTTCCCAGTCAAAGTTATTCGTGCCGTGTGAAGGGGGAAGTTGGCTCACCTCAGTATTTAATATTTTATGTTGTTATTTATTCCTGGGGTAATGCTCTGTTTTTACAAAGTGCCGCTATTCTAACAGCAGCTTCCAAACACCCCTTTGGATTCAGATTAAAGATCCATCTTTCCTCCCGCACTCACGTGGCCACCTAAAGCTGTCTGAAACGTAGATTTTTCTGCAGCCTCTCTTGAGTATTCGGAATCACACAGGAACTACAAATATCTGCTCTCCAGGGACTGTTTTTAATTCGTAAGCACTACTGTGAGCCATGTGAAATAAATCACTTCTGTCCCTATGTGCCGCCTCCCCTCCGCTGCTGGGTTTGTAGCAGGGAGTTATTAGATAATGCAGAAATTAGAGGAATAACACCTAAGTTCATTAAACAATAAAATTAATTCGCAGAGTGTGATTGTGTGAGCAGGAGACCGGTAATTCCTGTTCCCTTTGGTTTCGCAGAGACTCCACCCTGGTAAGCTCTCCGGGGCACCTGGAGATGTCAGCTCTGAAGCGATGGGGCAGGACGGGGAGGAGCGCACCTCCATTGGCCCATCGTTGCCCGCGGTCGGGGCCAGCCTGACCTCTCCGAGGGCTGCCGGCAGGACCTTTTCCACCAGCTTTTGGTTCTGATGGACTCTTGGTTTTCTGCATTGCATCCAGCCAATGTGGTGAAGTTTTGTTGTCCTCTCCAGCCTCCTTTCCTTGCAGCACGTCCCCGCGGCGCGGTGCAGGAGCCTGGCCTCCTGCGTGTCTCCCAGCGCTGCTGCCTTGTCTGGCATTCCAGGCATTCTTCTCTCTCTTGCTGCCTCTGATGAAGTCATCATCTCTGCTTCTCCTCTTTCTCCTGGCTTGTTCGGAGTGCCATGGCATGTGCGTTGCTGACAAGCGCGGCTTCCTTTTGGTGAGTGGAGGGAGACGTTTTCCCGTTGCTAACTTCTCTGACGATCATTCAGATTTGTACCTCCCTTTCTGGTTTGGAGTTGGAACAGTTTCCTATCAGAAAATCCACTTGCTGGGACGCGCCTGTTTGCTCGTTACTCCTTCCAGCTGCTTCTCTTTGCTTGTGTTCGTACCGTCTCTTCTACCGGCTGATCCCTGGAATTGCGTGAGGGGAGAGCCGGAGAGGGGGAGCGCGTGAAGAGAGATGAACAAACAGCAGGAGTTAATGTATTTCATTGCCACTAATGAGAGCGTGACCCTGATGATCTCTTGGACTAGCTGTGATTCACAAGAGCAGGTAATGCGCATGTAAAAACCTCTCACTTGCTGAAGTGGAAAGTAAACAGGATTAGTGCGTGTCTGTGTGTTCGTTACACGTAACGACCTGCACTCTAGCAGTGCCTGAGCAGTTGCAATGAAGGCGGCAGCGATGGTGAGTGCGTTACCCAAGAGCTCGGTGCCAGGAGTTCCTCACAGCCTGTTCTGCTGATGTTCTGGAAGCCTGGAGGGGGATCGCTACGATTCCGCAGCAGGAAGAGCAGGCACGAAAGAGTGGAGGAAGGATTAATTATTCTGTCAATTCAAATGCCTCAAATTAATTAACAAATCAAATGTGTTTATTACTGTACAGAAACAGTCTCAGCAATGTTGATAACCTCTAGTCCTAAATTAACGTGCAGTGTTGACAGCGCTGTTGTCCTCTTGGCGATGAACCCCATGGGGTACTTTGAACCCTCAACCATCCCCCGGTGCAATACGCCCCAAGCAGCGTTTTGGACCCAGCTCTGTGATAACCCGGGAGACGTTTTGGGGGCTGATCATTTCAAGGCAGTTTCTCTTTGAAGATTTTATCCTGCACTGGCGAAAACCCCAAACATTGCAGCCTCTGGTCAAGGTTCGGAGGAGCAGGAAGCTCTTTTGTTTGTTTCGTCCTGTGTCTGGGGTTGTACAAGGTGGACGAGCCCCAGCCCCGCGTCAGGCTGTGGCGGACGTTGAGCAGTGCTTATGGGGGCTTCAGTCTGTGGTCGTGCGAAGGGGTTGGAGGGCCCGCAGGAGTACGGCTCGACGGCACGCAGGGTGAAAGTAAACCAGGGTGTGAGCAGAAATGTCTCGTTAGCGTTGGGCAGGCTTAGAAAAGTCCAGGGAAAAACACCATCAGCAACGAGGAGAAAATTGGACAAGGAATTTCCATCAGAATGGCCACAGTCCTCCTCAGAGTGACTTGTGAACCTTTTCCAGCACAATTTCGAGATTTTTTTACAGCTTCTAAAGGGCCAGGTAATATCTCGAGGTAATATCTGCCTGGCTCAGCTGCCCAGCAGTGATTAGACAGCTTCCTATTGCTCGTCTGGGTAGATTCCATCCTTTATTTGGGTTGCGGGCTGGTGGAAACGGCAGGGAGTCAGAAAATCATCCCTTTCTGTGGGCATCGTTCTGCACACTGGCATCTCTGCTGCTGGGTAACGTGGCTTTCCTCACTACACCCAAGGAATCTGTTTTCAGATCCAGTATGCCTGCACTATAATCCTCATTTAATAGACTGTTACTCCAGTGATTTTCAGGCCTCTGTGTCATAAAAGGAAGATTTGGAGGTTTTAAGTTCATAACAAGTTGAGGACTTTGGGAGAGCAAATAGCGTCCTGAGATACTGTGTGTCTAAGTCCTCAGCTCAAATCTGATGTAGAGCGAATAAATGGACAAATGAAGGTACAATCCTGGAATTTCTATGAGCTGAGGGATAGCATTACGCTAACGGAGAAATTCACAGTCTAGTGAGGATGTTATCTGATAATCCTGAGTGCTTCTGGAAATGTCATTCCGTGGTTAGCTGCCTGCAGTAATAGTCTTCCTCGTTCTGGAATCCTTTATCTTGGGCTACAAAACGGACGGCAGACACGCAGTAATGAAACCCTGCAGTGTTCCTGTGGGATTTTCAAGGTTTTTATCAATTGTAAATCTGATGAAAAGCATTAAAATGTCCAAGGGTCACACTGTGAGTTGTAACAGAGGTCAGCGTGGGCCCCTGGGCTCTTTGTGCTATCGAGAGGTGTAAGAGAGCTGCCCCAGAGCCTGTCCAGCCAGACGTGGAGTTCAGGAGAGGAGGAAGATGTCTGAGAGGTTGCGAAGAACAGGCTGAAGTCAGATCCTGAATCCGATCTCTTGTATCTTGCTTTTCATGTGCACAAGTGGGCAAAGAAATCAGAGAGAATAAGGCTGGAAGGGATTTCCGGAGGTCGTCTGGTATCTGTCTGCCCCAGGAGAGGGGAGGGGAGGGAGCTCAGTGCCCTGAACCTCGCCTGGCAGGGAGAGAGAGCCCTGCCACAGCGCGGATTACGATAGGCTCGAACATACATTCCTGTCCAGACGATCAATTCCGATGTATAACTCTGCGTGTCAGGAGAGGCCGTTCCAATGGCTAACCGAAACATCTTCTGCTGTGAATTAAGACATTTCTTTTTCAGCCTCTAGTGGCTACGGGGAGAGTGTTTGTTATTGCCTTCCAGCGACCTTTCCTGCGGTGGCTGGCTGCCGCTTGCTATCGCAGACATCGCTGATGCCGGTCTCTAGGCAGAGAAACCTGGCTTAAGGTTTCTGCTCTAACCCCGAAGAAGTGAAAAGGGCAGCTCAAGCCTTTATGTATTCATAGCGCTCGCTGTGTGAAGCTGTTCTGCTCTGCGTTTCTGCTGGTTAGGAGTTACTGATTTACCTGTAAGCTATTTTTACTTGCCTTTAAAACAAACAGCTCCCCTAAACACCCACACCCAACCCTCCTTCTGGTTATTTCTGGTTTCCTCGGAAGAGCTTTGCAACGCATCTCTCCTGCAAAGCCTCCCCTCTCCAGTGCTGCCCACAGTGCTCAGACTAAGCTGCAATGGAGACTTGACTTCAAACACTTTATGCACCGTAAGCTTCAGAATAATTGGAAGCTTTAGGTCCTAACCCATCGCTGCATTGTGATCTGGGTCACTGATGTGTTTGCTGGCTCCGCTTTGGGTGTATTTTAATGATGAAATAAGAATTTAAGAGTACACTTTGTGACTGCAGTGCGGCCAGAGCCAGACATTAATCAGCCCTGGGACGTAACACACTCTCCCTTTCTCTGAAGAAGCCTGACCTGTGTGGTTGGAAGAGGAAGCAGCTTGACAGATTACCGAAACACAAAGCCCATTGTGTGCTTTGGTCTGACAAAGCACCGTGCTGCAAGTCGATAGTGCTGGAACACCTCTGTGGAACAGCAAGCGCTCTCCCTGCCGAAAGCCCTCCCCGTGTGGGGCTGCGGAGCCCAGCTCTGTGCCGGTGCTGCCTGTCTCTGGGGAAAGGGGCTGCTTTTCGCCTAACCCCATCGTTCCTGGTTTCCAGCCGTGGATATGAGAAATGCTTTAAACAACGTTTGTTTCTCTGGTCATTAAGAAAATGCAAAGCGGTTTCTTCAGTTGTCTTGTCATCTCGAACTCTTTCAAAATGCTGTAATCAAATACTTTCTTTATGACAGGCCAGAAAGAAAAAAAAAGGTCACTGCACTGTTCAAAGGACTGGGGTGGGAGCCTTAGTGTGAAAGGATTTGACTCCAAAGGACTTGGTTGTCTCCTTGAGATTCAAAGCGCAGCATTCTTCAAAGAGTGGCCGAGGCGTGAGAAGGCTCGGCTGGGAGCTGAGAGCGGTGAACTGGCTGATTTTGGCTGTCTGGCTCTCACACAGGTTAGGTAGCCACTGGCGAGGAAGTATGGGCGGGATTTGCAACCAAGGAAGGTGTTGCTGAACGGGCGCTTCACCCAGTCCGTGGGCGGAATCCTGCAGTCTGTCCTTTGGAACAGTTTTGGATACAGCCCAGGCATTGTTGAGTGGAGTTGCAGGTCTTAGTTGTTTCTTGCAGATCCTGGGCAATGGCAGCCTTTGGCAAGGGGACAACCTTGCTACGGGGACGACCCTCCTTGCCAAGACCTGATGGCAGCAAATTGCAGAGCTGAGAACTGCCAAACGCACCACCTCGAACTTAGGCTAGTTAGGAGAACGTCATTGTCTGAGACATTCTGAAGTACAGGGCGTTCCATCCTGACATTTCTTTACACACTCATTTGTAGAAGCCTCCCTCTACCATCTAATTGCCTTTTGCCGCAGGAATTCTTCTTCAGGCTACCAAGAATTCCCAACCAAGATTCCTGGCAATGACGTACTATTCACTGGCATGCCTGTTGCCTTGAAATTGGGTACTAGGAGATCCCCCAATGGTATTCCAGCTCCGTTTTCTAAAGTATTTTTATGCTCGTTTCCTGTCCACGTTTTATACTTTAGCAAATGCAGCATTTAATAATTTTTTCCTAGTTACAAAGCAAATTGCTAGAGGAATTAGAGAGGGAACTGAAGCATCCTGTGCCTGTAACCCCATTAGCAGGTTCCCGTAGGAGTATCAAGTCCACAAGTGCACAGATCTGTACTTTGCATATAATTCTCACTCAGCTCAGTACATTTTCTGTTTACCCATCTGCAGACTGGAAGTAATGATAATGCCAACCTGTCAGGCATTATCCGGAGCTTACAGTTGTATAAAAAATGCTAATTGTTGAAGGTGAAAGTCTTGCTGATGGAACGTTGTTCTAGGCGGCTGTGGGAGATACGAGCAGATCCGGTGGAGTGGTTGTGTTGGCTCATTTGCAAGGGCATCTCAAAGGAAGAAGCCGCGTTTTGCATGGCCTGCTGATGTTCCTGGACCACTCCTGTGCCTCTGTGTTTGTAACTGTCCTTTGTTTTCTGTCCCATCCACAGAGTCCCCCCCGGAGAGGTGTGGGCAGAGGCGCAGCATGCCCAGTGGGGTCACTGAGAAGAACCCCACCATGGAGCCTGCTGCCACGACACCCTTCAGGGTCACGGTAAGTGTCTCTCCCCATCTTAATGATTGTTGTGGCATCTTCATGGTTATTACAGGGCTTTGTCCGAAGGGAGAGGAACTTGCTCATCCCGAGAGACGAGGTGGAGTATGTGAAACTAGCTGATTACTTATTTTTGAGTAAACGTGCTGCTGTTATTAAATACTGCCAGCAACAAGCAACTGTAAAATACTTCCTGGTAAAGCAACAAGAATTAAATATTAATCTGGAGCTGTTTGGGTAAGTTGTTTCACTTGGGAGACGTTCCCAGTGAGGTTTCCTTTGTGAATCCCAGGGCAGTGCAGCGCATTCGTAGATGTATTTACTGGTCTGCAACTGTACAGTACATCCTCATAGTCCTACAGAGAGAAAACCTCCTGTAGAAGAACCTGTCACTAACAGCAAACCTGCCAAGCTGGTGATTCCCCTGAGCCTGGAATCCTCTCTTAGCAGGAGCTCATTCCCTGTTTTCCATTTCTTCAGTCCTTTCGCTGTGAGATGCTCCACTGGTATCACGGGTTTGTTGTGATAGCAGTACATAAAGAGCGGGAGGTCATTTGGGAGAGGAACAGAGCAGCACCACTAACGTGAGTTAACAGTGATACCTAAACCGAACAGGACATACGGGGTCTTGTTGCGCTGCGGGGAAGAGCCTTACTGTGTCCGCTTTACAGAAGGGAGCTGAAGACCCGAGGAGGTCGTAGCTAGCGGCTGGCCGCGGGATGTTGGTGCTGAGCCCTGGCTCCATGGTGCTGCAGACCACAGAGTAGTTCCCAACAGCTTCACTGCAGTGTGAGGCAGGGTCATGGGTCTGAACACAGGACTCCTCTCTCCTCCCCGGTCTGCACTCCTGCAAGAGGAGATGTTGGGGCTGGCTCACAGCTCTGGAAGATGGGCCCTGTCATGCCTGGGAGATCAGTGCTGGAGTGAGTTAAAAGTCTTTGTTTCTTCTGCAGTTAGAATGTGCACAGTGGTATTTATCCCTCCCTCCCCACTGGTACAAGTCATCTCTCACATCCTGCAGGTGCTGGATACACTTCTAGAGCAGACCACTGTGCTTCTTACCACAAGGACTGTGTTATCTAACAAATAACATCAAATCCAAGTCGTTATTTAATTGAGGAGTACACTCAGCTGACTAATAGAAGCACAATGGTGGGGTCAAGAGAACTATTTCTTTGACAGCGGGCAATAAACATGCAGCGGAGAGAAGCTGTTGGTCTTTCTCGTGTATCGTCATCCTGCACACGTCTGTAGTTAACGCAGTGGAGCCTTGGGAGTCTGGGGCTCTGTAACCAGCTGAAGCTACCAAGGTCTTTTGGGTAACGTTTAGGGTAACCTCCAGTAATAGTAGGAAAGGACCTATTTAGAGATTTAAATAAGTACAACACGAAGTAGGCATGGCAGGAGGTGATGGAGCCAGGATGAGCGATAGCCAGGGCTATCAATGTTGTCTCTTCAAGAGGAGGATGTCTGCTGTATGTGGACCATAAGTTTGCACACAGGTATTTTTGTTCAGAGAAGAGGCAAATGGCCCTGGAGCTGGTTTGCTCGATAAATGTTCCGGGTTTTCTCTGCTGGCCACACCTACTTTACAGGCTCAGCTACTTCATAACAAACCTGGGTAGGTAGAACCAGAATTTCAAAGGAAAGACAATGGTGCAATCTAAAAACAGAATCTGAGCACACCCAGTTCACCTGAGAACTTTGTACTGGTGAATGAATCATTAACAGCAGTTTGTCCGAGTAGTTTATTGTAGTTCTGTAAACTCTCAGTTTGTGGATGTGTAACGTTCGCTGTGGAGCTGCAGGCTCTAGCCATCGTATGCAAACCCAGGCTGAATGGGTGGGAGCGAGGTTTTGGTACTGTCCTACCTGCTAAAGGACGTGGGAAGGAGGGAAGAAACCTGGGGGGGAATGGCAGGAGATGAGTTCTGTTTAGAAGGAGCATGAAAAAGGCAAAGAATGGTGGGAAAATCTGGGTTCTTCCCCAGGCGGAGGATTTGGGAGTATCTTTCTTAGGGCACTTGTAGTCAGTGAGAAGAAAGAGCTGTTTGCTCCTTTTCCAACGGCACATACCCTGCTCGGTGTTTTCCGAGAGTTCGTCCTGCCGTTAAGCAGGTTAGCTCTTGTTAGTGAGGCGGCCTGTGTGGGATGGGGTTGCTTGCTTTGACTGGCTCTGTTAGTCAGCGTGGATTAAAGAAGGGCAGTCATCAGATGGGTAATGCCTGGCATTTGTCTTCTCCCAGTTAGAGTCCACTATCATCTCATTTCTGCTCCCGCTCAGCCCTGCGAATGTTACTGCCATTAGTACGAATGGCTTCGTTACAGGCAGTTTTTATGGCTGCCCAGATTCCAGCAGATGCCTGATTTAAGAAATATATTCTCCCTCCCCTTCCTTCATTAACCAGAGGAACATTAGCAGTCAGTCCACTCCAGCCACTGGGACTAGTAATTAGTGCTTTAGTTTAGTGGTAATGGGATTATTACTTTTGAGCCTGCTGCTGGAGGTTTTGATGTTGTAAGCTTTTCATATTTTACAGCTGATTGTTCTTCCCTGACATCTCCATCCTTCTGCTGTTGAGTCTCCAAGGGGCTAGTAAGCTCAGGAGCCACTGGATGCAGCTATTTAGGCAGGGTTGCTTTCTTTCATTTGAAAACTAAAGCAAACTAGGGTGGAAGCGCTGCCTTCCCATACAGAAGTTTGCCAGGCGAGATACAATAATTGGACATCACGGGTTTTGTGGCAGCTTTGGAAAACAATGGCTCATGCTCTTTTTTGGAGTTATAGAATATAACCCAGAAAGGCAAGTTTTAAGATTCCTGCCCTTGAATGAAGAGCCCTAATTAACAAGGGCTTCAAGAAAAGCCAGTGTCTAAGGATAGAAAGACAGAAGGCTTGTCTTAGCAGGAGATGCTGGTTAAAGCAGTGCCTGCTTAGGTAGCGACCTGGAGTCGTCTCCACTGAGAATGGGTGACTGGCAGCAGCAGATCGTGCTCAGGAGCTGTAGACACCCAGGTAACCAGGGGCAAATGCTGGAATCTTCTCCATGCCCGAGGGGAGGTGAGTAAAGCCTTTCAGGAGGAGACAGAAGCATTTTGCCCCTCTGCCTTGAATCCACATAGCCTGAGGTGTGAGATGGGTTAAACCTGAGATCTGTGTTGTATCTGATCAAACGCAGGGACCAGAAGGTGAGAAACTCTGCCGGGTATTGAACCCTCTTGCCCTGCTCACCTTGCAGGAGAATCATGAGCAAGGGTGGGATTGCTGAGACTTGCCGTGTGGTGACTTCCCTCCCATCTCATTAGGGTGCTGCCATCTATTGACTGCTCGTGCTAGAGCCCGACTTACTGCTCGGCGCAGATGTCCCAGGTCAAGCAGAAGTCCAAACTGCCCAAGAGCTTGTGCCAAAGAGTTGGACTCTGTGATTGGAGTAAGGCACCGGAATGATCTCCTGCTCTTAGTCCACCTCACTGACTGTGCCAGGAGTCTCCTTCCAAATTAATACAACGTGTGAATTAATATAACGGGTGAATTAATATACTGTGTACTCTGAATGTCTTTAAAGGGATTGAAAATGTCTCTCCCTTTCTTTCAGAGCTGTGTCTGTGTACTCTCTTACCCCAAAATGCTAGGTAGGATTCAGGACTTTCTTCTCTCCAGATCTTTAATCCTCAATTCTAGTGTCACTCATCTACTTTCTGGGATCTCAGAGAACATGCCTGTGCTTCTCCTGGTTGAAGCCACGCTGGTACAAAAACCCCGGCAAGACAAGCCCAGAACACATTGCAGCCGTAAGCGCCACGACCAGGCTGTCCGTCGTGGGGCTGTCGGTGGGATTGGAAGGGAAACAGTTCTCAGGGAAGCTTCAAAGGCCAAACCCAATGGTATGAACACACTCCTCACCGACTCCTTGTCAGAGGAGGAGTGTCATCTCCTCGTTTTCTCACGTTCCTTCGTTGTCTGTTGCTCCGCACTTTGAGTGCGATGTCTTGGAGCAGGAGCTGAACTTTGTGGTTCATTTGTCATCGCTTTCAGGCCCTTTAATAATGACGCGTTTATAGTCACAAAGAAATAGGAAATCTCTTTAGGTTTTAGTTCTTCTTTGGCTTGTCATGTTAACTTGTTTTCCAGCAGTTTTTCTGCCCGCTGGGGTTGGGCACACAGCTGAATTTACGGTGATACGTTATAAGCTACTCGTATGGCATTCCTCCATCTATCCTGTTTCTAATCCTTGATAAATGGAGTATTAAATACTAACAGCATACCAGTGAGTGGAAACTCCTGGAGAGATGAAAGCGAGTAGCCCTTCTACCATTCCTCTTCGCTGAACATAATCCTCAGTAATGGGATCCTAGTTCAAGCTGCTGTGGACAAGATATGGAAGGATTTTTTTTCCCCAAGTTTCTGCCTGTGCACAATATGAACTATTTTCCATTTTGTTTTAATTTCTTTTTTTTTTTTTCCAAAAGCAGTCTTGAAAACTATATTGTAATAGTTTGACTTTGGAGAATTTATCTTCCTGTATTATATTTATCTTCCTTATTATGTGAGGAGCTGAATGGTGCTTCCCTCGGCATGATCACCCCATCTTTAATTGAAATGTAATTGTTTACTAAACCATTCCAACTAGAAGGGAAAATTACTGTCATTTTGGTCTGCGGCTGCATACATTAAAGTGCCCCTTTTACGGGGACTGAATTTAAGGAGAATGGGAACATTATCACAGATGATATATAAACAGAAAGCTATTATCATTAAACTGTCAACTGCAATTGAATTTGGATAACCAGTGTTAGTGGCAGCAAGAAATATTTAAATCACTTGGAGAATGTAGCTGTCAATTCAGACACCGCTTCTGGAACAGGGCATGCTTGGAAGCTTTGGGTTTCTGAGCGGTTTAGGGATCGCAAGAAAAACGGGGTCATTTTGAGCGTTTGCAGTTACTTCTAGTCTCACCGGTGCTGTTCTGCAAAAATTAGGAGCGCTAACCTGGTGTCAGACCCTTTCTGTCAGGTACAACAGCAGCACGAGACTTTGCTCTCCCCGAGCGGGTTTTGCGGATGGATTTCCGGGCTCTCCACAAAGGTGGCTGCTCAGCGGCACCCGCGTGTTACAGAGGGGATCCCCGAGGAGGGGCAGAGTTAACTGACTTCAGGGGGATCGCGCAGCAAAGCCAGGAATCGCCTTCGGGGCTGAGTTCCTTCGTCTCTAATTCCCGGTGCTGGTGTTAGCCACTAGCTAAGCTGCTCCTAATTACTTCTCTGAAATCCTCCTCAGTTTCAAGAGAATTGAATATCCTTCTCCGACTTGATGCTGTCATGTGAAAAGTGTAAGTGGTTTTCTGGGCTCCCGCGTCGCTGTCCCCAGGTCAGGCAAGCCTGGCTTTGTTCCTTTCCCTGCCAGCACCCCGCGTTGTCAAACTTCCAGTGGATCGTGATTAAAATCGGAGCCCTCTGCCGTCTTTTTCTAGGCCAGCTGTAAATCTCGGGGTGGTTTTGCTCCTCAGTTTTTACACGTGCTTTATGAGACACGGGGAACCTTCCAGCTAAGGCAGGACAGGTTTTGTTTTTACGAAGGGAATTTTTTCCGTACTCTGTTACATAAGGCACAGGAATTGGAAAAGGAAACCGAGTGTGACTCGAGTGTGTTTAACCCTTCGAGTCTGACCTTGTATGCTGAAAATTGTCTGAGTAAAGGTGGAGTTCTCGGTCGGGCAGGACTGGAAGGCAGCATGGTTACAGGTACGTGGGGTTGTCAGATCTCCGCGCAGAGCTGCGGTTCAAACCACTGTGGATTTATTACGTGCATCGAGCAGGAGACAGGAGTGGCAGGGTAAAAGACACGGTGCTACGACCTGCTTCCCTGAGAAGGACTCAGCAAGGCAGGGTATGGATTTTTCTCCTTTTTGAACTCACGTTCCTGGGAAGTCTCTCTTTCGGAGCCTGCGGCTGTCTCAAGGACCGTCTTACAGAAAGGAAGAGGTGTTAGGAGATCATCAACAGCTTATTCACACACTGAGGCCACTTTTCTTTGAAAGTCTTAGCAATCCTGCTTTAGGTTTTGCGGGGCGGAGCATGGTTTTGACCTGCGTTTGATTGCCATCGAACTGGCGTGGTGGGACAGCAAAGCCCGCTGTCCCCCCGGGTCTGCGCAGACAGCAGCAGGGCTGGCGCTGGTTGGTGGCGGTGAGGGCGGGGGGAAGGTGACCTGGTGCTGCAGCATCTCTTAGATGCTTTGTACGAGAAGCATTACTAGAGCACGTTCAGCTCCCGAAGGGCAAGGATCCGCTGCGCCCGCTCAGACCTCCTTGTCTGATCTGCAGTGGTGGCAGCTTCCACCAAGAGGGAAACGGCCATGGAACGCTGAACTGCTGAGCCCCAACCACCACGGAAACACGGTCAGGACCGGGGGGAAAGTCACGTTTTTGCTTCCCGTGTTAGGCCCAGGGGAGCTAAGGAAAACCAGTCAAAGACCGTGTAGCTCCCTGGTGAGAAGTGGGGAAAAAACCCATTTTAGTGCGTTGTCTGGCTCTGCAGCGGGTGTAAATTAACACGATTCCAGGGATTTCATTTAGCTGTTCGAGTGTTTACACTTCCTCGTCCTCTGGGGACAGCTGGACCCGCCGGAGGCATGTGAAACCCCGCGGCTCTGAGGTGGTGTTCCGGGTCCAGAGGAGGCCAGTGGCAGAAAGTCCTCGGGGCTGTGACAGAGGATCTCACCCTTGTGCCAGGGAAGAGCCTGGACGCAGGGAAGAAGTGACAAAGCAGCCCCAAGCTCTTCCCGAAAGCCCGAGCGAGCTTTTGTGGGACAAGCGCGTGGTGTTCTCTGGATTTTTTTGCCTCTTCTCTTCACCCCTGTAGAAGCAGTGTCGTAGCCGTATGAGGAAGGCCAACAGTTCCCCTGTTCTCGTGGCGAGAGCCCACGGGAGGCACGTTGAAATGCAGGCTGTGAGCAGGGCTAATAGGAAATGCTAATTCACATTTCCTCCTTTTGATCAGCGTCTCCTGAATGATAATTACAGCCGTAGTAGCTGGCACTTCTGCAGCACCTTCCATCTGGGGCTGTCGAAGCGTTCTGCCGGTCGGGATGAGATCAGGCTTGCAGTCACGGCGAGAGGGGCACTTTATCATAATGCCTTAAAATAAATGGGCAAACCAAGGCACGGTGAGACTCTCACGACTTCCCCAGCTTTTATGATCCCTGCAAAAGAGCAGGGACTGCACAGCAGTGCTGCTGGTCGTCTTCTAAGGAACAAAACCAACTCCAGGCATCATTTAAACGGTGAAAATTAGGAAAGCTGTGCAGATGTCTGGCCTTTACTCCCCGAGACGTGTTTGTTTGGGGGTTCTGTGGCAATTTCACGATTTAATATATGCTCAGGTTCTCTGCCGTGGTTTTATCTGTTGCAGTTGTTTGAATTCCCCGCGCATGGACAGGCAATCTCAAACTGTCACTGGATTTTTCAGCAACATACTTGGATTCGATTCGTTTCTTTGGAGTCTTCCAAAGGCTGATCTGAACAGAGGTGTCTGCCTCTTGCTCATTTCAAAACTGCTCCGAGAAAACAGTCAGTGGTGGTTCCTGCCCTTCCCTGGAAGTCCAACAGCAGACACCCTGTACGAGTTAATAGGCTGGAGGGAGACAAATGGATCTGACTAGTTCCGTTCCTGGGAAATGAATGAAAGGCAAAAGGGAACCAAACAAAAGCTTTAATTTGTTTAAACCTCTGGGCACTGGAAAAAGCTCCGATTGCTGGCAGCATGGAGAAAAGACGACCATTAAAATACACGACTTGACAGTGTCCCTTTAATTTGTTTCTGGGTCACAGATAAAGGATTGTGCTGCAGATATGAAAGGTAGGATAATAAGCACGTTCTGTTCTCCCACGTTCAGTAGCAGCGATATTGTGCTTTCAGAAAACAAGTCAGCTAGTGTAGGGTATTATTTGAATCTCTTAGAGAGCTCCCGTAGGACATGAGTGTCCATTTAATCAGGACCTTCTTCTCTGAACTTTTTCCATTTGGGAATTTGTATTGCTTTAGCTCGTGGGTATTAGATATTAACTCAGATATTAACTTGATTGCAGTGGAATTAATAGAAATGGGTGGCGTTGCCCCAGTTAACACGGAATGGTTATCAATAAATTTCTTCTAAGTTTTAATGCACTTTCTGAGACAGATTTATTTCTCACTTAGACTAAACACTTCTCTTTCATAGCCGTAACCGTGCCATCTTTCGAGCCATCATTTCCTGGACTTCCATTGAGATAGATGGTTCGCCTGTCCCCCGTGTACTTTGGTAAGAACGTAGGGTGCCGTGACAGGACCTCACATAAGAGATGCTCCCTCCCAGTTGGCAGTGACCTTGTCTGTGGAGTTCACCCATGGAGAAGTGTCTGCCTTGGAACTTTAACAGGCATGGAGGAGCTGGTGGCACTTTCTGTTGAGCAGGGCTTCTAAGTTAGATCATTTGGAAGTGGTTTTGGAGATTTCTTCTTCCCATCCAAGTCCCATACTGGTGCTGCCTAACGTGAGAATGTTTCTCCAGGTGGTGACACTGTTGTTCCAAACCAAGTGCAGCTACTGGAAACAGCAGATCTGATTTGGATGGTCTCATGGTGATTACACGGTCTCCTGATACTTGCAATTGAATAACTTGCTGTTGCTGTGGGTCTGTGTGCGAACCTACGTGTAACATCACATTGGTTTCTAGATACTTTTTCCAAACTTCAGTTACCATGGAAACAAGATTCACTTTCTCCTCCATGAGGTCGCTTTTCCTCAGCACTGCACTCTGGTAGGGAATAGACAGTGTTTGTCCTCCCCACCCTCTTTTTTTCCTGGTGAACAGTGATAGTCACGGCTTGGGCATCAAGGATAATTTGCGAGAGCGATGGTACAAACTAAAACACCTTTCCTGAGCTATTTGGGTACTCCTGGGCCTGGCGCTGTGCCAGCAACTCTCCTGTCTTTACCTTCCTCCATAATTCCCGTGGATCATATCTTACCTGCAGCATTCTTCAAAGCACCCAGAAAATGAGCTCCAGAACTAAGCGTGTCTTTATTTCCTGAACGGCTCCGCGTAGTTATGGACGCTGCTCTGCAGAAGGGGCTTCACAGGCAGCAGCACCACCTGCCCCTGCCTGCCCCTGTCTCCTCTCCTTGTTCCTGCCGCGTGCAAGGTCACTCACATCCACGTGTTTGCCGTGGTGTGACAGCCTGGCCCGCTGACAGCAGGCGATCAGGTTCCCGTGCCACCTTTGCCGCTGGTGGGAGGTTTGCCCAGGCGCGTGTTCCCGGCTGTGACGCGGAGGGCTGTGTGGACTCGGGTCATGGTCAGAGCAGCTGGGAGCCCTGAGGGGCTGCGCCATCCTCTGCCTCCTCGCCATGACCAGGGGCGTTTCTGCTGGAGCTGCGCGGTGACCTCTGCAGCCGCGGTTCGAGGCATGCAGGTAGCGTGAGGGAAGGTGGAGTCTGGGGTCGCGGTCATCCGTTTCACGCAGGTGTCGCAGGAGTGGCAGGAATCGAGGGTTAGTTTTCTTCCTCTACTGGTCTCACGTAGCAGTAGGTGATCTGCTCTAACAGCGAGAGCAGACGTGACCACGTCTTTAGGCGTTTGTGGGAGACAGGGATGTGGTACGGAACAAGATGGGAACCCGGCACGTCCAAGTAACGCTCCCTACGTCCGTCAGCTTCCAAGCACTGACATCCCTCTTCAGCAGAGCAGTCAGAAAGGCACCCCCATGCCCTGCTCGGTGCTTTGAACCCTCCGGTCCAGCCTAGACTTCTAAAAAATATTGACAAGTTTTGCCAGTATGAGGAGGTAGAGGAGGGTGCCTCCATGGGGAACAAAGCTCTTGGAGGGCTGCACGAGTGGTGGGGCAGCTGGCTGTGAGGGACACGGACCTCCCGGCTTCAGACGCACTCGGAAAGAAACCTGCCCTGCTAATTAGCAACTGAGTCAAAAACAGCTAAGGAGTAAATGAGTGAGACTTAAATCTGCCTGATAGAATTGAAATTTCCTGCTGGGTGACAAAATTCTGCTTTAAAGATAGTAAATCCCCCGCTCATAATTAGGCAAGAAGTAATCACTGCTAAGACCCCAGAATAGGATCTGCCAGTTACAGTCTCTGTCATATTATTTTGAGGAATAAAACAGCAATGAACTTAATTTTTGCCTACAGTTCTTGAAGCATATTCTTTTTGGCAAACTTTCAATTTGAGCATCCTAGGAAACGTAATTGTCAGCTCTGGTTTATTGCTGCCTCCCGTCACATGCTCCGTCCCCTTAACCCAAAGATGAGACCACACGGAACAAGCTTAGGAGGAGAACGAGATGGATGAAGGAGGAGAAAACTAGCAGGGAGTGGTCTTGCGTTGTCTTTCATTTCAATTTAAAATGGCAATTGAATATTTGTGGTTTCATCTTAAAAACTGTTGGGCACTTTCCATTTTCATTTTGCATAGAGCGGGCAGGTGGAGACCTCCCTTCCAGTCTCTGGGTAGAAGTGTGCGTGTTTGTAGCCTCCGGTTTCTATTTTAATTAGAAGGGGACTTGGAGGTTCTGAGAACAATTTTACTGCTTTATAAAACCACCTGAAGTTCTTGATTTTTTTTTTTTTTCTGATATAATTTCAAGTAGGAAGATCCTTCTACCCCATCCTCAGGATTATTGCCTGTTACAGTCCTAAGCTTTCGAAATCAAAGAATTGGCTGATCTGTGTGTCATGAAGGCCAGAAGAACTCCCGACAGCGAGGCTGCTGTACTCCTGGGGCTGTCACATGTGTGTTATATCTATCCCTTCACTGTAATTTTTCTCCTATTTTTTTCCAAAGCCGTAAGCAGGAGATGAATCAGACTGAAATAATCATTTTCACAAATTTGGAGTTTAGGACAAATGAACTTCATCTTAAGCACTTTCACAATGTCTGGAAATTAAGTTGTCTGGAAAGGCAGAGAAAAACGCGAGAGTGATGTATTGTCTGAATTACAGCAGGTACTCTCTGCACCTTTGCAAAAGTTAACATTTTTGTTTGATCGCAGCTGTAATTATTGCTGAATACAAATGTTCCAGTTTAAGCTTCAGAGATGTGGTGAGTCTTCAGAGCCAAGAGCATCTGCCTGAAACATGAGTTTCATATTTGAATGAGTAACTTTTACTGCAAAATTACACAATGAATCCCTACATTCAACAGATAATAATAATTTTTTATTCTAAACATATCATCTACCAACTGCTTTTTAAAATTTATTGGCCTAGCAGCTGGTTTTGTAGAAAATGTGTTATTAAAAGCGCACAAGATTTGTCAATGGAAGTGCAGCGACTTGGTGTTGATGCCTTTCTGTAGACTTAGAGTTGGTCATCAATATTGTGCAAAATGGGGTTATCTCTTCCAGGACTTGCTCTGCTCTGAAGATTTCAGATGGAAGTGGGTAGGAAGGTGCCTGATGACTAGATACAACATGACATCCGCGTGCCGCTCCGCGGCCGTGAATCAAAGTAGGGCAAGCAAGTATGAAACACTCCCACGAAACAGTTTACTCTGCGTCGTGTAGCAGAAGTGGACTTTAAAAGAGAACGTTAATGTAAACAGATTGATGGAGATGGTTTTCTCATCTCCCCTGTGCGTTTATCGCTCGTCGTGGAGAGCTTTGGTACCGGTTTTAGCATGAGGCAATGCGTTGGACCGGTCACACGGCTGGCATAGGAATGAAAGGTTCTTGAGAAGTAATCCTGGCTTTGCGGCTTATCTGCTGCGTAGTCAGTGCAGCAAATCACTCGGACACCTCTACCTTCCAACTCGTTTCCTCTGTCACCTGCTCAGAGAAACTATTTTGACTGTATTTCCTACCTGCTATCCCATCTCTGCCCGCGCTCCCTCAGGTCTTCCCTTCTCGGACAGTGAGCTTGTTGAAGCATGACCCGCCCATGGACTGTCTTTTAAAAGGCATATTCTCATTTCTGATCTTGTGAAAGGATGAAGTTAATCTGCTTTACATGAAAATGTACCTTTTTTCCTGAAACCAAAGGGCAGACTGGTGTATCCCAACTATTTGTGCTCAGGTTATGTACCTGCTGTAACGGGTCGTTTACCAGCTGGAGCTGAGGTTCTGCCCCACAGCAGCAGTTCCAAAGCACAGCTCTTGAAAGCTGCTGGGCTGCTTAGACCATGGCAAGAGCACCAGAGGGCTGTGGGTCAGGATGTGCGTGGCCATGTGCCTTGCACTGAATTGCTTACCACAGCAAGCAGGACCCTTTATACAGTTACATGCCAGGACCTTGTGCCCAGGCTTGACATCGTAAGAACCTGCAGGTCTCCTCTCTTGGGTGCCTTCTGTAAAAAGTCTGAGTGGTAGAAACCATCACTCCTTGCAGAATATGGTTGTTTTTCATGCCTGAGTGGGATCACCAAGCATCCAAATATACATTGCTACCATGTCCTATAAATTCCTTGTTTTATCTTCAGTTAAATCACAACTACATTTTAAAAGCAGGATCAATGTAATGATTCACAGCCGATATCGAGTGTTTAAGTCATTATGACGCTACAAAAAGTATTGTGAAAGTTTATGGGAGTGTGAATAATTGTCTGTCATCTGGGGATTATCCCTTTTAGTCTAAGAGGCACTCGTTGTCTCCATAGCTGAGGTTTCAAAAATATTTCCCTGATTGAAATCTGTTGCTCTCCATTATAAAATGAATCTCCTGCGTGTACAGTGCACGGGAGACTGTGAAACTCAATACGTTTATTGAAAGTCAAATCCTTAAAACTAGATCATAAATAATTGAAGTCTCTGAACTCATAGGGTGCGTTTGCAAAGTGGTGAGCAGTGGTTTAGGGGCGTATCTCCTGGATGTAGAGTTTTTGTTAGAAGTCTCATGAGTCCAGTCGAATCTGGGATTTCTCAGGAGTCCAGAAATGGCTTTTCCACCTGTGGCCGGCTATTTGCGCTGGGTATTTGCCGTTATCCCCCCGGAATGCGGTGGACTCCGGGACTGCAGTGGCTGTGCTTTTGGAGAAGCTGTGTCCGGAGTAACTGCAGGTGTGTCTGCGGTTCCGCAGGTAAGAGCGGGCGGTGTTTGAATGCAAACGAGGCATTAGCACAGCTCATCCAGGCTCACACGGAGGGTTTTCCAGATGCGTACTGCCTGCAGGCTTCCTTTCAGAGGTCCATGATCTGAACTGCATGAACAAGAGGTTACGGCAGAAAGAAGCCATTAAAATACTCTCTTGGAAATGCCTTGAATAGAGGCAGCACTCCTGGCTGGCTCGACAGAGTCGAGACTCGGGTGGTTTAACATACAGGCAATTTCCTGCAGCAAAACAAATTGTAATAATCATCTAAGCTTTGAGTTTTTAGGGGGGGGGGAAAAAATCCCCATGCCTAAACTGGGTGAGTGAGCACGTTTTGGTGGTGGTGTATTGAGGAGGGTCAGTTCTTGTCTACCAAAAGCATTTGGGGCTTCCTCGTGTTACCTGACAAAGGGAAATGGAGTCTTCACAACCCCGGGCGTATTGTTAACTGTCTGTGGGATTCCCCTCTCCTGCCTGGCTGTGTGAAACCCAGTCTCCAAAGCCCCAAGTAAGACCAGCTTGCTGTAAGCACCAAGGTTAAATGCCTTTTTCCCCTCTTTCCATAAACACTAGTAAGAATGACTCTTGCCTAGAGGCCGTAGATGTCGGGGTGTTCCCTCAGGCTTTCCGTGACGATCCTTGCTGCAGCTGGATTACTTTGTTTTTTTAAAACCTTAGTTGGAGAAATGTCTCTTTTCTCATTCCTCGTTTTACTCTTTGCAGACACAGGTCCCAGAGTATGGAAGAAGTGATGCATTTTGTTTGCTTTCTAAATGACTGTCATAATTACATCCGAAAGAAGGCTTCATGTACAGCGTGAATCCTTTTTTTTCCGTTTAGACACTGCTGGGATCTTCAGGGACTATCAGGAGGCACTTTGCTTAGTCCTGGGGTTGTCAGGACATGGTTTTTCCTCTGCTGCAATTACAACCTGCCATGGCAGTTGCCAGCACTTGTTTTCAACTTCTGTTCAGCGGTGACAGCTTTGTTCTAGGGGACTAAAGATGGTCAAGAACCTAATTTGAGCGCAGTTCTCTGAGGAGAGAGAGAACGGAGGAAAGTGGAGCTCTGAGACTCTGTTCCTGCGTGCCAAGGAGAAGCAGAGTCCTGGCCACAGCAAGCTTGGTTCCAGGAGCTGGAAAACAGCTCCTGCGAGGTGTTACCGGCTGTAACTTCTGTTCCCTGTTGTGAAGCTGGCACTGCCCAGGAGGTGCGCTGCTTCCGTCAGGAGGGTTCTCACGAAGGACAAGGAAGTTTTGTATATGAACACTTTGTCCTCTGGGATGGTTGCCTCCATGGTGCCAGTTAAATAAGAAAACCGTTTCACCCCATGGACATTCTTTCCCAGCGGGCATCCTTGCTGGGCTTCCTCTAGGCAGGATTTTTTGTAGTTGCTCCTCTCTTTGGGTAAATATCGGGTTTTTTTCTTCAAAGTTACTTGCATTCTACCTGTACCTCTGTTTCTGCATCATTCATCCCTGATTGCTCAATTACCCGTCTCCTGCCTTCCCGAGGAATATTCATCTGTCTTGTTTGGCTATGAAATGTTGACAGTATGATAATTACGGAGCTGTGTACAAATAATCCAGAGCAGCGTGGTTTGGTTTGAATAGGAGAACAAAAGAATCCCAGTTGAAGAATTGGGTGATCCCTGAATAACAAGGGCTGTTGAATTGCAGTTGTTTTCTAGATTCTTCCTGACAGCTGCATTCCTTCATCCGGACGTTACAGGCAAGTCATCAGCGCTGGTCGGAAAGTGCAGACAGAGACTTCTCGGGTTTTCTGTTACTTCACCATGAAGCCTTGACTTGCCTGAAGTTTCTTGGCGGTTCCCTTGGTCAGGGGCTAAGGGAGTGTGCTGGCTGAGGGTGACTCTCCAGAGCCTGGGAGAGGAGCCTCTCCCCGGTAGAAAAGAGCAGAAAAGCAACAGAGCAAAACTCTGCAAAGAAACATTTAGCTGAGTATCAGGCAAAATGCCCTGGAGGACTGCGGCACAGAGAGCTGCCGCTCTCCGTAATTCTGTCTGCAGGGCAGCGGGAGAGGACCCTGCGACTGAGACATTTTCAACAAGGTAGGTAAAACCTTTCTAAAAATAGAGCGTAAGCAGCAATGCTTTAACGGCCAGAGGTGGAAAAGGGATGAGACGTTATGTGTCGCAGCTATTGCTGCTGCTGGCTGTGATCTGCTGATCCTTGTGTGTGTTACATTTGCCACGTTCATAATTAACCCTCGGTGCCTCTCATTTGACATAATTCCAGTTTTCAAGACCTAGACAGACCCACGCTGTCCCTTTGGTGACCTGTGGGACTTCAGTGCATCTTCATCTGATTTTTCAAATGGACTGAACTAAGTGTTTCCAATGACACTGCAAATCTGATTAATCTTTTGCCGTAGAAGGGCAGTGTTGCTAAGCAGCGCTTACCAACACGAGCTGTTTCTCACATTCCGGGACTGCTTCATGCCCTGGCTCACAGACCTCCCCTCTCGTGTGCTTAAGTACTGTATCTCCCTGTTTATTCTCTAACTCTGGATGCCAGAGCACCCGTCTAAGCCCAGCATGTGGAGCAGAAGGGTTTGAGTTTTTGTTGACATCTGTTGCTGGACAAACCATGGTTTTGCAGCTATTTTTTCATTCTTTTGGGTTTTATCCTAATTCCAAGACACTTGTGCCTCAGAGGCGCGTTCCTTATCCCTATAGAATAACGTTTTACGGTAACATCAGTCAGAGCAAGTTGGTGGTTCGGGGGTGGGTGCTACTCGCTCTTACTCTCAGACAGAAGAGTTCCTTACTTCGCCTTCGGAGACTCACAGGGTGACTGGGAAAGGGCCCTGAGATCTAGGAGATAAAAATGAGAAACTGAGGGACTTTTCACCCGCTTGAGCAAAGTCATGTGTTGAGCCTTCTCTAAGCAGGAGCAATACACGTTAATCTACGTGTGCATTTCTAGGTTTTGGCTTTCCTTTTCAGTTCACATCCCTTGTGTAGGCTATTGTTCGCCTTTGCTTTTCCCCTGAGCTTACGTGTTAGGCAAGACTTACGGACCAGAGCAAACTGGGCTTTGTCATCTAAACAGAACTTGGGTTTGTTGGTTGATAAACTCGCAAGAATATAACTTCTCAAGGCTAACTCGGCAAGGATTCTCATAACTTTGGGGATGTCCAGCTTCCAGTGGTGCTCTGGCTGATGTCGCCCTCCTGCTGTAAGCCCAAGTTCAAAATGAATCCGATGCAAAGGTTGCATGTGCTGGAAATGCGCTCTTCGGGGACGGGACTTCAGAGGGGCTGTCTGTTCGGTCACCTCGAGAATAGAGCCCTTCATCATGTCTGACAGGAGGAGAGCTGGATGATAGGAAAACAACCTATAACTTGCAAGTTCAAATCAAAAGAGCTGACAGTAATAAATTATATATGAAGTGTTTGAAAGGATGTGTGTACTTACAGGCACATGCCTCTATACACTGAACAAATAAAAAATATTTGATCCATAAACGTCAGTGCTGTACATGAAATTCCCTTCCTTTCTTGGGTCAATGCCAGGAGACCACTCGGTGGATTACTTCTGTTCTTGGGCTTCTGAGAGACACAATTCTATCTGAGCCAGCTCTCAATACAAACTTAAAAGCATATAAAGAACATGTAATATAAAGGGCAATACTTTAATTACCAGAACTCACAAGAATGCAGCTAGGCTAGAGGAGTAGGCGATGCTCATAGGGGAGGATTAGCCTCGTTTGTCTGGAGATCAGAATCAAATGTTGTTTAAAGTCATAAAGGAAGAAGAAATGGATGATGTTCTTATGATCTCACCAGGAAAGCACGGCAGTCACACCCCAGGTTGGATCCTCTCTGTCTTGTATTTGTGGAGACCAACTCCTCTCTTTTTTTTCCTACCCCATCTAAAAATTTCAGAAGGTAGTAATTCACACATTAGACTTTCTGATGTCTGGCATGCACTATGGAGGTGCAAAGTATTGCTATAGCAGCATAATTTATCAGCATTAAAATCTCCGCCTATCATTCTCCCAAGGAGCTAGCAATGAAAACGGAAAACAGCACCGTGTCATCTCCTTCTGGTAGCAGAGAATGTAAAAACAATGGGAAGCAGAAGGACAGTAGTGTCTTACTGTAACCCTCAATTCTAATTTCCAAATCCTGCATGAATCATCTAACAGTTGTGGACATGTGAAAGAGAAGGCAGTGGTAGAAAGCTGTCATCATTTGCCACAGAAAGGTTTTGGGATTTTTCCTCACCAATTCCCTGTCCAGAGTCCCGAGCTATTACTGGGTTTGAAGAAGTGGTTGGTAATACGATGACATATTTGTGACTAGGCTGGCAGCGATAAAGGAAGTCCAGTCGCTTGCTTCTGGGCAAAAAGTGCTCACCAGTGGCGAGGAGGGAAAGAACTGTGTGACTGGCCAGTTGCATTTTTGACCTTTTCCTTCACAGCAAATACTGGCCAATCTCCATAGCAGGCATCCAGTGGCCTGAACTAGCCAGGGGAACAAGAGCATGGAGAGTGGATATCATGAGTATGAGATGGATACCATGAGTATGGGGCTGATATCACACTGATACCATGAGTATGGGGCTGATATCACACTGATACCATGAGTATGGGGCTGATATCACATTGATACCATGAGTATGGGGCTGATATCACACTGATACCATGAGTATGGGGCTGATATCACATTGATACCATGAGTATGGGGCTGATATCACACTGATACCATGAGTATGGGGCTGATATCACATTGATACCATGAGTATGGGGCTGATATCACACTGATACCATGAGTATGGGGCTGATATCACACTGATACCATGAGTATGGGGCTGATATCACATTGATACCATGAGTATGGGGCTGATATCACATTGATACCGTGAGTATGGGCTGCTATCACATTGATACCGTGAGTATGGGCTGCTATCACATTGATACCGTGAGTATGGGCTGCTATCACATTGATATCGTGAGTATGGGGCTGGCTAAGGCCTGAGGACCGAGGGAAATATCCCAGCAATGTTCTAGATAATGCAAATCCTTAAATGTGCCGTTTCATAGTCATGTTTCTCCACACTATAAAAATTCTCTAAAGGTATTTCTCACAGACAAAACACTTTTGAAAAGGCCTTTGTAATCTTATGTGTTGGCTTTGTGTAAGATGGCAAAGTGAATCACCTGATGGCCTGTCTTAGATGCATCGAGCTTTTTCAATCATGCAAATAGCTCCTGGAGAAATACTCGGTTCACATGAATGCGTGTTACCTATCTTGTTTGTAAGTAAAGTGGCAGTTAATAAATGTGAAACACCGTTGGTTATAGAGATGTTTCGAATTCTTGATGCACTCACAAACAGTAAAGTCACTTCCATAGCAGGAGCCGCGCAGATTGCCCCAGGAAATTTTGCGACCTGAGAAAGATTAATGTGACCCTTGAAATATCCTAGGTGGGGAAGGCGTGTTTAAATAGCAGGAACAAATGACAGGCTAGATCTAAGGCAGACTGTGATTATCTTCCTGCAAGACATATGAAGGGTATTAATTTATAAAAGGGAGCTGCTAAAGGCTACATGACTTACATCCATTCCTTAAGGTTGACTGCAGACGCTGCTGAGGCTCACGCCTGCAGTGGAGGCGTGCTCTGCGGGTACGTCTGGATGCTGGCGTAGTACCGGTGGACAGATACCCGTTCCTCTCCCGTTTCTGTCCTTGTGCATGTCAAAATCCGTGCTTGGATATCCAGTGGGTATCCTCCCCCCTTTCCTGGGGACGGGGAAGGGAAGCGGCATGCGCAGGACCTCAGGTTGTGCAGGGACTTGTGAAGTTGTTTGTATCTGGCCAATTTATTTCTTTGGTACGACGGTGTGTAAAGGGAACGCTTCTGTAGGCTTCACCCCCAAAGGCTGGTTTCTCTTTAAAATGCTACGCCACTGTCTCCAGCCAGTGCTTGTCCCACTAAGGCTATTTTTGCATGCTGTAAATGCTGGACACCACAGTAGTGTTATACTTTTATTGCCTTATTTAGTCGAGAGATTAAATGTAATGTTCAGATTATGTAGAACATTAACTCCTAACAATAAGCAAATAAGGCATTAGAAGCTTTGCTATTAGCACGTTTAGTGCTGGCTCTGCTGCGGAGCACTACAGGAGCCGTGACTTATGTTCCACGAGGGAGGAGGCACAGCGGAGAAGAAGGCGCTGTACGATCAGTGCAAGGGTCTCTGTCTTCTCTAAAGGTAGTGCCGGTAGCTGCCGTGTTTATTCATGCTTTATGGGATATTTTTCCATGTAGCTAAAGCACCTGAGTCCAATTCTGCCAGCCATGGCTGAAAACCGGGGGGTTTTCGATCAGGTAATGAAGTTCTTGCCGGTCTCCCGGTCGCTGGTGAGTGGGTGGCAGCTCGTCCCTCTGCCCGCGAGATGGGGCAGCCAGCCGGAGCCCCGCGTCGCAGCCTCTCCTCCCGTCAGGAGTTGCAATGTGCTAGTCGTGTCTTTCAGACAGTATTTTTATGTGAGCTGATGGTTGCCAGGGTAACGGAGGCTTCGGGGAGTCTCGCGCCGACGCAGCGCCCTGGCCTCGGCGAGCACTGGGAGCAGATGTTGGCGGCGAGCTGGGGAGCCGGGCTGGCGGCGAGGAGCAGCGCTGCCGGCAGCCGCACATGCCGGGAGCTGGGGAGGACAACTTGCCTGGCTGCACCCGCTGCGAGGGAGCAGGTTCAGGGCTCGCGCTCGCCTTCTCCCGCTTTTGTTGTAATTTAGTATTCTTGTCTCACCCCACAGGGGTTCCTCAGCCGTCGGCTTAAAGGCTCCATCAAAAGGACAAAGAGCCAACCGAAGCTTGATAGGAACAGCAGCTTCCGACACATTTTACCTGGCTTCAGGAGTGTGGACAATGAAAGGTAAGGGACGTTTCTCGGAGGGGGAGGAGGAGGGTGTGTGAGAGAGAAGGAGGATATTGATTTTTCCAGCTCTTGTTAATGTCTTGCTTATCTCATTCAGAGCAAGGGCCACATCTGTGATAGAAGTAGACTTGCTTAATTGCAAGAGGGGTAATTTTAATTTGTTGGCGAGCGTACAGTGCGAGCCCTCCCTTTTTAGGTTAAATAACATCTACAGAGAAGCCTGACTGCTCTGCTTTCTCTTCCCCAATAAATCCTAAGTTGATGCACCAGCACATGAATAGCACGTAGATGCAGCAGCCAAAAATCGACTGATGCAGGTGAGGGAGGGAGGGGAGGGATGCTCACCCGCGGGACTACACTGAGCATGATTGGGTTGCACATTGTATGAACAATAATACAGAACAATAACAACCCTAATCTCCCCAAATCCCTCGCTCCCCCTGCCACACACAGCCATCCTCAGCGTAGCCGCGGACTGCCGTCATTACACTGAGATGGATTCTCGGCATGTGGCCGAAGCGGCTTTTTCTGTCTGAGCCACGACAGCCCGGGAGGGCTGCGTCGCAGGGGATGTGCAGATGGAGCAGATGAAGCATTTGACAGGGGATGGCCAGTGCTGGAACAAATGGCAAGCAAAATAAAGGAGAATTGAGACCGGGGTTTTATTCTCCGGCTCAGTTAGGAAGTGTAGTAGCTCTTTAGTGGATGTGCATGCAGTTACGTGTGTGCGGGTTTATGTCAGCGTGTGCAGGAGACGGGCACACGTTCGAGGTGCTTTTATGTGTGAATTCTCATGCAGATCGAGGTCGTGGTTGGGTAAGACAGACTGTTACCAACCACAGAAACAAACTCGTGGTTTGCTTCCAAAAGGAAGATCTTACGTGAATCATTTTGGGGAGTGACACAGAAGTATCGGAGTGCCAAGAAAAGTCTGTGTCTGAAAAATACGCCAAATTGGAGCTACGCTGATGTAACTGTTTTGTAGCAGAGGCATTTTAAAACACCGAGACGGTACGTTAGAATCCATTGAGTAAATGCTTCACTTTTAAAAGCAGTGCTAACCCTTACTTTGTCTCAGCTGTACGTATTCGTGGAGGGGCTGTGGCTTTCTGAAGCCTGTGAATCACAATTGTCAGTCTGGATTTTTCCTTAGCTGACCTGTAACAGCTTTTCCCTTGTGGATTCTGCAAGTAAAAGGATTGTGCCGGTCAGTGCAGAGTAGTATTTCAGGGGTTACTATCTGGCAGGACGGAGTTGATTTGATTGCTGTGCTGCAGTTTTCGCAAATGCTCGAAGTAGGGCACTGTGTTCCAGATGGATGATGAGCGAGTGTAGCCGGGCGGCTGGGAATCTGCCTACAGCGCTGCCGCTCTGCTCGAAGAACAGGCAGAGCAGACACTGCTCCCCTTCCACCTAGACGAGTTTTGTTTCTTTTTGTAAAGGACGTGGGAATTAACTGGTTTGGCCAGCCCTGCAGCCCAAGTCGCTTTCCCAAATTAAGCCGTGCCATTTCCTTGCCCTCCCAGCATGGGAGCCCTGGAGCTTCCTGGGCAGTGTCCTTTCCAACAGCACCAGACCGACGGCAGCTTTGCTGTAAGGAGGCTCAGGGAATGGCTGTAGCGTTTTGAGTGTAGAGCTCGGAGGGTGGGTTAGAGGAGAAGGTAGCTCTTGGTGGCCTTGAATAAACCCCGCGGATTTGCTTATATGAGCATTTAGAAACTGAAAATGAAAGGCATCCGTTAGGCAGGTGCCGCTCACCGGTACGCTTCTCGTATGAGACGTAGCCATGCCCGGATCTGGAGGACACGCTCTGACACTCGGAGGCTTTTGGCAGCAGGCTTTTTGTCCCTGGCTTTCTCTTAGGAGTCAGAGCTACCATGTAAGTGAGTATCCTCCTGCAGAAGATCTTGGCCTTGGTACTGCTGCTCTCGGAGAGGTGAAAGAAAAGCAGCAGCCGGGCTTCTCAGTCATGCACCAGGGTTTTGGGTTGCAGAAGATAATTTTATCTTCCTGAACATTCCCATCCACGTCTGCTGAAATAGGCGGTGCACTCACTTCTGTGCAGGAAAGGGCTTGGGTCTTTTGGATCGCTCCTGCGCATTTTCTGCTGTGCTTCCTTGTCTTTCTTGAAATCCAAGAACTGCTTCAGAGACGCATCTGGTATTGGAATATTTGCCTCTTAAATATTTGATTCTTGACTCCATCTTGTATCCAAGCTGGTTGTTCGTGAGCCGCTCCTTTGCTCCTGGAAGTCACCATTCTAACAGCATTCTGCTCCGGGGCTTTGTAGAATTTTTTGTGGGAGGTGCCATAGCAATAAATGCAGTCAAAACACTCCAGGTTGAAACAGTGAGCTATAGTAGATCACAAATGACTCCGGTTTCTGTGTCTATAAACTGGTACTGTGCCGTGCCTCTCAGCCTCTTTATTTGTCCTTTCTTCACATGTCCTGTTGATCCTGCTACGTGCAGCCGCTGCGTGTGAGTGTATGAAATGTGCACATACATGTCCAGACAGCAAACGAGGTGGATGTGGTGTGGATGTGGAGCAGAGAATACACACAAACTTATCTGTGCTTTTTATATTTATATTTTTCTAATGCGTGCATTTAAATACATCAAGTAAATTTAAAATGGAAAACTCTTACCTCCTACAACGGTGAGAAATCTGTACAGCGTGAGTATTTTAACGAAGGGGAACAAGGAAATAGCATTAAACATTGGAAAAGTCCGAGAATGTCTCACTGCGTCAGATCAGGATCGCCCCGTTTATTTTGTGGCAGTGGAGCCTGGTTTTCGTACCGTGCAGTAGCACAAAGAGAGCAGCCGGGCTGCCAGCGGGCTCTCTCGGAGCTGCTCTGGTAACGCGTGGTTACTGCGTCCCGGGGAGGGGTGACAGCTCTGAGACCGGGGCGTTCTTGGTCGAGTTGACGTGCCATCTCCCAGGGCGCCGTGTCCTCTGCCGGGCAGCTGTTGGCAGTTCTGCCGTGGCGCGTGCATGTGCGTTCCGAGCAACTATGAAAACGTAGAGAATTCTGCTTTAGTAAAGCCTTGGCCAACTGTTTTTTCTCTATAGAGAAGACGTGAGGAACTGCTCAAAGTGGTGTGTTAGAAAAACACGCCGATTGCAGCTGAGGAGAGCCTGTCTTAGTAGAGAAACCATGGTTGTTTCTCATGGTATTGGATTTTATGTTGACTAAGAGACCTTTCGTTGGAAAAAAGGTGGAATAAGGCGTTTGTGCTAACTTCAGGAAATTATTGTGGGTTCACACTGATGTAGTTGGCCGCATTTTGCCAATCTTCTGCGTACAGTCATGGTCACAACCTTACTGATGGTGAGGAAGAGAAGCCAAATCAGCTCCAGCGTGATGGGTGTTCCGTAGGAGAGGTGCGCCGCTCGGGTCCCGCCGGTTTACACAGACGAGAGGGTCAGAGGAGGGTTGTGGGACGAGCGCTCCGTCAGTTTGTGGGCTGGTCAGATTGCTCGTTAGGGCTAAAAAGGCGCCCGATAAAGTGGCTTTTTGCTAACGATGCCTCCTGCATCCTGACTTACTCCAGCAGCTAACAAAGTTTTTATCGGGAACGCCGAACGTTTGTCTTTGTAGCGGCCACAAATCAAAAAATTGGCAGATGGATTTTCCTCAGTTGGGCCCACATTTCTGCTACAAAACTTGCGCTGGAGGAGGTTTCTGGGCCGGGCTGGGGGCGCAGGGAGCAGCGCCAGAGGACGGAGAGACGGCTCTGCTGCAGCTGTGAATTACTGTGTTAGAGCACTTCTGGTCGTTCTCTGGCTGTGGTGACCTTCCCCGTCACCTCGTTTCAGTAATCTTTTAAAAATAACTTCTGACAGCCTGTCAGGGATTTAGAAAGTCGGTTTATGTGGGCCGTGTTGTTTTTTAAGTCTAAATACGTGAACTCAGTCCCGTCTCCTCTGAGACTGGCAAGGGCTGCCGTGATTTTACTCCGGCAGAGAGGGGGCAGGGACACGGTGGCACTGTGCGGGACAAATCCCCCCAGGCTGCCTTGATCCGCTGGGAAACGGGCACCCTGTTCAGCCCCGTATCCCGATTCATCCCCAAGGTGATCGTCCCCAGGGACGCTGGTCCTCAGCGCACCGAGGAGTCGCTGAGTGCGAAGGGACTCTCACTGCTAACGTTTGTGATTATTTTGCAAGGGTTTTCTCATAATTCCAGAAGATAACATTCTCTTTCAGCTTTTTCTTGGCACTATGGAAGTCTGAGCATATGGTTGATTGTTAAACGAGCCTCAGCCTTGGAAGGGGACAGCCGTGCACTAACACCGCAGCGACCTGCGCTACTGCTGCTTCCTCTTTAAACGGCTTTTTTTTTTGTTTTTGATTTTTTTCAATCCCATCAAAAATTTTGCTTATAACCCACAGAGCAAGCGTACAAGTCACGTACTGCTGTGCCTTTAACTGCTAACCTAGCGCTAATGCAGTCTGCTGTGTGGGTTTGCTAATGTTCATAAAACTTGTTTTGATGCAATAGGGGAGCATCAATAACTTATGAACGTCTGCACTCTTACGGGAAACTTAGTTTGTGAGCCCTTTCTAGACCTAATTAACGTTTGTTTATTCCCAACAAACTTGATATGCCAAATATTTTTAGGCATGATGAAATTGGTTAGGTTTGATGAGGATACAGGGAGTGCTGCGTTACAAGGGATGGAGAAGTCCTCGGGAAGAGGAGGGACTCACCCTGCAGCAGTGGGGCACTGGCAGACCCCAGGACGCAGGAAGGGCTTTCACGTCTGCGAGATCAAGTGCTGGAGAGCTGGCTGTCCTCTCTGCCTCCCCACGTGGCGTGAGCCAGCGGAGCTCTCGACGGAGGAAGACATGTACTAGTAGGCGCACGGTGCGGGGTGACGCTAGCAGCACGCTAAGGCCAGCGCAGGGAACTCTGCTTTCCATGAGAATGAGAATATTTTGAGGAAACACTGCCGAGTTTGTGTAGGGAAACCATTCAGCACTGTCAACAGCAGCTGAAACGCAAAATAAAGCGTCTTGCAAAGTCAGGCTCGGGAGCGCCCAGGAGGGAACGACGTCTGCTCTCCCGTGCAGGGCAATGCCTGTTCCTGCTCCCCCAGGCACAGGGCACAAGAGCAGGTGGGTTAAAGATTCACGGGCAGTCCCAGGGTTAGCGCTGGCCTCGTAGAGTACCGGTGTTGGTATCAAGGCTACTTTGTCCTGGAATATGCAAATCAGCCTTTTAATGGGGCTCCTTTGCAGAATATTTCTTGAACCAGAAAGTTAATTACTAATCTCTAATTAATAGCTGTGATAGAAGGCTAGAGTAAAATCAGAGAGAACGGCTTTGAAGGAGAGATGCAGGAGGAAATTACCGGTTCTCTCCAGAAACTGTTCTGGTCCTCACCTTCTCACGGTATTAGGACGTTCAGAAGCTGGTGTTCAGGTGTGTCTAAAAAGATAATGCTCTTAATGGAACGAGGGGATTTTGGGGGTGGTTTGTGAGACAAAAACCCCAGTGCTTTACATGGAAGAAAGAACACTGTGCTCTGTCGGAGTCACGTTCCCTTGGGCAGGAGGTTTGGGTTCCCGCTGTGTCAGCAGTGTAGGGATGGTTGGTGTGAAGCCCCATTCAGCAATGTGCTGCTCCTCAGGGCTAAAGCCCCCCCCCGAGAGGGGACGGGGACAGACTGAAGGCGATATGGAGCCTTTCAGCTTCTCCCAAGGCAGCAGCACTGTCTCAGCTGTTAAGCTGGGTTTTGTTACACACAGATATAGGTATAAATATTTGTTCAGGCTTTTGCACATGCTTGTGGGTCTGTGATTTGTGTCTGAGGCTGCCTGAGGTAAACGTGTCGACGTTCTCAAAGCCATATGTGAACACGTGCCCTTATCCTACACCCTCAAACCACCTAATTGAACAGGGAGGTCGCGTCTAGTGTCTCTCAGGAGAGGACTATATTAATTCCTAGAAATTTTTCAAGCCGTAGTAAAATGCCAAGGCAAGGGCTAAGAGACTGGAATCATTTTAATGTCCTTCCTTCCCGTGCTCCTGACCGTCCGAACAAACAGCCCCGTGCCCCACAGGGTACAGCCCGCGCTTCGACTCGACTCGGCGTCACGTAGCAGAATTACAAAATCCTTCCTGCTTCGGCATATGCAGCGCTGCTGGGATAATTGGCTTCATGCATCTTACAATTAGCTTGCAAAAAGATGTTTTGCATTCCTGACCTTTTCTCTATAAGCAAGGCCATTGTTTCACTGTCCTCCTTAATTACAAAATAGAGCGTTGTGTGAGGATAGAGATGACATCGTTGTATCGTTGGCTCTAATTTGACGAGACATCATAATGGGGAGTTTTCATACTGAGGGCACTGAATTAGTGTAGCGTGAAGCCACATTTCTCTAAACCTACTAAATAAGGAGAAGTTAATTTTATGCTCTATCTTTTTGACATTTGTAATCAAAGCGTTGTGTGACAGCGCAGATGGTTAGCATGTGAAGGATGGTCGGTAAACGGCGACAATCGGAAGGCATTGTTTCTGCGGCGGAAGATCAGGTTGATTAATGGGTGGAAGGATGCTTGCTTTCATTTCCCGGCTCTCACAGCCTGAATACACATTAGTGACTCGTTCGGCCATTGCCTGGCAGCCACGACGTTGTGGGGCATCCGAGCACGCCTCAGGGTTACAGGCAGATCGTTCCGTTCGTGTCCCCTCAGCACAGACTCTGAGCGAGGGTGACAGTTGTGTTGTGTTGTGGCTGATGGTGTCTTGATATTCTTGGGACTGAAGACAGACACTGCTACTCCACTGCATTAACACTGGGTTTCCAAACAGACCATTTATTCGCCCTGGTGAGGTTCTCACGTGCGTGAATTTCAGAGCAATTACATTAGCGTTGCTCTTCATGGCAACAAACGTGAAGGAAAAAAAGAGAAAAAATGCCGTCCCTCCAGCTTTGGTACCAGAAGATGCCTTCTGTTAGTTCTAGACTCTTCCCTTTGCTTTTCAAATTCTCGTTTGTTTACAATAAAGACCAAGATGCTTCTATCCCAGGCTTAAACGTCCTGGCACACAATGGAAACCACTCGTGATGCAAAGATCACTTTTAAAGTGAGAGGAACAGTCCTGCTCTCCCCAGCCCGCTGCCTCCCGGCCCCGTGTTCCCCCTGCAGCAGATCCAGTCATCACGCAACCCAAGGAGGGTCAGCAAGTTGATTCAAGGGGAAATTATTAGTTCAGGGTGTGAGTTGCTGCTCGCTCAGGGCACGGCACCACCTCCTGTAACTGCAGAGGAACAGGAAGACGGCAGGAAAAGGGTTTTTCCTCTGCGTGGCAGCGTGCAGCTCCATTTAATGGGATACGGCGTCAAACTACTCCCAGCTTCTGCCCCTAGCACTGTGTAGACACTGGGGAGGGATTTCCCCCTGGCATCGGCCTCAGTTTTCCATCTTTCAGGATGGAATTTCCCGTCTCACAGGAGCGGTGCGTTGCTTGATGGGATCCTGTCCTCTTTTTTTTTTTTTTTTTGAAGAGGATTTTCTGTCCTCCGTCGTTTCTGCTGGCAATTAGCATTAGCCATAAATGTCTTTCTGGGAAGGAGGAAACGTTTAAAAACAAGTTTTGCTCTGTTCTTTGGTGAAACGCTGCAAAACCTTGATTGGAAAATCCGTGTGAGGGACAAAGAGTGGTCGGTGAACGTGGAACGGCTGAGGTGGGCAAGGTTTTCCAGCCTTTGTTCAGAGAGCTGGAAGATGCCGACGTTTGAGGTGTCTCTCCCGTTACCCCGTTTCAGATTGCGGTGGTTGCGCACAGAAACCCGTTGATTGTAGCTGGAGGCAGCCTGGGCGCTGAGCTGGCTGCTGGCGGTTGGCTGTACGGAGCACTGGCGATAATGATGTTCGAGACTTGTGAATAAGAAATCACTATGTCAAGTTCATCCATCATAAAATAAAATACAGACGGAGGAAAAATACGCTGCTCCCTCCTTCCTCCTTACCGTACCCTTTAGTAACGCCTTCTGATGCGGAGCCTCTTCTGAAGTGGTTATCAGGGAGATTTCGGGTGGATTGTGCGCGTGTGGATATATTCTTACGGTACGGATGTTATGATCGTGTTCACCTGCTTGGCAGCGTTTATAATTTTAGTTTTCGGTACAACTACAGAATGGCTCGCTCGGGTTCTGTTCAGAAAAATTCAGGTCAGGTGTGATGAAAAGAAGCAAGAACTGATTTTAATTGAATTAAACCAGTGCATTTTAACTGGAATTAAAACATAATTTGTTTTAAAATGCTTAACTGATTTGAATTAAATCCAGAAATACGAATTTAGCTTTAATCCATGTGTGTTACCTAAGTCATCACAGGAGAAAGGGATGTGCCATGCCTCGTAGGTGACTGGTGGCGTTCGTTCCCGAACGGGTGTAGGTGCGTTAGTAATGACAAAGCCGTAGCTGTTCTGTCAGACTGCCCCTTTGTTCACCTGTGCAAATGCCCCCGGGGTGATGCTGGCCCAGTACGGCCAGCTGGAGGCTGGGGCGGGAGGGGTTCCGCGCAGCCCGGGTTGGACCCGCCGGTGCTCCTGCCCCCAGCAGTCCCCCCGCAGAGCCCGCGTCCTTCCCGAGTGATTTACAGAACGCTGCTGTAGGGACCATGAAGAATTGAAGTTTTGCTGCCCTTGCTGCGTGGGGAGACTGGTTCCGTTACGGTGTGTTCCGGATACGTATGGACACAGAGCGGGGGATTTAGCTATTACTTTTTTTGGTGAGAACAGCCCTCTTTCGGACACATTCCTTCTGCGAATGGCCCTGAAAGGCCGAGGGCTGCTCTTCGCTCCTCTTGGAACCTCTTGGTTATCTTCTGCCTGGGCGTCATCCTCCTGGGCACTAGCAGAGACCGAGCGCCCGCCTGTCGGACCGAGTCCAGGCTGCCGGGCAGGCTCCCTGTGAGCCGGGATGTGCCGCTGCCCCGATGGGGTAACGTGCTCCCGTGCCGCCACCCGCTCAGCCATCGCTGGGTTTGCCTCCGGGCACAGCGGGACCAGCTCTGCAGCCAGGGCAGGGTGGAACACGGCCGCTTTGGGGACTTCTCGCAGCTACCCGGTTCTCTGGAGTGTGTGCTGTGGAGAGTCTGGATTGTGTGTGTGTGAGAGATGTTTGACGTTTTCAATCCCAATAAAAAAATGTTTCTTGCTACCTTGTGACATATGCACAGTTTTAGTCCCGGCTGTTGCTAAAAACCAGAAGACAGTCTGAATCCGAGGGGCCAGTTGTTTGAACTGGGTGGTGCTTGGATCAAGAGGTTTGGTTCAGGACTACGGTGAAGGGAAGAGGCGTTTGCAGGGTATCATTTCTGCTACCCGTCCGCAGGATCAGGGGAGGAAGCTGGTATAAAGTTCGGCTGTGTGTGAGCTCCCTTTCATTTAAACCTTTGTGCTTTCACAAGATCAGGTTTGCACGGTTTAAAAAACACACCGCAGTGTTTTTATTTCTCTTGCTGGGTGCTGAAATGGTTGTTTTAATGCTGTCCCTTACTAGTTCTAATCACTGACATGGCATCGGTCACGATTGCCCGGTATCGTGCCGTTTTCACCACACCCTTTACTGTGCTCTAAGAAAACGTGGAAGATCGTGTTGTTCGTGCAGTGTCTGCGCAGGTGAGCACCGAGGGTTTGACCAACGAAGTGGAGTGACCAGGCTGCAGGTGCCTTGGTGGGTGCTGGGCACCCCGGAGTACCGACGGGGAGCAGCCAAACGCGTGTCCTCTGAACGGGATATTGCCTCCGCAGAGGCTCGCCGCGTGAAACCTCTCCAGCTCACCCAGAATTAATTATTCACCGATCATCACTCAGACCTCGTGGATTAGGGAGCAGGGAGGGGGGTTGGCAGGGGGTGGGTGGAAGATGGAGCAATTTGGATGGCAATTAGTATTTAATTTCTTTCCATACTCCCTGTTTGCTTAACTGGGAGATTGCGTGTTAGAACCAAACGAGGATTTACATCCCAGCAGTGGAGTTCCCGGTGCACCAGCTACTAGCAAACCCACTGCAGTCTTTAAGCTTCCCAAAGAGATAAAACACTCAGTCAGTCTGAGGAGCTGAAACATCAGGGGAGCAAGTTTTGCTTAGAAAATGCTGCAAGGGATCAGCGGTGCCCAGTCTGCCCAAGCAGGAACGCTTCGCTAGCCGTAGCTGACCCTACGAACGCTTAGAGGTTGTCTCGCTCCATGCATTGCCTATCTTCTCTCTAACTGCTCAGGAGCACTCCTTGCCAGGGGTTTTCTCTTACGGCGGATCCATCGTGGGTGCTGAAGCCTGTCTGGGCGCGCAGTCCTGCACCACCCCACCGGCTGCACCGCCCAGTCGCAGAGAATGTAATTTTAAGTCTAGTCACTACAAAACCGTTAGCCAACAGCTGAAAGTCCGCGTCGCCGGTGAGGTCGTGCCTAATGCTGAAACCTCGGGGGGTTTTCTTGGTGATCCCAGTAACCACCGTCTGGGTCACACTTTGCAATAATTATCCTGATGTCTGCAAGGCTGTTAGAAAGTCCCTCGAGGAAGGGGCCCAGTTGCATTGCAGAAGGATTTAGAGGGATATGCTGGCAAACCTGCAGCCCACACACATGTGGTTAAGTTAGTTCTTTCAATTGCTTTCTTCATCCCTATTCTGTTCTAAGCTCCGTGAGCCACCGAGGGAAGTAAGTCAGCTAATATTAATCTCCTCAGTCCTCCTTCCTCTAACTAGTTACTCCTGGCTTCACTTACACAGTCATTTGAGCCCTGCAGAGCGGGTAAGAACTTTCATTCTGGTTTAACATGTTCGAACAGAGCACGTAACTTAGGAAAAATCATCAGCTGACTTCTGCATTTGGTTTTTTTTCAGCTCTTGTCTCTTAAATGCAGCTTATGCTCTTTTATAGCATTGCTGCTTCCCAGGACTGCTGGCAGCTCTGTCACAGGTATTCACAAAGCAATTCCAGGCCCTTGAGTGAAACCTGCCAGAAAAGGGCAAAGAATTATTTGTCTTTTTTTTTCATTATCACGGCGTTCTCGTACCTGCTCTGACATGCGTTGAGAGAAGTTTTCTTCCTTGATGCCTCTATATCTAAAGCTCTCTCTTTGTGTAGACCAAGGCAGGGTGTCTTGCCCTCCGCAGACCGAGTCACCCGTGTCAAGGCTTTATCAGCCTCATCTCCAGCCCCCTCGCTCAGCAGGCGGAGCCCCCCGTACCCCTCGGCTAGAGCAGGGTTTTGATAGCCGGGCAGCGAGAACGCAGCATGACAGGAGCAGCTCAGAGCGACGGCCCAGGGAGCCCAGTGCCTGGTGCCAGCTCGCGGTTGGCTTGCTCCCTGACTCGAGAGCTTAGTTATCTCTCCTGAATGCTAGAGAGAGTTCCGTTGTCTTAAAAATAATGATAATCCTGTTTGAGTCGTGGGAAGGGTGTGTTCTCAGTAGCATCTGGGATCGCTGAGGTCCACAGACACAGTGAGATGTACGATACATAATTTGTATCACTAGCAGTTTTTAATCTACTGTTAGTTATCTTCCATCTTGACTATCGATCCCTTGGCCACTTCACTAAAAGACAGAAAATAGAAGCAGATGGTTTATTTCTTATTTTACCATGCTTTATTTGCTGATAACTTGCTAAGGGGACATTTGTCACGTTGTCTCTCCTTGTCTTTCCCGCTGAGACTCCTCTCAGACTGTTCTCCGTGGTTTACCTCACTTCTTGAGGCTTTCCCGAACAAATGTAGGGCACACGTACCTTAGGGCGCCCTTGGGGGAAACACCTTTTCTCCCCCTGTTTGGTAGCGGCCAGATCCTGCACTTTCGGGAACTTAAGAGAAATTCTGGGGTGCAGGAGGAGGTGGAGAACGGGCTGCCTTGCTGCGGGAAGACTTCCCAGGCAGTAGCGTTACTGGACGAGCGGTACAACCAACGATAGCTGCTTCGAGCCACGTGTGCAGCAGCACAGAGACCGGGCGCTGTCGGCACCTCTTCCCTCTCGGGGCTGACGTGCTGATGGCTGAGAGCGAGCCTGGCGGGGACTGTAGTGCTGTGGCTGTCAGAGTCTGCCTCGGGTGCAGTGGCTCGGTGGCGTTTCGGACGCGTTGAAGTGGCATGCCCCATGCAAACCCCACACCTCCAGCAGATGGGCGATGAGCTGCGTCCGAGCGCAGTGCGCCCGGGCAGCACCCGGGAGGGTGCAGGCTGCCTTCCCCCTACTTCTCTCTCACCTCCGCTCCCTGGGAGCACCCATCCAGGGCAGAGCTCTCTGAAGGGACCCTCCAGAGAAGGCAGAGCAGCGGCAGCAGGGGCAGAGGCTCCAGGGCGCCTGTGGGGACAGAGGCTCCAGGGCTCCCGTGTCACTGGGCGCATCCGCAGCCCAGGCTCTACACGACCTGCTGCCTTCACTCCACCCTCCCTTTCCATCTCGGAGACTCCTCATCCCTCCTCGTCTCAGAGGAACATACCCTTTTGTTAAAATGAAGTGATATAGAGTCAGCATTACACAGAAGAATGAGCTATAAAATAATGGGGCTAATAAGCATGTAAAATAACCTGACTGTGCAGGAGTGCAGTCTATGGAACAGCAGCTGCTGCAAATATATTCAGGTTATCAGTGTGTGGCTATTTTGTGCTGAGAGGGCTTAGGTGTAATGAGAGTTACTGCATCACGGGAACTCTCGGCAATGAATTGTGACATTTTCCAATAATAACTTCTAGAAATGAAAAAAAAATCCTCTGTGTGACGGTAGCTCTGACGGACAGCCTGGGGATCTCCCCTCTCTCCCCTCGCTACAGGTAGAGCCTGCGTGCTGATGGCAGCTTTTCCTACGCCTGCCAGACAAGACGCCGTGACCCCCACCACGGAGACCGCTGCGATGGGCAGACGGGCTGTTTGTCCCCCACCGCTCATTCCATCCGCGCTGCCCCGGGCACACTGTCAGTTACTGCGAGCTGGGTCGGCAGCTCGCTGGGGATGAGGGACCTGCTGCCCCGAGTCGGGCTCAGGGCACCAGGCTGCTTTCAGGCAACCAAATGGTAACTCCTAATTGCTTTAGAAGACTCCTAATAATTTCCTGGGCTAACTGTCCCGGCCTTGGGCTTCTGGAACTCGGGTTAGATGTATGTGTTTAAAATGCAAACCAGGACTTGACCTAAATAATTCCACCAACCCAATCTAAGCCTGAAGGTTTTGGAAGTATCACATTCCCTTAAACATATGAGATGATTCCACAGTCCCTGATTTCACCCTGCCCATTATCCTCCTTTATTCCAAATCACACAGGCCATTCTGTCTCCTGACTCCGGGAAGTTACAGGCTAGAGCAGCCTGTCGGCATTTTCAGAACAGGGCGAGTGCTGTATCACCTGCGTCTCTGGCGTTTTTATTTTCTCCTGTGTGATGTATTAAAACCACAGACCTTGTCACCAATAAGCTGGAAAAGCATCATTCAGCTCTGAGTAGTTTTTCTGGATGCTTTTCTTCCTCTGACATTTTTTTTCTTTCTATAAATGTCAGTGCATAAAGAATGGAGGATTAAATTTGATTTGGGCTATTGGTATTCGGTGCGTGGAGAATAACACTGCTTGGAATCAGTAAACTATATTGGAGAAATGGACTCCTCATAACTGCGCTCATCCTTATAATCGAGTTACACATAGATAGCTCTTCGGAACCCATCATGTCCCTCTGTGGAGATGAGGGCAGGCCAACGGAGACAGTGATTGACTCTCACCCTAATAAATCCTGTGAACTGGCATTACAGCTATTCCTGCCATCTGACCCTTGTTTACTGTTTGTGAACGTTAAAAACTGTACTCATTTTGTCTCACCTGAAAAGCCTGAGAATTCTTTATTATTTTATTGTTGAAAAATTATTTGAGTGACTAATCACCAAAAAAGGACGTCAAATTCAGCGGTTTGTGGCGATTACTTAGGATGGGCTGTCGTGCCCAGGGATTTCACCTACTGCCTGCACCAAAAAGACACTGGAAAATGTTCTCAGTCAAGCGTCTGCTCTGTGTGGTTGGTTGTTGTGCAGCTCCTGAGGCCCCAGAGCTCGCACGTTTCTGTGTCGTGGCACCCAGTTCACAGCCACCTCGGCACAGACCGCGTTTAAAGGTTCTGCGTGTCGCTCCCACGGTCAGCTGAGCTTTGCGTTAACTCCAAGAGAACCTCGTCCGTCGCTGGGAATTGTCGGCAGCGGCCCCTCTTCCGGGAGCTCTGCTCTGCGCTGCCCTTTTCCATGACACAAGAGGTCACGGCAGTCCGTGGCAGTAAGTCTGCAGAAAAACCCAGCCTTTTTAGGGCTGGGCTGTAAGCAGCCGAGCATCTGCTCCACGGTAAATGGTGAGATTGCATAATTACGGCTTACACAACAGGCACATCCCCAGGCAAACAAACCGGGGAATTAGTCGGTAGGGTGGATTAGGGACGTCTGCCTTGGACAGCTTTCATCGCTAGTATTCCCCGCGAAAGGGATGCCTGCTCCTTAATTTAGTAAGGCGCATAGCTGGTGTTCATTTTCTGGAGGAGGTGGGAGGGAGCGGGGCTGGTTTGGCTCTGCTCGTAGGGAATTTCTGCTGCCGCCGCTGCCTCTGATGCCTGGGAACGTGGTGACTTTCCCCGAGCCCACGTAGTGTCGTGCCCTCCTCGCTCCTCTGCCGGCGAGGGCGGGGTTTTCCACAGCCACCACCGGCAATTACAGCCCTTTCGCTAAATAGCGCGGAGGTGGCGGGGACCGCTCGCGCCCCGCGCCCCGCGGATGGGCAGTGTTTGAGTCCTGCCTGAATAATCGCCGATACTAATTATGGCATTCGGGACAGACGGCGGGGCCGGGCCCTGGGGCGGGAGCGTGTCAGGCTGTGCTGGGCCAGGGCTGTGGTCTCCCAGCACAAACTCCGACGCAGCAAATCAGAGTAATTTCTGCACTGTGGTTTCTGCTGTTCGCTTTGTCTCTGCTTTGCTTCCCCTTTGCTGCCCTTGCACTTCCAGGAAGGGAGCTTGCAGCGGCGAGGTCGTAAGCGCTTGAATGGCTGGAAAATCCTTTCACAGCAAAGAAGATGTGATTGTTACTTATTTATTTTTTTGTTGGTTAATACGACCGGAATACAAATGGGGCTCCAACGCTGCGGGCCCTGTGTTCCCCGAGTAATTCCGTATGACATGTGTCAGGCTCTGTTTTGCTCAGGTGGGTGCTGTGATGTTCAACGATACAGCAAGCTTGCATTTCTCTGCAAGCGCGCTCGTACGCGCGCTCCCTGGCGCAGAGGTGCTTATGGGGAGAACGTCGTACCCACACCGGCTGTTCCCAGCCCGGAACGCTCCGCAAATACCGTGGGGGCTGTAAGAGAAACCATCTGAAATCGATCACCGAGCCGCACGGTGGAGCGTCCTTCCTGCCTTACCCTTTGTCCGGGCAAGGAGGAGGCTGCAGGAGACGTTCCCTGAGTGATGCTCTAGACGAGAGGTTCGCGTCTGAACGGAATATCGATTTTCTGATTGCTGCGCTGCTGTTAAAGGAGTCGTTAGTGGGGGTAGGGGGAGAGCACACTCAAACGTGTTGCAAGCCGGCTTTTGTTTGCCTCTGCTAAACACACCCAGGATGTGAATGTGTGAGGTTCGACAAGTGGAGAAAGGTGGAATGGTTTTCTTGGTACGACACGGAGAGGGCAAACAAGACTCGCTTACTCTCTCACCTAGCACGAACCAGCCTTTTGGCTTCAGCTACTCACGCTGCAGCTAGGGAGGCAATCAAACTGCAAAGCTGTGGCTTCGTGCGCAATAGTCCCCAGGAGGTGGGTCAGTCACTCCGAAACATCCCGCGTGGTCTGGCCGAGCTCCTTGGGGCTCTCGTGTGTAGAGCGAGGTTGTCTGTTCCTCAGACACAGGCACAGCAAAGTGTGGTTGTTTCCCTGGCGCTAAAGCGGCCAGATGGACGGTCCCTCCTTCAGCCATGGGGGAACCACGGTGCCAGGGTGCAGCCCCTCGTGCCCAGCCTCGCTCACCACCCTCAGCCCCACTGCTGAGGTGGCCGGGGTGCCGTGGTGGTGAACACGTGAACACCCGTTAGTGAAAAGCAGGACCCAGACCCTCCGATTGGGTTCTCACCGGCTGGACAACAGCGGGTGGCTGCACCCTCCATCCTGCCTGCTGCGAGGTCAGGTCTGAGCTGGTGACCTCGACCTCCTTCATTCCACCTCCTTGTAACAGTCCCTAGAACCTGCCTGGGAAAGCAAAGGACTTCCCTGGGTGTTTTAAAGCCTCTAGTCAGGCACTTCGGAAAATCAAATGCAGTCTCTGAGGTGAAATTTCTATCGTAAAGAATCTTTTTGAGACAATAGAAATAACTATCAGCTATGCCACATCTCGCCAATACATAATATTTCTTAATATTGTTTTAGAAAACACAGCGTATGCTTGTGTGTTCAAACACATCCTCTTAGCAGAAAAATAGCTGCTTTGTTTTTCTGAAGATTAAAATGCCAAATCAACTAATTGCTTTTCTTTGAAAACCTCCGCCACGTAAAACACATACTCTCTCAGCGAACTAAATTGATTTATATTTGGCCATTAATTCTTTATAGCCCATAATTTGCAGAACAACAAAGCTAGTTGGAAAATGTGCCCTATTAAGGGACAAGCAGCTTTCTGACTAAGAGGGAAATGTGTTGGCACGGAGAGGCATCGTGGGTGCAGCCAAGGCTGGTGGCACAGGCGCTGCGCTGGGGCAGAAGACTGGAGGGGCAGCCCCGGGAGAGCGTTCTGAGCTGCCGTGCAAGTTTCCTGTGAACTAAAAGGGGAAGCGTCCTGGCTGAGGCGACGGTGAGAGCGTCCCCGCGGCTGGGACAGTCGGTGTCAGACGTGTGGCAGTAACCAAGTACAGCCCTGGGTTTGCCCCAAGCTGCCGGCAGCTCTGTGGTGTTACTGCAGGTCAAGTCCATGGATGTAATTTGACGAGGTGCCGTGACCTTTCCTTTGGGGAGGCTTTCCCATTGGCTTAAGAATATTTGAATTGTCTTCTAAGGTCTCCATTGGTCTCATCTGCATTATCCATGAAAGATTTTTTTTTTTTTTTTTGTTAGGAGACTTTAGAAAACTACAAAATTACATTAGGTTTCTTCCCATATGTGCGTCACTGACTGGAACTGAGATCTTGATAATGAAATTGGAATTCATCTACCTCTGTTTCAGGGTAGTAATAAGACGATGATAGAATAAGCCGGGCATTAGGTACAAAACTGCTGGGTTTTGGAAAATGAATGAGATGTTATAAAAGATTGTGTCTGACAGGAGGATGGCTTGGACTACGTGTACGGGTTGGAAGTGGAGCTGGAGGCTGGGGGGGTGCAGGAGGACCCAATGGTGTGGGATGCCCGGAGCGGGGAGGCCAAGAGCGCGGGAGGCCAGACCGGTGGAGTTTCTCCTTGTCTGAGACTGTCTTGTGTGCCCCCGGGGAGTGGCAGCGCCTGGGGACAGACGGGACTGGAGTAGCTGCGGGAGGGTCCGGGGTGGTGCCCGGGGGCTTCCCACCATGAAGTCTTTGTTGCTCATTCTCTCGAAGGCTCCGCTCTGCCATAAATCCTGTCTTGCTGCCAGGGAGGGTTCTGAACATTCGGGGACAAGCTGTGAGCCCTCACAGGTCTGGGGGTGTCAGGAAAGCCCCCGGTCCGGCGCTGGGTGCTCTGCGGCTGAAACACAACTGGGCGCAGGATCGGGACTTCCAGTAAAACGCACGAGCAATAAACGTGTACGTTTGAATGACGTTTCGCTCCTAAGCTGGATTTTAGGGGAGGTCGCCGGCTCTGCCTGCACGGCCTCGTTTGGTGTATGTTTTTATGGAAACCTTCTGTTTGTTCCCCGAAACGGGAGTCTGTCAGACACTGAATAAACGCAGGCAGAGCTGGCAGGGAGGTGTTACAGCACAGGAAACAGAAACATAGTCTTAAACAAATTAAAAGGATGGTAATTAACCAAATGAATTTCATCTTGGAGATAATCAGACGAATACATTTAGAAGGAAAATAATCCCCGTTCTCAGAAAACAGTAATTAAAATATACTCATTTTTGGGAATGGTTAACGAGCTCGATTGGAGGCAGCGCGGTAGCATAAAGCCATGATGGATGCTCTTTGGGACGGCGTCTGACGAGGCCCTGATGTGTGATCTCAACATAGCCCCTCGACAGGATCGCATTCGGAGCTTGGGAACCATCTCTGTCTGAGTGCGTTCTTGAGAAGCCGCACGGAGCACAGAGCAGTCAGTGCTCGTATCTAGGTCGGCTGAGAGATAACAGAGGATGAATTTCATAACCATGTATTTAACGGGTGTCAGCAGTGGGGAGGTGAAAGAATTCAGGGTGGAAAATTGGCAGATAAACGTGGGACAAGGTGGGAAGATGCAGGCATCCAGGCATGGGGAAATTACCTGCTTACACCGATGTGTCACTCTGGAGCCGGCTGCCTGGAGAAGCAGTGAAAGCTCTCCCGTTACCGACACGGTCCCTGAGGATGTGCTGGAGGAGTCAACCACCCAACAGGTCTCTTCTGCTTTCCGTTAGCACCTGAGGATCCCAGGCAGGGTCTGAGAGCAGGGAGATTTATGGGGGAAGGGGAGGTCTGGGGGGAAGAGCGGGAGAAGGTGTTGGGGCATATTGTTTGAACGTCCCAGCCTGGGTGCCGTGGTTTGTTCTCTAGCAACGGTTAACCAGGTGTGGCGGTCCTTGGTTTTCCTTCGGGTTCTCTTGGATAAGCCTCAGATGTTGGACACAGCGAGAGATGGGTCACGGCCACTGAATATTGACTCGTGCCAATACACTGAAAGCAACAAAGTTGGAGGAGTTTTAGGCTTTCTTACAGTTGGATCTGTTGAAAAGGAAGCAGTTGGATAGAGCACAGAGCTAGAAAAAAAAGGATTTTTTTCTCAGAGTAAACCCAATTCTTTTCAGGATTTAGTCCACAAGACAGTTGCCGTGTCCAAGCCTCATTGGGAGACTCATCTCTTTTGGGTTCTGGATGAGCAGATGCACCTTCTCTACCAAATGTGGATAAATCCTGTTTTTCTAGGAAACACCATCTGATCTGGTCAGAGTGTATTGCCATTCGACATCTGTTTGCAGACATGACAATTCCTATTGATCTAATTTATTATTGAAACTGCCAGCAGCTGAATCAATAGATTGGGAAGAAGGATAGTGGGGGTATTAATTGTATTTTCTTATCGAAACGCCTTCAGAGAGGACAGATCAGTCTGGAACCTCTGGGCAACACGCCTGTCTAGGATTGTCCAGTCTTCACCTGCCCAGTAAACGGACAGAGGATGGAGAGCGCCCTTGAAAGGAGCTCCGTCCCCGCGGGGTGCCTGGCGCGGACACTCCAATGTGTCTCCCTGAAGGGAAGGCAGTGTCTGCCGTACCCTGTCGCGCTCAGATGAGCTCAGTCCCATGCAAATAAACTAGATTAAACAGGATGCTCCTGGGATTATTAATGAACCTGAGGTCCTTCGATTGCACATTAGGGGGTTTCTGGTGGATTAAGTCTTCTGCACATCACAATGCTCTTATCTAGAATTTATCTGCGTGCAATAAAATTAATAAAAACTGAATTAGAAAGAAACCGTCAATAGAAAGCACATGAATTAGCACGCAGATTCATAATCTCTAATAATTATTGGCTTTTCAAAGATTTTATATGGTTTTTTGCCCTCACTCAGACTTCAAACATTTCATTTTGAATTTACATGCCTGGTCTTGCACCATCTAACTGCACGGCTTTGCCTAACCGTATCTGTTCAGGCGCCTTGCTGTAGCCTGCGTTCCTGCCTGACGACAGAGAATTGTTGGTTATTTGTGGGTTTTGAGGAACAATTGGCTGTTTCTTTCCGGTGATATTTGCTCGTAGGCTTGACAAGAGCACCGCGGGTTTGGGCGGTGGGTGTAGAGCGTGGTGCCGGCCGGGCTCGCGAGCTGGGGCAGCGGCTTTGCCCCGACTACTCCAGCCCTGGGCTGTGTCGTCCAGCTCAGCTGCTGCTCTTCAAACCTCTGAGCCTCGTGCGTGCTGGAGTCTCCTCGTGGCCTGGACGTGCTGAATTGGGACACGCTGCCTAGCGCGTCGCCTCCTACAATATTGAGCATTCAAACCAGAGGTTTTCTCTGTTCAGTAAGGCTCTCCAGAGGAAATTGTTCCCTGGTGGGCTATCGGGGTGGTGATCCAGAATGTGGTGCAGGCAGAGGAGCCGACTGTGGGGATTGGAGTTGATGGTAACAAAGCCTCTGCCTCCCCTTCTTAATCCTTTCCTCCAAGCGATCAGTCAGTCAGAAGGCTGTGCAATACCAAACAGCTTAAAACATGGCAAGCTTAAAAGTAGCCTTTAATGAAGAAGAATTTTGTGCTCTCAAAATAAGTAAATAGCCCATTTTCCGTCTGTATCTGCAGCACATCGCTCCTCGCAACCTCTTGTTACAGAAACACTTTTTTAGTCTGGCGAGTTTTTCCTCTCCCCAGCTAATTATGTTCGGTTTCAAGTAGGTGCGCTGGATTAACGAGTGACTGTCATTTAGGGAGTTGGAGTCGGGAGTTTCACCAAACCCTTGGTGACCTTGGAATGTAGCAGGCATTTTTCTTATTTTTTTTTTTTTTTAAAGTTTGACTTCTTCAAAGGAAGACCTTCAGCCCTTCTCAGGTTGAGCTGTCTCTGTATTGCAGTCATTAAAGATTCAGGAGTGACTTTTAAGTCCATGTGAGGAAATTCAAATTTTTCAATTTAGTAAAGTTGTGGGTCTTTTTCAAGTACTGTACTGCTCGTTTTTGAAGGTCTTCCAGGATTTCCAGTGGCTTCTCACAGAGCAAGAGCCAGAATGTGTTGTTTTAATCTAAAATCTCAGTGCGCCAGGGCTGCATGTGTTCTGTGGTTGAACCGTCTATGAAGGTAAAAATGTCACGTAGGCTGAGAAGGGGCCCCTCAGGTGACCGGCGTATTTCTGCTGTGCTGCTGGAGTCCTTTTTGAGCATGGCTTGGTTATTTATCTCTTATTTATTTATTTCTGGGTTTGGGATTGGACCGGAAGCAGAAGTCTCTTCTCTCCAAGGACTCATAGCTTGGAAATGTTGAAGGCTGAACCTCCTAGTCGTGCTGAGCTTTGAAATCTGCTTCAAGATCTGAGCTTTGTTAAACGGCCCTTTCTCTGTTTAACGTTAGAGGAGGAAAAGCCTAAGCCTCTGAGTGGATTCATAGTCATACTTTAATTAATCATATTTTTGCAGCGTGCTGCCAGCAGCCGTCAAGGGGAAGGAGATGCCTCTAATCCAAATTCACCACAACAAAAAACAAATGCACTGGAAATATCCCCAGCCAATAAACAGACTCATCCTCTAAGAAATAATACCCTTCCAGCCAACCAAACTCAGAAAAGCTGATGTGAAGCAGATTTCTTCCACTCCGTCCCCATCAAAGAAGGTACATTTGTGGAGCAGGAGCGAGAGCCAGCAGCGAGGAGCTCCAGGGGCCTCGCAGGAGCACAAGTGGAAGCGTAGGTGGTGAAAAGTAAAACGCTTTGGCAAGGAAACAGATTCCAGTTTCAGCCTACCCAGAGGATGACTCTGAAGAGCAAAGGGTGGGGTGGGGAGTGGGAACAGGAACAGGGTCTTGGAAGGTCTGACGCATTTTGAAATACCGTCTCAGGCCACAGTCAACTGAAGAAAACCATTGACCGTTATATGGGAGGGGGGAATAACCCTTTTTTAGCTGTCTGTGGGGCTGCGCATTTCCCAGTGACAGTACTTCCGAGAACGGGGAAGATGCCCTCACCAAGGGTCCAACAGAGGGAGGTCCTTAGAGAGAGGCAGGGCAGAAGAGGCAGAGAAAGGGTTGAAGCTGTGGCTGGGGATGTGACTGAATCCTCCACGGTTTAAGACGTGCTCAGGAAATGAAAAGCAACTCTCTTGCCCTCCCTGAGCTCCAGCTGGCTTGGCACACGGGAAAATGTTCACTTGGTGAAGGATGATGAGGACGTTTCTCTCCAGTCGCCAGGGTGCGTTTGACTTGCCTGTATTCTGTGGTTGGCTTTTGTTTCTTTTCTAGTTCCTAACGAAGCGGCTGGTTTGAGAATACTTTATCACTTGTCCTTAAAAAAAAAAAGGAATTCCTCTTGCTGTTTATTTTTGTTCTTTGCAGTAATTGTGGGTCAGGGTGAGCATAAAGCAGCTGAGAAAGAGCGGGAGTTAGGCGAGGAATCTGTGGAAACGACGGAGCGCCTGTCGCTGATGTACTCGGTGGGGTGCGGTGGAGTTACCGGGATGCGGGGCTCCCCTGCGGCACAGGGCGGGCTACGCTGGCTCAGGAGCAGTGCAGGTGGGGGTCAAAACTCGTCCCCCAGCCTCGCGCTCATGGGAAGATAGCTCGAATTAGCGTGGTTGAGAAGGGCTGGAGTACCTGCCATGGCCCTTAGGGGTGCGGTGGGGTGGAGCGGAGAGAAGGAGACGTCTCTGGTCAGGCCTGGTTGCGAACACCCATGGGACAGGGAGGACAGGCAGATGCAGGCAGTTTCTTCAGGACCAGCAGCTTTCCTGTGCCACCGGTTGGTGACACCATGCGCCTGCCGCACCCGCTACTAACAGTGCCAGAGAGGAGGAACTTTTGGGACGGGCAATTCTACGTATTCATCAAAAAAGAAAAGGGAGCATTGACTCCTGGATCTAGCCAGGCCAGGCTGCAGGGAGGAGCAGACAGTTGGTCCCTACATGGACCGCGGGGAGGGACGTTCCCATTGTCGGCACTCATAACTCTTGTGTGACTAAGCACGAGTTATCTCTCTCCAGGGCTTTCACCAGCGCTAAAACCCAATTAAATCTTGATCAAAGAAACCTCCCAAGAGCTGACAGCAAAAACATATTGACCTTCTCTGGTAAATGTTGGTGCTGTCATTGTAGCGCAGAGCGTTTATTTCCCTTCTGTCGGGGTGCCCGGTGCCACTGCCCCCGGGCAGCGGGGTCTGGGCTTTGCTGCCTGCTGTGCCCACCCAGGCAGCACCAGCAGACGCTGCCTGTGCTTGCAGCTTCCTCTGTCCTTTCCACCGGCCTCCACCCCACTGCAGAGCTGGTGTTCCCCAGAGCTTGTCCCATCAGACTTTTCCTTTCGCGCCTGTCACTGCTACTGGCTTCTTAATGTGCTCCAAAAAGTCTGAGATCTGTTTTTTCTCCCTCTTTCTGAGCGGTTTCATTTATTATTTATTAATGACACTCCGAGGACGCAGTAGTGACGGATTCTGTTACGATGACGGCAGTAAAACTCAGCGCTTATACGAAGTTACTGGGAAGATAATACATTCATTAGACAGGCTCTGGGGTTAACTCTGTGTAGTTTTGGTTTTCCTTGTCATATGAGGATATATATAAATATATATATATATATATAAAATATAGGGATCTATAAAAATAAATCCCCGTATCAGGGTTTAAGTGGGCTTTGAGCCCTGCACGGGGCTTGTGCTGGCTCTCTGCACAGGCACGATTCTCATTCTCATGCCTGTTGAGGGATTTGTGTGTTTGATTCCTCGGAGCTGCCGGAGCACATTCCCTACCGCGGGTCAGGCTGCGCTTTATTGAGTTGTATGAAAAAGTTGGACAGGTAATAACAAAAATGTGGCCAGGGCGCATGACGCCGGGTTTTACTCAGGCAGCACTCTGCTCGATCTGCACCACTTTCCCGCTTAATTTTTTTTTCCGGTTTTCCACGAGTAAGTTGTCTCCACTCCCAACCAGATGTAATTTTCCTTACGCTTTTACCTGGGGCCAGAAAATGAGAACTTGCCCTTCTTCCTACGGTAAGTGAGACTTGGCAGTCCCTCACCATGGAAACCGGATTAGTTCATAGCGTTTAACTTCCCTCAAAGTCCAGATGCTCTCTTCGCACATCGTTTGGGGGGACAGCGGCAGCCTTTTCGTCTCTCCCCATTGTGGCCAAGGCAGACAGGAGGTGGGTAGCGTGCTGGGGGTGAACAGCCAGCTCTGTCGCTGTGTTAGGGGTTACCAGCACCGCGTCACAGTCAGCAGTGTTTGTCATCGAGTTATTGATCCTGCGTCCGTGCGTGGAACCTTCTCCCAGCACAGCAAGACAATCTCATCGTGCCTGCAGTAAGGCTCACGGCAGGGAACTCCTCCCCAGCGGTGCTTCGGCTCATGCGTTTCTCTGGGGCCCCCGATGGCGTTTTGGCTCAGCCAGCGGGTGATGCCACAAGTGACCAAACCACGACGTCCTGCAGATGGGACTCCTGGCCGGGGTGGGTTGGCCGCTGCCTCTCTGCGGCATCCTCTGCTCTGAGGACACAAAGAGGAGGGGGGCTCTGCACCACGGCCCTCTGTGTGCCCAGCACGGTGTGCTCCACCTCGCTGCCCGCCACCTGCTTAACAAACTGCACTAATTGTCCAGTTAAACACGCTTGGGACTGGGGACACGCCACGCATGGGGAGGACTACAGCTGCCATCTGTGTGCCCCCTGCTTCAAGAGGCTATCGGTGGAGCCTGCTTGGAATAATTCAGACTCTGAGCTGCGATTTGTAAGAGAAAGGCTATTAAAAGGTGCCTGTAGCTGTCTGCAGTGGCAGTACCTTTCTATCGAAGCTCCATACCCAGCAATTGCCTTCAGGAGTGAGCTGGACGGCCGGAGTCCTCCCGCCTGTGCTGCTACGTGCTGAGTTCCGCAGCGCCGACGCTGTGAACATATCTGCACGCAAATGCTCATGCTGGAAGCTCAGCACTTGCTTGTGCGCTCGTCCGAGTTCAGGGTTTCCCCCATCGCTTCCCTTCGGTGGTCTGTGGGATTCCACCGGTGGGCTCCTGCGGGTAGCAGCTGTGGGGCACCTCTGAGCTAAGCTCATTCGTGGCTCCTCTCTGGGACGTTTCTTAACTCGTGTAATTTTACAAACTTGCATACAGTGCTGTGTATGCGTGACAGGAGAGTAGACGGAAGGGAGATCTGACGGCTTTTCTTCAAAGGCAAGGCTGAGGGACTGCAGCGCAGAATCTACCCTGCCCCTTCTTTTCCTTCATTTGAATTTGCGGATACCCGTCACAATATTTCTCTGAGCAGTATTTCACTTCATTAGTTTGTATTGTTAACTGTGGAAGTCCTGTCAGTTTGTATCTATTGTTTCCTGCCAAGTGCTCTGAACAATCTGAGCTCAATTATACAGCTCTTTCCTTAAGCAGCCAAACGACAGTCCGTTGATAGTCATTCAGTCGCACAAGATTTAAATAGATAAGTTGCAGGATAAATAGCAGGTTGAGGAGTTCCTCTGGTGTGCATCAGCAGGAGGATCGTGCCTCATTGCTTTACCGCTGCCCTCCCAGGAACACCTCTTGAGCTCTTGCTCGATGTCTTGCTGCTGCTCGGTGCCCCGTTCCCTCCCTCCACCCGCTGGCGCCGGTGCCCCTGCTCCTGCGTCTGGCCCAAAACACAGATCGCTGCAGAACGCGAAGCATTTTTTCAGTGTTTTTTGGCCTGCTGTGCTCTGGAGGACTAAGTACTGCGAGATGTGGCGAGTGCGTTCCTAGGGTAAAGTGATGAGGCAGAAACAGTCTTCAAGGCTGCTGAGCCGTTCCCATCAGGAGCAGAAATCTTCTGTGAGGAGACAGAGATCTGTTCCCCATCGCAGCCGAAGGGGTAGGAGAAAGCCATTAGCCTTGATTCAGGGAAGTGCTGCTTCCCTTCAGGAAGGCATTAAGCTCGTGCCGAAGTGTTTTGCTAAATAGAGGAGACCTTATTGCAAGAAACTTTAAAGGCACATTTTGCAGCTTAAATCCACCTCTGAAATGAGACTTGCTGACAGAAATGAAGTGAATAACAGACTGATGCGTGCAGAGTTATGATCTTTAAAACATAAGGTCATCGTTTACAAACTTGGCTCCTTCAAGTTAGGTATGCAAATACTTTGTAGGTACATAAATAAGTGCCCTACTTTTCTGGGATGCTGAATCCATTAAAATCAATGGAAGTTCTGCGTCTCTGAATAAAATGTCTACTGTGTTGCTCGCTAATTTTAGGTACCCAAGTCCAGAAACTTTGATCTAAAAGAAAAAGATTTTTTAAAACGCTGCTGAATTTTTCCACGTTTCTGGAACATCAAGCTCCACGGCACGTGGCTAAGGCCTGGCCTTCAGGGGAATTGGGAGGGAAGCTGGACTGAGCCCTGCGTGAAGAATTCATCACAATCACCTTGGCACAGGAGGAAGGACGTCGTCTGCGGAGTGCGAAGCACCCAAGAAACCGTCCACTCTCGGTGGCCAGCCTCAGCGGAGGGCAAAGTGAAAGCATCGAGCGAAGCAACAAGTCAAAGCACGCTGCCGAAATCTCTCCGTGGGATCAGTAATTCCTGTAAAGGCGTTTTTGAAGTCGTCCCGTCGGTCAGCCCAGATACAATCTCCGTGCATTGTCCCTCACAAAGAAGTTGCTGGGTCATGACGGGTTTTCTTGCTCGGTCGGACAGTGCTGGTGATGTCAGTGTGCTCTCAGTAACGTGGAGTGAGAGGCTGGTCATGTGCTTTACTCCTGCTTTATAGCGCTGAACAGAACAAATGCGAGAGGCAAGCGTCCTTTGTCCTGTGGGGCCATTGGCTTTCATTGCCTGTTCCTGCCGCGCAGGGGACCTGCCTTGGCCTCCGGTTTGTTCTGCAAAACATCCAGTCTGGAGGTCTGCATCGAGGCTTTGCTTCCCACACGTCCTCTCTTCTGAAGGTGAGAGCTTCTCTGTTCAGCAGTTGTGCCTCATGCTCCATCCACAGACTTGTGCTGCTGCTCTGGTCATGTCACGGACGCGCCTTCTGAAGCGTCTCAAGCTCCCCCCAACTTGGCTGGCATCCCACGCAAGCCGCCTTTCCCCTCCCCTTCTGAGCTCGGTGCATTTCCCAGCGTGTATCCTGGGCTCCTCAGCAGCATTCAGCCTTCTCCCTTATCGATGTCTTTGTTTCCTTGCCTGGCTCTGGGTCTGTGTCATCTCTGTGCCTTTTTGTCTGACAACGCCTGTATTTAGACACCGCAGCCCGTCCCTTCCCCTCGCGGCACTCTCCATCTCCTGAGCATCAGCCATTCCCCCGCTCCAGGTCCTCCCCTCTGGTCTCGTTGACCTGATCCCCTTCGCACGCCTGGGTCCGTCCTAGGGCGTTTCGTTCCTTCTCACACCCCCTCATCTCCAGTTAGACTCACATCCAGTAGCCCCGTCTCTTCCTGCTTGCAGAACGCCCGCTGTGAAGAGTAAAGGCCATTAACGCCGTGTCACGACGTGCTTGTCTGCTCCTGCACAAAACATCTTCTACTGGCCAAAGGCTCCCCTGATGTCAGCAGCACAGGATTTCAGCAAACTCCTAATTTGCTAAGTACTTCCAGGTTAAGGAAGAAGCTGGAATGGTTTACCGACACCAAACACTCAAAGGCCAGAGGGACCATGCAAAAAAGTATTCATTTGAATACAATTATTTTCCAAGAGAACAAAAAAACCTTCTTTTCTTTTCCTAAACTGGGTCAGCGCTACATCTGCAGCACTCAGCCATTTTGCATACGACACGATCACCCACTCTGTTTATCTTTAGGCAATATGCTCTTGCAAACTGCCAATTAATTGCATCTTTGGTGCCTGCTCTCTCCCAGCATCCTGGATAAACACAGCGAAGCCAATCAGAGGGAGCTGCTCTTGGCTGCGAGGGGAAGGAAATCTGTCATTGTCTCAGCCTTGTTATCTGCAACCAAGGCAGACTTTTAGCAGCGTTCTGCTTGTAAACACCCTCTTTAGACACCTTCTGATTTACATAGATGGCGTGTCAGCCGTTGTCTGCCGCGCTACCTGCGGGTTCTTAAATAACTGCTTTCCCAAAGAGTAGATGCGGATTGTCCTTGATAGAAGGCAAGGCCATCAGCGCTAGTGAAACGTGGTAAAAAAGTCCTTAAAACGAAAAGGTAAAGCTGAGTCCAGACAAACGTAAGCGAGAAGAACGGGGAGAACGGGCTGTCGAGGCTCCGTCCGCGGTGAGCTCTGCTCAGGGGGTCCTTCCTGTGGATTTTACCGGGATTGTGGTTTGGAAGGTTTGGGGGCGGCTCTGGTTGTGACACGGCCCTTTCGGAAAGGTCCAGTCTGTGGCTCTTGGCCCCGGGGTACCTTCTCCTCCGCTCCAAGTTGGAAGTGTTTCCTACTCCGTGCAAGACTCGTGTGTTATTACACGTCTGTCTGGACTAAACGGCAAGCCGTAGGAAGCGCTCTCCACTGCAAGCGGGGGGTTCTGACTGGCTGTATTCTTCCCTTCTGTCTCTCATTTCTGTGACTACTGCAATCCCAGCAGAATGCGAGACGATCCCTTGGTGGGTTGGGATGTGCCCTGGCTACAGCCTAGCAGGTCTTCGCTCTTGATTTCTATCATGCTCTACACTGAGTGACTTCCGAAGGGGCTCAGCTGCGTCTACAGCGGCTGCAGAGAGCCCGGACAAAATCTCCTCCTAGGGCAACCCTCAAGAGGATGTTAAACTGCCATCTTGACATTGAGTTATTGTAAATTAACTGTTGCTTCCAGGCAAGGAATGATGAATGGTCTGAAATGAAGAGATAAGCCCGCGTGTGGATACACTCTCCCAGGCTCCCCCGGACCTTCTGTGTTATTAGCAGCTGGGAATCATTCCTAAGACAGGGAATATTTGGTGCTGGGTCAATCCTTATTTTAACATGCCCACGTATATAGAGAATAAATGAGGGAATTGGTTTGAACCCGTGTAATACAGAAGGAAAACAAGTGCCTCATGTCTGACAATACTACAGACACGCTTATTTGGTTGGTTGGTTGTTTTTCTTAGCTGTTCTCTTTTACCAGTCTTATCTTAGACTGTCCATGTTTTACTTGTGTCATCTAAAATTTACCTACTAGTAGTGCCCTAAGGCAGGAAGTGAAGAAGCGTTCTGTGCCTGCACAGCCAGCCCAGGATGGGTGTGAGCGAGGCAGGATCCCGCGGGTGGGAGGCTTGCAGTTCCCCCGCGATGGGCGGCTGCTGCACGGCGGAATCCTGCTCCTGCTCAGTCGGTGAGAACAGAACCACTGTGGCCTGTGGACACCAGACACGCGCTTCCTCACCGCGTTGCAAATAGGAGTTCATTGCTGTCCCTCGGTTTTGGCTATAACATGATTGCCGGTGCAGGAACAACTGAGTTTTGGGGAAAAGCGACCCAGACCAAAAGGAGTGTGTGTCTGGAGAGGCAGCAGTGCCCATCGCACTCGGGAGATGAGGAAGATGCTTGTTTGCAGTGGAGTGACAGTGAAACACGTGTTGTGATTGCTCACAAGTCACAGGCAAGCCGCTGGCGTAAGGCTGCAACACCGAACAGAGATACAACAGATAACATCCAGGTCCTTCTCGCCATAAACCCATGTCCAGAAGAATCACGAGTCCTTGCTCAGGGCTCCCCTGAAGCACCACGAGCCCTGGCCCGTAGCGGCTGCTCTCGGTGCCCTTTCGCATTAGCTCAGGGAGCGGTTCAAAGAGCTGGAATAGATCATCTGCTCGTCCCCACTGTTCGTGGCCATCACCAGAGCAGCGAATCTGAACATTTGCAGTCAGAAATGAGCGAAAATCTCTGCCTCGAGCAGGATGTGTTTGGGGAGAGAGCGGAGGAACAGGAAGTTGTGGGAACTTGAACAAAATATTCAGGGTTCTTTTCTTCTGTCTTTGTAATGTGCCGCAATTGTCTCACGGACAGGGTGAGGTAAAACCTGTTGGATGGAGGCTGCTCGCCAGGTCACCGTGGGGTACGGCAGTATCGAAATCCAGTGGAGCTGAGAGATGTGTGCTGCTGTCAGGGACTGCCGTTTATTGTCGCACTGGGTATGGCTGATCATGAACGTTTAGGTTTCGAGAGGGTTTGAGGAGAACGTCCTTGAATTCCTATATGTCCAGGTTGCGGACATGTCCCTGTATGCCTTACAACGTGGATTGTAAATACCAAGAGAAGGCAGCTGCAAGCTAAGCTGACAGCATTTATCGTTTCAGCTTTAGCGATGGACTGCCTCCAGGAAGTAATAAAGACCGGAGCTGCCCGACCCCGATGCAAGTGCCTTCGACAGCGCGTTGGCACGGCAGTGACAGGCGTGGGGAGCAGCGCGTCCCGGGGGGTGCGGAGACGCGCGCTCCTCTAGCGCGACCCGCCCCTGCCCGGCAGCGCCCAGCCTGCGGCAGCACCCGCTGGCCAAGCGTCCCCGCTGGCGATGGGGATAGGTCACGTTCTGGAAGTGATGGGAGCCTGGTCCGGAATAACTGAAATCTTGAAACCAGTCAGAGGTGCAGAGAGCAGCCTGCGCTGATGTGCAAACTCTCTCACTTCTCACGTGTATGTTTGCTGTTCTGCGCTAATTATGTATGAGGAGAAACGCCAGAGGAAGTTTAATGAGGGCTGAGCTGCTTTGCCGTGTAAACGCGGAGCGCAGCGGTGTGCTCAGCCTGGATCGCAGCCAGTACCGGTGTGAGCTCCCAGGCAGCAGGGACAGGGCTGGAGCAGATGCCTCTCCTCCAGAGCTGGAGCCTCAAGGAAGGGTTTGAATTACAAAGGAAGGGAAGGGGCTGAGCTGAGCTGAGCTGAGCCTCCCTCCCTCCCACCTCCCTTGACAAAGGGCAATAGTCAGTTTACTTTAATAACCCCGCTATCAGCTGCAGAGGAAGTCTCGCAGTCCGGGAGTCTGCGGGCGGTTTAAGAGCAGCTAAACCCCACCAGCCAGACCAGAGCCGCCCGACCCGGCCGCGGGAGAGCAGCGCCAGAGATGGACTCACGCCGCCCTCGGAGGAGCTGACTTTCCTGGGCACCTCAGGAGTGGTTTTCTGTCCTGGTCCTATTTCTCTGTCCCGGGGAGGCTTGGGTAAGTGTCTGGTAGTTTTCTGCTTACCTTTCTTTTCAGCGGTTCCCTAGGGTTGGCCGAATTCCAGTGGAACTGCAAGGACAAAGTATTTCCCTCACCTCCGCGAGCTTGCTCTGGAAGTGAATGGTACAGATTTGAAAAGCTGGACCTTTAAAATCTTTTGAATTCTGCTTTTAAAAGCTTTTTTAAAAAGGCCAGGGAGCAGATGTGGGAAAAACAGCCTCTCCAGCACATGGTGGGGACTGCCGGGGCTCCAGCATCTCGCAGTGTGTTGGGTTCTCTACTGGTGGGTTGCTCTGAACAGAGATCTCCCAAGGTCTGTCAGTTGGTTCAACGGTGCAGATGTTCGTGCTGTTTCCTGTGAAACCAGCCTGGGGGGATCGAGGCAGCTGCGCCTCTAACCAACCGCTGTATTCCACCACCCGCCAAGAAAAGGAGCGTTCGGCACTTCCTCTAGATGTTGGTGGGGAGAGAAGGGAAGATGCAGGAATCAAATGGCAAAAGGGTTTCCTTGGAAGGTGTTTACCCTGGGCCCAGACACCCTTGCAAAAGGGATCCGGTGATTTGGGGGCACAGTGTGCGGGCAAGAAATTCGCTGCCATCCCCGGGGAGCGGAGCGTGCGAGTGGCCACGGCGCTGCAGGCAGAATTAACGGATTTTTCAAAGCGATTGTAAAAGACGTGTGTGACTGTAAAAAAAGAATTGGCAGTGGACTGGGGTAGGGCGTGTTTGCAAGCAGTCCCGGGTGTGTGTAGGCGGCTGTGTACGTGGTAAGAGTACAGCAGAGCTAACTTTAAAGGGAGATCTACTACACCTTATGTAACGTGTGAAAGTGAACGTCCTTTCCTGACGTCCCTGCTGAGAACCTGAAAAGACTAACCCCGAAATGATTTTTAAAGCTGTCTTTGATAGTCATCCTTGATGCTATTTGTTTCTTTTCACGTTTTGTTTTGCGTAAAAGGAGATAGGCTGGTTTCGCTCCCCGCTCCTCTCCTCCTCTATTGTTAGTCTCTCCTGGCTTCCCGTACAATTGTCCAGCTCTGCTCTTTTCAGAGCCCAGCGGAAAAGGATATTGTTGGAAAGAAAGAAAGTATTTCAAATTAAAGTCTGGCAATCACTTGCGTCCTCATTAGGCTTCAGACACTCTTCCTCCCTCCCATCTCTTTCTTTCCCCAGAAGTAGCAGGGTGACCAGTGTTGCTCGCAGAATCCCTCTTAGCCCTTTGCTATTCGATAAATGCAGCAAATAATGATCACATTTTGAAAATGAAGCATATTTATAATAATATGCACAAGTAGGAACACCTAAATATAACAAAAGCAGTGAATTCTCTTCCCAAGACAAGCCTCGTTCAGACTTGTGAGCTGGAGGCAGCTGCTGAGTTGCCCCAGCAGCGACACAGAGCATCTGCCCCAGGCAGGGATCGTGGCTTGGCGGAAGGGCGTAAGGAAAGGAGCGTGCGGTGAGGGAGGAAAGGTCGAGGCTGCATCTGTATCTGTTCTCCTTAAATCAGAGCTTGATGTAGCAAACGATAATTAATAGTCATGTTACTGTTCAGAGGTGAGCTGATATGACTCTCCTTGATTCCTTTTGATTCCCAGCTACTGCTTCACTCTCCTGCTTTTGAGCAGTGCAGACGCAGCGCGGTTGGGTCTGGATGATCTGCGCAGGGATCCAGCCCGCAGAACCCACGGCCTTGCGGCGTGTTTGCGCTGCGCGGCGCTGCGACGCGGTGCCTGGGCTCCTGGCACCATCCTTCTTCCCACCGCGCAGCAATTAGTGGGAGATGTCCCTGGGCATGGCGGCAGTGCCCGGGAGAAGAGGGCTGCCCTGGGGGTGCAGAGATTAACGTAAGCTCTTGTGAGGCTCGTTAGGGACAATATTAGAACAGGGAGATGTGAACGGAGCAGCGCTGTAGGCAAAGGGGAGCCTGAGCTCAGCAGAGAGCGGACTGTTTTCTCTGGTGAACCCCCGTGCGTGGAGCTCCCTTCGCTCCCAGTCCAAGCTGCAGCCCTGTGCGCGTCTGCTGTTTGATCACAACAACTTGCCAGGCTTTTGTGGCTCCAGGGAGCGTACTTGGGAAGCTGGGAACATAGTGAGTGGGATGAGAAAGCGCTCGGTAATTTTGTGAGTTTCCTCCTGCTGAAAGTGCTGGGAGTAAAACCTTGAAAAGGCTCCCTCAGCTCCACCAGGATCGTACAGAAACACCCCCCTGCTTTACTTCCCTTGGACTTTCACCACTTCAGAGACCTGCAGTTTGATGACAGATTTAACAATGTAAGACACAACTGTCATTTGTGTGGAGAAGAGCTATTGAAAGGACTTGCAGTTGTATCACCTGGGATAGCAAAACACAAGGGTACTGATTTGTTCAATCCCAATTTTAGGTACTTGAGACCCAATTTTTAAGACTTGTTGGGCATTGATGTCTGCTGGAGTTAAGTGCTGTGCCTAAGCTGCCGGTTACTCCAGTCAGTGACTGTTTGATATACGTAAGAGAAAAGAGTGCTCCAAGTAGTGCCCGTGGCAGCTGAGTGAACGGTGACACCTCCTCCATGCGTGTCCGTGTGTCTGTCTGCTGTGCCTCTGTGCGTGGAGAGGGACGTGGATCCTGAGCCGGTGTTCTTGATAAATCGGGGTTATCCCCAGTCGGGTGACATCGGTGGTTCTTGCGCTTCCCTGGCCGTTCCCAGGTGGTTGCCCAGGACACCTTTGGCACAAGCCAGCCTTTTCCAGCATGGCCCCTCAGCCAGGACAGCATCAATAAAAATGAGAATTTATGAGCTCTGTCATGTCCAGCCAGCAGAGCGTCGTGCAACAGATTAATCACTGATTGCGATGCGGTGCTGACTGGGAGCTTTCTGGTTCTCTCTTGGCATCGTTGCAAGGTCGTTAGTTAAAAAATTAGTTGGATAAAGAGACCCTCGACTCCCAGCGCTTCTGTCTCCTCTGCTACCTGCTCACCAAACTTGAGGCACTGTTGGCCCAGAAGGTGCTTTTAACTCTTCAAGTTGCTCCAGGCTCCAGCTGTTTGTCCTCAGAATGTGACAGCACTAACACTGCTCCGCGCTTGTCTGTTGTCCCTGTCCGGTGGTTTTGGGATCACATAACGATCTTCTCTCCAGTTTGGGCTGGGAGGAGCTGGGTGCTGGCTGGTCTGCTGGAGGCTTAAAGACCAGACTGCGTAGGAGCTTCTCTTTGGACTGCAGCAAGAGGTTCACAGGCACCAAAAGGCCTTTGCCCCAAGCTCTGTTCTCCCTTTCCATATTTGCACGGCAGCAGCAGAGTGTCTCCGCTCGGGATTTAGAGCACTCCCAGGTGCTTTCGGGGGGCTGTGCCACAGCAAAATGAGTTAAAAATGGCTCTTGGCTCCCGCAAGTGGCCTATAAAACCCGACGGCGTTGTTGAGCTGACATCCCTTCCCCTGAGCTGCAGACAGCATCTCCCGACCTTCCCTAGGAACTTGTGTTCACTGCTCTGAGCGGACACAAAGACAGCTGCACGCGTATGCAGGACTTCTAAAACACAAAGGACAGAGGCTTTGTGTAGCAGAAGCGTAGGAGCCTTCCTAACACTTGGTAGGATTCTGCCATCTCTGTTAGCAGTGTTCAGAGGGAGACCTCGAAGCGTTCCTCAAACGTGAACCACAGCAGCGTGCATCTCCCTGGTCAATAGGAGAAGCCAGAGCAGCGGGTAGGTGTTTTGTCCGAGTCACTTGTGGCGTGGGAGAGCCGAGCGTTCCTGCCGGCAGCCCCAGACCCCTTGCACTGCTCCCGAGCAGGGCTTTGGAGTCGGGCACCAGGGCCGCCTGTTCCTGCGAAGCTGCTTCCCTTTCCGAACAGAGAGGATTTGCTCATTGTTCTCTGATTTCAGCAGGCAGGAAAAAACCCACCTTTGAATTGTGTTGGCTGCCCCGTCCCCACAGCTGGTGCTCGCCATTGTCCAGTGTTCCTACCCACACCCGCTCGCTCGGTTTCCCTGCGGGGAGCTCGGCGAGGTGATTGTTTTTGCAGTAATTTCATTTATCCCTGTCTGAGACCAGATCGTTGTTTCCTATTGACTCATGTCACCTGCTGATGGCCTCTTCCCGTCCTCACACAAACTTAGGGGTGGGAGATGGAGGTGGTGGCTGGACCTCAGGTTTAATGAACACTCCCACCGTTCAGCAACCCCACGAGAAACCCCACGGCGGAGGGAGCAGCAGAGCTGGAAGGCTGCTGCTGTGCTCGGCAGGCAGTCGGGGACGCATGCAGAGGGGCTGGGGAGGGGGAGATCGGTAAGGGGTGGCATCATGTGTGCGGGGTGTTTTCCCCTTGTATCAGTGGAGCCCATCCAGCCTCATTTGCTCAGGGGTGCTGCACCCTCCAGCTATACACATCAGCGAGCCCTGCGCCAGAGACCCAGCAGACTTCGAGGCATTGCCTTGAACACTCGATGGGTCCGTGGAACGAGCTGCCAGCGGGTCTGGTTGAGCTACAGCTCCAGTTCGATTCATCGGGCTTGGCTCCTACTTGCTTTTCACTTTGTGTTTTCTTTTTCAAGAGTGCTCTTGCCCATCTTTGGTGTTGAGGGTGGCTTGTCTCCTCTGCATGGAAAGGAGCCCGCTCTGCTCCCATTAATGCTAACGGCAATTACCCAGGCGCTGCAGAGGGAGCAGGGCTTTCTACATCTGAGATGTAACATCAACGTGAAATTTCATCACCTAGGTTCCAAGAAAAATAAACTGTGGCTGGACTTAAAACATAGTGGTGAGGAGGAGTAGGGGAGAGAGCCTTTTATGAGCTTTGAGAATATTTGTAGCTAAGCAACCAGCATCAGCAGGAAGAATAAATCAAAAGTTTGAGGGCTCTGCCTGCCTGCCTTCAAGGGTCAGGAACTATATTTTCCCTCTGTTAACAAGATTGCCTTCCTTTGAAACATCTGCTATTAGCTACTGCTGGAGGCAGGATACCGTCTCAGATAGACGAGAAGCTTGTTGTGGGGTGCTGGGCTAGGAACGTAAATGAAAGGACGGAGAAGATAAGCACCTTGCCAAAGGCCATGGAGTGAGTCTGGCCTCCCAGCAGCTTCCAGGAAAATACCCTTGGAAAAGTCACGTCTGACACATATGTACTATTTTCTGATTACGCTTGTATAAGTCCTCCAAACAACTCTTCCAGGGAGCAGCTACAGACCATATTCCCACTTCACAGGTGGCAAAAGTCGAGTGACTGGGTGACTGTAGTGGTTTGTGTTTGAAACAAACGGTGACTCTCTGTGGCTTTGTTCGTTCTAGATTGGTGCAGTTCCCGTTCCCTGGGGCGCCGCTCTCCATTGCTGATTGCAGCACAGGTCCGAGGCCTATTAGATAATGGAGCTTTATTTTCTACAAAGATACTACGCAGTGTTCTTCACTAGGTTGCAGCAGAAATCCTAGAAGCAAGACATTTTACTTTAAAATATGTTTTATTTATAAAGAGGAAATTTCCCAGAAACGCCAGTGGGAATGGCAGCAAATCAAATCCCAGCAGCAGTTTCTCAATGGAACTCCTTTTCTTAAATACCATCTTACTACCTCAGGGTATTTTCCATCTCTGCTTCTTCCTCCTGCTTACTCAAGAGCTGGTTAGAAATGATGCTCCAGTCTCCACCCTGCCTGGCAGCCTCACCGATCGCCTGCCCTCTGCGCTGGAGGACATCCCCTTAAAGTACTTCCAAACCACGCGGCTGGAGCCCCGAGACCCTGCTAAATACACACCCGTAATAACCCATAAATCTCAGCCTTAAATAGACCTATTCCCTGATCGAGAACCCCAGAGACCTCTTAGCCTTCATAGACACTGAAGTTGGTGTTAATTATAAAGCCGAGTGTATTAAGGCCAGATCTCATGGTATTTATAGGGAACTGCGTTCCTAAACCAGATTTCTCATTTTAATGAGAGGAGCGAACTGTGATACAGGATAGCTCGAGTGGTCTTGGACTTCCAGGACCCATCCCAGTACCGTTGCCCTCTCTGGGCAGCGCTGCCCCAGCACACGCTCCTCAGCACGACTGTCCCCATATTTTAGCACTTTGTACGGCGTTTTCTTCACTTTTCCACCTAGAAAGCTTCCTGTGGCATCGAGCATTTCCGTGGAGCTGTAAGCAGTGTGTCTCAATTCCTACGTATTCGTGCTCTTCCTGTTGATCTCCATTCCGAGCACCCTTGTAGAGATGATGACAATCCCACAACTGTCCTGGGCGCTGATGCAGCTGATGCCTGGCTGATGGTGGCTGGAGTGATGTGGCTGTGAAAAGCACTCAGGGATTTGAAAGCAGAGGGTGTTGCTGTCCATTAACACCCGGGTCCACAGAAGCCCAGCTGGGTGGGGAGTCCATTTAGTCCCAGTCCCACAACTGGGCTCTGAGAAGCGGCTTGAGCCGGCGGGTAGAGATTGAATGGCTGCTGGGTATAGTCAGCAATAACACTGTGCCAGCGCGACAGTGAATGGCTTCGAGGCCATTACTGATATTAACATTCACTCAGGATGAATTTGGTGTCTCGTGTTAGAGAAACTATCACTTTTGGAAGTAATGCGAACAGTTGGGAAGCAGCGCCGACTGTTCTAAAAGGAAAAAACACGCCGTGGCAGGTGTGAGGGAAACGTTCTGGAAAGCGAAGGTACAGCCTGGGTTGAGAGAAACCAAATGCGCTCCTGCAGATCCGAGCTGTTCTGCTTGATGTTTTCTCTCTCCCTCCCACCCGCCGTGGGACTGGAGTGAGGTGGGATCTGATCCGCTCCCACTCCTCTGCGTGTAGGAGCTGAACCGCTCCAGCTGGTTCCCGAGTTATTCCCAGCTCCCAGCCCCTTCAGACCACGAAACCGCTCCCTGAGGCGCTGACAGAGCTTCTGAAATGCTTCCACGAATGCAGATCAGCACAAACTGTTGAAAAACCAACACTTGAACTCTCTCCCGAGCCTTCCTCTGCCTGGAACAGCGGGTCCTGGGGCGGGCAGCTCCTGCCTCTGTGCTGCCTCCGGTTTGCCCGCCTAGGGAGGGGAATACACCCAGCTGATGTGAAACAGGGTGAGGGCAGTATATCCAACGCAAAATTCATGTTCAAGAGTAGCGGCGTCCGCTTTCTTACACCCTTTGATGGGCTTTTCCCCCCTTGTTTGCGTGACAGTATTTTGTGCGGTTGGCTTCTCTCCGGATCTGTCGGTGCGACCGGTCCCTGCGTCTCTGACTGGAGGAACAGCGTAACCCATAACTGGCAGCTGCTCCGTCTCGTGATTTCTAGGATGAGTAGTTTTCGTATTGGCAGTGCCCCCGTGGTAGCTACTGGTGTTTATTAATTAATTCTTTGAATGCAGCCAAGCACACACAGCAGTCCCAGCCCGTTCCTGCTACGTGCTGAGCAAACCCCTACCTGAAAGACCGCTGTTGGCATGGGCAAGTCTCCAGAGGTGGAAGGTGAAATGGTGAGGGACTTCTGGTTTCAAACAAAAGTGACACTGGTTTATTCAGAGCTGCTGAGCTGGCCCAGCTTGCCTGAGACACCCCCAGCTCCTTGAAGTCCGAGCTTTTAAATGTCACTTTGGTTGTAATTCCAGGGAGGAGAGGGCTGAGCTGCCTGGCAGGGGCTGGCGGGGACAGGAGCTGTGCCCTTGCAGAGCATGGCACAGCATGGCACAGCACAGCATGGCACAGCACGGCACGGCACGATGGCCGTGCCAAGGGTGAGCTGGGAGCGGAGGGACCATGGTCACGATGGCCCGTCTGCCCGCAGGGTGCCCATGGGTGCTGGCCAGTCTGTCCCAGCTCCATGTGGGTCCTGGACTGACTGGGGCAGTGCTGCCCTGGCCACGTGTGCTGGGACTGCACTGGGGGGTCCCAGGCAGGTTTTTTCTCTGAATGAGGAGAAACTGCCCTGCAGTGCTTCCTTTAGGGTGTTTACCTCCTTTCATGCCCTGTAAGTGCCTCTTTTTCACTGTTCCGTTTTTGTTCCAAAATCACAGCCACTTGTCTTCCGTTTAATTTTTACATTTAATGAAATAGCCCTGTAATTAAATGTTCTTTAACAAGTCCCTGGGCAGGGTATCTCATGACTAAAAATCACTCTGATTTTATTATTATTACTAATGCAAAGTAATTAAATGTTTGAATCCTTATCAAGTGCAATTCAGGGGGTTAATCATTTAAGTTGAAAGGAAAAGTTACCTCCATCATTTCTGCTGAACCGATCTGCTCAGTGTCCTGTTACACTCGTCGCTGTTTATTTAGACCTTGAGACTATATTGTGCCAGCCTGGAACATAGGATACATGTGATTGCACGTATGTTTGTGTGAGCTTCTGTGTGTTAGCACAGCGTGCTTGGGGATGTCTGGTTTTCTGCTTCACCGGGCAAACAGCAATAAGCTGGACACAGGGAAAGCTGAATGAGAGTCACAGATCTGCGAAGTCCAGCTTGACAAAGCTACTAAGCACCTCACTAAGAAAAGCAAAGTGAGCCTTAAAAACATCTGAACTTGCTGAAATGTCATTGAGAAATATTTTTGCATCTTCAATTTGAACTACAAATGAAGCAACTCAGTGGATCAGCCGGACAGTCCCACATTTCCTTCGGAATGGGACTAGCTGGCAGCTGCTGAGCTCCCGCCCCGTCGCCTGCTCCGAGCTGTCTGTGCGAATGATTCCCAGAGCCCAGCCGAAGCTCTGCAGAAGCGGTTGGGGCAGATGCTGGCCACCTGGGCTCTAAGAACCAGGCTGCCCAAAGCCGGGACAGGTTCAGCTTCCAGAGCGGCGGTTTAGACATCGAACCATTGTCAAAAGTAGGTCAGCCGGATATCAAAATCCCTGGGTGCTGGGTGTTCTGCTGCGGGGCATTCGCGCCTGGGCAGGCGTATGGCAACTGCGGGCTGTCGGCGGACAGCACCGTGCCTGTGCGAGACGGGTCTCTCCTGTTGCTGTCAGTACTGCGCTGATTGAGACGGCAACAGCGAGAGTCCTCCGGGAAAGCAGAGCCCGGTGGAAAGGTTAAAAGCAGTCATTGTCTGGTGTGCAGAGGCTTTACAGATAAAATGGCACGTCTCTGGCAGAGGACATCTGCAGCAGATGCAGACAGCCAGGGAATGCGTCTAATACCTCGCCGAGCAGCGTCTGCGGGGTGGGAAGCACAACTTGCGGAGCTGACAGCGCTGACCGCATCCCCCAGTCTGTGCGTGCCGGAGCTCCGGGAACGGGCAGGGAGACCGGCAATGCTGAAAGGAGGCTTGCGATAAGGTAAATCATTCCAAAGAAGGACTTGGGAGGCCTGTGCCCTGGCTCATGGCTGCGTCTGTACTGGATGTGGAGCTGCAGCATCCCCAGCACCCCGGCGCTCCCCTGCGCCCTCTCTGGGGCAGGCAGGATGTGTCCCGCACAGCCCCGCCTGGCTCCCCGGTGCCCACCTGAGCAGGAGCCCCCGCTGCCAGCAGCTCTTCCTCAGGAAAACGCACCGTCCTCTCCTGTCCTGCCCCGTCCTGTCTTCAGTAGCCAAGGAACGGGGATTTTCCTGGTGTCATGGTGCAGCCGGTGCCACAGACGGGGTCCGGCTCCTTCCCGGTGTGGCCCGGTGGCCTCTGAGGCTCCGCCTGGGCTCTGTGCTGGTGCCCAGCTCTTCTAATTCAACCGCAGGAGGCCTTCTGCAGCGGGGGACCGTCCCACCCGAGGAGCGCAGGTCCGTTTGGGCGGTTCTGAGGCAGCTGAGGAGTAAGTTCAGCTGGAAGGAGGAGGGTGGAGGGTTAGAACTTGTTAGTCTGCATGTGGCCAGCTGAAACGTTCCTTTGTTCTGATCATTCTTCGTCCTGTCTTTGATCTGAGCCGTACTTCTTCCTGGAAGACTTCCAACATTCTTGGTGTAGCCGTGAAGCTCCTATTTTTTTCCCCTATGCAGGCCACATCCCTCAAATGTAAGGAAGACACTGCGATGATGAAGGGGACTGTAGTGTCTAAAGTCATTTCTGGATAAACGTGTTTGACTTCAGACGTTCCTGATCTCTCTTTATTCCCAGAACAAGCACAGAGCAGGCAACACCAGCACAGGCTGCCCCATTCATCGAACAGTGCAACGTGGAAAACCATCCCCGTCAAGGGTTCAGGCTGTGGTCTGGGTACAGAGGTCCCATAAATTGAGAACTCTCGGTGACCCTCCTTTCTAGGCGGATTCACGTGCCAGAAGCACACTGGGAAGCAAAGGCTGGTTGGGAACGATGCCAGGAGCCAAGCTGCATTTGTACAGCTCTGGAGCAGCAGCTTGGCCATCTCTGGCCCAGGCAGCAGCACGATGGAGAAAACCCCAGGGGAGCTCACTAGATAATGATGTTGCTTTTAAAAAGGACAACAAGAAGAAAGCGTTGTACCCTGCTCCTGCTTAGGAGGGTCGGGAGCAAACGAGAAAAGGCTTCTTTGTCTAGAGGGGAACAGTCACTTCTCCCTCCCGCAGCAGTCGAAGCCCGATACTAGATAAGTAGCTGTGATTCAGAAAAAACTAATTTATAATTTGCCAGAATATAATCCTATTTGATCAGTGTTATTCAGGCCCTCTTTCTTTTAAAATTCAGTGCACTTAACGGTTCTACGAGGGTTTATGAATGTTTAAAAATTGCTTTGTGGTCCCTAAAGTAATTTGACAAGTCTGACAGCTATTGATTAAAAACCTGAAATTATTCAGACTGTAGGATGACTTGGGGGATTAGATAGAAAGTTTTTTCAAATGTGAAAGGAAATAAGATGTTGGAAAGTAAATATGTTCTTGAATATTTTTGAAAAATCCATTACAACTGTGAAATTAAATTGAAATGAGATACTTGGTGTGGAGATGAAGGAACTAAATGCTGGCTTTGCTGTTTAGGCATGGGGGAGAACTCACCACCCCAGGTCCAACAAGTGTTTTCCTGGAAGACGCTGGCGATGGGGCTCTGGCCCAGAGCCCACCGCAGGGCGTGTGGGGAGCCCGTGGGGAGCTCCGTGCACCTGCCCCCGCTGCTGGCCGGGGACCAGCCAGCTCATTCCATTCAGCCCTTCTGCATCGTGGAGTGAGATGCTGAGCAGGGTCAGCGGGCAGCTGTGGGGCTGACGGGACGGTGGCTCTTTCTGTCCCATACGTGTGTTCCTGTCTGACTCTGCAGGACAGACGGGAGCCAATCGAGCCTCAGGCTAACTGACCGCAGCCTCCCGGATCGTCCTAATTTACACTCCTCATGCAAGGGCTGCTGCGGTAGTTGGGAGCAGCGATTACGCTGGATACCTCTGTCTCAACTTGTCCTTCTTCACCAGACCTCCAGGAAGGATAGCCAAGTCCTGGCTACGCATCTCTGTACACGCCAAAGCGACTCTCCCAGGAAATCGCTAGATCAGCCGGGCCATCTTCCATATGACCAGAAGGGACCTCTTTGTCCAGCAGATCCAGACCTGTTCTGCTACTGACGACCATGTTTTAGAATATCCTTCATAAGCAGTTCCTCCATCTTAACATCGTGGAGGTTTTCTCCCCCATTCTCCCTCCTTCTGGAAGGCTAATCTCAAATTTTCCTTCTCTCATGGTTAAAAGCCCTCTTCCGATTTTCAAGTCGGAGTGTTTTCACAGCCGCTTGTCTCACCAGCGCTGCCCTGCGGCTGGAACAGCTCTTGTCTTTCTCTCGTACTTAGTCTGAAGCCCGTATAGTCCTCGTGCCCCTCAGTCTGCTGTAGACGGAACACGCTGAGTGTCACAACGCTCCAGCATCAAGCTGACTGTGACCCAGCAGGTGGCACATCCCTCCACCCCTCTCTGAATCCAGACTCGGGTCAGTCTCCTGAGGCAGAGGTGGGCGTTTTCCCAGCTAGGCTGCTACACCCAGCATTCAGCCCAGTCAAAACACTCTGCAAATTTGACCGGATCCGTGGCCAAATAGCTCCAGGACGGACGAAGCAACTACCCCAGCAGCTGGCTGGCAATAAGGGCAAACACTGGTGCAGCAGCTGGATTGGTGGGGCAGAAACGAGTTCCCCTGCCGCATGTGTTGTGGGAGAGCCCTCCTTCTGCCAGCCCGGGAGGAAACATGCTGCTGGGCTCAGAACTCCCCTCCCCACGAAAGCTGTGGCTATCTCGCCTGCACCCCAGAAAAATGCCTGGCTGCTCGTTGTCAGCGCTGGTGTCAGGGAGCACGTGTCGGCTCCGGCAGAAGGGCTCCGAACAGGTGAGTCTGTAGGCTGGCACAGAGCGTCTCACCAGCTTTGCGGGGTGCGTCTGCCAAGCCAGGTAGTGCGCAAAGGTCTGGTTCTGCTTCCGACGCGTTGTCACTGCTGGTGTCTAATCAGACAGTCGAGGGCCGTTGGTAATGGTTAAATTCTTGGGTGATTCTGGGCACACAGGTTATAAAGCGTTTGTTACGATGGTTCAGGTCATTGAGCAGTAGCTTTGTGGATGTGGAGCTATTAAATAAGCAGATCGCAGTGGGCTGCCTTGGCCTGTTACCTCAGCGGGGTACCACGCAGCCCTTGCTCATCTCCAGTCATTCTCCGGTTCACTGGGATTGGTGTGAGCCGCACGTTCAAAAGCCTTTGTGAGGGGAATCCGCAAGGTGGGACATGGAGCTTGTACGTGGTGTCACCAGACGGTGCGTGGCAGTCTCAACCCTTGTGCTATAGAGGGCCCTCAGTTATATTCCAGTGACAATATTGAGCTTTAAAAAGATGAGCGGAAAGAAAGGAAACCTTCAAATTTAGTTGCTGCCAGAAAATACTAGGCACCACGTAGCTGTCATTCAGCAGCAGGCGGGGATTATCCATAAACCCGGTACCTCCGAAGTGAAGGAGAGCAATAAAGCTGACCCCGGGCGCACTCTGAACTTGGCTACCTCTGATTAATTAAGTTTTTCCTTCCTTGAGCCTGATTTAGTGCTTATGCTCAGAATGAAGGATTAAAGTTAAGAAACTGTTGAGAAATTGAAGGACAGCTCTCATCCCCTTTCTCATCGCATCGCCTTCCCTATCACACGGGCGCGCGTGTGGGTCACAGAGGGCTCCGTGTGGCTGCTGAAAAATCCGCCTCCCGAGGCATTCCTGTCCCTGGATTCTTGTCATTCTCCTGCGATTGCAGCACTTTCCCTGTGGATTTTCGTTCCTGCCCAGCCCGAAATGTCAGTGGGCCATGGCAGACACTTGGCTCATAGTGTCGGGGCAGCGTGGAAGCTGTAGTGGTGATTCTGCGTTTCCTTGGCAAGCAGGAGGGTTCCTGTGCGGCTGTGGGGTATCTTCCATTCATTCGTCCCCAAGCTCAGAGGACTTCTCCTCTGCTTCAGGCAGCCGGGGCTGGGGCTGAGGACGGGGCCGGGGCTGGTTCTGCGCAGGCTGGCACAACAGCCCCGAAACGTCACCGCCCTCCCTGGTCTGTAGCTGTAATGGTTATCGTTGGAGTTCATTAACGTGCTGCTGTTTACAGCCTGCTCTGTGGGCAGGGAGCTGTTGAATAAAACATAAGGAAAGTTGTGCCGGTGCAATGAAAACGCCTGATTTCGAGTTTTTGCTGTCTTTGCAATGACTTGCCTAGAGCAGACGACGACGGGGTTCGAAGCTGGAGGGCGCAGCACCCCGCGGGGCTGGAGCCCTGCGCCAGGCTTGGGGGCTCGGGGCTGCCTGCCCGCCTGTGCCGCTGCCTGTGTCACTGGCCGAGTGACGGCGCCCAGAAGTGCCCGTCCTCCCCCGGGGGGCGAGTGCCCTGGCCGAGCAACAGCCTGTCTGTGGGGCCTGGGCAGGTCCTGCAGCTCCTGCCCCTCTGCAGGAGGAGACAGCCGGTGCGTGGACCTGGCATTTTACAGGCGCGTGACTGCTTTGTGACTTCTGACTGACATTTGCAGCATCGTTTCCACGCTGTCATGGGCAGGACAGCAGCGTAAATCCCTCTGCCGGGGTGGACCGGCTTTGAAATGTCTGTTCCGGTATGACGAGTGAGAAGGAGAAGTGCGAATATGAGTCAGAACGGCTCAATCTCTTCATTTCCTCTGGTGACCGCAGTGGGGTTGGTTTGGTTTAGAAGGAGATTCGTAGAGGATAGTTGGGAGTGAGTTTGCTCCCAGTCGAAGCGCCCGTGTCCCGGAAAGCCGTTCAGCCCCGCGTTCCTAGCGGCATGGCTGCGGTTGGCGTGCTCTGCGAGCACGGCCGGTGCTGTACGCCCGGCACTGCTCCGAGATGTAAGGGGCGGGGGTTTTTACACGTGTAGTCAGAGCTGAAAAAACTTGTCAGAAGCGGTTCTGCTGATCCCTTAATTAGAATTCTTTAACCCACTTTTTGGAGAAGAAACAATTGTTCAGAGTAATGAGAGAGTATGTTTTGATGGGGGGATGTACAATAATCTGCTCTGATTCTGCTCTGCTGCACTGTACCGAATTAATTTATTTCTCTGTATTTGTTCATATTCAAAGCATAAATAATTTAGCGTTTTGTCTCTCTCTGTGAATGTGAGAAGCATGCTTGCTGATCGCAGATCAGATGCAGCGGTGATGTTTATTACTCCGATGCTGGGGAATGATTGTTGCATATTTAATATCACCATAAATAAAAATCCTGTAGCTGTGTTCCCACTTGTGGGATCGGCACGCGGCTCCCTCCTAACACGTCTGATCTGCAGGACTCACAGCTTTGGGGTGAGGAAAGCAGAGACTTTCTTGCCCACCGTGACACAAGGCAGGAGCGGCAACTGCATTTACCCGCGTGCCCTCCCTGGCTGGTGTCCGCCGGCGTCTTCCCGCAGCACTCTCATCCCCGACCTGCTCGAGCAAAGTTGTTTATCTTACACAGAAATACTGGGGGACTTACACAGTGCGACAGAGCAAATACCAGAAGTGGTAAAACAAACCTCATTGAAATAAAGTGGCGGGATGATAAGGCGAATGATTAACGTACCTTTTAAAAGCAGTATGTCTTGTCTTCCTTTATATCGTACGAATGCCGTTAAAAACTTCCCAAAAGTATCTTGCAGTGGTTGCCAAAGGAGCAGGAGTTTCAGGCACTCCTACAACGGGCATCGGACATCTCTGGTTTTACTGGTTTATTTCAAAGTGTGCGGGGAAATACTGTGCAGTGGCTGAGTACCCGGGCCGTGCCTATTATTCCTATTTGTAATTAAAATTTATTCAAAGCATGGCACAAGCCTTACAGCCTTCTGCAGTGATGGGCCCCGGTGTTCTGCTGTGCAGCAGCAGTTCCGCAGACTTGCGGTCCGCTCTCCGCTGTGTGGAGGGGTTTGCTCAGGTACCTTGCTGAATTCCGGCTTGACAACCAGTGCCATTTTCCATTTTTCCTTCTGAAAGTCACTGGCATGGAGATAAATTCTTGTACGTGTTATCTAAAGCCCTTTCCAGAATACAGGGAGCGAGGCACTGCTCAGCCATAGTGAAAAGCGAGGCAGAAAGAGCGAGCTTTGTGCATGAGCCGGTTGCAAGCCAAGGCAGTCCCGCTAGGTCGCATTCTTGTTCTCTCAGCCTTGGCAGGGATCGCCCCTTTGTAACGGAGTCCAGTGTTCCCAGTGTTTCCAGACTTGTTAGAGTGTTTGCAGCAAGCTGGGTTGGTCTCCGAGAAACAGTTTGTCTGGGTCTGATTTCGAGCAGGGCGGCGTCGTGGTGCTGGGAGCAGGAGAGTCCCCGCACGGCTCTCCAGCCCTGGGAGCGCGGAGGCATGGACGCGGCTCCCACTCACGCTTGGCGGGCTGAGGTCTCGGCGAGGGTCCACCTCTGCGGCTCAGGGTGGATCGGGCACACACTTCTCAGGTGCCTCTCCCAGTTGTCCCCACGTAGCAGGCTCGGTGCCCGGAGTGCTTTCAGCAGGAGCTGAACCCACCGGCGTGGCCACGGCCCAAATACAACGTCGCTGGGGTGAGAGAACCGTGTGGAGGAGGTCAGCCCTCGCGTGCAGCCCTGAGGAGAACTCCAGGGAGCCCAGCGGTTCTGGAGAGTGTTAAACAGATGGGGTCAGCAATGGTTCCAGCCCCGTCCCTTGCTGGAACGCAGCCACTCTGCTTGTTTAGTATTCTAAAAGCAGAGTTAATAACTATTTTTGCCTCTATTCTCATTTCTCACATACATATAGAGTCGCAGTTGATGTTTAGCTTGACAAGCCAGGCTGCAGTTGGGGTGCCAAAAATCTCGAAACTGTCATGGAGTGAGACAAGGACAAAGGAAAAAACAACTTAGATGAAAGGGCTCTGGCCTCGGCGATGCCGTGTGTGGCACACGTCCCAGCCCTCGGAGAGGCTTATCGGTTCACATCATGGAAGTCTTTATGCTGCACAACTCTAGTGGCTTTCTGGCTCCACTTGGCATCTCACTGGATTTGCGAAGAAGCTGCTGTCACACTTCTACGGGCAAAGGCATTTTAAAGCACTTTCGTTTCTTAACGAGTATGAGGTAATAAAGTGTCTATGGGGCAGCACAGGGGGAGCCACATGTCAAAGGCAGGCCAAGACTGTACTCAGAAATTGCGCATCATCAGCCCAGTCCAGGGGGTTTTATTGCCTGCTTCCAAACAAGAGCGTTCAGACTTAGGTTTAACATTCAGTCCTTTGCGGCATCCTTGGAGCTTTCTGTCTGAGCAGGAAGACATCTGGGTTAGGCACTGTCTAGCGTTACGTCGCAGGCGGGCACTGGAACCAGCGCTTGGGTTTCCTCCCCAAGCTTCCTTCCAGCTCTCTTTTCCTTTTGTTGAGACAATCCCATCGGTCGTTGTGAAAACAAAAACAGAAGGGGAGTAAAATGATTCATCTTTCCAAGCAGCTTTGCTAAAGAGTGTCATTAATTCAGCACTGGCAGGAATGTGTCTGCTCAGGAGAACGTGCCTTGTCCGAGGGACCGGGCTGCGCAGCAGGCTGCGTCCTTTCTCCCCCGGGAGGGCTCAAACGTAACCCTGTGCTCGTGACCAGTGTTTCTGACTGGGACTCGGGTACCGTCATCCTTTGGGGTCAGCCTGAGCGGGGCAGGCGGACACAAGGGCAGGGTCAGACCTCGGCTCTCCCGCCTGGAGATGCCTGAACCCTTCAGAGCCGGCTCCTGCTGCCAGCCCGAACTAAAACCGGTGCCCAGGGGCTGGGGTAACCCTTTCCACCAGCTCTAATGTCTTCATAAAAACCCAAAACTAAACAAAAAAAAACCCTTAAACAAAAAATTCCTAAGTTGTTATCCCATCATTTGTAAACATGGATGCGTGTGTGTGGGCACTTCAGAGAGGAGGTTCTTGGCAGCTTTTCCGAAGTTGTCTATATGCTGCATGGCAGCTGCTGCTGCAGCTGGTCTTTGCTGAAGCGTGTAGGCTGGAGAGCACGTTTAACCCATCCCTCCACATCAGGGGACAATGGGCTTCTACTATCCTTCCATCACCAGCCAGCCAGATCCTCCTCACTTGTCCATTTCTCAAGAGTCTAAAGAAGAAGTGAAGAAGTTGTGGAACGTTTTCCTCACTTGGCAATCACTTTGATTTCTCAGAAGTGTGCTGTGTATCGGCCCTGTCCCTGTCGCAGCCCTCCGCTGCCCGGTGATCTCAGCAGTTTGAACTGTTGTCCTCGTGCTCTGTAAATGAGAGATGACTGGAGGTTTTGGAGTGACTTAGTCACAGGATGTGCTCAGTTACCAACAGCCAGGCTCCGTTCGTGTAACTCCTGTGGACAAGCAGATGATTTCCTCAGGAAGAGACATCCCCGACACTGCAGGCATGCGCACAGCCTTCCAGCCAGAGCCTGGCGTGAGCCGCGCTCCACATGATCGCCATTCCCCAGCGTGTGGGAGTGTGTGCGTCTGGGTTTTGGAAGCCAGCAGAATTGTACTGGTGTGCAAGGTGAACTCCGGGAGCTACCAATGCAGGGCAGGCAGCGAGGAGGAGTACCAGGGAACTGGTAGTAGGAAATGGAGCTTTTTGCCCCACAGTATGAAGCCAGTACGGACTGAGGTGGCCAGCTGCCGCTTTGGAGGAGCACTGGAGAAGCGGCACTGTATGAGGTCCCCCACGGCCATTCCTCCTGGCAGCCCCACGTGGCCTCTGCCACCCAGGATGGCCCTGGCCAGGGGACGCCTGTCTGGGGGGTGGTGGATGGGCTCCTGGCTGAGCTCCAGGGTGGGGAGCTGGCCCAGCTCTTGTTGAAAAGAGCTCCCCTGTCACCTGGACTGGTTCGGGAACTTCAGCTGAATGACCCGTGTTCGGTTGTGCCTGCGTGTCCCCTGGACGAGTCCTGCTCTGCCTCCAGCCCTGTAACAGACACCTGGGTATGGCGGGGGGTCAGTCCTGTCCTGGAAAAAGAGATAGTACAACCTAGGGCCACGCAGCGTGGACTTCTCAAATGGCTCCTCTTGTTTTATGAAGCCATTTCAGGTTTTAAAGCTGCTTGTGCTGGACTGGTGACTTCATTGGCTTAACAGCTCCTGTTCGTGACGGCAAGTGGCAGGCAGTTGGGACTGGTTGGGCTGGGCTGGACTTTGCTTCACAGTGTTTGCTGTGCTGTTGCTCGTTTGGGAACTAACCTGCTGCTGCTTTCGGTTTTGATCTGAAATGGTATATAAAGACATCCAGCCTCTCGCTTGCAAGGCTGGCCGGGAGAAGAGGCGGCCCAGGCGGCCAGCTGGCTCCTGCTGCTGGAGGGAGGTGAGACACCCTCAGCTGCTGGCTCCAGGCTGGGAGGTGCCCGGGCACTGCCCGCTCGGTGCCCACCCAGGCGCACCACCCGCTATTCTTCTCTCTGCTTTCCCTGCTCCGGTGCTGGCCACTGCATCTGGGAGTTAAGGGCAGGCTCCGGTAGCTGGTGGTTCCCCACTGCCTCTCTGCTTCTCTGCTGGGGATGCTGCAGGACCCACCTTCTTCCTGGGCAGCGCTGGGTTTCTAGCAGCTTGGGTTTCTTTCAGGCTCTCGACCTGTGTTCCCGTCTATTGAGTCTTGGCCAGGAAAGAGGTGTAGGAGAGGAGGAGGCAGCGGGCTGGGAACAGGGCAAAACAGCGGGTGTTGGGAAGGAATTTGCAGAGCTGGACCCCAGAGCTCAGCCTGGTGCTTTGGGCCAATCCGGCTTAACCCTGCCCTAGCGTTGTTCCGTCCTTGGCTGCCAGCTCTGGAGAAGCTCTCTGGGATCTGTTGTGAGCGTGCCCGGTCTGACAGCGGGGTCCGGCGGGGTCCGATGGGGGCCTGGCAGATGCGGTCGGTGCTGGGCGAGGGGAGCTGCTGGCACGGGGCGGATGCTGCTGTGCTGCTGGCAGCCTCTGCCACGGGCAGCTCAGCTCCCCGGGCCGGCGTGGCCATGCTCGGTGAGGGAAGCTGATCTTTACAGTCACTTAAACCTACAAATCTGCCAGCTGCCTCCCCAAGTGGGGCCGGTTCTGATTTACCAGTTTACTGCTTTGTGTTTCCAGAGCAAATCACTCCGCTAACAGCCAGCTGATGGGAGTCCAACACCTTCACCGGTAAAACTGCCCCAGCATGCCAGGGGCGATACCCCGGCTGGGGTGGGGACTCCATGGCCCACCATAATCTGCCTCTTCTCCTTGCCTCATCTTATATGAGAAGGCACGGAGCCATCAGCCACGTGTGCCCATGGACACCCCCCCTCCAAAACGGAGTCCGGTTTTAGCTGTGCTGGTGTAAATCCAGGGCAGCCGCATCAGCTCAGGGGCAGATTGCAGTTTTGTTAATGAGAACATACAGTGGCCCCGTGCATTCCCCGGGATTTGACCTAAGCTCAGCATCTGTCGGGATAAGAAAAAGTGGTTTAGTGGCACTGGCAGGGTGGCGGCTCAGAGGGTGGGGACTGGGGCAGAGAGAGGCGCTGGCTCTTCCCTCCTGAGGGACAGTTCTGGGTTCCAGCCTTGGGGGAAAAGTGTTCGTGAAAACCAATGTTTTAAGAAATTGAATGCAAGACAAAATCTGAACCCTAACTTCCCTCATCAAAACGTCTTGACTTTCCTCAGAAGAAAGTAAGGTAAGAAATGTCTTTTCCTGCTCTGCAGATGTAACCCTTCAGAGCTGGGGAACAGCAAAGCAAAGCCAGGGACAGCGAGTGGAAGAGGCAAGAGTCAGGGCTGTGTGTACGGAGAGGAACCCCGGCTGCGTCCATGCAACCACGTTTATTTGAATGCAATCCAGTTCTATCAGCGCATGCTCTTAGAGCAGGGCCTCAAACGGGTTGAACTCTCCTGGTGATCAGAACGGGCTAACGGCCCAAAACGCCGGTTCGCACACCAAGAATGGAGGAAAATTGCAGGGGAGGCTGCGACTCCTACCTCGGAGGGGTGAGCTGGGGCCAAGCCAGGCTGTGGGGAGCTGCGTGGTGACCCCAAATCCCTGCTGCAAAGGCAAACCCTCCCGGATTCCGTCTCTGTAACCGCTCGGCGGAACACAACTCGGTGTAAAATACAGCCGTCTCTGCAATGAAGAAGAGCTGGAGTTTAATTGGGTTAATAACCGAGGCAAGTTAATCCTGTTCAGGGAAGGATCAAACCAGTTTCAGTGCATCTGTGTCGGTGCTTTGCATGTGTCTAACTAGATTGATTTAAAATAACTTGGTTACAAAAGGAAATGGTTTCCGCTGTACAGCGCCTGTCCCTCTTCCTGCCACGTTCCCTTCCTGCAGCGTGAAGCTTCTGGTCAAGTCCCCCTCTGCTTCCCTTGTGTAGAAGGTGAGGATGGATTTCGGGTGTCAGACAGGGCTGCTCACAGAGTCCTTCAGGGATCTCTTCATGTCCCATCCAGAAGACAGTAAAAGGTATTTCTGGTCAGAAGGATTGACTGGGTCTAATTTAATGTCTCTGAGAGAAATAAGTAGTCAAATATTAGGGAGACAAACGCTGGTTGATCTCTCCGAGGCTTCTGTCTTGGTGACGACAATGAGGGTTTGCTGGACTTGTTGTCTTTCGCTATCACAGACTTTAAAAAGAGCCGAGACCAAACGTAGAGTTGAGCTTCCATCCCTCGAAGGGCAGATGGGTGTGAGACCCCAGCACCCCCGTCTGCTCTCTGGCTGGTGGGTGTCACAGAGAACAGCCCAGGACTGTTCTTCTCCTTCGGGCCGGCAGCCCGGCTCCGAGTCCCCCTGCCCAGGATCCCTGCGAGGGGGGCGCTGGATCCACGGCCAAGGGACTGCCCCCAGGCAGGAGCAGCACAGCCCCCTGGAAGCTCAGCGGAGCCAAGGGGAGGCTGCAGGTCAGCAGCTCCCCGAGGGAAGGGTCAGCAGCAAAGCCGACCTGCTGCTCCTCGTCTTCTTTTAACTAGGACGTCCTTCAGCCAGGTTGAGAGACTTTGTCCTTCTGAGGCCCGATTTCGGTTTGCAAAGCTCGTTGCCACCGTCGCGGGCGCCAAAAGGCACGCTCTGACTGAACACATTGGCATTCAAAAACACGCTCAGGAGTCCAGTCCAGTTACCGTGGCTTTGACGAGAGCCCGTCCCCCGCTCCCTGGAGAGTGCCATCCGGGCTGCCTTGGGAAGCCACCAGCCAGGACTCTCAGCTACAGTAGGATAGTCTGTGTTCTCACCTTCGGGAAGGCACAGCCTTTCCTCAGTCCTCTCTAACCACAACCAGCTCTTCACAGAGCCGGCAGCTTTCACAGGTTCACTGGTGTAACAGCCTGTCCCCACCACCGGGAAACTGAGGCACAAAAAGGCAGAATGACCACACCAACCCAGCGCAAAAAAGACAAAGCCTTTTTTTTCAGGCTGTACTTGCTCTAGGTATCACTGAGACACTTTATCAGCTCTTGCTATACAAAGATTTATATGAAATCATTTCTATTGCATTGAATTAATTTTCAAGAGATTAATTTTGTGGGGTATCAGCATTGACTCCTGAGTGCGTGCGCCCTCCTCCTCCCGCCAGCAGCCTACGTCCGGGGAGAGCTGCATTGTCTGCGCTGGAGGAAAGCTCACTTGCCCTAATTTATTGAAAAAATTAATTTTCGGTTTAAAATGGGGCTGTCATTTATGAACCCCGTTCAATCTGTTCTTCACTCCCGAGTCGTCACTCTGACCTTCTCGCTATCTGAAATCCTCTGGGCTGTACACGGTGTTCATTAGTTAAACTCGCAGGAGGAGCAGCAGGTGTGGGCTGCGGATAAGGGCTGCACGCGAGCTTGGCTCTGTGCTTATCCGTGTACCCTTCGCAGGCTGCGCCTGTAATTTAATTTAAGGGCAGGGCCAGGATTTGGACTTTTTAAGGGTTTTTCACAGTTTATAAGTTCTAATAACAATTTTTGCATCAGCTCTGGAAGAAGCTGCCCCTGGCATTGCATGAAGCGTGCAGTAATGATACTTGCACTTTCAAAAATGAGCTGGAGAAGTGACGCGCTCCAGAACTGCAAAATTTGATTCCTGGTCCGGGAGTCTGGGAGGGTAAGAGCCAGCCTGGCCGGAGAGGGTGGGGGTCCCAGCGAGGTCGCTGGGGCTGACCCGGGCTCGGCACACCACACGCTGCTCAGGGAAAAACAAACGGCTCATCTCTGGAAATGGTTTGTCAGTGTGAGTCAGGACAGAGATACAGAGAAACCAGTAAAAACCAGTGAGGTGATCTCCAAAAGTGGCTTTCCTTTTCCCACCCGTACTTTGGGGGCGGTAAATGGGGGCCGCAGTCAGGGTTTTGAAGCTCTGCAGGGCCGATGGCTTTTCCTGAGGTCCCGTTCTGCCAGGCACTGCTGCGTGGATTCTGCTGACAGACACCCCAGACGCTACCTGGGGATTCGGGGATGGTTTTAGTATGGATGTGGCTGCTTGTGGAGGTCCTGTGTCGGCATTACTGATTTCTGTGGGTAGCTGCTGTGGAGAGCACCCCTGAAGGCAAAGCCCCAGGCTGTCAGGAAGGGGCTCACAGCCACCTCCAGCATCGGTGCCTGGGAGACAAGCTCGGGGATGGTGCTGGTGGGCTGGGAGCATGTCCTCACGCAGGCACTGGTCTGCCTTCAGCGCTCCTTAGTGCCCCGGATTCCCCCTCCCCTTGTCAGCTCACGTGCTGCATACAAGAGTACAGAAATATTCTGTGCCTTGCACAGGCTCCTGTCTCCTGTAACGTGCCGCAGGCAGAGGAGAGCAGGGGGTAGGTGGTGTGTGCCTACAGGTACAGCGCCGAAAGCCACAGAAAAATCACCGACCTCATCAGTGTGAATCTCTCATTCCATCTGAAAAGAAGGTTCCCATGGGAAGGACGTGCTTTATATCCCTAAAAGACACTAAAATCTCTCTGGCTGGAAGGCAGATAGCAACTGGAAGAAATTAGCTTTATAGCCTGGTGCCATCTCCAGATAAAATACACACAACCAAAACAAACTTTAAAATGCTTTGAGCTTTTATCTTTCTTTTTTTTTTAAGGCAGAGTTCTGCAGCAGCAAAGAAACATTTTCCTAACTTTATTCTGATTATAAACTTTTCACTGATAGGATGGGTTTTAGTGCTTAAGCACAGCATTCAGCCTCTGAAGTCAGCTATTCCCTATTGCTGGAGCTATTGTATATGCCAGGATGGTCGGACGGCAGGGCCAATCAAAACAAAACGTTGGTTAGATGCTAAAACAGGCACTCGTGTTTGTCAGGCTCCACGTCAGATGCCATTGGTACCCCTGTGTAGTTTAGATTTGAAATTCAAAACTTGACTCCTGCAAATGCTTCTTGGCTCCAGTTGCTGTTGAATGTTAAGTGGTGTCTCTGAAGCGAGACTAATAGCCCAAAATGGTATTGGATGTTTGCAGGAAGGGGACCTCGCAAAAAGGTTTGTAAAAATCTGCTGCTAATGTTACGTTTTAAATAAAACCTCCAGAAAAGATGAGTGGCACCTCGGTAAAGCCAGGTTTCCTGTGGATGGGGATTACATTCCTGGAGGAAAGTCTTAACGTCTTAACGCTTGTTCAGGACGGAAGGGTGAAGCTAATTACAGCAGATAGAGCAATGGGCCGGTCCCGATGCCCGTGCAGCGGCTCCGAAATACGGCATAAAAGGCAGCATTCATCAGAGGTTGAATATTCTTCCCGTGGAAACACTATTGGATGCGGTGCCTGATTTTTCAGCAGCGCCGGAGGGGTCAGTTCTGCTACATCGCTGCAGCTCGGCTTCTGTGAGCACATTTTAATGAAGCAGGTGAAGAAATCTTTTCATGATCTCCTAATTTCATCTGCCCATTGTTCCTGTAGTCTGCGAGGCCTGGCTAATTTTCATGCCCTTTGGCCTCAGTTTACCTGTTTGCCGAAACTGAACCGAAGGGCACACCGAACACCGCCGCAGTCCAGGTGAGGGCTGTGGAGCCGTAGTTCTGGAGCGCTCGGGGGCTGCCGGGTGAACGTGCCGTTCGGTGGAGGAGCATCGGGAGACCCGAGAGCCCATTTAACGGTGCCCGCAGTGAAATCTGTACGTTGCTTGACGATGCCATCGGTTGTAGCGCACCCGCTGAAGAGCTTTTCAGAAGAGCCCCACCATGATGACCGTGCCCACCGCAGCGCTCGAGCAGCAGCCTGGTAACAGCCAGCCCCTGCTGCAGTGACATGTCTTGTCATGCGAATTATGCTGAAATGCGGGATTGGTCAGACTTTCTCAGATAAGTGCCTTTTAGGACATCTTGATTTTAACTGTAAATTTGGAATAAATCAGGGCAATCACAGTCCCTTCCACTCCCAACTCTTCAAGGGTATTGGGGAACTTGTTTATTCCCGGTGACAGACAGCGCGGTCATAAAGTGCTGGCTTCACCGCCAATAAACCGGGAGAGATACCTGGGTTCGATAGCTCAGAAAGGTAAACACAGCAGGAGTTTGGAAAGGTCAGAGGGCTCAGGGGGCTGGAGGCAAAGCCCGGTCTGACCACCCTCCCATGCCCAGCTGAGGAAACCAGAAAGCCAGGCTGGCACCGAAGGAGAAAAAGTGACCCAGGAGCAGAGAATTAGAAATTATCCGAATAATAACCCCTGAGCCCAGCTGGGAACGGGACGCTGACCGTAACCCCCTCCCCGAGGGGACTGCTGTACCCGCGCGCCGAGGAGCACAGCCGCCTTCCCTTCAGAAATGCTCTTTCTCAGACAGGGAGTCGGGTGGGGGTGCCGCGTCCCCTAGGTAACAGGAGGTGCAGACGTGAAGAAGGGGTCGGGGTCCCGTGCAGTGCCCCGGGGCAGGGGTGGGGGATGCTGGCACTGGCAGTGACGGTAACACCTCCAGCCGTGTTGTACCCCCGCCTATCACCCTCCGAACAGGCTGCCTGTGGGGAGAACGGCCGTCAGCAGGGAAACACCACCTCGTGCTGATGACAAACGAGGTACAAGCTTGCTTTAAGGAAGCTGGGAGAAACCCTGGCTTGGAATAAAATTAGCTGGGACTTCGACGTACAGACTTCTCTTTGGTGGTGGAAATGCTCACTGCAGCAGCGTGTGAACACTGAGTCCACGGAGTGCGGCTTCTTCACTGCCTGGCACTCCCCGGGGAGGGAGAACGAGCCATCCCGAGGTCCTGCTCTGCACAGATTTACCTTCTGCTCCTCCTGCGCTACACAGGGATGCTCAGTCCCGAGGCCAGGGGAGGGGAGTGACTGACCCGTGCGTTACAGACCTCTAGCCCAAGAAGTTTGTGTGTTTTCGACGCCAGCCCAGGTGCAGCGTGGCCGATGGGGCAGGGGCACGGCAGGACGTTACTTTCGGAAAATACGTGTGTCGTTTGCGGAGGTGAGAGTGTGGAGGATGAACATACAGCAGGACAGTAGCGCAGAGCCCCCGGGGGCTCCAAGTTCGTACGTTATTTCATCTCCTAATGCCTGGCCCGTGTGCCAGTCCTGCACAGACCGACCGTCTGGAATTTCAGGCTTGGGACAGGGGAAACTCAACTGGGCAGTTCCCAGCACACATTGCTCATTTGCTGGGTCCTGCTGGTCTTGTTCCTTGTCATCTGGTAGCAGCAGCGGAGCTGTGCTGGGTCCTTACGTCAGCTGGAGCTGCCACAGTTCCCAGCGTATCTGGCTTCCTGCTGGAACGCAGGCCAAGAGCACATGCTTGCTGGGTTCGGTACTTCCTTCCAGATTGTCCTAATAAAGTGTCTGAATGTGCAACAGAAAACATTCCAGTGCTGGGCTGCAGAGAGAGCCTGGGTTCTCTCTTCTCCCTTCGGTCTGCTCCGCTCTCCACCCACTGCAAGTGCAAGGGCTCGTTCCAAAGTTCAGGTTCTGCATTTCTGTGCCTTGCCAGAAAGATAAAAGGGTTGGTAAAACTGTAACTTGACCTTAACGTTTGGCTGCAGCGAGGGAGATAAGGTGCTCAAGGAAATACGAGGAGCAGAGCACTGATGGCTGTGGGAAAGGACCCCGCAAAACAAGGGCTCCCCGTTGAGGACCCAAGTGCGCTGCTGGGGAGCTGCCGGTGCGCCCGGCTCACGGGCAGGAACGGCTGTGGCTTGCTGACCGGGATTTCAGTCTGACGGGCACCGTATTTGTGCTCTGCCACACAAAGGACCCCTGTGCTGCTGCTGCTGCAGATTTGAGAACGAAAAGATTGACTGAAGCTGCCTGTTATTATTTTTGGCTACTCCAGCAATGTATCAAAAACCCGACGCTGGGTTGACGCTGGTGCCCTACTTTGTAGAAGCCCTGAAAAGCAGATCGAGGACAGCGAGCTTCTCTCTCTGCATGGCATCTGCCAGCAAAGGGTGAGAACACTTCAAACCGCTGGCGGGGGAAACGGGGGGAGGCAAAAATGAGGCAAAATGTGCTAAATGCAGAGAATTGTTGGCAGACTGCAAGGGTAGGGGGTCTGCCTGCCCTTGGTTGAGGAGACAAGGTGGGAAATGGGCTGACTGGGGCGTTCTGGGTGAGCCGATGTCCCCAGGGCGTGGTGGGGACTGGTCTGCTCTGGAAGGAAGAAAAGGACCCCACTGGCCTTAGGTGACAGACAGCGCTCCTTTTATTCAAGCCCAGCAATAATGCTGCCAGACCTTCCCATTTTGTGGATGCTGTGGAGGTGAGAGAGGGTCATGCCCACTCTCTGGCAGAGGAGGAGAGGCACGTAAGGGTGTGCAGGGAGTTAAGTGTCGGGACTGGGCAGAGAAGCTACGAATTTTGACTGGCTTGTCAGCACTGCGCATGGTGGTGCTGGATGGAGGGACGGTCCGTCTGGGAATCCGGCTCGAAAGTCACTGGAGGAGGCGAGAGGCGAGCCTGCTGCCTGGGGCAGGACCTGCCTGTGTTCCGCTCCGAGACCTGCTTCCTTCCCCTCTGGTCTGGGGAAACCCTGGGCATTCTTTTCACTCAGGGACATTTACTTTTGTTCTCGTTTTCCCCTCCAATGCTGAGCAGCGTTGGCAGCCCAGGTACCTGCCTTCTCCCCGATCCGGAGCAGCCTTGCCGGAGCTGGAGGATTTATGGTTTGCTGCAGACATGGACGGTAGCCTTTGAAAAGTGGAGAAGGAAGCAGCCATAAATAACAGGCAGGGGACAGTGCCATGTGGCGGTTTTTCATTTACTAGATAGTCCCACTTTGTTCTTGATGAGTAATGGAGGCATTTGACTACGCCACAGTGACAGCAGCAGTCTGGCTCCGGGAACGTGTCGGCGTGGGCTGGGTGAGGATGGTGGCAGCCAGGACAGCCGGACCATGCTGTGCAGCCCTGCCCTGCGCGCCGCTGCCCTGCGTCCTCCTCCCGCACTCACCTGCTGCCCTGGGCACGGCCGGTCGTGCGCCTGCACTTGCAGAAGCGCGGGCTGCGCCGGGAGGGCCGTGAGCGGGGCCGTGAGCCGGGCTGTGAGCGGGGCCGGCTGCGTTCCGCGCTCATGCGGGGCCGCTGGGCGCGGAGCGGGGCGGTGCGGTGCGGGGCGGGCTGCGGACCATGGCTCACGCAGGTGCGGGTGGCTGCTGCTGCAGACGCTACTCCTTACTGTGGATTGCGCTGCTGCAAAGGTCAGTGACTCGGCTTTCCAAAAGGGGAAAGGAATGTGCGGGAGCATCCCCCGGCAAGGACACCCGGCCGGGCGGGCGGGCTGCCCTCCTCCTCCTCCTCCCCTCCCCGGTCCCTGCCGCCTGCCGGGCAGCCCCCGAGCCGAGCTGGGGGAAGAACTGCCCTCGTGCGGGTGCTTGCAAAAAAATTAAAGGCTCCTGGAGAATTGGCTTTTCCCGCGGTTTAGCACAACAAAATGAAAGCGCCGAACGGACACGGGACGGGCGGGCTTGGCCGAGGGGTGAGCGGCTCGGCGACCGCGGGGCATCGGGGCGGGGCGGGGCGGGCGGCGGCCCCGCTGGGCAGCGGGGAGCGCTGCTGGGCGGCCGCGGCCGCGGGGCGAGGCGGCTCTCCGCCGGCGTTCGGGGGAAGAGCCATCTGCACCCGCACCGCCCCCGCAGCCGAGCCCGGCGCTTCGCGCGGCTCCTCCGGGCCCGCGGCCGGCGAACGGGGAGCGGCGGGCCCGGGGCGCTCTGCCCAGCTACAGCGCAGCCAATCCGGCGGCCCCGGCAGCGGCTGCTCGAGCGGGGCGGGGCGGCGGCGGCAGCAGCAGCGGCGGGGCCGGCCCGGGGCGGCGGGGAGCGGGGGGCGGCCCGCCCGCGGCCAGCGGCAGCGCGTCATGGCCGAGCCGGAGCGGGGCGGCGGGAGCCGGGCCCTGCGGGTGAGTGCGGGGAGCGGGGTGCGGGTGTGCGCACATGTGCGCGCGGGGGCCGGCGGAGGTCCCCGCTCCGCAGCGCCGGGCACGGCCGGGAAGCCCGGAGCGGGGCCGGGGGCCGCCGCGCGGTCCCAGCCGGGCGCTCGCCCTCGGCGCGGGCGGTTTATTTTTAGCAGCGCTCCGTCCAGCGATTCTGTGCGTGAAGAATTTGTTTTCATCGTTACTGATGAAAACGCGGCCGCCGGCAGCCGCCCAGGGCCGGAGCCGGGGCCGCGGTGGGGGAGATGGGCTGGAGGCTTCGGCTCCCTTGTGGTGAAGCCGCGAGCAGAGATCCTGCCTCGCCTGTTCCTTATTGTCCGGGTTCTGCCTCCAGACTTGCGTTAAGCAGAATTTCAGCGATAAAAATCAAAAGCTTGATTCCCCCCCCTCCTCCCCTCGGCAGCCCCGGCTCCAGCGGGGGAGCACCCCGCGTCCCAGCGGCTCCTGCCCCGGGGGGTGGCTCCTGCCCCGGGGGGTGGCTCCTGCCCCCGGGGTCCGCCTGTGCCTCCTGGGAGGTTCCCCGGTGGTGTTGGGGCCTCTTCCATCGCTACTCGCTGCAGAGACTGCTGCCGTGGGAGCAAGCCGTGCTCCGGGCTGGGCTGGGGCTGGGGCTCCAGGCTGGAGCGGAGGCTCGGTGGCTGCTGTTTGCATCAGCTGCCACAGATAGGGCACCGTTTGTGCTGCTGTAGGCTGCTGTGATAAGAAAAGGGGTTTTTTTTATATGAAGTGTCAAATTCGGTTAAAAGCAAAGTGGTGGTTCTGCTCTTGGGAGAGAGGGAGAAGTTACTTCTTTAGTTGCTTAACAACATTTTTGCTTATTGAAACTCATGTATCTTTTTGATCACTTTTTGCTTCATTTGCATTTTGCTTCCTTTGGCAGTTTCCCTCATCTTGCACATTACAAATGCCGTTGGTGTCCTGGCTGGTCACACTGTGCTGGACTTGCAGGTTGTCGCTGACAAAGTTTGCAGCGGCGTGTTGTTAAACAAACAAATACCCCCACTGGGGTGAACGTCATGGGTTAAATTCACCCGTCAGGTTTGCTCTGGCAAAAACAACATTTGGGATCTGGTATGAGGTGACAGAGTCCTTTTGAATGTAATTAATTCTGCTGCTGGTTAGAGCTGAGAACAGTCTAAAAACAAGGGCAGGCATTAGTCAGTTTAATTACATGTCCTTTGTGTTGCTCGCGAAGGTGTTGCATTAGCGAGGGTAACCTGTGGCACCTGCTTCCCAGCGTGAGTGCGCTGAGGGGTGTTTCCCAGCACCCTGCCACCCAGAGAGCCCCCAAGGCTGCAGAGATCCACCTCCGCTTCAGCCCACCGCGGCACTGCCAGGGCAGAGAGCCCGGAAAACTGCGGGACGAGGTCCAGGTTAGCAGGACGTGGAGAAGGATGTGTTGGCTGCGTGCTGAGACTTCATCCACGCATCCTGTCCTACAGGAAAAAAAACATTCTCTCATCTTCTGGAAGCGTGCAAGTTCTCCAGTGCTGTTGTTCTTGGTTATTCCCATAACATCACTTTCGTATTTATTTGTGAAGTTGAAGCAGGATGAGACACTGGGGAGGAATGGATGAGAACTCCCAGCAGTGGTCAGGAGGTTAGCGGGAAGTCAGCAGCAGGCAGGGGGGTCACACAGCCACTGTGGGTGAGGCAAGGAGAGAGCCTGGCTTGGACCTACTGCGGGAGGAAGCGCAGCCATCGGACCAGTCTGGGCTCTGCAGAGAGCAGAGTTCCAGTTTGTCACCAGCAGCAGCGAGGCTCCGAGCCTCGGGTGGGACAGCCTGCACAGAGCAGAGCTGCCGGTGCCCGGTTCTGCTGTCCCTGGTCAAGCTGGCAGAGGACGGCGTGTGATTTACTGCCATTTGCGGCTGCTAAAGCCCTTCTCCCGTCTGATGTTGCAGATGGGTTTGGTGAGTTGTCCACTTTGTCCTCAGTTGTAACAGAACCTAATCCCAGGGCTGGAGGCAGATTTAAATTCTGCCTGCGCTGCGTGTGGATCTCGCGCTGTGTTCCGCTGTGGCTGTGCCTGTAGGACCCCCTGCAGCCGACGTGTGCTGGCGAGAGGGTGGGGGCTGCCCTCAAGACCCCTGTCCCAGCTGGTCACAGAAAAGAACTGTCAGCCCATGAAAAGCTGTGCACAGGGAACGTTTCCTGACCAGGAGACGTGTCACACGGTCAGACCGGTGATTTGGGAGGTCAGATCCTCTGACAGCGGGGAGGAATTCACATTGCAAAGGCCGACTGCCGCCGGTATTAATGGGACGCTTCAGCCTTTGGAATTCCCCGCTCTGCCCCGCTCTCAGAGCGGAACAGCAGGAGCTTTAAGAAAGGCTCGCTGTTTTTCCCCCGTGTTCCAGCGTTGTGTTGCGGGTCTGCTCCATCCTGCTGCAGCTCCCCTGCCAGGTTCCCTGTTTGTTTCTGTCTCTTGAGAATACCGGGAAGATTTCCATCAGAAAACCACAGAAGCAGCAGCTGGGAGGTTTCAGGCAGGTGAGGTTCTGAGGTGAAGACCGATGGGGTTGTCCCTTTGAGGGCTTGTCTTCACAAGAAAGCGATTCTGGAGTAAGAGTGTGTGAGTTTAAACACACAGGATCCATTCCAGAATAACTCTGTGTGGGCAGGCCCTACGGTTCCTTCCTTCTAGCCTCGGCTGAGCATCTTTGTTTTGAAGGAGCATCGAGCCCGGGCTGCGGGACAGTCCCTCCGGTCGTTGTGCGGAGCTGCTGCGAGCGTGGTGCCGCTGCCGCGGAGGGGCGGTTGCTGCCTCCGTTGCTCAAAACCCAGCCCTGAAGTCTGATGAGGAGAGGATGGGTTGTCCCTCCCTGCTTGTTCCTCTGTGCCCACAAAGTCTTGGTGGCAGTCCACGAGGTGCTGGCTGGGTGAGGTGTGCTGTCACACCCTGATTCTGGCTGCCCGCGAAGGAAGCAGGCGGAGGGGATCGCATCCCTTCACATGGTAATGTTTTATGACTTTCATTATTTAGAACAACAATCCTCTCGCATTGCTCTTGGGCAGTAAACCTCTTTCTTTAATAACCAGAGACTGGCTGCCTCTCGGTAGGACTCTCCAGGTCAGTGCCGGTAGCAGCAATGTTATTTCTCTTTAGAACTAATGTGGTCTTTTATGAGATTTTTTTTCTCCCTCTTCATTTCAACTGAACTTTAGGCAAGTAGAAAGGGATTAAAATAAGGCCCATGGCAAAAAGAACTGAATGTGCTGTTTGAAAAGAGGGTTTCCTGCTGTGAGATGTCTCTGGGCAGCTGGCCGTTGCCACCGTATTAAAACAAAGGTGTAGGAACTGAATTTGATCAGCTCGTGTAAGCTGGGACAAGACCCGCAATACACCGTGAGTTATGACAGCAAGAGGTTGGATGGCCCCACAGGCAGCGTTTTGAAAAGTGATCGTAGAGAGATGAATTTGAACAAAGTACCTCTGTCACCTTGGAAGTGTATGTTCACAGTAAGCAAATGATGTTCCCGGGCAGTTTGCCTGCTGGGATGTTGGATGGCTACGGAAGGGCACGAGTTTACAGGGGCTCTGGTATCTCTGTCGCCGTGGATGCTGCTCTGCCCAGGCTGGGTGGAAGCAGGCGGAGCTGAGGAGTTTCCATCTCCCTCTTTCATCACTGCGTCTGCCCCAGGACATGGGTACACTCCTTCCGGATGTGAGGTTGTTGGAGTTTCCTGCCTCCCTGGGAGGAAATGCGGGCTGTGGGTGGTGAATCTGGGAGCAGAGCTGGGGGAAGACGAGAACAGTCTCCCCAGTGCCATGGGCACAGCAGCACGGGCACAGCAGCACAGCCACACCAGTGTCTGGTGCCCCGCCTGAGGCGGAGCCCAACTGTCACATTGCGTGCTTAATATTTCCGCACTTGTCCATCAGCGAGTGGATTTGTTGGGGGGGGTGTCTATCACTTGCCTGCCCTCACCCAGTAAGTTGTCTTTGGATGACGCCCTGATGCAGTACAGCAGAGACGTTCTCGCTCCGAGGGCTTTACTGCAACAGGCACGTGGCAGGTTTGTGTTCTCCCCCCCCAAGTGGAAGGAAGGTCCTTCTGGTAGGAAGAGTGTCCTCACCTTCTGAGTCTGGGAAGCAGCTTGTGGCCTTAGCAGGACCTTTTTTCTTACTGTTCATGCAAAGGGAAGTCAGTGGGAGCTGCGACAGGGACTTGCAAACATCTTCCCGTACATGGACTCCTGCTGCAAATGTCACGTTACTTACTGAGGACACGAGCAGTGCTCTCCTCTGGAACAGGGCGTTGAAACGGAAGGACCGTGTGCCTTTGCAGACTGGTGGTCTATAGCCCGTCTTGCACCCCGGGGTGTTTTCAGCCCCCCTGGACCATGCTGGGCTGCAGGTTAAGTGCCGAAGCACCAGGGCTGGCGCTGGGGTGCTGGCGAGGGGACGGAGCCCGTTGCCCTGGGAGGGGGCTCTGCACAGTGCTCATCCTGCTCTGCAGGGCTGCCTCTGGCAGAGAGATCTCCCATCCCTTCCGCTGAGATTTCAGACGAGAGTCTCTAATTAATGACGTCTCCCCACTTAGCTCCTGATACGCAGGCAGATGCTGGGCCTTTTAGGGCTGGTTTGAGACCTGCAGCGCTCCCTCCGTACATGCAGCATCTGGTGAAAAATATTGCTGTTCCTGACCTGGGTTGGATCCCACCGGCCGTTCAGGAGTAAAAGACGTCCTGGGAGCAGGTCCTGCCGAGACAGGAACCTGACAAATAACCTCCTGCCTCCAAAAGGGCCCATTAATTTTAGGATTCCCAGAAGCATATGGCAGAGTACGGAGAGATATAAATACGCGTTTGCTGGATCTGGTGAGAACATAATATGTCCTGAGAAACTCCCCCTTGGTAATTCTTCGTAGTGCACATCTGCAGTCCCACCCGTGGCCTTGCAGCTGCAGTAGTTTAAAATGAAAAATAGACTTGTTTTGGTTTAATTTTAACAAAAATTCTTGGGGCAGCGGGAAGCCGCCCAGCTCGGCGACGCACACGTGTGCGTTACGGCGTGTGGTGCCTGAGCTGTGGGTTTAGGTGATCAGTATTTACCTTTGTCCGCTCGGCCGGGTTACTCAGCTTTTCTAATTTCCTCTGTAAAATCTGCAGTAAGAGTTGCCGTAGGTGCCTTGGGGCTGGGCTTATCGGGGCTGGGTGAGCGGTCTCTGCTGTCAGCTCCTGAGCTGCTGGGTATTAGTTCTGCGCGCAGCGTCCAGAGGGAACTTGATCGGTCCGCGGGTATTAGAGTTAATTTACAGTAGCAGTCAGAGGAGAAGGAGACGGACCCTTTTCTGGGAAAATAGTGTAAAATTGCCACAAAGTACTGGGAAATGACTGTGCTCGGTTCCTAAAGATCAGTTTATTCACGATAGAGGTACGGGGTGAGCGGGCAGTTGAGAGAATCGCTAATGGGATAGAGAGCCTTTGGCGCTGTTAACGCTCGAGGGCTGCTGGTTGTCCGCGAAGAAGAGATTGGGGTGTTTTGGTTTGCTTTTCCGCAGATGCCCGCACAGGAACCACCACAGCCAGTCCTGGCTGTCAGCCCCGGTAGGTGCAGGGGAGCGTCTGGAGGCTGCGCTGTCGCTGAACCCTGGGGCAGCGCGTCCCCAGGCTGCTTCCGCAGTGGTGCCGCTGGCCGGGAGCGGTGGCCTGCAGCTCTGGGAGCTGGCCGTGTGTCGTGCTCAACTGGAGAACCCACTGCGGGCTGATCTGTTACCACCGGGGGCCTCATCCAGGGCACGAATCTTAATGGCAGGTTGGGAGAAGCACCTGCTTATCTGCCACTGCTGTTTATCTTTCCCCTCTGGCAGTTTTCTAGCTTCAGCTTGGGCTGCGATTCGCTGGAAGCGATGAATTCTGCATGCACTATTGACATGTCTCTGTGTTTTGGTCAGCTTCATTCCAGAGAACGACACAGCTCAACACACCCAGGCAAAGCACCCTGAGAGTATACAGGGAGCATTGTTGTTTCGCTCATAAAAGACTATCTCAAACTCCCCTTAGTTCTGTCCTCCCGTGCCTTTGGAGAAGGCGTCGTACCCTCTTTGTAGGCAGAGGGACACACGGGCTCTTGGAAGCCCCTAGAGTGCTTGCCAGAGGTTGTGAAGGTCAGTCACTGGGATCAGAGCTTTTGGGAGCTGGCTGGCACGGGAAGGTTTTGCATAGTGCAGGCTACAGAGAAGGCAACTGCTCCCTTTGCTCTCAAGTTACTTTTTCCCTTGCCACTTTATGGTTTTGCTGTGTTTTCCCCGAGAGTACCTAACTGTCTTTCATTTTTTTGTCCCCTTGGAGCTCTCTGGTTTTGCTTTAAGAGTTACAGCACCATTGATTGTATTGGCTGTCTGGAAAATGGTGTGCTGCTCGCTGTCTGTGGGCTCCCTGCTGCTAAATGCTGCCAGTGGGACTCCAGAGCATTTAGATCAATCGATAGGGCTATCATGGCTTTATTTTCCACACTGTCCCCATGCTGGGGATGTGTGTAACAATTGGGGAGAGCACACGAGCCCTCGGGTTATCGGTTGGAGTGCGGATCCAGACAGTGACGCACCCGCGGTGCAGATGGGTGCATTTTGGACGGGAGAAGGGTACCTGCGCACGGGGATGGCGTGTGCCTGGGCAGTGCCGGCTGCTCCCCAGGCACACTCTGTGTGCAGTGAGCCAGCACAGTGCTGGCGTTTGGGAAGGATCTTTCATTAATTCCTCCCCATTTGCAGGTACCTTCCTTCTGTCTGTGGGGACTGGGTGCTGCGAAACAGCGTGAAAAGAAGTCGGATGCTAGTGGGGTCTCCTACGAGCAGGCGAACCCAGCCCTGTGCTGGCAGTCGGTGCTCAGCACCACCGGAGCTCCGCACCGGGCGCTGCAGACCCAGCCACGGTGCTGAGGAACACAGCAGTTGGTGCTGGGGCCAGCCGGCCTCCCTGCTCCGCTGGCGTTGCAGCGCGCTGGAAGGCCCCACGCAGCAGGGGTGATGCTGTTCAAAGGCATCCTCAGCTGTGCAGAGACCCGCAGGCTACAAACCTCCGATAATGGAGTCCCGACTGCATCAGAGTTTGGCAAAAACGTTTTTACTGAACGTACAGCCTGTAATAGAATCTGCTCACCAAATTCTAAGTGGGACAGCATAGCAGGCACTGCTATTCTGGGCCCTCGGTTATCTCGCGGCAAAAACTTCCCAGGAATATTCCGCAGTTGTTGCCAACAGATGGACTAAATAATTTCTCTGGGGAGGAGATCATCCACTGATACCATCACGTTTTTCCTCTAGATCCCATCTAATGCCGAGGCTGAAGGAATCGCGCTCCCACGAGTCTTTGCTCAGTCCCAGTAGTGCTGTTGAGGCTCTGGATCTCAGTATGGAGGAAGAAGTGGTCATCAAGCCAGTCCACAGTAGCATCCTGGGACAAGACTATTGCTTTGAGGTAAGGATCCTTTCTGTCCGTGCCGTGCGGTGGGGCTGCCTGGGGAGCCAGCTGCGTGCTTGCATCTTGGGCTCTCGCTGGTATGAAACGTTTCTGCTCTGAATTGCTACACAGAGACCGTTTCATAGGCAGAAAATTGCTCCCATCTTTCCAAGGAGGCTCGTATCCACAGATGGGAGCAGTGAGCTCTGCCTGCTTGTCGCAGCAGAGCTCGCTGCTGGCACAGGGGCTGAACTACTTAAGGCTGCGCATTAGCAGAGCAGAAATTTGTAGTTTGTGTTCATACAGGTATCAGAAAGTGCTAATCCCTGCTCGCTGTTCACAAAGCCACCATAGGTGGTCACAGAGATAGGTGCTGTTGTCAGTAGGAGCGATGAGGACTTTGTCTAGAAAACTGAAGCTTCACTTGTTTGGGTAAATAGAAAAATTTGTGAGTATTTCAATGTTTTCTAACATCTGTTGTGGCATGTGGTTAGGTCTGTACTAGGGGGAGGTAGCTGGGCTCGTACAAACCAGCCTATAGCTGGATAATTCAATGTAGTATGTCTTGGGAATCATTTATCCTGCATGGTGGATGGAAAGTACTTTGCTTATGGCAGTGGCTGGACGGAGAACTGGGAAATGGTTTTCCTACAGTAATAAGGTGGTCGATACTTGTGTTTCTGTGAAGAGAAGGTGCCATGTTTGCTCTTAGACGTAGAAGGGCAGGTTATCAGTATATCCATGGTTGGACTGTACTGCTGGGGGTGATGGGACTGCGGGCCTTCCTCGCGTGGGCAGTGCTGGGTGACAACGGTCTTGTCAGTGTCCAAGAGGAGTCAAACTGGAAAGATGAAGATTTTTCTTTCTCCACTGAAATTAGCACACTTTGAAATAAATGAGTTAAAAGATCCATTGCTTAAAAGACAAGCAGGTAACACAAACAGTCTTACAAAAAATAAACTGAAGTGGGCTGAGGTATAAATTTTCCAGTGCTGTTCATTCTCTGCAGAATTGAGCAAGTGCGGCAGGTCAGGAGGAGAACAGTTTTGTAAATTATATGGCCTCTATTACATTCCACTCAAGGAAGATAAAATGAAGCTAGATGGAAAATAGATGTGACATCCATAATACAAGAGTTGTTTACCGATTCTGTTCGGCTCAGAGCAGCAGAGGAAGGGATATGAACGGTACTTATAGAAAGTTTACTGAGAAGGAAATTACACAAGTCGTGCGCTTGAAAGGAGGAGGAAAACCTTATTTTTAAGTGAGTTGGATAAAGGAGGGTCTTAGAGGAAAAAAAAGAACTTGTTAATTGCTGTCCTGCAAGTCCTGGAGAGGAAAGGAAGAATGCCAGAAGACAAAAGAGACATTGATTTGGAACTGACGTTACTCATCGGCCATCTTCAGCAGGAAGGACCGAGGGGAGAGCTAAATGCCGTGTCGTTGCGTTGGTCTTGTAGCTCCAGAGAGCCTCCTTCAAAGTCGGAGCGAGGTCAGCACCGACAGGAGTTTGCAGATCGCCCAGGGTCCCTGGTGGGCAGCAGGCAGTGACCACAGTCCCCCGTGCACTTAGGTACGGCTGATGGAAGCACAGGGTTGGCATTGCCTTTGGGCAGCGCAGAGCTGGAAGGACGAGCCCGGGCCATGCCTCGCGCCTGAGCAGAGGAGCAGCGTGCGCTGGGACAGGCTGGGTGGCTGCTGCTGGCCCCTCTGGACCCCCGCCTGCACTGGCGCAGACAGCTTCATCACGTGGTTCTCCGTGCCAGGCAATAGCAAAAGCTGAGCTACAGACCTGCACAAGCATCTTCTCCTCCTCAGTGCATGAGTGTTGCCTTGAGTTAGCGTTACGTCCTGAGGGTCCCGTCTGTGGCCTGGGAGTCCTTCAGCAGCACTTTATCTGAGAGCTCCGGCAAGACTTGGCAAAGACTGCTGCCGCCTTTCCGTGGGAGCTCAGCAAAGAGCAGTAAAACCTGGGGTGGTTCCTGTGGCCTGGGTCTGGGAAAGCTCTGCCTGAAGTCTGCGTGAGGCTGAAGGGAAAAGCGAAGCTGATGGCCAAGATCCATGGCACTGCTGTGTGTGGGAACGCTGAAAAGGGGGAAGCTCAGCTGATCTCCTGGAAAAGGAGCCCTGACCAGAAGTGTCAAGTGAGAAGGCTTGTCAGGGTCGTGGGGATGAGGGCAACCAAGATATTTTCTGCACAGTGGCTGGGGAAGATGCTGCTGTGGGCAGTGACGCCTTATCCCTGAGCTTTGAGGCTGTTTTGGCTCCGTTCTCTAGGGAGCTCTGTCGGGAACGGCCACGTTTGCTGTCTCAAATTGAGGAGTGGAGCGTTGCTGTTGGAGGGCAGTGCCAGCTTTCACAGCTCTTAACTACCTTCTCCCTGCGGTGGGGTGGTCGGGCAGTGGACAGTGCCTGGCACGCTGCTGCCGTCACCAGTGTCTGGTGTCCGTTAGCTCTCGCTCGTGTGAGGCGCGCCGTGCCACAGGTCCTCCTCCACCGAGCTGCAGCCGCAGCCTCGTGGCTTGGAGAACGAGATGGCAGGGTTTGGCTTGGCTGCAGGTGGAGTCGCGCTGAAGAGGGCAGGCCCAGAGAGGGAACTGGCAGCGCACCCAAACGGAGACAAAGGCGAGAGGTGCCAAAGCCATCTGCAGTGGAAAAAAACCAAGAGGCTCTGTGGAGGTACCGCGCCTTCGGATCCCTCCTTTAGCTCGGCCGACCTGCATTAGGACGTGCTGAAGCTGACGGCTCAGCTGGGCTCTGCCGGGGTGAGGAGAGTCAGCAGCGATGCCGTGCTGCTTCAGACGCTGCATTTGGCTTTTTCTGCTTGCTCAGTTCTATGAAAGTTGCTTTTTCCGACTTGCTGAGTACTTGGCAGTCGGTATTTACTGGTTTCCTTCACTGGGTTTTTTGTTTTCTAAAGTTACTCATCATCATCTTCTTTCTCCCTGTAAGACTTCCCAGCCAGCATCATCATCTGGTGCCACCGCGCGTGCTGCGTGTGCTAAGTACACAGGGGGACTCGGAGTCCAGCCTCCCAGAGCCTGTACCTGGCTCTGCCGTTTGTGGGGTCCTGGTGACCTGGGCCGGGCAGGGGGGTTCGGGCTGACAGGCTCTTACTGTCTTGTCTCACCCTGCTGCACAGCTCGTGTCTGGGCCGTCGCAGGACATAGCTGAAGGGTGCGGAGCAGGAGAAAGAAAAACTGTAGTTGCTGCAATACGGCTGAAACCGTGTCGCCTCACCCTAGCCTTGCCTGAGCAAGGAGAGATCTGTGGAGCTACCTTTAGCTCCACTAAATTTAGTCCAGTTGTGCAAATGCTCGTTGCTGTTCGCACGGCCCTTCGCACGCCCTGAGCAGCCGTCACGGCTCTGTGGGGCTGGCCTGGGCAGCACTGGCTTCCCCTTCTGTGCTTGGATATGGTGGTATTTACCAGCTTGAGCCTTCTTCAGAATCTGGCTATGGAATCCCAGTGGCTGGAGAAGGTCTCACAAATAGCCCTGAAACATCGCTTGGAGTGGTACTGGAAGGGTGGCAGGGGAGAGGAGGGCTCGGCAGCACTTCAGCAGCCATCTCCGGGTCCCGGAGCCCCAGCCGGGTTCTCCCCAGCTGGGGACTGGGTGCTGTGAGCACGGGAGTGCCTCTGCCGGGCTGTGAGCTGCTGCTCATGCTGCTGCCGGGAGTGGGGTGTATGTGCTCGTCCCCACGTTCTCCACAGCATGCTCCTCAGAATCAAGAGGACATGAAGGGGGAAGGTAGGAAACCAGCCTTTCCGGGCCTGACGTTCTGCTGGAGACAAGGAGAGGGTTGTTACTGTCACCAGCTTGGGGCTGAACCTGGAGGAGTGCCAAGTGGTTGCGATCTATCTTTAGTTCATCTAAGGATTTGCACTCTCTCGGTTGTGGAACTTGGTGGTTTAAAGCGTCGCATGCATGGGGCCCGTTATCTACTGTCTTCTGGTGTGGAAGAGGAGGGGTAATTGGGATTTGCTTCTCTGATTATTTCTGTAACATACAGAGTTGCCCTGCTTTTCCGCTAGCCTTAGGGGCTGTTGCTTCATGCTTGGGTAAAGCTGTTTACTTTAAAAAAAAATATATAATCCACTAGCATCTTTCCTAACTCCCCTCTCCCCTCAAATCACAGTCTGCAGTGTGCTGGTCAAGACATAATCCTGTTCCTTTCCCTGTAGGTGACGACTTCATCAGGAAGTAAGTGCTTCTCGTGTCGTTCTGCAGCAGAGCGAGATAAATGGATGGAAAACCTGCGGCGTGCCGTGCACCCAAATAAGGTAGTGGCTTTGAGAAGTTGCCTCTGTTATAGTTCAGTTCCTCGTTATTACATTTTATAGCCCAGTGCATAGTAGCAGCAGGGGACGTATTGTCATTTTAGTGAGTAAGTGTAACTGTGGGTCAGCCCTTCTCTGTATTGCTTTCATCCACAATTATATTTACAGGCAAGTGGCAATTATTTCTTCCTCTCTTTTCTCAGCACTTGCTGCTTCAACTGTTGTTGAGAATTGATCAGACCTGAAGACTCTTCAGTCTTGCTGTCTTACTGATGCTACATGCCACTTATGTAGGACTTTCCACCTCCCTTAGAAGCTCTGGGACAGATGGCAGGTAGCTGCCAGCAAGTGACAAGACTGAACAGTCTGAAGAGTTCACGTGTCAGCCCTCCTGACTCTGGTAGTACTTCCAGTGTCTGCTTTAGTGATGGAGAAACTCAGATGCCCATCGCAGTGAGTTCTCTGGGGCAGCTGTAGAAAGTAGCTTCCCTTTCCCGGTCAGTTGAGGTGGCAAAGTCACCCCTCTGGGACCTGCAGGAACAAATCCTTCTCTTCACTAGAACACAGGGACACCCAGGATGTGGTTTTGTGGCCCACTAGGACAAAGTACATCCCAAAATAAAATCTACAGCTGCTTCTCCCTCTCCGCACCGGAGTTAGCTAACAGAGAGATCAGGACTAATGAGCCGCAGGATTTCACCACTGATGAGCTCAATCAACAAGTCTTTTTCTGCTGATCAGAGAAGACACAGATGACGGGCTCCTGTGATTTCGTTCCACATAGCTGTGCATACGAGTTAGGTCCAGGCCTGGCAGGCTGCTAACGGAGCCCTCTCTGTCGGGGTTCATTGTTCCCAGCACGGTATCAGGAGAAAAGATTTCCTTCAATATCAGAACGGGGGCAGTGGAGGGGAGAGGTGGACTTCTGCCTCGAGCAGCGCGTTCCTGCCTGTGGAGTTCAGTGAGTCCGGTGCTTCTCGAGTGCAGCAGCCTGGTACTAATGATCTGAAAGAGCTGTGTGAGGTTTGCGTGGTCACACTTGCCATGAGAAAAGTCCTGGCAACGTGAGCTGGGGCTGGGCACGCCACTGTGGCTTTGAGCTGCAGCGTTCAGTGGAAATTCATTTGGAAGTGTGCCCTCATCTCAAAGCACGCCATGAGCTGGTCCGTCTTTATTGGAGTTCGTAGACAATAAACTCTCAGTATCTGACTCGATACGTCTATCAGGAATTCAGTGTTCTTGTGCAGTTCCTGTGTGTACTTCCTGGACCTACAGGACCCATTGTGGACTGGGCAGCAACGCTCCTGCCCAGACTCCTAGGCTGAGCAGAGCAAGCCAGAGCAAGTGGTCGCTGGTACAGGGCGGGTTTCCAAACAAAACAGGTTCCTGCAGGGTCCCTAGCAGCGGTTCAGCTGCGAGTGCTTCATCTTTCAAGAACATCCCGAATGTTCGTCCAGGATGAGGTCAGCAACACTGGGAAGCTCTTAAAGATCCTTTGCTCCGTTGTTGCTTTAAAGATGTCCAAGGCAAACTTCTATTTCTGAATGGTAATGATTCTCCTGTGGGACCCGCTGTCTCCCGGAATTCCTCTCGATGGTTTAGTTGTGTGCTCTGGAGTTCTGCCCTGAAATACCGTGAGGTTTTGTACATGCCTCTTTTGCTGCCAGAGGTGGTTGCGTTCCAGCCCAGTGTGAGGTGACCCCTGGGTGTGCGTTCAGCTCCCTTTGTTGTTGCTCTGTTCCGGTAAAGAACACGTACTCCTCCGGTGCCGCCGTAGAGAGGAGGTGGCCGTGAGATACCTCTAACATACTTGTGTTCTGCAGAAGCCGTTAGCGATCGGTGAGGTTCTGGTGGTTTCTTCTGAGGCCCTCTTGGCAGTGGATAGGAAGTGGTATGTTTATGATGTGGAGGGGTTTTATCTTCCTTGTTCCTTTTATTAATTGGCTCCAGCAGACACAGAGAGCATGGTGATATTTGGAAAATTAACATAAGTAGTGTTATTATGCAAATTCCTGAGAGCCAGTATTTCCTTAAAATAAAATGTAATTAAGCCTCTGCTCATTGAGCACATCCGAAATAATTAACTCATATCTTCAGTTTTGTTGTGCCGGGCTTTGGTTTTTTTTATTGACCTTTTTTTATTTTGTACCTTTTCTTCAGGACAACAGCAGAAGGGTAGAGAATATGTTAAAGTTATGGATTATTGAAGCCAAGGACCTGCCAGCTAAGAAAAAGTACTTGTGTGAATTATGCCTGGATGACGTTCTTTATGCACGAACTACCTGTAAATTGAAAACTGATAATGTGTTTTGGGGGGAGCACTTTGAATTTAATAACCTCCCATCGCTCAAAAACATTACGGTGCACTTATACAAAGAGACTGACAAGAAGAAAAAGAAGGACAAGACCAATTTCATTGGACAAGTGAACATCCCCGTCAGCTCTGTCACGGGCCGGCAGTTTGTAGAGAAATGGTACCCAGTGGTCAGCCCCAACCCCGGCAAGGGCAAGTCCCCGGGGCCCATGATCCGCATCAAGTCACGCTACCAGAGCATGAGCATTCTTCCCATGGAGATGTACAAAGAGTTTGCCGAGTACATCACTAACAACTACATGGTGCTGTGCTCGGTGCTGGAGCCCTCGCTGAGCGTGAAGAGCAAGGAGGAGATGGCATCTGCGCTGGTGCACATCCTGCAGAGTACAGGCAAGGCCAAGGTAGGACCCTTTGTCATCCACGTCATCCCACCAGAGACCCTCAGGAGCAGAGCCCTGTGCTGGCTGTGGGAGATCGCCACATCAGCTGGGCTTCAGGACTAGCTGTCGTTAATACACTCTGATTTTGCTTCTAATTACAAACAGTTTGGTAGCATGTGCAGTGTGAATTGCTTAATTAGGAAGGAAGTTGGTGGCACTGCAAGATACCGGCCGAGTCGTTTGTCTCCCCCGGAGGCTCGGGGGCCGGGCTCTTCATAAACAGGCGCCGATGTGACGGTGAGCCAGCAGGTCTCTGGGGTGAACCGTGAGCAGTGCTGGCTGCTGCGCTGAGCACCCAGCACGGCGGGAGCCGCACCGGGGCGGACAGCCTCTGGGGATTCCAGAGCAAAGTCCGCCTGCAGGCACACGTCTCCGTCGTTGGAGTCTGTCCTGATGCGTTTGGAAGGGGGGTGTGAGGGGGGGCAGCAGCGTGGGAAAGCCCTGGGGTGCTCCCGGGCCAGTGCTCGCTGAGGGATTGATGCCGGCCAACTCGTGAGTGGGGGAAGTCCAGGTTTTGTGGACCGCTTTCTCTGACCATCCTTCGTGGTTGGGAATCTGCTGCCAGATCTGGGGAAGAAGCGGGTCAGGAAGAGGCAGGGAGTGGGATTTATTCCTGGTTGTGATCTGTAAGGGTACAGCAGGGTGAGCGGAGCTGGAAACTGCCTTACCGTAGAGCGCAGGCAAGTACTGACGTCCCCAGCACACGGGGCACGGAGTCGTGTGACCCGTCTGTGGCCGAGGATCCTTTGTCCCCAGGTGCCATGGCACAGCCCTGGTGGGCAGCGCCAGGGCTGCGGGAGTTAAAGCGTTTTCCTGTTAACATCTCCCCGAACTCTGCAGGGGTGGGTTGGGGAAGAACGAGATTTCCAAAGCTTTTGTAGTGCTGAGGAGACATTCCTCACCTGAGGGGGAATCGCAAGGCTCTGCTTCCTCCAGCTGCCACTGCTCCCGGGACCGTGGCAGGGTCCGTGGATTAGAATTAGTTCCCATCTGTTGGATGGAGAAGTGGCTTGGCCTCCTGATCTGATTCAAGGCAGGCAAAGCTCGCTGAGAGGATTGCGAGCCGTGGGCCTGCTATTGCAGAGGCAGAGAAAATAGCTCAGTTAAAGCCGCCCTGACCCCAGGCAGCAGTGTCAGACCCCAGAGCGCAGGGAAGGACCACAGTCCTGGTCCCCCCGGCTGCGTTGCCCTCAGAGGTGACACAAGTGGCTTGTGATTCATGGCATGGCGACTAATGCTCTGGGTTACACAAGGGGAGCATCGTAGGCGGTTTCTGGGCACAGCCCTACCTTCTGCTGGTACCGCTCCTCCCGGGGCTGTGCTGCCCTTCGCTGCGGCTCTGGTGCCAGGGCTCTTGGAATGACATTGCCATGAAAGACCCTCTCTGTGGCTTACGTGGTTCTGGTGCAAAAGGCTTCACGTGTCACCCTGATCTCAGTCACCGTGGATCATCCGCGAGCGTGGCTGAGAGCTGTGGTCACCGCTCCTGCCTTTTCCCTCTCCTCGTTGGCACTGGAGAGGCGCCGGAGAGAGCAAGTGCGTATCTAGCCATGTGTCTGCATCAGTGCCCGAGGTCCCAGAGGCTCTGCACGGGGGACAGAGCTAACACTAAACAGGCTTGATGAATTTCCCTCTAAAATGGAGCTTCTGCTTTCCCTGCCTGTCATCCGCCATCAGCGTTAGCGCGGGGTTTAGGGAGCTGTCAGAGCAACGGCAGTTACTGGAGCAGGGGAACAGGGCGGCGCGTCCTTTGTAGAGGAGCTGGACAAGCAGGGAAGGGGAAAAGCAGCGGTAAGGTAAAAGACGAATGAAAGGGGGAGAGGAAAACACTGTGTCAGCCCAGCTTCTGTGAGGTGGGAGCACCCCGGCACTGCTCAGGAAAGCTGCCCCGTGGCTGAGCCCTGTGACCCAGCGGTGGGACGCAGCCGCTGGTGCCCTGGCTGCACGGCGGGGCTGTGCTGGTGGTGTGGTCCCTGCCCTCCGCCGGGCAGACCCAGGGAGAAGGAGCGGACAGGAGCAGCCCAAGTGCTTAAAGAAGCCGGACTGCCACGCTGCTCCCGCTGCTCCCTCTCGCTGGGCATCGCCTGGCCGGCCCTCGCAGGGCTCTCAGCACCTCCCTGCAGTTTCCACCCAGAAACAACGGCGCGTTCTTTTTTTTGTCCCAGCTAGTCTGCAGGAGAAACGGTTTGCTTCGTTTTTCTTTCGTTGGTAGGTAGCGTGGCCCCGTGTGCGTTCGTGTGCGCTGGGAAAGGCGCGTGCCTGCCCCCCACGCGCGCCTGGTTGTGATGCTGAGGACACACCGAACGCCTGCTCGTTCAGAGGCGACACTGAGCAGGGAGGTGAGACGCCCGCGGCCCGGAGCGGGGCACGGTGGGTTTTGAAGTGGGGTTCAGTGCCCAAGGGGAGCAGCTCTCCGTGGGCCAGGAGCCCGGCAGGGCTGGCGCCGGGGGAGCCGGCGTGAGGCTGTAGATAGCAGGGGCAGCTCCAGCCTCGGCTGGGTGAGGACCCGCTCCCAGCGCGGCACTGGTGAGCACCCCGCTCCCGGGCACCGGTGTGCAGGGGCAGCGTGGCAGCGGCCCCCTCCTTCAGCCCGCCGTCCTCCGGTGACCCTCAGAAGCTTACGGGGGCTGGAGGTGGGTTCCCTGCCTCTGTGCCTCGCCGCGAGCTTTTCCAGTGACCTCTTCAGCGCGCTCCCCTTCTGCGGAGTGCCGACGTGGCAATCAGCAGCGACTAATTTATTTTGCTGATGAAGGGGGTTTTGTGGATCTTGGCTGCCGTAGCTGCCGCTAAAGCAGCAATTACAGCTGGACTGAGAAACAAGCGTCCAGTAGATTATCTACGAAGACTCGTTAGCAGCTAATTGCTCTCGCACTGTTTCAGGCCCTGTTTTCCCGTAGCGATTTGCTGTAAATATGGTGTAATCCCTTAATGAGGCACGGCCGATTGGGTACGTGCGTCTCCAGCTCCTGCGCAGGAGAGGGGCGGCGTGCCGCTGCGCGGGTGCCGCTGCGCGGGCGCTGCTGTGTGTGCCAGCCCCTGGCCACCAGCGTCCCCGCGCAGCCCCGCGGAAGGACAGTCCTTACCCAGAGACGCCCCGCTTCGCTCCTCGGTGACGCTGAGCTGGCCCCCACCAGCCAAGTGTGGTTACGTGGAGCTGCTAAACGCAGAGGCGCTGCCCCGGTCCCTCCTGCCGGAGAGGCAGAGCGCGTTAAGCTGCAGGCAGGAGGGGGACAAGGGCTGTAGCTGAGTTTTCTCCCTAAATATCTGCTGCTCCCTGGGCTTCCTAACCGTATCACAATAGATTAAAAGGTGGAGAGCGAAGGCAGAGTCCTCCCTGGAGCCAAGTCCATGCTTCCTTTGGTCTCTGCTTGGGGAAGGGACAAGCTTCATCCCTGCGGTGCCACGCGAGGGTTTGGTGTGCGTCGGGGCACGCCGGGAAACCCCGGAGCAGCCGCCGCGGCACATAGATGGAGAGGAGGGGGAAAAGCGTTTTGATAAAGTGGGGAGTGCAGGCGGCCTGGCTGGGGGAGCTGCCCCAGCCCCCTGGGAAGTCTGACAGGCATCCAGCGCTAAAGCAGCTCTCAGTGCCAGCAGCTGTTCACGTTCTCTTTTTATGGCGAGTGGCGGCTGGAAGAGGGACGTAGCTTTGTGGTGAGACACGGGCTCTCAGCATCTGTGCTTGACCTGTTACGTGCTTCAGCTTCCCAGTGAGAGCACCCATAAAGTGTTACCTGTGAGGGGGCGGAGAGATGCCGGACTGTTTCCGTGTGTTTTGCAACCCACAGACAAAAGACACAAAGTCCTAATTAAAAGTATTTCTGCTGCGGCCCGTGGTGTTACGGGAGTGCTCACCCCTGCCTTTGTTCTGGACAGGCAGGCTGCGTCCTTCCCAAAGCGAGACCCATTGGGACTTAGGTGCTTCCAGAATATTTCCCGTGCTTAGATTTGTTTCAGGGCTGCCTTACAGCTTTTGGAGCTCAGTTCATTGCCATAAATATATATATATATATATATATATATATATAAAAGGCTTCTCTTGTCCAAGTGGTTGGTAGATCAAACCCAGCATTAGACAAAGCTTTAACCAGCTGCTCATTTGAAATAAATATTTATGGTGTTGTGAGTGGAGTGAAGAATAAACATGTGTCCCTGTTTGTTTATGCTGCAAGGATTTGTTTCAGCCCAGCAGATGTATTTGCTCCTCCTGTGTGAGCCTGCTGGAAGCTCCCCACGTTCCCCTCCTCAGCGACGCGGGGTGTTTGGTCAGAGCTCTGCTGGCAGCTCTGGTTTAGGTGCAGAACCTGCACATACCTTCGTCTCAGGGAGGGGACCTGGAAGTGAGTGGCATGGCTGGGAAGCTGCTGGGCTCGGTCGGTCCCTTGGGGGATCTGGGAAGGCTGCGGACGCAGGGCAGTGAGGATGCTGCAGACGTGGGCGAGACTGGCAGCAGCCATATCATTTCCCCCACAAAGACTTTATCTGCTTAATAATATTTTATAGCAGCCATAGCAGAGCTAATAAGGCTTTTAATCAGTTTTACGAGCACCCCCCTGTTTCTCCCCCTCTCCCTAAACACAACAGTCTGGTTGGTTGAAAGGGAGGAGAGGCCGGTGAGTGGCAGCCACAGGGATCCGTGTTCTGGCTGTCGGTGTGGACCGTGGTTTCCGAGCTTCCCGTGTGGGATCCAGCCCCTCTGCCCCCAGGAAAGGTGGTGGTCACTCGGTGTGTTACATCCCTCACTTCAGTTTTATTATTGCTGTGAGCCAGGTGATGGGCACAGATTGCTGTGCATTAACCCTCACCTTGCCACTTCACCTCCTTTCCCCAACAATTAGGAAATGCCAGAAGTGTCGAGGATGAGCTCCAGTGCTCAAGGGAGGGAACATCACTACATTTCCCAGCAGAGGAGTGTCCAGCACGGATCCTCAGAGGACCTGTGTGGTGGTAAAGAGTCGAGCACTGGTAGTTGGGGTCCTGGGTTTCGCACCACCTGCCCAGGACCCAGTCGCTGCCCCTCCGCCGCTCTCCTTCCAGAGCTCGGCACCGTTGAGTGCCGCGTTTCTGTGCCTCTGACACGTAGGTGTGTCCTGACGCTCATCCACCTGTAGCCTACAGCCCTGCCAACCCCTGGTGTTTTTTACCTTGGCATAAAAGCCCAGCTGGACTCTGGGCTAGTCTTTGAAATAAGCAGTAATCTTATTACCTTTATCAATTCAATCCTCTTAAGGTTAAGTCAATCCTATTAATCAGGCTTGTGATGTGGAGAACCTTATTATTTCAAAGTCAATCTGCCCATCAGTCAGTTACGCCGTTGGGAACAATCAGCTCCAGCCCAGAGGGGTGCGTGACCCGAGCGGCGTGTGCAGGGCCGCGGGGTCTCATCAGCTCTGTGAGACCCCACGTGCTGCGGCTATGGGCACGTCCCTGAGAGGCTGGGGCTGGAGGACCCTCCCCCAACGGCGAGGTGTAAAATCCTGCCTGGGCATGGACAGGATACGTCCTGCATGACTTGCATTGCTTGTTGGCTGCGTTTCCCTGCGAAACGCTCCTGCTCTCACCACGGCCGTGCCAGGCACGCAGCCGGCTCCGTCTTCCTGCCTCCTGGGCTCAGGAGCAGGCACTGCCCAGTGACACCCCGTGGACACAGGGACTGGTGTACCCTGAACCCCTTTGGAACACCTCGCCGCGGTGGAGTGGGCTTTCTCGGCACTGGAGGTTTCAGGCGCTGTGGGGTGCTCGGCCCCCCCAGCCCTGCCCTGGGGGTGCGCGGGGCGGCGGGTGCTGGTGCTCTGGGCAGGCAGGGCTGTCAGCCCTTGATCGGACGTGTGACTGAGTTAGCTGTCCGTGCCCTGTGCCCTGCCGTTGTGCCCTGTGAAGAAGCTTTTTCCTCCGATGTTTTTGCGTTTGAGCAATGCAGTTAGTCCGCTCCCTTGGCCCTATTGACACGGGCAAGGAAGGCTTGTTTTCCTGAGCAGATGTTGGTTTTTCTCGGTGGACTTGGCTTTTCAGTGAGTCTTTTCCCATTCAGGCCACCCCCAGGGCAGCTGGGCCCTGGGCTGGTGCTGATGCGGCTGATGGCTGACATGGGGCAGCAGCTTCAAAGGGGCACCCGTGGGGACCTGGCATGGAGCAGCACGGAGCTGCAGCGTGCTCGTTTCCAGGGCATCACCCCTATTTCCATATTCTCCTTCCAGCTTCCCCAGGCAAAGGTTTGGGGGACCCTCCATGGCAGCACGGAGCAGCCCCGCTGCGAGATGACTGGTGTAGTGAGACATCGTGAATCGCTGCCGGGGTGAGGGACAAGGCAGGGGTTAGGAGACGTTCCCTCACCCACAAGAAGTTGCTGCTCAGTTGTGGTTTGAGACAGGAGGACGGATTCACCCAGGTGGAGCAGCGGAAGCTGCATCTGAAGCTCAGTGGTTGAAGACCCAGGGAGAACGGCAATGGCAACGGTTTATTACACTACAGGTAAATCAGGATGGAGGGACAGAGCGAGGTGCATGGAGCAAACCCAGGCTCAGGCCAGCGCTGCCGGCTGCCCTGTGCGGGTGACACGCAGCCCATGACACACACCCGGGACGGCAGCCCGAGGATGCTCTGTCAGAGGACATGGGGAGATGAGCTGCAGAGCAACATGGGCGTCCCGGGCAGAGGGGAAGCTGCAGCACCGGAGGGACTTTGTGGTAGCGTGGTTGAGCCCTGCAGTGGTGCTGAGGGCTGTGCCCGCTGCAGGGACCCAGCCACCGCTCCGGCAGTGACACTCCTGTGTTTCCTCAGAGTAGCACGTGCTGCTGTGGGCTCATGCTTAGTTTATTTGAAAAGTGCTGGAAACCAGTGCAGCCTCGTGCTGTCATGCTCTGGTTTCATTTATTTATGAATTGCTCTTCTTATCAGCATGTGTGCAGTGGCTGAAGTTGCACAGGTTCAGCCGTGTCCAGTCTGAAGCAAATGGCCTTAAAATAAACTGGGGAGCGAGCCTGCAGAACGCTGCCACAACCCTTAATTTTTACTGTAGACCTTTTCCTTCCCCTCTCGACTCTGATGTAATGAAATAAAGCATCTTATTTTCTTCCATTGCCAGGGGCCCTAACTGAAAACAACCCCCCGCTGATCTCTGCTGCTCGGAAACAGGGAGTTTTATTGGCTTTAGTTATTGCGTTTTATTCAGAGCCTTGTATGTGGGTGAGTGAGGCCCCCGGAGGGATTCGACAAGTATTTGCATTCCATTTGTGTCTTCCGAGTGCTGGCTGCTGGCATACTTAAGGCAGAGATACCAGACGTGTGATCCAGAGCTGATGTGGCTTTTTGAGCGGAGGGAAGGGAAGATCTGGAAGATGGCCCTGGGACAGGAATTGCAGGATGTCATGGGAACTGACCCACGGACGAGGCTCTTTCCTGCATCTCGCAGAGCTCTGCTGGGCTGCCCAGAGCGCTCTCTGCAGAGGAACTCGCTTGAGGACTCTGGCTGGGGGTACTTTGATCCCTGATGCACCTCGGGACTGGTTCAAACAGCCCGGCGAGATGACTCCTCCACCCTCGGGAGCTGGACCTGCTGGGGACGGTGAGGAACCCTGGCCTGGGGGATGCTGTTGGGTGTCCTGGCTCTTGCCTCCATCCTCTGGTCAGGTACAAGGCCAGATGCTGCCACATTACGCCCCAGCTTTGAGTGCTGCACCGTAATGGAGCTCTTTGGGATTTCAACAGCTTTTCTTTCCACTTGGGAGACGACGGGTTGTTTTCTCAGCTGTTGAGCTGTAGGTGCTCCATAGGGGATAGCAACTGCAGCAGAGGTTTCAGGGGGATCTTTTCTGGCTTTGTGCTGAGTCCCACGGTGGAATTTTTGCCTCATTTTAAATTCCAGTGAATTCTGTAGGTCAACTAAAATCCTCAGAATGCACATTATCACTGGCTAAAGCTTAGCCCCAGGGTTGCCACCGCTCGGCAGCCCTGGCTCGCAGCTGGGTTGTGCCTTGCGGCTTGGCTCCGTGTCCCTCAGCAGCCAGTCCCTGGCTGGCAAGAGGGGGGAAGAGCAAACACTTGGCTAAGAGAAGCTGTAAAACTCAGTGCTCCTGAGATAATTAGTATGTTGGGAAAGTGACAGGAAAGAGAATCAAGTAAAGTCAAGGTCAGTGGCTGCTAATTAAGAATCGGCACCTTGTGTCAGCCTGAGCTGTGGCTGGAATTGAAACGTACCCTGGGAGAGACCCGGGAAGAGAAAGGTGATAGAGGTACCCCGATAGTACCTAGCGGGATTTGAGCAGTGGTTTAAAGTTCCATTCCAACTCGCTGATAAAAGGGGCAAAATGAGACAAAATAGTGGGGGAGGCAGGTGCTCTGCTTCCAGGAGGGATTTTTGCCTCTGCAGCTGCCAGAGCATTGCAAACATAGTGGGATCTGAGCAAGGGGGTCTTCTGGCTAAAGAAATAACGGAAGTGACTTTTTTTTCCCCAAAGCTCCCCCTCTGGCTCTTCTAGAGGCTCTTTTGGGAAGGTTGCGGCAGCATGTCGGTCCCAGTCACACTCTTGTGGGAAGGTGCGGCAGATGGGTCTGTTGGATGCTGCAGAGATGCCAGCCTTCCTTCCCTCTTCCCCTGGGCTCAGCTGGGAAATGTGCCTGCCTGCCACCGGGATTGTCCCGTGTCTGGGACTGACGCCTAGTGATGGAGGGGCTGTGGATTACGTGATTTGGGTCTGTTGGGTTCCCGTGGAGCTGTTTGTTGAACCTTGATTAAATGTACAATGCAGAGATGTCTGTATGAAAAACAACATGGAGCTAAGAGCTTCTCTTGCAAATCTCGCAGCCAGCCGCTGGCAAGGAATGGGACCCGAGTGTCCCCTCTCCTGAGCCGGAGCAGGCTGGGTCACAGGCACGGTGCTTCAGGGGCTCTGCTTGGGGATGGCAAGGACGGGCAGCTCTGGAGTGCTCCTGCTGCCCCTGCCAGGAACGGGTTACATCTGGTACGGTCATGACAAATGAAGGAGAGTTTCCTAGTGAAAGGTTATTACTGAGCAGATTATTTTGTTTGAGAGGAAGGCAGTTTAAAAAAGGTGCCCTTAGAAGTGAATTTTTATGTCAGCCTTGCTCTGTCTCCTGCATGGGGAAAGAGTAAGAGGGTTAACGCATGTGATTTACAGGGTGCCAGCAGCCCCTTCCCTTTTCTCGTCCAGGTGAGCGGTGCTGGGTGCCAGGAGGTCGACCCTTCCAGCACCCAGCGCGGCGAGGGGCTGGGCAGGAGCCCGAGCTGCTTTTCCCGTTAGCGGTGCAGAGGACAGAAGCTGGACGTGTATTAGCGTCAAAAACTGCTCGGCATTTCTCCTGCATTGACATTAGCTGCAGCACACTAAATATTACACCACGCAGTGGATTTTCAGCAGAATGCACGGGGAGCTACGTGACCCTCCCTGAGGAGTTAACGCTGTTGCTGAAGCAGACGTGGGGCTGGGTCTGAAGTGCTGTTTTTCTCTCAGAATTCGCAGTTCAGTGGCCTGGACTGATGCAGGGGGCAGCTGTCTGCACGCGGTCTGCTCCGGCTCACCCCCTCCATCGCTCTGCAGTGCAGGGGGTTATAAAATCGCATGGTACTTGGTTATGTGCCCGTCAGGCCAACAATGTGCCCAAAATGTGCGCTGTGGCAGTGCTGTTTATTTCCATGAATAGTAAGGAAATGGGACATTTGAGCATCTTGATGCATATTACAGGCTTGATTCTCAGCTGTTAACCAGGGCACAGCTCATGACATCTCAGTACACCCCTGGTTTGCAACCCGTGCGATTAGGCACCAAATGCAGCCACATTTAACTGTGAAGGAAATGTTTCACCCACAAACCATGAGGCTGATACGAGACCCAGCTGAAAACCTGCACTGATGGAGGGGCAGTTGTGGTGCAGGTCTGGAATGAATCGTTTTTTGGGGTGCAAAAGTCGTGACTCTCCAGAGAATTATTTCTTCTCTTGTCTGTATGAGGTTGGAGAAAGAGGAGGAGGGTCGGGCTGGTAGTGAGGCAGCGTGCACCCCCGGGATCACCCGCAGCACCCCCAGGATCACCCGCAGCACCCCCGCTTCCTCTCGTGTCTTAGGAAGGCGAGGTCTCTCTGGAGAAGGGGAGGCTGCTGCTGCTGAACAAAGCGTATGTCACTGCCTGGTGACCCACCATGGGCTTTGCTTTCCAGGATTTCTTGACTGACCTGATGATGTCTGAAGTTGATCGCTGTGGTGAGAATGAGCATCTCATTTTCAGGGAGAATACGCTGGCCACCAAAGCAATCGAAGAATACCTGAAGCTGGTGGGGCAGAAATACCTGCAAGATGCCTTAGGTACGTACAGAGCGTTGGCCAGTCTCGCCCAGAGAGGTCCTGCTCCAAGGCGCGGGGTGCTCTGCGCAGTGCAGACCATCAGCTGTGCCCGCGTGGCTGTAGGAGGCACCAGCGTTTACCTGCCGGAGGGTTTCTCTGGCAGCGGGGTCCATGCCCGGGAAGCTCTCTGCTCCCAGGTGAAGGTCACCCCTGAGTTAGCGCTTTGATCTGCTTTCGGAGGAGATAACAAATTGGTATGTGAAGGCATTATGCTGCCTGCCAGCTCTTCTGTCTCGGCGCTGGCAGTGTCACGGCTGCTGATTGAATCCTTCCCCCGATTGCACACCCCCGCCAGAGACGCTCCCCCGGTTCCTCGCAGTGCTCCTGAGTCAGATGAAATCTCCCAAGTTACAGTGATGAGAGCTGCCTCCCTGACCACGCTGGGAACCCTCCTGGTGGTTTTTTCTAAGTGCTGGCTATGTCTATGGCTCCGGAAATATTTCTTTTGATGCAAATGAAAATAATTAGAGCTTCTGCTTCTGGGCAGGTCAGGAAAAGAGTTGCTGTGTTGCTGTGTGCATCGAGGATGGGGAGAAGCTGCCTTTGAAGCATTATGTCTGAACCTCAGCCGAAGGCAGCTAGATTGGATCCACATCCGAGCAGTGGGATGAGCAGAGTTTCTATTGAGGTGTTAATTTTTCAGTATGTTGGGTTCCTACTCGTGGATTTGTGTAATTTTAGCAAGGAGCAAAGAAGTGTAAATACTTTATTAAGACACTAATAAAAATGACAACGTTGAGGAAGGGGAGGTCGTTGAGCAAATTCAGTCAAACCAACAGAGAGCCCACGCAAATAGGAAAAGGAGTATTATTTATTTCTGCCTTGTAATGCTTTCTGGTTGAAGGCAAGTCTGTACGTAGATTACCTCATAAAATTTCCAAAAAGCCAGGAGATTAATGAAGGCAGAAGATTTTGAAATCTCCCCCGTTCAGGGCTCAATGCAAATGCTGCCCAGCCAGCTCCATCTACTAGAGGAGGAGCCCGCGGTTCCTGCTGCTGTGCGGGCGCTGATTCTGTGTAGACCTTTTATCAGTGAAATGATTCATCTGGGTGTCACAAGGTAACACAATACCCATCGCGCGCTTCTCTTTAAACTGTGGAGCACCGGCAAGTAATGGGGCCGGATAATAACAGGAGGCATCACCTGCAGGCGAGCAGAGAGGCTCCAGAGCGCCCTGGCAGAGCTGAAAATACATTGGAGAGGCTCTCCAGTACTTAATTAAAGTCTGTTTTGGCAACAGGGGAGGAATGCAGGCTGGAGAGGGCAAAAAACAGGAGCGTGGGAAAATCCAAGATGATCAGGAATTAGGAAAATAGCTAACGGACTGGAATTAGAAGAAAAGCAAAGCCAGAACATCAGCCGGCCCTGCAGGTCCCCAGCTAAACACTGCCTCTTCATCCCTGTTATCCCATCTCCTGGTCTCCCCAGCTGCTGCTGTGTGCTAACTGGGATGGAGGACTGCCGTCCCCCCCAGTCGAAGCACTGGGAAGCCCCCTCAGCCCAGGCAGCCGGGTCTGTGCCCAGGTGCCGCGGGGTGGAAGGTGGCACGAGGGTGAGGAGCTGGCAAAGCAGACCCACAGCATGAGCCTGCACAGGGGTGAGGCGCAGCCAGGCAGCAAGCAGGAGCACAGGGAGCCGCAGAGAAATATTTTAATTTAATTTTGTGTGGTGTTCAGCTCAAAATAAACCAAGTAAATTGTTTCTTTCCTTTAATTACCTCTTTCTCCTGTGAATCACAGTGGCTTGTCAGCGCCAGGACACCGTCTGCAGTAGCAGGCCATCCTACAGATAATTACAGAACTTGCCAGCATCCTTCCTACTGGATTAGCCCGAGGGAGCGTCTCTGGAACTGGTGCACTGGGAGATCAGGGCAGGCTGAGGAAGCGGGTGTTTTGGCAGTGGAGTTCTGATGCAATAGCCCATAGCCACAGAGGCAGAGCTGCCAGCTGGGGGAGAGGGATGAAACGTGCTCGTCGGGAGTCCGGGTGCCTTTCTGTGGTGTTTTGTGAGCTCCCAAGGCGCTGCTGGCTGCCCCTGGGTCCGATCGGAGATCTTGGGAGCTGGCTGGGGCACAGCCTGCCCCGGGAGCCACAACCGCTCTCGTACCCGTTCAGCCAGTGACGGGGTGTAACTGCTCGGGCACTGGGGCTTACGAACAGAACTGCTCGAAGGCTGTGTGTGTTTCCAAAACCCGTCACCGACTGTCTGTTTTACAGGGGAATTCATCAAGGCACTGTACGAATCAGATGAAAATTGCGAGGTGGATCCCAGTAAGTGCTCGTCTTCGGACCTTCCTGAACATCAGAGCAACCTGAAGATGTGCTGCGAGCTGGCCTTCTGCAAAATCATCAACTCCTACTGGTGGGTACCCAGAGCGCCGCTCCCCTCCGCGTGCCCGCAGCTAGCGCAGAGGTGGAACAGCCGCAGGGGACAGGGCTGGCAGCAGCCCATCATCAGGCTGTTGGCACCTGTCCCTTAGCTGCACTGGTGGGCAGCTCGTCAGAGGGCTTTGGAGGGAGAGCTGCGGGGCTCTGCCCGCGTCCTGCAGCGCATCATGGAGTCGTGGTGGTCCAGTAGCAAGGGTGAGGACGGCCAGGGGCTGAGAGAGCAGCTCCTGCTCAGGCAGAGTTTGGAGTATCTGCTCTGGGGGTGCGACAGCCTCACTGATTCCCTGTCACGCTTGTTTGCAGTGGGTGCTGAAGGGTGGCACAAACAGGGGGACTGGGCAGTGGAGTCAAGGAACGCAAAATCCCTCTGCCAGTGCGACTGGTTCAGAGGGTCTTGACGCTAACTGTAGATGAAAGTCCGGAATAAAGGACAGAAGTGCATCTCCCGGGTGTCTTCCCCACAGTCTGGGTCAGACCCTGCCTCCCCAGAGCATCAGGTGAGGATCTGGAGTCCCGTCTGCACAGGCAGGGGCTGTGGCACCTCTCCTGCCTGCCAGGAAGCTGCAGCAGCGCAGGGAGCTTTTGTTCAGGCAGACCTTCTCTTGTTGGAGTGCGGGAGGATGCTGCTGTTCCTCCTGGCTTGCATTTGGCTCAGCACCCTGCATTCCTCTGGGTTAGCCCCTCTCTCTCCCGGCCCCGGGGTGCTCGCAGAGGCGCAGATGGGAGCCCATTGCCTCCTTGGCCCAGGGCCTGGTATGCAGCTGGAGGCATTTCCTAGTTTGTTCTCGGGGTGAAGGTTCTTGCTGCTAGTTGGGGCAGGCCCCAATATGCAAAATGGGTTTGGAGGAAGGTGGTGGTGTCTTGTGGAGGCGGCTGCCAAGCGTGGTGTGCTCCTGGTGTTACCTGCTGCTTAGCCCTGGAGACTGGCAGCCAGGAGTCCCTGGGGCTGCTACAGCAAAAAAATGACCCAAAAGGGGAAAAACATGGTCTTGTGACTCTTCTTACTTGGAGAAATACAAGTATTTTCTTTCTGCTTCTTGCTAGCAGAACTAGCAGTCTCTCGTCCCCATCATACGAGAAAATGATCATTTTTCCCGTACTGCTGGATTTGCAGTCCGCCTGCTTAAAGGGCTGGGCTTAGGTTTTATTAGTGGGTTTGATAGCAACACTGTTGTTGCAAAATGCTAACTAAGGATAATATTGGAGGAAGGGATTCTTTGATAACAAGGATTTCTCATTTTCTCTCCTATCCCAGCTGTTGTGTTGAGGTCGGAAAACTCGTGATACGTAATTTCCCAGGATACTCGGTGTGCCCTCTGCAAGCCCAGGAGGGGAATTGCTCTTCCTTCAAGGAGAGAACAAGCAGCGAGAGGCTCACTCAGACTTTATCCACCACAAATAAGCAAAGGGCAGATTTCTTTGCAGGTATCCTGTACCTAATCCTGGGCCAATTAATAACTCTCTGACTCAGGAATGGTGTTTACCTGCTCTCCCAGGAGGGATTCACTGCTTTTAGTTAGATTATAATTCTTTGAATTAATGTCTTCCTAAAAATACCCAAAGCAGCACTAAAAAGGTCGCTCTAAAAATAGGCTTGAAGAGTGACCTAAGGAAAGTCAGGAATGCAGGGGAAGCGTGTGCCTCCAGTCCTGCCTTCCCCAGGAAGGCTGGCGCAGCTCAGCTGCTGCTCGGAGTGTTTCCCCCTTGGTCCGTTGTGCTCAGCGGTTCTTGGGGATTAATTGGGCTGATGAGTGTTCAGGATTGGCCAAGGTATCCTGACAGCTAACGATCTTGCTTTAAATAGAGTGCTGGAGTGTGCCTGCTTATCTGCCGGAGAGAGTCAGGGAGAGGAAAGAGGTTTACAATAACTGAAAATTGTTATAATTATGACATAATTTGGACATCTGGAAAGTTTCAGTGTAAGCAGAAATTCAGCCTGTGGAAGCTCGTTACTGGAAAGTTGGGTAATGAATTACGGGCCCGTTTGTCACATAAAGCCGGCTAACTGAGTCCCATCGGCTGTTACACAATTAAACTTTTATGGTCTCCCAGCCCGTGACACTGAGCAGTGCTCGGGCTGTGTGCAGCCGGCGCGTACGTTTTCAAGGGTTTACTTTCCAGTAACTGTACAACCTGTCCTGATCATTCAAGCCTTAAATTGCTTAAAGGATTCTCCTGTTTCTGGGCAAATACCGTGAAGTAAAAGGGCTTTGTCCAATTGTGTGGATCAAGCCAAAGACAGAGGAGAATCTATCCAGCCAAAGACGTTGGCTAGTGTTATTTATGAAGCACAGGGTAAAAGCTCGTGAGTGTGAAAGCATGAAGCCAACATGGAGCAGAAGCTGAACTCGATGGCAGCACTTCCATGAGTGTCACCACCCGTGTGCTGGCAGCAGGAGGAATGTCTCTGTGCGCGCCCGAGGCCGGGCGGCGCTGCCGCAGGAGCAGCACGCGTGGGCGGCTGCTTCGCTGCTCCGTGTCGGAGCCTCCCACCTGGTTCTTGCTGCTGCTGGACAGTGGATGGTGGCTCTGACCATGCAGCTCCCATGGCTGTCTCTTCCCTCGGAGTCGTGGGAGGCTCAGCCTCGGGGCAGTCCATCCCAGGAAGCCGGGCAGGCCAGCGAGAAGCCTGCTGACATTACTTGGCTTCTCCCAGGTAGTCCCTGCAGCAGCAAGACTGGGAAACTGTCCTCTGAAACAGCTGTTTGTTGGGATTTATGGCCTGAAATGGAGTCTGACCCCTCTGTTGTGCCATCCAGCTCTGACTTGGAAACAAGGACGGTGGTTGCTGGCCAGGGCAGGCCCTGGGGTGGGTGGGGAGCTGCGTACCAGGGACCCAGGGGACCAGGGAAGCATGGTGGGGACCCGTTGCCAGCCTGCTCCCGTGGGTGGGAGTATCCAGCTGAATAAATAGCGCACGCTGGGAACAGGATGAGGTGGGAGCAGGAGCTGGGGAGGGCCAAGCAGAAACAGGCAGCAAGTTCTGCCGTGATAAGGGCTGCTGCAGCGAGCGTCTGCTGGACCCGGGGGAGTGCTGGTATCCAGGAAAGGCAGGCTGAGGTCTGTGCCCTTACAAGGCTGGAGTTAACTCCAGCGGGGCTCCGCGCTTGTTCTGGTCACAGTGGGAGTTGATCCTGGTGCTTGAACAGGAGCGTTACCACTCGCACAGCCCGCCCACCAAGCACCAGCTGTGCCAGGGACCCCAGCACCGCTGGGGTTTCTGCTGAGGGGGCCCCGCGGTGCCGTGTCTCTTTAGGAGACCCTTCCCCCCTTGGTGGCTGATCTTCCCCCCGAGTTCGAAGCTCGTGGTGAGCTGCTTTGCACGGTTTGTTTCCTCTTCCCAGTTGTCTGGGGTTTTGGCTCCCAGTGCAACCAGGAGCATTGGTCTGATGAAGGCTGCTTCGCTTTACTTGATGGGCTGCCTTTGCTTTTTCCTGTGTGGTTTGAGTCTCCTGCAAAAGACGAGGAGCAGAGCCTGTGACGTGTCGATAGCGGTGCTGCTGCGGATCGAAGGGCGAGAGGGCTGTGCCGTTGTCCAGCTCTGGGTGTCGCACCCCGCGGCTGATCCGCGCCATGATTAGTTACTGCTGTGTGGCAGTTTGAATGCCCTGGCCTTGAACTCGCTGTCCCTGCACGTCCTTCTGTCGTTCCAGTGTCTTCCCAAGGGAGCTCAAAGAAGTTTTCGCCTCGTGGAGACAAGAGTGCAGCAACCGAGGCCGCCCAGACATCAGCGAGCGGCTGATCAGTGCCTCCCTGTTCCTCCGGTTCCTCTGCCCGGCCATCATGTCCCCGTCCCTCTTCAGCCTGCTGCAGGAGTACCCGGACGACCGCACCGCACGCACTTTGACGCTCATTGCCAAGGTCACCCAGAACCTCGCCAACTTCGCCAAGTGAGCCGGGCTGCAGGGGCGGGAGGGGGCAGGGCTGGGGCTGGGGGGGAAGCGCCGGCTGTGTGGGCAGAGCCGTGGCTCGGCCATCAGGAGCCCCTCGATGGAAAGGAGCTGTGTGCTTCCTGTTGGCTTTTTCCCACATGTCTCTCTGGGACCCATTCCCTTGCTGTCGGGTCAGGGAGATCATTTAAGTTTCCAAAACAGGACGTGTTTTATGAGCAGGAAAACAGGCTGTTTTGAGCACACAGAGGAGCAGGGGAGGTGGCAGCGGGAACACCCTGGCACAGCCAGGCGCTTTGTGCCATGACGGCAGTGCCCCGCCTGCCTCCCGTCAGTGGCACCAGCAGGACCAGAACCCAGACAGCATAGCTCAGGAGCTGGACTTTCCCTCCTGCGAGCTCCGGCACCTTGCCTGCTGTTGCAGTGGATGGGAAGGTATGAAGAGAGCACGGGAGACTATCAATTTCTAACTAAGCCCGTTGGTCTGATGGAAACAAAGCGAGAGATTTCTGAAAATCTTTCCACTGGCTGCAGCTCTGAGCTACTTATCCTGAGCTCTGATAACAAAATGATGAGCTTTCTGAAACATGAATGGACAGTTTCTGTCTAAAGCTTCTTAGATTTGGAAACGAGCTCAGTACACACGCTCGCAGTCAGGGACGGGCGTACACGCGCGCAGACGCAGATGGGAGACATGCAAGTGTGTTACACTAGATGACAGAAATTCTCTATATTCCTGGCCAATCCCTAACTAAAGGGTTTTCAGATTTTCAGCACTTTGCAGGAAAGACTCTTTAACTAAGCTGGCATTAGTCAAGCCAAAGTGATCAAGCTGAGCTGCCCCGCAGATGGCACACGGCCGAGCCTCTCCTCACCGAACCGCTGGCATCGGCACAGCACCAGCCGCTGCTGGTACAGCTGAACCACGAGGCCTCCCTGTCGTGCTCTAAATAAGACATCTAACTGAGGGTGAAGCCTGCATGGAGGGCAGAAGGAGGTTGCAGGAAGCCCGAGGGGACAAACGGGCTGGCCCCGTTGGGTGATCCCCGGAGCGGTTGTGCCAGGGCAGCAGCGGCTGGCATGGCTGAGGTTAGCCTCGGTGCCCATGGAAGAGCGGAGGGAGGGCTGGATTCCTACCACCTTCATTCATTGGGTTTCAGGCAGTTGACGGTGCTCGGTATTACGATGTCTTTATTTCCAGTGACAGGTCCTATTTCTGGAGGCCGTGCGCTGACCCAGCAGTAAGATACACTCCATTACCGAGAAGGGCTTTGTTTCTCTAGCTTTCACCTTCATTCCCACTGTGGAGATCCCACGCTGGCGAGGACTGAGCTGGATTAGAGTGCAGTTAATTTTCGTTCCATGCTCAGTGAGATGTACCAGGTGCCTGCTAGCAACCCAGGGATCCCAAAGGCTTTGGAGGGTTGGGATGCCAGAGGAAGGCTCTGGCGCTCTTACCTGCGTAGGTCCCTTCCTGTGCTGTCGACAGGATTTAGCTGAAATTCGCATTGCTGTCTTGATAGGTTCGGCAGCAAGGAGGAATACATGTCCTTTATGAATCAGTTCCTGGAACACGAATGGACTAACATGCAGAGATTTCTCCTGGAGATTTCCAACCCCGAAACCATCTCAAACACAGCTGGCTTTGAAGGCTACATTGACCTGGGCCGGGAACTGTCCACTTTGCACTCGCTGCTCTGGGAAGTCATTTCTCAACTGGAGCAGGTACCCAGGGGATCACCGGGGCAGGCTTTGGGGGAAGCACGGCTGGCCAGTGCAGGGCATAAGCACCACACACCTCCCCACTGCCAGCAGGTACCAGTCCCTTAGCTGTACCGTGCCCAGCACAGCTGTCACTGACCCTTAGCACTTGCCCAGCCTTTGCACACCCTGCCATAGCTCCTTCTTTACATCCTCCTCCGAGGCAGGTGAGTATAGCTCTTCCCTTCCTCTGCTGCTTCTCATCGGGGGGTGAGGATGGAAGGGCAGGTGGGATGAGAAGGTAGAGCTGCTGAACACCAGGATTTTGTCTGTCCCAGCAGATTCAAAAGGTTTCTTTTTAATTATTTTTGTCAAGAGACCTGGACCAGGCTTGGCGATAACTTCTGTATCCGAACTTTGTTAATCACACTTGCTTCCTCTGCCCCACAGCAGCAAATGGTTCCTAAAGCCACGTGTTCTGGAACATCGATAGCCTCAGCAGTGGGGGTAAATGGTAGAGAAAATGAATGTTGTTAATGTGATTCACTGAAGAGACTGTCCAGCAACTGGCAAAGCCCGCAGTTCTCTATCAAAAATACGAGATGTCGGTAGTAATTCTGCTCTCTTTTCTGCCCAGGGCACTGCGACAAAACTTGGGCCTCTGCCTCGGATCCTGAGGGATGTCAACTCGGCACTCAGCAACCCGGCCTGCGTGCAGGTCTCAGTCACGGCCGATCACACCGCGTCCACGCCCAACGCTGGCAACAGCATCTCTGCGGGGCTGCAGAAAATGGTGATAGAGAATGACTTATCTGGGTAAGAGCATTAAAGGTGGCCTGGCCACAGACCAGGGAAATACTGAACGTTCCTCTGTTGCCAAAACCCGAGCACCTGCAGGGACAGGCGGGACAGGGAGTAGTGTGGAGCTGCTGAGGCATTGGCTGGGCTTTCCCATGGCAGAGCTGATCCCAGATGCAGTTCAGCTCTGAATCTGGACAAAGCAGTGGGCGATAGCGCAAGCACTGGCTCCATCCTGGGTCCCTTGGGAGCCAGAACTGGGCGTGTGGGCTGGGAAATCAAGAACTTGGTGGTTCCGGTCTCAGCTGTTGAGACCTCGAAGTGATGGGTGTCGCCATGAAGTTCATCGGGTCTTTGTATGCAAGGCTGACAGCATTGCCCTTACTCGTCTCTGTAGGACACAGGGTGTGGGCTTAATTCACCGAGATCCAAATCTGGACATTCCTCTGAGAGCTGCCCGGCCGTAGAGGCGTGACGTCTGCTCTGTCCGGTTTTTGTAGTACCGGGTGTTTTTGATGATGAGCAGTGGTTCACAGACACAGTCACCTAACATACTTTTTGGCCTAATTATGAAAGCAGTTTCAGTGCTGGGGAAGATGACTCTCTTGACCTGTGATGTTTCTGTTTGTGGAAAATGAAATGGAGCCCACACAAATTGAAAGACTGTGCTAGTAAAATAGTTTGTGAGTGGAAACTACATAATATTTAACAGTTTAATTAGGAATGAAAGGCAGCAATGGCGCTGGACTTGCTCTAATCAGACCTTTCAACTCTAATGCTTCCCAGCGTGAAGTGCAATTATTTAAATCTAACGCTGTGGAGGATCTCTGACGTGCTTTCACCCAAATACTTGCTTGCAATGCACCATCTTTGATCAGCGGTATATTCACATTAAGCTGCTGTAAAGCTCTTTCTACCTATCCCTAAGAAATCAATATTGCATGACCGTATGTTACAGCAGGAGGAGTGGGTGGACACCCTTCAGCTGCTGGGCTGGAGCTCTGCTGTTAGAGCTCTCTGTCTGACCCCGGTGTGGATCAGGCCCCGGAGGTGCTCCATGCTGTCCCAATACTGGCCAGCGTGCCCTCAGGAGCTTACTGCCCCAGTACAGAGCAGGGGACACGAGGGTGGCGTGGACACAGCCAGCTGGAAGCAGAAAGGGTGACGCTTGCTGTCAGCGTGATGAGCAGATCCAGCCGGGGAGGCAGAGCGCCCGGGATCGCATCTGCGATGCCTCCTGCGCTCTCACCACGCGTCCGCACGCCCCTCGTTCACCCGCCTGCCCCTGCCTGCTCCCGCGGGGCTGGCCCAGGCTCCCCCGCACCCCTCCGTCCTCCCCGCTCCCCGCGCACTGCCCCTCCCCGCAGGCAGACGTGGCTGGGCCAGCCCGGCCGCAGGGGCTGACTCCTGTCCCCGTCCCGCAGAGCTGCGCCACGCTGATTTCTTCTGAGTGATTTCGTTTTCCTGCTCCGGTGCAGCATTCACAACTCTTCTTTTTTGTTTTGTTTTCCTCTCCTCTTCCTTACGCACTGACTTCCCCGCAGTCTGATAGATTTCACACGGTTACCATCTCCAACCCCTGAAAACAAGGACTTGTTTTTTGTCACAAGGTCTGCTGGGGCCCAGCCCTCGCCTGCCCGAAGCTCCAGTTACTCAGAGGCCAATGAGCCCGACGTGCAGATGTCTAATGGCAGCAAGAGTTTGTCCATGGTGGACTTGCAGGACAATCGGCTCTTGGACAGTGGGGCCAACGCGCCTGGCACGGCTGACTCCCTCAATGACAGTCAGTCGTCCCTCGGGCAGTTGCAGGGCGTATGGACCACACGGACTCAGCAGAGCAGCGTGACGGCCATGGCCACCGTGCGCCGGGTCGGCCAGACCCCCACCACGCCGAGCGGTGAGAGTGCGCCCGGCCGGCCCCAGCTCCTGGCACCCCTCTCCTTCCAGAACCCCGTGTACCAGATGGCCGCCGGGCTACCGCTGTCCCCCCGCGGCCTGGGCGACTCCGGCTCCGAGTGCCACAGCTCGCTCAGCTCCCACAGCAACAGCGAGGAGCTGACGGCCAACAAGCATGGCTTCGCCGCCCCAGCCGCCAGCGAGGACTTCACCCGGCGGACGGGGGAGCTGGCCCGCCGGCAGCTCTCGCTGACGGAGAAGGGCGGCCAGCCCACCATGCCGCGGCAGAACAGCGCGGGACCGCAGAGGCGGATAGACCAGCCGCCCCCGCCGCCCCCGCCTGTCACCCGGGGCCGGACGCCGCCCTCCTTGCTGAACACGGTTCAGTACCAGCGACCCTCCAGCGGCACCATGATGTCCTCCTCGCCAGACTGGCCCGGCAGCGGGGCCCGCCTGCGGCAGCAGTCCTCCTCCTCCAAGGGCGACAGCCCTGAGATGAAGCAGCGCACGATGCACAAACAGGTGAGTTCGGGGGCTCTCCAGCTCCGGGCGTTGAAGGGGACAGGTGGGGCCAGCCTGAGGACTTGGAGAAGAAATCAGCCAGTGCGGATTGCTGCAGTGGGAGGGGATGTCCTGGTGGCTCTGAGTTACCGCGTCAGGGCCAGCCCCGTGGTGGCATTGCCTGTGGGGGACGTGCCCTGGCTCTTGCACCCGGCTTGGCCTGAGACGGAGGCCCTCCAGGGACGGGGACACAGACCAGTGTTCGTTCCCTGGGTTCCTCCGTCATGTGGCACCTTGGCATGTGACTGCTGCAAGGCGGTCGGTGGCAGAGACACGAGGGCGATGGCGGCCGTGCCTCTGTCCTGCGCTACCATCTTGTCACTGCTTTGCCTCTCCATGCCCAGGCTCTCATCCCATGCCATAGTCAACCCCGCGCCATCTCCCAGACTTGGACCAGGCTCTAATCTTCTCTTGTAACTAAGAGTCTCCCTAAGAGTCTCCCTGCGGCTGTTCCTGTCCCAGCGGAGCCACGACCCTCCTGGACACTCGTGTTTGCTCTGAGACCCTCCTGTAAGTGCATCTGGGGCGGTGAGAGCGGTCAGGAAGGAGCGTGCTCCCCGCCAGGAGTGAAGTTCGTGCTGTGCAGAGCTCTGCAGGGATTCAGGTCCCAGACCACGTGCTGGTCTGCACAGAAACAAATGTCACCATCTGTGGTGCTGAAATTGAAAGCAGTGGGTCACAGACCCAGGGCCCTCTGGTTTTCCTGGCACGGATAAATTGTTTTTCTGGTGCTCGTTTATTCATCCTACATTGCAGAACTCACCCTGTAGAAAATTAACACAGTAGGGCCTCTCAGTGCCTAAAGGAAGAGTTTTAAAATTAACACAGACCCGGAGAACGTGGACGACTGGCAAGAGCTCGCTGCGCCTCAGCCCAGACTCAGGGCTCAGGCACCTTCCCGGCAGGTCGGTGTCGGAAGAGCAGCAGAGTTGGCGTAACTACCTCTGCTTTACACGGCAGCCGTGGAGGCCTTTGTGGGGGCTGCCCGCTGAAGGCTGTTTTATCAGCCCCGGCTGAGGCTGCTCCGTGCACACGGTATCGATTCATAAGCGCTGACATTAGCAAACATGCCGTGCAGCCCCGTGGTGTAATGTGGATCAATAGTCATTAGGTACCGAGGGCACAGAGCTCTGCGAGCAGCAGCAGCCCGTTTGGTAGCAGAGTTTCTTCCAGAAGGACAACAGTGACCTCCTGGTGACCTGCTGAAAGCCCTGGCCAAGTTGTGTTTGCAGATCTTTCGCCCACCCACCCCTATTTATCCCCTCCAAGTTTCTCTCAAGACCTGAAGTTCTCAGAGTGCCTCTCCTGCCCTTAACTGCGCATTTGACTTGTGTGTTAGCGGCGTCTGTAAACCCTAGAGAAACCGCCTTCTCAGAGCTGGGGGTGCTAAATGCTCCTTGAGAACAAAGAGATCCCGTTTGATGGCCGTTTTAGTAGATGTCCATGAACCTCGTTCCTGCCAGCCAGAAGCACTTCCTCTACTTGGGTAAGTCCGTCTGCTGACCTGACTTCCAGACTGCCCCGGGCCACATCAGATGGCCTTCACTTCTTCAGAGAAGGAAGAGGCAGAAGGACTTGTGCACAGTGGGCTGAGCTCTGTTCATAGACATCCTTTACCAGTGGCCTTCGCGCTGCTGAAATGGACCTGCGTGGCCACTGCTCCTTGGGCCAGAAATTCTGAGCAGCCGTGCCCGAGCTGGAGGTGCAAGAAAAAGCAGAAAAACACAAGCTGGGTGAGGATTTGTAGCGAGTGATGGTCGTGAGCCAAGCCTGAAACTTCTGATTGGACATTCTGGAAGTAGAAGGCCAGACGGGAAGATGGCCTGGGAAATCCCCCAGCCCCAGGGAGGTGATCAAACCCGTCCCCACTCCCGAGTACAGAACTCCCATTCTGCTGCTTGCCAGTGACTGGGTTCCTCCGCTGTCCAGAGGTTTCGATGCAGGAGAAGGTCCCTGACATTTCTGACTTGCTAACTTGATTTCCCTTGACCAAGTCATCCAGATCCCTTGTGTTCATGCAGGAAACTGTTTCCTGCAGTTCATAACGAGCCAGGACGGAGGGCAAATAGCTGGAGATGCACTTCCTCAGCCTTGCAGTGTGGTTGTAAAACACGTGGGCAGTGCCCTTTGCAGTCCCTGCCCGAGCTAGGGCTGAGACGCAGCCGCCGTGCCCCTGGCTCGTGCCCCTAGAGCAGCGCTGTGCCCCGAGCTCCCGTAGCTACACGAACACACCTAGAGCTGGACTACCAAGATGTCGAGCATTTAGGCTTCTCCAGCATCGTGTGTGTAGTGTCAGCCAAGAGGAAACCTTCATTTTCCCAGAAGGCACCGGCATGACCAAAGGTGGCGTTTCAGTCTGCGGGTGTGGTTTTGTCTGTACAAAATCTCCACAGCACGGAAAAAGACGGAGCAGTAAAAGAGGCTGAGGAGTTCGGTGAAATCTCTGCTCACGGAGTGGATATTCCACGACAAGCCGCCCTGTTTGCCTGCAGCTCGGCACCTTCTCCGGTCGTGTCCTCCCGAGGTGACAGGACCTGCTCGCCAACCCGGGCCGTCACTTGCCGCAGGACCCCGCCGCAGCACACCGTCGTCCCTCTGTTCTGTGGCGGTGGCCCGGGGAGGATTTGGCCCGTCAAAGGCTGTTTGACCTCAGAGAACGTGCAGGTGCAGAACAGGAGTTGTTCAGCCCCCCAGCCCCGGCCGCTCTGGTAGCTCAGACTTGCCCGTGGCTGGCTGAGCAGCGTGGGAGAGGGCTTGCTTGGAAGGACATTGTTCTCTCCAGCTTGATGACCGTTTCTGTTACAGGTTTTTCTTTTGTTACGGTTGTATGTTTCATTGTAGGCCCCTTCTCCTGTGAACCCCAGTGCCCTGGACCGCACTGCTGCTTGGCTTTTGAATATGAACATGCAGTTTTTAGAAGATGAAAGCATTGACCCAGATTCCAAGCACAGGGATAAGCTCAGGAATAAGGACGAGCTCAGCCAAGCAGAAAAGGTAAAACCTGATTGGATTGAAACAAGTTTCTAAATAGAGAGAGAATTTCCTTGAGTGTCGCTCATGGGAGCACCCTGGGGACCAGGTGGGCTGCGTGGCTGTCACTGCCCAGCAGGGAGGGCCGGCAGGTTGCTCTCCGCCTGGCGGCTGAGCCTCACAGGGCGCTCCTGGGGAAGGTTCGGGAGGTTTTCACACACGGTGGCTGGGATTACCCTCTGATGAAAGCAAGTAAGCAAAGCAGGAGTCAGGTGCTGGTGCTGCCCCACCACAAGCTCTGGGGCCAGCCGGTGCCTGTTGCTGTCCCCGTTCCTGCCCTCCCGGCTGCAGGGGAAGACAAGCCCGCCTAGAGGAGAGATGAGGGCGAGGTGCAGGCGGCCTGGTGCCTCACACCAGGGACGTGGAGCAAGAAGCAGCTTCCCTGTCAAAAGGCTGTAAAGAGACCGAAAAATTAAGACCAGCTTCAGGTCTCAGAGACAGCGCTGGGGCCTGGGCTGGCTTTGCCGTGACGCTGCCCTGAGCGTACGGCTGTGTCACCGTGTCACCGACTGGCCCCTGACCGCCCCGGAGGGGCCCTGTGCTGCTGGGGAAGCGGAGGGTGCTGCTCACATCCCCCTCCCCAGAGGAGCCTGTGCTGGGAGAGGCAGGGAGGAGACAGGGTAGGCCTGGCCAGGGGTGACAAAGCAGGGTTAGCAATACGGATGCAGCAGTCGGGAGCGGAGACGGTCCCATCTTTGCTGATTGCTGCTTCTGCAAGGTGCTTTCTCAGCAGCCTGGCCTTTCAGGACCCTGCCGCTGGGCACAGTGAGCTGTGGGACGTGTCCTCCATGTGCCTCTCCTCTGTCACAGCAGCCACGTGTCACCACCCGGTCCCACAGAACTGCAGACATCATGCTCCCTGAACACCCTCCCTGTTTTTCCAGCACGGATGTATTTCTGGCTTTGTTACGATCGCCCTCCTGTTCTCACTTGCCGTGCTCTGTCGTTTCGGGACCGTCGCCTGTTAAATTCAGGTGCAATGCCAAAGGCGGATATCGTAGGGAGGTACAAGGTGACGGCTCCCAGCTGCCCCAGGGAGAGCCTGGCAGAGTTCGGTGGGAGTGCAGCCCGTTTCTTACTGGCTTTCTGCTCCTTGGGTATTGCTGTAAACACACAGAGTCGAACTGATCAGGTAGCGGCTGACACAGAAAAATGTCCACGCTTAGCAGACACTGCTTGCAGAGGTACAGAAGTCTGAACTGCCATCGGAGCAGAGACACCAGTAGGCAGCAAATCGAAGGGAAGGCGTTGTCAGACTGGTGCATTGCTGCACTTAGTCACTGAAGGGCTCCTAGAAGGGTTCAGTGCTCATTTGAGTCTGCAGCGGAGACGGCAGTGGCGAGCGTTGCTGTTGGCAGCGGAGCTGCAGCGAGGTGAAATGCCGAAGGATCACACGCCAAGAAACGTGTGCTGGCCTCCTCCAGCTCCCGCGGGCGGGCAGATGGCCCTCCAGCATGGGCGCGGTGCGTGCCAGGCGTCACTAATCCCCTTCCTGGCACCCTTTCCATGACCTGGGCTCGGTGTTTACCAGGTGGGCGCTCCCAGGGACTGCTCCATTTCCGTGCCAGCCCGAGGGCGCTGCCCTGGGCCATGCCAGGGTCACCCTGTCCCGTGCAGGGAGGGGCTCACCAGCACAGGCCACGGTGGGATTACCAACCGTGAGGTATTGCAGCAGACCAGTCCCAGTTCAGAGGGACCCCCACCCCCCGGAGCCTGCTGTCTCATTCTCATGCAGCATCTTCTCTTACCTCGCTGTCACATCAGTCACTGACATTAAAGATCACTATTAGCATAATCTCTCTCCCCATTACTGTAAGACGTGAATGGTAACCGGGAATGAGACAAGTGTTCTAGAGACAGGAGCGACTCCTGCGGTCTCTGAGGCCTCTCTGCTATCAGTTGAGCTCACTTATGCTGCTCCTATTTTAAGGCTAGGGTAGGTACTTAATCTTTCCTGTTCAAGAACTCCTTTCTGTCTGACCTCAGTGCTTCTGTGCAATTGTACCAGTGTTTGTGTTCCTCATCGCTCCAGGTTACATGTGCAAACCGTGTCGTTTCAGTGCTGCAGTAAAAGCTTTGCTAAAGGAAAAACAGAGTGATCTGTTGTGCCTGTGCCTGTCCCTGCCCGGGCAGAAGGAGCTCGGAGGAGCTGCCCATCTGCCAGCCTGGCGGTGCCGGAAGACCAGCAGCAGCAGCTCAAAATTTCAGTCCTTGGGAGCTGCAGTTCCTTTTGCTGTCCGCCCGTCAGTTAGTGGGGTGAGAGTAGGAGAGCAACGTGGCTTTCCCCGGGCCGGGTGTCCGGCTGAGCGGTGCACGGGCAGCAGCCTGGCTGCCTTCTGCCGCCACCCGGAGCTGACCTGCTGGTCAGACCCCCAGCAGGACTCTCAAAACTGGGACACAGCCGAGTCCGTCGCTGGAGTGCTCACACGGGGCGATGGCCAAGGGGGAAGGGCGGCTTCTCAGCTAGCCCAGACACCGGCGCGTTCCTGTCGCTTCATGAGTATCGCTTGCAGCGTTGTAACAGACTTTGTGACTCAGGTGGGAGGTTTCTTCCCATTTCTGACTCTTTAAAAGCAGCTTGTCAAATTATCAGCCGCTGTTAAATGTTCTGAGGTTATTCTAGTTGAGATTTTTTTCGAGACTATTACAAAGATAATTTTTATAATTAAAGGGAGTTTTTCTGTACAGATACACACAGGATTTTCCTTTAGCAAAGCAAGTTGTACTGAATGCTGTGCTTCTGCAAGAGCTGAACCCAGTTCTACTGAGTTAGAAAGCTCTTAATTTTTTTAATTGCTTTATGTGATTCTGCTGCGGATTTCTAGCTTCATCTGAATGAGCAGTACAACTGTGGGGTCTTGGCTTTATGCAGCGGCTCTTCTCGGATTGAACCCTGGTTTGACTCCCGATTGTGTAGAACGCTGGGCCCCGTGAGCAGTGCTCACTGCTCGCTGCCCCGCTCACGCCAGCGAGTCGCCCTCGCCTCGATGAAGGGTGCCCGCTTTTTGCCGAGGTGGCAGTGGCCTGCGCCGGACACTGCCGCAGAGCCCGCCGCGCTCACAGCTCGTGCTTGGCTTCCAGCACGTCCAAAGCGCCCACATTTATTCTTGTAGACTGAAGAGCTCACGTGTAAACCCAAAACCCCACCGGTGCAGCTCCCCCTGCCTGCGTTCAGCCCTGTGCTCTCAGTGTGAGGACGATGCCAGCTGCGTTTGCCTTCTGCTCGCTCTAACCTGCATTCCCCATGTGAAATGCCAGACTCTGCTAACAACCCATTCTCTGAACCTGCCAGTGACCTGCCCGCCCTGTGGAACGCAGCATCGCTCCTAGCGCAGTGCGGAGAAGACTGAAGAGGAGGTGTCGGCAAGCGGGGTTATCTGATACGGGTTTGCAGCCAGTCTAATGCAAGAAGAGGGGCATAACCGGGTTAGGGGGAAACCCTGGCAAAGGCAAAGCCCTACTAGGTAACATGCCACATGTGTTTTCTCCTCCTGTGTCTGTCCTTGCGTGCTGTAGTATCAGCAGGACCTAGTGGTGCTGCAGGACAAGCTTCGCATCTCCAACAAGAAGCTGGAGGAGTATGAGACTCGCTTCAAGTGCCAGGAGGAGACAACGCAGAAGCTGATGCTGGAGTACCAGGCCAGGCTGGAGGAGAGCGAGGAGCGGCTCCGGAGGCAGCAGGAGGATAAGGAGATCCAGATGAAGGGCATCATCAGCAGGTACGGGGGCGGTGGGAGTGCTGGGGATGACGGTAAGGCAGGCAGCCTGGCTGGTGGCAGAGCTGACCCCTGCTCGGGAGAATCGGCTTTGTTTGGAGGTGCAGGCAGGTTTCCCATGGGGGTTTTCCAGCATTTATTCACTTTCTGCCCCTCTGGGTTAGAGCCCTTGGCGGGGGCGTTGTTCAAGCCCTGACTCTTTTGGTCCCCCCATCAGTGTTACCTGGGACAAGGAAAACCCCGACATTTTCCTGATTCACAAAGCCAGAACTTCAGGAGGGGATTGCTGGCAACCCACCCCGGATCTTGGAGGATCTGGCAGAGAAGAGTAAGAGCCAGAAAAAAGACTAGTTCTAAACTCGGTCTGTGTGAAAGAAGAGGTCGTGCCAATGACTGTGTGTCTCCTTTGTACTCGAATGCACAACTGCTGGTCCTGGGAGCATCTCAGAGTGTGCCTCAGCATTGCGATTTCAGCTGAGACGGTTTGCCCTGGTGTGGTTGATGGGGGCTGCTGTGTGAGGCCAGTCCCACCTGCAGACTAGCTTCTCTGGTACCTCACACCTCTTCCTGTGTGCTTCAGAGATGTACATCACCCCTTTGCTTCCTTGGTGTCAAGCACTAAATGCGGACGTGATCTGTATCAGTCACTCAGACGTGTATGAGACCAGTATCTGCACTTGGCAGAGCCCAGCAAATGTGATTTTTTTTCTTGTCTGTTTGGCTACCAGACTGATGTCAGTTGAGGAGGAGTTAAAGAAGGACCATGCAGAAATGCAGGCTGCCGTGGACTCCAAGCAGAAGATTATCGATGCACAGGTGAGTCCCCCATGCCAAGAGCTGCAGCACTTCTCAGAGCGAGCCTGCCAACATGCAGCCTCCCTGCCGAGCAGCCCCGCAGCTCCAGCACGGCGAGACCGTGCGCGTGGGTCAGTCAGCACCGAGCTACGGTCAGTGACAGAGCCGGTCACACCTCGGCGAGATGCGATTTTCTGTCACAGCATTCACATTCCTGCAGCTGTTTCCAGCCTCGGAGCGTGGCAGGGGACAGAGCGGATGTGCGGGGTGGCCGTTGTGGAAGGATCATGCCCACAGTTCAGTCAGTGTGTGGAAGAATAACGTCCTCGTTGGCTCAGTCTGAGGGCACTGGAGCTTTGCTTGGTACTTCATGTTCCAGTAATGCTTGCAGGATCTGGATACAGGGAATGCACAGCCTGGCCAGGGCAAAGCCAACATGTTTTTTCAGCCTTTGGGTTGTGGCTTGCGGGTTCGGGAAGCTCAATTATTGCTGTAGATCACAAGGGCAGAGGAGCATCAGGTGAGGGGTGCCAAACACCATGCTTGGAAAAGAGAATCTGAAAACACGGCCCATAATCTTCTAATTTGTCTAGGCAGAGGCAGCACCTTCTCGGCAGCCCGGCCTTCCAGCAGGTTGTGGCTAGGTGATAGCACACGCCAGGCTTACTCCTAACAGCCCTATTAATCACTTGCGAGTCACTACGCATGACTAATTTACTGTATAGCTAATTAAAAAGGAGATGAGACAGTAGTAACTTTGTAAAAAGAATCGCTGTTTTTCTGTAGAGTAATTTGTTCCAAGCCTGTAACTCATCGTGTTCCCTCCTGCACTCGGCAAAGCCTCGCAGCTCCAGCGGCGTGCGTGGGGTGCGAGCGGCGCAGCCTGCCAGCAGCCCTCGACAGACTCTCCCAGCTCCTGCCACCCGGGGAGGCTGGTACCATGAGCCAGCCTACACTGGGCTCCTTCTGCCACCTCGGGCTGTACAGTAGTGATGGACATGTCCATACACGGACCTTCCACGTTACTCCCAGTGCTCCTCGGCATCGGTTCTGTTCCCTCCCTCTAACGGCAGGCGGAGAAGGATGGTGACGATGGTGACTTGCTCAGTGTCACAAAGAGCTGGAGTGGCAGAAGCAGGCTGCAGCACGGAAGCTCTTGCTTCCATCCTCACCATACTGTAATTGGTGAGCGTTGCCATCAAAGCCATCCTGGGAGGCCACAAGTCATTTAAACTATTAATTTACACTAACAAAATCAATTAAACGCTGACAGGAATAACTGTCTTGGGAGAGCACTAGGTTTTAGAAGAGGAATCTTATCATCTTTGTAACAGCGCAGTTAGAGCAAACAGCGCAATGAATTTCCGCGTAACTGAAGAATTAGACAAACCATGTTATCTCCATTTTCTTCAGGAATTTCAGATTAATTTAGCTCACACAGCACAGGCAAAGTACATTTGTGGCCCTACTAATAGCAGCAGACCTTAAAAAGTGCTGTGTGACCCTTAAAAAAGCCATCCCGAGGAACACCAAAGAGCTTAGAGGGGATCGCCTGGTCCCTTCCGACCCAGACTGTTGTGTGAAGTGTCCTGGACCAAGAGGCTCTGGGCCGCTGCCTCAGGACCAGCCCTGGCGTCGCGGAGGGACGGGTCTGGGTGCCCTTCCACTGACTGTTCCCCTCTGCCCCTTTGTCCGCAGGAGAAACGCATTGCTTCCCTGGATGCTGCCAACGCACGGTTAATGAGCGCCCTTACTCAGCTCAAAGAGAGGTACAGCATGCAGACACGTAATGGGATCTCCCCCACAAACCCAACTAAATTGCAGATTACAGAGAATGGAGAATTCAGAAACAGCAGTAATTGTTAACGCGTGGAGGGCGTGCCGCAGCAGAGGAGGCCTGGCCAGAGAGACCGTGCAGCAGCAGGTGTGAGCCGCGGCTTCAGAGAACGGCTGCTCTCTCCCCCCAGAGAAACCAGCTCCTTTCTGCGGACGGCGCGCTTGACTGAGCCGGTGTGGGAGATGCTCACGCCAGCACGTTGAGGGGACGGGAAGATCGAGTGTGAGATGAGTGGCATAAGGAAATAACATCTCTCTGAGAACCGCTGTCACTGTTGGATTTAAATCAGTGTTTAATGTTTAAACAAGAGTAACCTTTTCCTTCCAAACTGCCCAAAGGATATGCCTCACCCCTCCCAGCAAGGAATAACGTCCCTGTCATTGCAGTAAGCGAAATAAAGGGAGCTGGGCAGAGCCTGCAGCAGGCAGTGGCCCAGTAAGCCCAGTTAACGTGTGCTGCTGGGGTAGCCGTACGAGGGCTGGCAGCAAAGCGTGGCCCACTCCTCCCGTGCCTCCCCTGGAGCACAGCCCCCTCCCAGCGCAAACCCCGAGCCCAGCGGGGCCGTCTTTCCTTCGGTGGCTTTCGCGAGGCCACCGACTTGTACAGCAGGCGACTGTCCTACAGGGCATTTACGCAGCTAATTAGCGTTTAATTAACTCTGCCCATAGAGGGAGCACGGTCCCCGTGACAGGGCAGGGCAGTGTGGTACCCAGAGGGGTGCTGCGCGGGGACCCGCGGAGGAGGGCACGGCTGGGGGTCCCCGGGCAGCCCAGGGGAGCAGAGCGAGCGCGTTGGTGAACAGCGACTTGATTCCTCTCTACAGCTTCTGCGCTCTCACAACTGATGGGGAAGAGTCTTTGTAAGCAATAGCGCCAGGGCACTGTGTCCCCCCGCCCCCCGCTCTTCCAGCCGCAGAATAAAGTCAGTGTTGCCTGAGCTTGTCCCTGAGCTGTGAATGAGGGACAGGGGCTGGCTTTCCTGGTGCCCATGTGGTAGAGGGGGAGTGAGGGGCGACGTGAAATGGCCAGCTTCTTGCTTGACAAAGGGTTCGTTATGGGGATGTCATGCTCTGTGCAGAGATTTTTTTTACTATTTCTGGGGAGAGAAACAAAGAAACGAGAAAAAGCCCTGAAGAACCATGAAGATCGGTAATTGTATTTCTTTTCTTTCACAGTATGCATTAGAAAAAAAAAGATCCCATTTTCTGGAATACTGTCCTCTTTAAATTGGGAATGAGCACTGCATGGAAATTAACCGGCTCGAAGAATGTAAAACATGCTCGTAAGGGAGTAACCTACAGGAACAGCAGCCACCACCGAAAGCCCCCTTGTCAGGAGCCCTGTGCAGGCATAAGCCAGGATTAGACTTTCCTAACTGCTGAAACACGCAGATCCGGCACATTCAGACACGTTGTGCTCAGCGGAGGGGTCACCCCCTTAACGGGGGGTTGTGCCGCTGACCTGCCGCCACGGTGTGTTTGTTGGTTTGTGGTTTTTTTTTTCTTTCTTAAGTTAGTCCTTCACGACTCCCCCTCTCAGAGCAGGGCACTCGTACCGAGAGCCAGAGCGGTTTCTCTGAGAGACGCTGCCCGTGTACAGTGTACAGGACATCTGCCTGTTCCTCCCACTAAGGTTTAACACACTGCTCCACGCCTGTCCTAGCTCCTCCTGCCGTGTGTAAATGTACAGTCAAAGGGACTAGGATGTTCGCTGGGCTCTGCACAGCTTAGGTACCGTCTCCAGCCTCACACTACCTGGGCTGCCTGAGCAGGACGCTTTTCCAGTAAGCTCTGCATTGCCACACTGCCCCGCAGCCGTACGGCTCACTAACAGCATTCTGCCATGTGCAGTTGTTTTCAAAATTAAAGATGCTTTTATTTGTTTTCCTAAACGTTTTTGTGTTCCCTGGAAGCCCCGGGTCCAGCCCGGTGCCGCTTGGTCCGTGGAGGAGCGACCGTGTTGCGCTGAGGTCTCGGCACCCCGCCAGCACCTGCCGAGTGGTGCGGTCCCACAGCAGACCCCCAACGGAGCTCCTCAGAGAAAAGTAATGAGTGTTTATGACGAGTACAGTCACCTTTGAATTGTGGAGACTAGCACAGATGGCGTTGAAGAACCTCACAAAACTGACAAGGTCACAACTGGAGAAAGACCCAGGCAGGTTAGGAGTGCCCCGGGTGCTGTGAACCGCTGGTCCGTACACTGCCCTCTGCCACTGGCTCGGTCAAAGCCTTTGTAAGAGCCCTGCAAAAGGACTGTTTCAAACCGCTGCTGCCCTGATGTATGTTTAGAGCTGCTTGGGTTTGAGTTCCAAAATACTCGTGTTGCAAGAGACGGAAGTTTTTCAAGAGAGAAGTATCAGAGAGGAATGGAAACGCTGGCAGGGCGCGGGGGCAGGCGCCCCACCAGCAGCATGTTTCCATTCCCACGCGGAAGTAATTTTGGGATGCAGTCAGTGCTCTCCGTAAGAGCTGGAAAAAGGAACAGCCGCCAGACTATGGTTTAGTACTGGAGCTAAGCACAGTACAGCTTAATCTTCTCCTCAACCACAAGCCAAGGCACTGCTCCCCCCGCCCCCAGTGTGTCAGAAACTCCTGGTTAACCTCAGACTTGCAGATTCCTGAACACGCTTTGTTCTGCTGAAAGAGCAGGAACGCTTAAATCCTTCCACAGCAAGTTATTAAAATCTTAAAAGTTCCAGTGCCAACACCTTCTGGAGTTGTCGCGTAGTTTCCTGAGCCAGTATGAAAAGAAATTCAAATCAGGACGAAGCCTCCTGACAGTAGAGGTTCCCCCTCCCCGCTTTTTCCCCGTCTCCTTCCCCTGCAACCGTCAACAACTGGACCTAAATGTGACCCTCCCCTGCGAAGTGTGGGGGTAGGTTCTAAGATCCAGGCTCAGCTCTGTCAGTTCAGTTTGTGTTTCTGTTATTTATAAACTGTCTGTTTATGTGTGTGTGTGTGTGTGTGTGCGTGTGCGTGAGCGAGGCGTGCGGGACCCAGGTCACCCGCCGTGGCCCCGGGCCGGGTCCCCGGCGCAGCAATACCGGCGGCGATGCCCGAGCAGAGCGGCCGCTCTCCGCAGCGGGTTGGGAGCGGCTCCGGTTTCTTTTTCGTTCCTGCGCTTTCTACAGTAAGAGGCTGTTCTAGTGCAAACGCGTCAAAGTGTAAACGAAGCAAAAACACACTCAGATTTTTATCTTATACAAGTCTTAATATTTTTTTGTAAATGTTTCCCGTGTTTACTGTACCGTATCTATCTCACTAACGGTTGTATATAGTAACTTACTTCTGGTGCTGCTTATTCGGTCAGGGTTTGGCTGTATCTCCCTGCTGTTTGCAGAGGTGGACTCAAGCGAGCAAATCTGGATCCAGACCCCGGTTATGATTTCAGCCTCCTCCTTTGGGGATGAGAGGGAAGGGGAAGGGAGAGAAGCCAGGGATCCAGATTTGGGGCTGGGCCACCTCAAGGATTCTGTTTTGAGAGTTTCCATTTGGGGTTTTGTTAAACTGGAGCGGCCACTTCTGAAAAAATGAGCAAAGTTCTGTGTAAAGGGGGATGAAATGGGCTGCGCAGTGTCACAAGGTCTCTGCCGACTTAAGTATCATCACTCTGGACAGGGATTATGGCTTCAGTGCCAAAAGACGGAGGGACCTCGGTCCTTCCCCATGCCAACCAACGCTACAGTGTAGTCACCAGCCCCTTTTGCACCAGTTTAAGCAACTCCTGCTGCCATCCAAAGAGCCCTGTGTCACTCTGCATTGTCATTTGAGTCCGGCTGGCTTTGTTTCCTGCTTCTGCAGTTGTAAAGCACTGAGGGCACTGTGAGAACACGCTGAATCCTCTGGCCGGGCAGCCAGCCCCGTAGGTTGCTGCAGGGTGTGGGACACAGGTTCTGCTGCCACAACTAGTCCTAAAGGGAGAAGGGACTTGGTGGACCTGAGCGGGGCACCGCAGGCTCTCCTAGGAGAGCAGTCGGCAGGTCGTCCATCATTTCCAAAGCTCAGAGCACTCCCAGGCTTTGCCCATACCCAGGTGCATTAGAAAACACACCGAGGTCTGGTCTGTGATGAGCAAGGAGAGGATGTTTTAGTCACCAGAGGTGGAAAATACCCCGATGCATTTGGCCGGGACAGCTACAAGGTGTGGCTGAGAGATTTGATCTGCAAGGGGTTCGTTTCCTGCAGAGACCCCCGGGCAGGGGTAGCAGCCCCTGGCGATGCCTTTGGCAGCAGCGCCTGCAACCAGCGGTGTCCTGCAGCTCCACCAAGGTCACTGCCCTGTCCGGAACGTGTAGCTCTGCCTGGAGAGCAGAAAGCCCAGAGGGACCAGCTGTGACTGTCCCTGGCGTGGGTGGGAGGACCCCCCCTGCAGCACCCTGTTCTTCCCGCCCGCAGTGACTGTGCAGGTCAACCTCCTCCCAAAGGTTTGTGTCCAGAGTGGTCCAGGCATCAAGCCTGGCCAGTGCTGGGAGCTGACACGGGTCAGCAGCATGGCCTCGTGGCCACCAGGACATCCCTTTACTGGCCCCAGGAAGGGACACTGCCCGTCTCCAAGCAGACCTCTGACTCTTCAGGGCAACGTCAGAGGAGGCTGCTGAGCCACAAGGCTTGGACGTGTGGCCCCTGCCCTGCTCCGGGAACCGCCGAGCCCTGCTCTAACCCTGCATGCGTAACTCTTGCCTTTTTCTTTTCCCTTGGGGAAAATGACCCGTGGAGAGGAGAGGGAGGACGCGCCAGCCGCCTGCCAACGCGCAGCCGGTGGGCTTTACAAACCAGATCCGATCTTGAGGGCGTTGCACAACTCTCAGAAACAGCCACGCTTTGAGGAAGGGCGTCACGGTCAAGCATTGACTTTCACAGATCGCCCGAGCTGTGACATTGCTGTAAATGCCATGCGGTTCTGCATCAGCTACCGGTACCCCAGAGCGCAGTCTCCATCTTCACGTGTTCCTTTATCATACATCACTGTGTCTTAAGATATACCTCTCTCTGTATATCTGCTTAGGCTGATACTTGTTCCTGATAAGCAGTCGCTATGTTTTATATCCTCTTATAAAGAAAAACAAATCTTTTTTTGTAAGTATGTTTAAAAACAAAAAAGCAAAGTGGAAGTGTTTGCTGAATCTCCTTCAGCTCCTTTTAAACTATGTAATAATGTACAGAGAAAGTTGTTGGTGTTCAAAGAGATGATGTGGCCGTGCAATTTATGTACATTTGCAATTAGAAATATTAAAGATTTATTTAGATATTTTACATAAGTGCTCCGGTACCTCTACTCAGTCATTTCCAGTTTTTAGAGCTTCCTGGTGCACACACCAGTATTCACCCGTCTCCCCACACAGATCACCTGGAAGGCTACTCCCAGTAGCACTGGCCTGGCTGACCACCCCCTGCCTGTCCAGCACCCATCGCACAGCGTTGGGGGAGCACCCTAAGGGGACAGGCAGCTCCAGGGGCCACAGCTCTGGAGGCTCGGCCAGGAGCCACCTCCAGCAGCAGCAGAGGCCAGAAGGAGAAGACGCTGTGGGCAGCAGCAGCAGATGCTCACAGCTGCTCCTCCATCTCGGACACCAGCCATGTGCCGATGGCCAGAGCTCGGCTTCGACTGGGTGCACCCCTCACTGCCCGCCTCTCCTTCCTTCACCCTTCTCCTGTCTCTCCAGTAAAGTAGAAAACCTGGAGGAGAGTCATTAAAACCCTGGGCAGCTGCAGCACCTCTGCCTCATTAACACCACCATAATTAGCTCTGCCGGGAGAGGAGGGAGACAGGCTGGCTGCATCAGAACAACTCAGGATGTAGCGAGTGCCTGTGGCTGTTCCTGTGCTCTGACAGCGGCTCTCTCCGCCGGACCCAGGCTGCCCACGGGGCTCCGCCGGACCCAGGCTGCCCACGGGGCTCTGCTGGCTTCCAGCAGCCTGGGCAATCCAGACAGGAGAACCCTCTGCTGCTGCTTCTGCCGGGAACCAGCGGCCGCCCAAGAAGGAAAGCAAAAGCCACCCAGGCTGAAATCCTCCCTTGGTGTCCACCAGCCTGGGTTGGGAAGCGCTTGTGCCTCCAAGTTTAACCTTGTTGGTTCTGAAGGTTGAGAAAGACAAAAACCAGCCCAGGAAACACAGGGCATCTCAGATGCTGCTGCAAGGAGGGATCAGTCAAGAACACCTTGATTGCAATGAAACCTCTTCAGTTGGCTGTAACGGCTTCGTCAGAGCAGAGCTAAATTCTCAGCTGGAAGCACCCGGAACATCTCTGTGCCTCCAGCGCCCGAGGCTCCGCAGCCCGGCTGCAGCCCCCTCAAGCAGGGGTGCTGCCCAGCACAAGGGCAAGGCTGGAGAAGTGACCCTCAGAACTGCAGCTCAGCAGGCAGAACGCCACCGGGAACATGGGGCTGGGCATCGCCGATGCGTGCGCTTGAGGTTTTTCTTAATCTGGAGAGTCGTTTTAGCCTGAGATTCACCAGCAGTAACGATGGGCTAGTAATTGCAGCCTGACGGGGTTTGTATCGCGTGGAGTAGGTGAGAGTCGCTGTGCTGCGGGCTGCTCGTGGTGCCCGGCAGTGTCTTCTCCATCACAACCCAGGGACAGCGGAGCCTCTGCCCAGGCAAGGCTGAGGTGCTGCAGCCGTGGACCCACCCCATTGCCCCGACGGAGCCAACTGCCACAGCAGCCACGTCCTCGCATCTTTCCCTCCCGGCTTTCCCAGCCCTTCCCGAGCAGTCAGCTCCCACCCTCCGCTGCGGTGGGTGACCGTCAGCAGCCTTATTTTTACAACCGGGGACAGGCAGCAGCAGCACAACTTTCCCAAGACCTCTCGCAAGCTGGAGAAGCCGTCCCACGCGCATCAGCCCAAGCGCCAGAGCAAACATCCTCTGGAGAAGTGATTCAAAGCCAGCGAGTAAACAAACCTCCACGGCTTGGCCCCAGAGACGGGGAGCGTGGCTGCTCCCTGCCAGAGCAGTCGGTAGTGACAGGCGAGCGGAGAGGAAGGGGCTGGAGGAACAAGAGTCATTAGTGGAAACTAGTTGTTTGTGCTAATTAGACCATTATCTGGAAACCGCTATTGATGGTGCTATTTCAGCTCCTGCTGCTCTTCGCAACTCTAGTTTATCCGTGACTATCGACTGCCCGCACTCTTCCACACCCCGCGGGAAGGACCGGCGATGGCGGCCCGCGGCCAAGCCGGGACGGCGATGGGCAGAGGCTCTGCCCTGAGCCCACTGCAGCAAGAGCCAGCCCAGCACCGTGCGGGCGCTGCAGCGAGGAGAGGCAGGGGGCGAGCACACGCGTGCCGGGGGGAACACAACCGGCCGCCCCGGGGAGGCCGACTGCCGCGCTCGGGGCACCAAGGCTGCTGCAGTTCTCCCCAGCACCAAACTCCGCCGGCTTTTGCCCTCCTGGAGCAGAGCCCGCCCGCGCAGCCTAAGGACTGGAAGAGGGTTTCTGCAAAGGGGCATCTCAGCTCTCCCCTTCGGTTCAGCGCGTGATCAGCCCAACCTGGACATGCCAAGCTGGGCTCCCTTGTCCCCCCACCGCTGCCTGCTGTGGCGGGTGCTCGTCTTTCGGAGGTGGCTGCACTGGGGGCCGGGGGTGCTTGAGGTGCTGCCTTGGCCCTTTGGGTACCTGGGCAGGGGAGGGGAGAGGGCACAGACCAGGCAGCAGATTCATTTATCGCAGGTGTAATTAACAAGGATTTGCAATCCTTTGCAAAGGAGCGTGGAACGAAACCTGAATAACAGAGGTCCTGAGCTGACTGATCACGGTTGCTATTTTTCTGCCTGGAAGCCACGGTCCTCCCTCACCCCTGAGCGAGGACAGCGGCGCTGGGGGCACCTGGGCTGACAAGGAGACAATGGTGAGGCTCAAGGCTCGGTCTGCAGACTACAGATCAGGGCACGGGTTTGTGTCCGTAACTCGCCCATTCCCAGTTGCTCCTGGGGTCCCTGTGTGTCCTCGGCCCCTGCTGGCTTCAGGGAGCTGGAGGGGCGTGAGGGTGAAGGTCCCTGCAGCTCACCGTGCAGCCGGCCATGGGCAGCGCGTTTGCTCACACAGTCAGTGCTGCTGGCAGCTTAGCTGCTACCAGACCAGCCTCGCAAGGGTCAAACACTTCAGCAACGGGCTGACGGGTTGATTTTTTACAGAAACCTCTTAGAGCTGGTAAGAAATCAGCCTGGAGGTCTACAAAGCCGCAGCCCCCATTCCTTCCTTCACACGACCAGCAACATCTGGCCCTGCGCTCGGTCCCTGGGCTATTGGCACAGCGGCCGGCAGCAGCCGGAGCACACACACTGGAGGGGGCTCCTGCAGCTCCGCGGGAACCATCCAGCTATGAAAAGCCCCAGCTGCTGCTCCTGAACCGCTGCCGGAGCGTCTCGGTGGTTTGGCTCCTTGTGGCTGGTGTCCCCGGTACGGCCGCTCACCCCCTAGACCCCCCGTGCATCCAGGCCTGGCTTGCTGCTGGCTTAGCACTGACCCTGACCCGTGGAAGGGCTTTGATCCTTCCACCGACGAGGAGGAAGAAGAGGAGGGGACATTGCATCGCGTCGCTGCATGCTTGGTTTTGTTCTTTACAGCAGTTTCACACCAGTTCTACCCCGCCTCTGCAGCAAGCTGTCAAAACTCAGCGACGACACGAGGGAACTTGCTTCTGCCGTCAGAACCGCCACGAGCGATCGTCTCCCACGGAGCCAGCCAAGGCGGAGGGCAGGGCACGGCGTGCGGGGCGCTCCGTGGCACATCGCCTGCTGCCCACGAAACCGCTGCCCGCGCGGGTGTGCCACAGGCTGCCCGGCACCCCGAGGATGGGGACAACACGGAGCTCTCCTGGATCTCTTGGGACGTGCAGCCAGAGGCAGCCACCCCCGGTTCCTGACACCGGCTTTGTCCGGGCCAGTGAGGAATGGGGATACTGGGAAAGGCCAGCACCCAGCACTCCCGGCGCGGGAGGTGCGACGCCAGCCTGCCTTCAGCGTCCCTTCCCGCAGAGCCTGTCGGCATTCCCTCGCTGAGCTCTGCTTCAACACCAACGCGCAGCCCCGGCTGCACTACGGCACGGCGCGGCAGCCGGATAAACCACCTCCACGTTACAAGATGCCGTCAGCTATTAGCAGGCACCGCGCGCCGGTGGGCGAAGGTAATTCAGTATGATATGCTTGGGCATGCGAGGTAACGGGTTGCAGCGGAATACCGTGGGATACCATCTCCTCAATGGGAGCTTAAATGAGGCTGCGCCAGAGACCAGATGGGTTCATCTGGGTAGTGCTGCTGATTTTTTGGGGGGTTTTGGAGTGCTTAAGGTGAAGTGAAGGTAAGCAAGGCGGAAATAACCTGCGGGAGAAGCACGAGCTCGGCTGTGCGCGGTTGGGGCAGGAGGCTTGGGACCTCATCTTGCTGGAACAATCCAAGGGAGGAGGAGGATGCTCACGAGGCAGGACTGGCGGAAACAGTCAGAGAAAAACACATACTTCATCCATTTCACCTTACAGAGGAACAACCAGAGGGCAGAGCGAGACAAGTTGAGCCCAGCTGGGCAGACGTCCGAGATTTCAGCAGGACTTAGGAGCCCAAATGCCATCTCTCCTCCAGCCAGGACCTCTGCAGCACGTGAAGGAGCCGAACCGGTCCTGTGGCCAGGCACAGCGGTGCTCTCGCTCTCCATGGAGAAAATGTAGCCCTCACCAAGGCAGAGATGGCTCTCCTGCTGCCTTCCAAATTGCACAAGAGTTGCTCAAACGTGAGCCCCTCAAACCACGTGTCCTGCCCAGCTGGCCAGGTCCTCCCGTGGGGCAAGTCCCGGGGCAGCACTGCCTACACGAACCGCATGGCCTGGGGACAGGCGTCCCAGCGCACAGCCCGGACAGGGGAAACGGTGCTCCAGCAGCCAGCGAGACCGGGAGGCAGCGGGACAGCCCGTGTCCTCCGGCAGCCTGTGCTGGCCACACAGGCACTGCTGCCAGCGGACCACAGCGCTTGCCTCGAGCTCTCCGAGAGCTGTTAGAAGCTTAAACCTCAACGTCTTTGGGGGAAAAGGTGGGGTTAGACCATCTAACACAATCCCAGTCACCTTCCGCCCAGATTTCGGCTTCCCAGCATTTCAGCTCATCCTGTGAACATTGAGTCAAAACGTGCTTCCTGCTAAATGTGCTAAAACTTTGCCTTAAGAGATGCTGAAAACCAGCGTGTCATTGCTTGGATTTGTGGGTCTTTGGTTGAAAACTCCAAACACTGTCCTCATAAAACAGGAATTTCCCACGGGAGGTTTTTTCCTTATGACGCAGCTATTCACAGCTCTTGCTAAAACCCAAACCCAGGCTTGTCTTAAGGCTCTCAGCCATTAGTCAGAAGCTCAGCGTGGAGACAGAACCAGCTCTGGAGGTATTTAATAAAGCCTGAATTGCAGTCCGTGTCACTTCTTTGGCCTGAGACCAGGGACATGTCGCTGTAACCCGCCCCGATCCGGGGATTAGCCGTGTCCCGCACAGAGTGCAGAGCCCCGGCGGAGAAGAACGTGACCATCTCCATCACATGGCAGCTGACCTGGGGGCGGGCAGGGCGCTGGCGGGGCAGACGAGCTGGTTCCAAGCAGAGCGGCAGTGCCCAGTAATGCCCCTTTTAACGCTGCACACTGATGCCAGTTTTGACATTATCGTAAACGAGGGCGATGGTGGTATAGTTAAACACAGCAGCTGATGGCATCGACCAGGCAGTACACGCATCTCCCCGCCCCGGGAGGACGATGCAAAGACGAGCGCTGGGCTGGGAGCCTTCCCCCCAGGAGGGAACAATGCTCTGGCGCTCGCAGCGGACCAGCTCTCCAGCGTTTCCTCCTCCAGGCTGCCTCAGCCCGAAGCAAAGCGCCCGGTTCAGAGCCGAGTGGTGAGTGATGAGCTGATTCTTGAAAACAAAAGGGATTCTCTAAGAAGAGAGAGATGACACATGGCTGAGACTTGTTGTAGATCGCCAAATGACAGCGTGTTCATCAAAGAATGTTAATTGCCAGAGTTCTTCCTCCCGTGTAATTCAAGAGCAGGTGCGAGATTGGACAAGGCTGGAAAAAAGTAGATGGCAATAAATAAAGTTTAAATTAAACTCCTTGAAATGTGGCGGTGCTGGGCCAACCCCGGCCCAGGATTGATGGGGCCACATCTGGCAGAGGCGCTAATAGCCCCTGAGCAGCACCTGCGCTCCTGGGGGCGCGACGTGCCCCCCGCCGCCTGCAGAGCAGAGACAGTGACTCCGTCTGCTGGTGGCACAGAATTAATGCCACCACCCCGGCAGGGACTGGCAGAAAAATGAGGCTCCCGATGGGAGAGGAACTTCTAACAGGAAGAAATCTCAGCAGTGAGCTGAAGATGGAGATACAGCCAGATCAGACCAGGGAACAGTGAATCTCTCTCCTCCCCTCGGAGCTGGGCAGACCTGATGCCACGTGTTTCTGCGAGTGGGACCAGCACAAGCATCCCCGAGGAACACGAAAGCCAGAAGCTGTCTGAGATGCTGGACAAGCTCATTTCTCGCAGGAGCACCAGCCTCGGCATGATTTTTTCCCTGGAGAGTCCTGATGCAGTGAGATGGCTGATGCTGTCCCCCTTGCCTCTCGTGTGTCAGCGCCAGCCCCATTTCCCCAGCGCCAGCCCCATTTCCCCAGCGCCAGCCCCATTTCCCCAGCACCATCCTTCACGAGAGAGCACAGCAGCGGTGGGAAAGAGCTGGCTCCTGCGCACCAGTCTGGCCTCCAGCATGTTCGTACCTGGTGACCGAAGGCCAACAAACCTGTGCCCCAAAGCAGAAATCAGGCTCCCAGAGTCAAGAGGAGCAGCTGGGAGCTCAGGTTCCCAACCCTTGTTGTCTGCAGCCATGGTTAAGCAGCTCCTCTGCTGGGACACAGCACAGAGCCAGCACGCAGCCCAGACTGGAGAGCATGTCTTCTCCTGCTGTAGCCATCTCCTTCTAGGCTGCTCTTACTGTCATCCTGATGGATCTGAGCAGCCCACCGACAGGAAAGGGTATCAGCAGCAGAAGCTTCTGTGACTGACAGGTCCCTCTCCAAGCACTGTCGATGGACCTGAGCTTCTAGATCATTATAGTCACCGCAGGGAGAAAGGACACAGGTACAGAAAAGAGCTCGAGCCAGAACCACAGCGAGCCACCGGGAGAGGTCTCAGCTGTGCTCTGCATCTGCCTGGCTAATGCTGCGGTATCCCGCACCTCCACACGCTCAGGGTCTGCTGCTGCTGGAAGCCCCTGTCGGTGACTCGACTGACGCTGCAGAGCAGTGTCCTCATTCCTCCTCCCAAAACTACACACCAGAAGAAAAGGGGAATAAATACCTCTGCCATACAGAAAGTTTGAAAGCAGAGACAGGGAACAAAACCAGTAACTGAGCAGCAGAACTGCCAGACACAGCCACAACGACAAGGTGGTTTTGGACAGGTTTGGAATTGCTGAACGCATCTGAGTGCTTGCACCAGAAGCAACGTGCGCTTGCAGGCAGCGGCGCGTTAGCAGCCACGCCGGTCAGAGGAGCTGACAGCCACACGCAGTCACTACCCAGAGAAGGGAGCGCTCGGCTTGTGCTCAGAGCGGTTTGCTCTTGCCAAGCGGGCAGCACCTCGGGGGGAATGTCCAGGTGCCTGTGGTGGGAGCAGCCCCTCTGCTAGAGCTCTGCAGCTCGGCGCTGCGCACAGCCGGGGGAGTTCAGCGATGTGCGGGAGGGCAGCCAGCGGAACCCCTAAGGGAACGGCACAACAGCGAAGCACGAGGGAGCACCAGCCTGAGCTGCTGGGGCCAGCCAGGCAAGGGGTAGACACCACCCTATTTTTGCGAGGGATGGCAAGGGGTCGAGTCCTTGCCCAGTGACGCAACTGGCAGGTCCCATCCGGAGCGCTGCGCAGTGAACAGCCCCAGACCATCCAGAGGGACATCTCGGTCCCCCCAGATCCAAGGCAGAAACTCTAACACAAAGAGAGGATAAAGCTCGTGAGCTGAGCTGCACAGGACACAGCTCCCTCGCTTGCAGCAAACTGGGAGAACGGGCTGGGCTGAGCTGCGGGGGAGGCAGGCAGAGGGATGAGCACAAGGCTCCTTTCTGAGCTGGCAAGACAGGCCCCGGGGAAGCTGCCGCCGGGACGGCAGCGTGGGGCTGCGGCTACGCCTGGCCACGAGGGCAGAGAAAGCAGCTATTCCTAAAGGCTTGGCTCAGCCCCCGCAGAGGACGGAGATCAGAGGTGGAAGAAAGCACAGTCCACAACAGATGTGCCCATTACTTCAACCTCGTCGCCCCCTTTCAAACGAACGAGCGGTGCGGCAGCCCCGCGGCACGCTCAGCCCGCCGCTAGCAGCGCACAGCCTGGGCGGGCTCCGCACGCGGCTCCTCGTTAGCGGTAACAGCAGTTGTTGGGAACACGAGCCTCCTCACTCAGGACTCTACAGGGAGGAAGGGTCAAAGACGGTCCCCTCTCTGGCCAGACTGTCCCTTTCCCTGTCACCCTGGTCATTACTTGCCAGCAGCTGCCCAGGGGGAAAATGGCCACTCCACGCAGTACAGGGAAGGTTCTGGAAGAGCAGGAGCATCGGTGGGCACAGGGAGCCAGGCAGAGATGGCCGAGGAGAACCCTGTGCGCGGGGCTGCTCCAGAAAGCTCATGGGGCTCCATCTGCTAGGGCTGGACCTGACCGAGTAGTAATTCATCATCCATTTCTGCTCCGTGAAACAGAAAGGAAACCAGTGTCCATGGCACAGGGACCGAGAGGAGAGGGGCTGGCACCCACCCAGCACAGCCACGGAGATCGGTCCTCTAACACCACACAGAGAAAAGCTGGAATTGATGCATCAACTCAGCGAAGGCTGATGCACGGTAACACTTTCAACATGGAGACACGCATCCTCCAGAAGGGGTTGGACAGCAGCACGGGAGGGTGAACGATGGGATGTGGCCAAGTTGACCACAGCAGGTTATTAGGCAAGCTGAGAAGCAAAACTGCGGAATAAGGAGGAAACACAGCGAAGCATGATGGAGAAGAAAACAAACCAGAGGGAACGGGGTAACATTTAGAAGCAGATTGTCACCATCCATCAGAGATCAGAGTAAGGTCAGACAGTGTGATGGTGACTGTGAAAGTAATTCATGCCATAGCAAGCATGGAGGCACCATCCTGGTAGACCCCCAGCTGGCAGCTGCTCCTCCTGTGGCAGCTCTTCCTACGACCTTAGTGTAGCCCTTGAGGGCTTCAACACCCAGCAGTGCAGGAGGAATGTCCTTGTCAACCCCCAAAACCTCCTCAGAGGCTCCAGCCCCTTTCGACTGGAGCACCCAGCACATGAGGATACGCACCTACCCTGAGCAGCGACCTGCGCGAGGCTCCAGCACGAGGAGGACTAGATCCCTCCTCATCACGAGGGCTCCCATGCTCCAGTCAGCCGCTGCTGGGAGGGTGCCGTGACCTCCTGGTGACAGGGAATGCACTCAAAATCGAACAAGGAGTCACCAAGCGAGTTTGGGCACGTCTGGGCTAGATCCAAGCCCGCAGGGAAGGGGGTGTGGGTGTCTAGACTGCACTGGACTCACTCACCTCAAACCCTCCTCAGATGTTGAAGTGGTTTACTGTGATTTATACCCAGTGAGGAACACCAGACCCTGTGTGTATGCAACGTTCCTATCGTCCATGCAATAAACAGAGCAGTGAGTGCTGTGTTACTCTCTGAACAGGATCTGTAGAAAAGTGCTATTAAAAACCAACACCCACCACCTCTCATTTATTGTTTCTTCTGCTAGAAAGGTACCTCAGGATTAACGGATCATCACTGCATTCGTGTTCCTGTTCTGAATAAAGTGTCCCCGGTCATTTTTTTGCGTGTGCACAGACTAGTAACTTAAAGGCTGTGAGAAATAGCTGTGGATGCTAAATAACACGCAGAGGAAGTCGGGTTAGATGGCAAGGAAGAGAAACGTGACTTTGTCCTTAAGTCTCTAAAGGACACTCCTGTTTCAGCCCCCTCCTCCCCCTGAGAACAACGTGGCATTCAATCTTCCTATTCCAAAACCACTGGATTAGTAGAGACAGATAATTGAGTATTTTGACTATTCTACAAGGGACCCTTCACGTTTGAACAGGGCGCACTGCATCAGCCTGTGTATGCACAGGCAATAAAACCCTGAATTAGATCCAGAGAAAACAAAGATCTCCAAACCTGAGAGAGAGATCTTACGAGTGTTCGTTCTATACAACAGTTAATTTATTCCGTTGATATCAGGGTGACTCACACAACAGCAAACCCCGGCTATTTTAGGCCATAGACTGTACCACTGGAAAGCTGTAAGGAAAGGCATCCGCAGTCGCAGCGTTTCCAACCCGGCTCTTCCGGACCTCTGTCTTTACAGGACATCAATCACGAGACGAGAGGAGCCGTAAGCGGGGTTCTGGTAACACGCTGCCAATCGCAAGACAAATGTCAGATGTCACAAAGTGAGAAGTAACCATTTTTCAACCCGTGAATGTCTTCAAATGTATTACAATGAAAGCGTGGAAAAAAATGACCCTTTCAGCTTCATTTGCTCTGACAGATGCCAGACCTTGGAGTTTGGCATTTTATCTTCATACTGCAATAATCTTTATGAAACTTCAACAAGGCTGAGGGCAGTGGCGTCAGGCTACAGTTGTCCTCCTACGTACCATCCAGAGAATTTCAAGCAGCCTGGTCATTGAACTGGAAAAGATCACCACTGCTGCTCTTATTGGTGTTACAGAGAGAAGGGGGGATGCCCACGTCCGGTATCAACACGCGCTCGGTACCAGTTTCCTGCGGGCTCAGCTTGACTCCGTGCTGTATCGCCATGCTGCCGATGGCCGCTCAGGAACACGCATGCTGCTAAAACTGACTGAGGAAAGAAACGCTCAACTTTTCTCCAGGCTGTGTGTGCCTTTAGTCCTGGAGAGCGCGCGGGTGCAGTCCCTCCGCACTGGCAGTGTGCTTCCGAGGTCACCGCCCTGATCCACCAGCCCCTGGAGCGCTGGGATGCCGAGCCCCAGGAATTTTCTCCCACGCCATCCTGCAGCGCTGCCATTTTGGACAGCGGGAGGAACGCTACACCATGAGCAGGCTCATTAACGTTAAAGAATAGAACAAACGAATAAAATCAAACCGGCTGCAGACATACGCTGCTGGAATAAAATGAAACCACAGAGAACTCGACTGAACAACCCTGAAGTTCCAAGTTATTCCCGTCCTTTCAGCCAGGCCCATGTTCTGCTCAGCCCCCCCCAAGATGTGTGTGATTGTGGGAGTCACGGTCCATCTCTTGATAAATAAAACTACTCTGTACAGCTCCAGCATTCTTGACAAAATACCCTGTTAAATAATATAGATCTAACTTGTCCAGAGTTCTACTGTTATTTAAGGAAAAAAATGAAGAATATGTGCAAAGTCAAAAGAAACCTGCTCTAGATGTTGGTGCAGGTCCAAATAGGGTAACGAACACACAGAAGGCAAAAAATAAGCAAACCTAGAATACAGTTAGTTTAGCCTGAAGTCAGCCACAGGATTGGTTTCACGGGAGTTTGGGTGACCTCCCAGGCCGTTACACCGTGCAGCCTTCCGCAGCAGCGGTGCTCCATACCTGGTGACAAGACCACACCTTCATTCACCACATCTGACTGAATGAAGGGAATTTTTTTCTGTGAGTAAGTGTGAGCTTATTGGTTCTTGGAAGCAAAAGGATAAGCATCTTTAGTTTTTCTTTAAAAAATTAACAGTACTTGTCATGGCAAACTCTTGTACAAAGAAGTAGAAGCCAAAACATGATTTCAGTGTTTTAAGATTGACTTTAAAAAATACGTATATAGACAATGACCAAATCTGTATCGATTCCAACATGTACAGTCCAAACCACTGAAAGAAGAGGGTCAAAGCCTGAAGTCTGACCACAAACATAACTCCAGGTTTCGGTTTTCCAAAGTCCACCGCTGGTATTTGAGCCCGCAGCTCTGTACCTGCTGTCCATGATACCCCCAGTGCGTACAAAAGACATGATTCCTTCGATACGCCTGTGCCTCTCAATCAGTGCAACCAACCCCACGAGGCTGGTTATCACCCCACTGGGGTCTGGTCCTGGTCTTCACACCCTCGGGGTGAAAGCACAGTTTGTCACGTGAGGTGTACTGCGGGTCCGACGGAGAGATAAATGAAAAGCCATTGCCAGGAACGTTATTGGAGAATGGGAGCTTGCGGGAGACTTTTTGAAGAGCGTAAGTAAAAAAAGCTGAAATAAAGAATTGTGACTCTCAGGTGAAGGATTTCAAGGGTCTGTCTCTCCTCCTGCAGTGCATGTACATAACTGGGGATCAATTCTCAGTTCTGTCCTGGTGAATCAGCACTGTTAATAGCGATGATTTCTATAATCTGCAAACTTACTAGCTGCGGCCGGGCGGTTCAGGAAGGGCGGGTGTGCAGCTGGCGTCAGGTGAAGCCCATCTGTCTGACCGGGAACTACCACACTTCGGCGCTCCACGATCCCGCGGCCACAAACCAGGCGCTTTTCATCCAGGGCAGCCAGGTGATACTCACAAAAATCGATGAGCGATGCCACTTGCTCGTGAAGTTGGAGGGACTTGTATTTTTTCTGAGCCAAGAAGAAGAACGCTTCGACAAAGGCTTGCAAACACATTCCTGCAAGGAGAAGGTGTTTACAGGAGATTCATCGCACAGTGTTCTCTAGCAAACCGCATTCTCTAAGCGTGACACTATCTCTTGGCTCTTCTGGCAGCAAGGCCAATGTGTATGTGCTGGGCAAGGACGTACACAATCGCATTCGTTAACGTCTGTTAGTTCAAACAGCAGATATCTAGAGGGCTCACTAAGAAAGAAATAGAAATGCCCTTCAATGGCAAAAAAATAAGGTTTTATTTGCATGTAACACACACAAACTTGTTTGGTGTTTCAGTACAGGGTGAGCCCAGGCGGGGTTATGACAGATGACACGGGCACTGAGGCCATTGCTGCTTTTGCAGACATCAGCCTGGCATCCAGAGGCAAACTGGCACAGCAACAACTAAGATATTGTACAATTAAATTGATGCAATATCAGCCTTGGTTTCTGCTGCCTCAAATATTAAATTGAAACCAAATCAGACACACCAAAACATACTGAGCTTCAAGGAAAACAAACCACCCGGAGACAAAAACAAGTTTATATCGCAACTGAACGGGGTCATTTAAACCTTGTATTTTTAGAGATGGACCTACAACAGAAGTTCAAATGTAGAACTGCTGGAACAGGATGTAATTTCAGTCTGTAGCACTACATAGATAACTCTATTACTCACAGAAGTGAGTTTATTTGAAGTGTTGCTTTCCTCCTGCAAAGCCTGCACGAGGTAGGAATCCTTCGGAGGGTGAGGAGGCCATTCCTTCAGCCACACCCAGAAACTCGGCAATGGTACTTTTGTTTCAGCTGAATTTAAAACAGTTCAAGTGTGTATGAAGGGGAAGTGGTGCAGTGCCAGCAGATTTCTCTGCTGTAATAAAACTCTCCGCTCTGCCCCTTCACAAAGAGAAGCCCCTGCAGAAGGACACGCTGCAGTACGGGCTCTTCAGGTGCTGTTTGGTCACGTCTCACTAATAACAGGGTACCACGGCCAGCGGAAAGAGGGGCTGCACAGAAACACTCATCACTGTATTTAAAACTAATTACTCTATTTAAAACCTTGAAGTAATACCGGCTTTAATTCTTAATTAATAAGCCAAACCACAATTGGTTCTGCAGAATGCCAGCAACAAGGAACAGTTAGAGCTGCTTTGTGCTTTGGCTCTCCCAGTTTGAACACACACTTAAGATGATTATTTTAGGATGGGATATTGAAAGGTTTGAGGTTTTTAAGTTAGTGTTGGCTTATTGATGCTGCAGGAAAGGCACCTTTTCAAGATATTACAATTACACTCTGAAGTATAATTCCTCTCAACAAGGGCTGCAGCTGGGGTCGCTTACGATCTTGGCTGTAAAGCAGCTTGCAAAAGAATTGTTGAGTTATCTGAAAGCAGCAGCTGCCAGCTCAGTGAATTATTTTATCAGTCACGGTGAGCTGCAGGCAGGGAAAGCACCTTTGGTGGCGTACACGCTTCCTCCCCCATAAGTGACACTCATGTGAAGCATTTAATGAAAAAAAGTTGGAAGCTGCTGTTTTGCAACAGCACCGTAGTGACTGGGCCGGTGGCAGCCGGGAGCGGGCCAAGCGCAGGCAGCAGCAATGGCTGGGTGTTTCCCCTTTCAACACCCAGAAAACATCTGGCTCATCAAGGCTGTCAACAAATCTCTGGAAGCCCTAAGATTCACTTGCATTTCTGTTACTTTTGCTACTGAAATTGTATCAGTCACCACCGAAATGACTTATACCCACACTGAAATGCTGAATGCAGACATGCACATTTTCCATAGCCGGGTAACGGCGGTGACCCTAACCCACCTCAACCAGTGCAAGAGTTCACACATAATAAACCGTTCTATCTCCTCTGCACGACACCTTCATTTTCTCCTCTCTGGATTTATTCTTTCTACAGTCTGTTTTACTTATTCACCTTTTGCCTTATCTTATCTGACTCCACATCCACAGACTCAACAGGATATTACAGGATACCTACGCTGGAGCAGGACAGAACAATACTTACCTATTTCATACAAGTATCAGCATCAGTAACATTTCTGAAGCATGTTCAAATATTCAAAATAAGGTTATATACAGATGATTTTGCTGCTGTGATACCTGACCACACTCTCACAACTGACTAAGTGTATCACCCTCTCCTGATGTTTGTGCAGGAGGGAACTACAGATGCATTTTAGCGGGGTGGGATAACAAATACAAAAGTCAGACTCAACTTGGAGACAAATTTTGATTCTCTGCTATTTTAGCATTTGAAAAAAATGCAGAGGCATATACATTGATGTCCATATTCAGCCTCATATAAAAATATATGTTGAACCAGTTTCTGGGAAGATGCCAGCTCACAGCTCTGTGACCAGCATGCTAGTTTATACTAGCAGCATCGAGGTGGGTTTCTTTATCCCACACTGATTTAAACGGAACCTTGAAAATTCTCCTTGATGGCCACAAGGAGCAGTGGCATAAACCCTTCCAGAATACTCCAGCTGCTGCTTCCCTGCTATAAATGGCTCAAAAAATGTCAACAGGAACATTTAGTTTTTGTCAAGACAGGAGTATTAGTGCAATTGAAATTATTCAACATTTTACAAAAGCTATGGAAGAGTTGTGAAATTGATGGACTCAATTTCATACAGAGATGTAATAGCAATTTTGGAAATTAAGTTATATATTAAATGGTGTATTTAGACCATTAATATAACAAGAAAATAATCCCTGAACTCCACTATTTGACAGATTTCTGGCTCAGATCTAAAAATGTGGCCAAAGCAGATGGGGAGGTAAGTCACCACCGAAGGCTCGGCTGGCTGTTTGACCCAGCTCCTGTGTGAACAGACAATTTACAGCAAGGGGTGCTTGTAGCAAAAAAACACGGCCACTCCTCCTTAATAAGAGCTACTTAATAGCTGAGCACCATGCACATCTGTGCAGAAACCTCCTGTCCTTCCCTCACCACAACAATGAAAATGAAAAAAGGGATTGGGAATCTCTGGGGAAGGAAACGTCACACAGTTAGTTTGAATGTCCCCAAAGTAACCTTTTTGGGGAACACAAATCAAAAAGAGAAGTTAAGCATAGTTACTCCTTGCTCCTGCATAGCTTTTGGTTTGGTTAGTTTTTGCTGGACCACGTAAGATGCTCTAATATGGAAACACCTTCTTACTCCGTAATTAAATCGAGGGTTCACTGGGAAGGGTTTTAAATGCTTCTCTGCAAACAGCAATAAGCCTTACGAATGCAAAGCTGCAAGTAACAAGGGGCTTGCAGAAGACCTGTTCCAATAAATAAATTGAAATCTAAGAATGATCTATTCAGTAGATAAAGGGAAACTGCCACAGAACTAAACAGAATAACCTGTGGTACATGCCTCAGATATACGTGCCTTGTTCCCTTTTTTTTTTTTTAATTGAATGTTTAAGGTATGCTTAAGCTACCAGAATCGCAAAAAAAACCCCCAGCTTCCATCGTTATCAAATACAAAATAGCGTTACCTGATTCTCTGTGGTCAATTCCCATGCTGTTCCACCGTCTTGTGATGTCAATATATAAGATATCTACAGCAGCCATTGAAAAATTGCTGTTACTCAGTCTGCAGTTTCTGTTTAAAATAGACAAAAATAAAGAAGAAATTCTGATTACGTCCAAACTTCCTAGTTAGGAAAAATTCTGCAAGGGCAACTGAGAGAACATTGGGAAAAAATTGACCCGTGTCTCACGTACCCACCCACTCTTAACATACTGAGCCTAATACAACACGTTCAGCAGACAGCAAACAAAGCAGCATTTGGTAAGCGTATGGATCTGAAACAGTACAGGCTCTGAATTTTTCATGTCCAGAACATCCCTGCTACATACCTAGTCCTGCTGCCTGCTCAGATCCTGCAGGCAGCCCCTCTGCCAGAACTGGCTCTGGCCAGGAGCGGCCCACGAGAGCCATGGACCTAAACCCAACGGTGTGTGCAATCTCCTGGCAAACCCCAGCCACAGAAAGGAAGCGGGTCAGACTAAAGATTAACGGGTTTACTTTGGTTTTGCATCAAAGCAGGGAGGAAAAAAAAAAAAAAAACAACCAAAACCCCAACCAAGCCCTGAATATTTCAATTAAAAATATGACTTGACAGTTACACCCAGCTTTCTCCCAGGCTATTGCTAGTTCTCTTTCTGAGGCCGTAGCAGAATGGAATTAATTGGTACCACAGACTATCTACATGAGGCAGAGTTTGCACAGAGAAATACTCTTTTGTTTACTGACTGATCCTGTTTGAAAAGGGTTGGAGGAAAGCTCTCAGGCACAGAATTACTTCTTCATGCCTGAGCACTGAACAGATTTACCCCGCGCGTTACTGAACGCTGCCTGGAAAACAGGAGCATCTCTGGCTGCATCTCAGGCGTTTGGTGATAAGCACATGGAGGAGATGTGACACTTGTGTGGTCTGAGCCCGCGGAGCAGCACTGATCGGTAGACAAGGATCAGCTATCTGCCCAGGATTTCCAGATGTCTGGCAGCCTGGCTGGAACTCATGCACATGCCAAAGAGCTGGGCAAAACCTCTAGCCAGAAAAACAAAATAGAAAACAATAAAACCACCCAAAACCCAGATTATTTAAAAGAATCTTATTCTCTAGTAGCCTAAGCAGAGCTCCCTTAAAACAGGGCATTAAGGTCTGGCCTAGATAGTCCCAGAACAATCTCAGGCAGATCCAAGCCCGGGCTAGGGCCATGTTTGGCATTCCCCTTTTAGTTATTTTTTAGAATGAAGAAGTTATTGAAGGGGAACAGATTTTGATCAGCTCAGGTTTGAGTGGATAGTCTCTGCAGCCTCTTGCTCAAACGCACACATAAAGTCACACTTGTGCACATTTTATCCTTGAAAAGTGATATAGCACATGATAGAAACATGACGTTGTGTCTGAGATGAGCGGTAATGATGGCATTTCGGAAAAGGGCTACAGAGCTGGCACAGATCCGCTGGGGAAAAAATAAACAAAACATTTGCCAATATTAAAATGTTTTATTTAACATGCGTTAGGAAACTGCAAACACTATTTCACTGAGATATGGCAATTTATTTTAATATTCTTAAAAGAAAATGTTGGCATTTATTCTGTGTTCCTCTGTCAAGTGCCAAATTAAGGCTGGACTAAACAATAGAAAATACAGAGCTAGAAACAATCCTGTACCGGTCTGTGGATAGAGCAGATGCCTTCAGTCATTTTCTATGTATCGTCATTTGTATAAATCAAATTGTTCATTTTCATTCCTGAATGCTAAATGCATCTGCATAGAAACAGGATCTGTATTTTAAGAGTTCATCTGCTGCTGCTGCTGCTTATTTCTTTTGTCATTGTCAATGAAAGACAGAAAATGAGATATTTGTACCATGACGAGAACAGATACATCCATAAAAAAAGAATGAAAAAAAAACCCTCACAAATAAAAAGTACACAGAAAAAATAAATTGAGTTCCTTGCCATTGCAAGGTGCAATTTCACAGCGCAGATCCGCGCACAACGCTTCAGCAGCTGGCGTTTGGAAACCCTCCCCTGCGGCCTGGAGCAGAGGCTGTGCCCCCAGGCAGCAGAAGCAGATCGAGGGAGCCACTTTTCTCACAGCCACGCTGCTCCGATTTACCAAGAACACAACACGCTGACAGGGACTGCAAACAGTACCTCCCAAACTACAGGGACCTGCTGCGGAATAAAGACCCAGGTTGCTATGAGACACAATTTCATAGGTCAGGTATTTGGGGAGCTTGGAATGGTAAAGCTGTATCTGTTTATAAAATCATATGCAACGGTTCAAGGGAACTTATGGGGGAAAGTTTCTTTGGAAGGCACTACTAAACCTACAACCTGCTTTCTCTCACAAAACTCAAGGTGAGTAGCAGCACTGCCCCATAGCTTCGGGAGTTTCTACCTTCTTGACTATGCTTTAAGCAATTCCTACAGAAACCTTCACCTTACTGACCTTATAAACGTTCGGAAACCTGTTGGCCCCAACTTTGTTGTCCCTTTTACACCAAGAAATCGGATGAAGAGTGCAGCCACCCTGTCCACCAGCCGCAGGTAGTTGAACTGCTTGGCGTACTTGGGAAACACTTGCTTGAGGCAGAGGGAGGGCAGGGCAGCCTCTGGGCTTCGGGCGGCATCGCTCTCCAGTCGCCCTGCCGCTCCAGCGTCCAACAGCTCCTCATTCGCTTCTGACACACGCTCCAAAGTCTGACACCTGTAGCACATAAAATAATCGTGTACTACGTTAACTTTATTCTTACAAGATTCACTATGCTGTCTTTCTGAGGTTGTTTAATGCTAAAACATTATTTTCTCAATGTAGATCCACTGGGATGCTGGAGAACATCCATATTCCTTTCACAAGGTCTTTACAGCCTCACAAAAGGTAACAGGCTGACTTCTTCCCCACGGCGAGGAAACACCAGACAGTAACTACATGTTGGTGTTACCACCCTCAACAGATATAGGCATACACACAAAAGACAAGTTTCATGGAGTGTTCCATGGGAAATGCTTAGAGATTGTAATAATCTAATAGCATTTAAACTAATTTTCCAGTAATGATTAGAAGCTTTTACCTTCTCTGCTAAGTACGGTACAAAAAGTACAGTAAGACACATTTGCAAAGAAGAAATTCTAACAATACATTCTGAAGCAATACAGTTCACAATAAGTCACACTGGCACTACTCAGAAGACAATTTCTGGGCAATCCCATTATTTTTTCTTCAAATCCTCTGTGCATACTGTCAAAATACATTATTTCATCTTCGTTGTTGTTGCCAAATTCCCTGAATAAAGCTGATCGAGATAATGATGTTCTGAAACAAATATTACATGTTTATTCAGCATGACATATTTTTACTTTTTTTTCCTGTGTCTGACATATCTAGATGAAATTAAAGACTGCCGTCCTCACCAGTGCAGCAAGTCTGATAGCTGATGGCAATTATTTGGCACCCACCAAGCATACGCAGGTTTTTGTTTTCTTTGCAGTCATTTTTCCAAGTAGCTATCATCAAAAATAAGTACAAATCACACTAGGTCCTATAAAAATTAATGCTTTTACTACACTGATCTTTTGTGTTCCTGAGCAGATTTAATGTCCTTCTGAAAGTTCTGTTCCAGCAGAGGATAACAATCAACATCATTATTATTCACCCACAGCACTGCAAAAGTTATTAGGCCAAATCTACCGTAAATCTGCACTGTCCAGCTGGGATTGCAAAAGGCAGCAGATTTCCTTAGCCCTCGTACAGGCACCTCTTCTTCTACGACTATTATAAAATTTTTAAATAATGGTACTTCTTTTGTACCCTCACTTATAGTCACTGATGTTGAATATCTATCGATGTGATCACTTCTGTGATAAAAGACTCTAAAAGTCTTTTAAAAACGAATACAAATCTTCGGTGGTGTTTTGATAATGTTCCTCTTTGCTGCAGAGAACAAAGCAGAAAAATAATGTCATTTTTGTCATTAGTTAAATAGATTATTAGTTTTGTTCTTTCTCATAGAAAATTGGATGGTGGTTTCACCAACAATCACGTAACCTCTGGCTGCCAAAAAAGCAAGAGGACGTACAGCCAAGAAACAATAAGCATGCAGGCGTCTATTTTTAATCCTAAAGGTCTGTTCATGCATTTAAGAATCCAAATCTTCAGCCAGCTGAACTAGTCCTTGACCAAATGTGAAACCTTGTACTCAGCAGGAGAGAAGGTTGTGGTGTTTGTAACATAACTCTCGTTTTAATGACGCCTGGAAGCCCCGAAACCTTTCTCATTCTAAATTCAAGAGTGTTTTGGATTGTACATTATTCATTCATCATTAATGTTGTCAATTAAACAAAGATAAAGCTTTACTCTAAAAGACACAAGCACAGCTGAGGAAATTGCATTAGATTTCATTTTTTACAGAAAATGCTGAAAAGACTGTTAAAGAGATCAGCTTCAGAGAAATTAATTACAGTCCGCGTTTTCTTTGGTGCCTGTGCCGAGGCTGGAGCATGGTCCATCCCCTTGGCGCTACCGAGACAGTGGTTTGACTTGTGGAACAGCAGCTCTCAGCCTAGTCTTCACCTGCAAATCTGTTCTTCCTCCACAAATCTGCACCTCTTCCTGCCGAAGAACCAGCCCCTGGGACTTCTGAGGAAGACAGGAGTTTAAAAGGGATTTTTTCAGCCTTACATTTGTCAACCACCATCCTCAAAAGCCACAGGAAATGGTCACGAAGAGACATCCCAAACCACCGGGGTACACAAATACTCTATGGACACATTACTGCTGGGAGCCCCAGAAGACCCTGTCTGCCCTGTCGAGGGGCAACAGACACAGTCAAATTATTAAACGGGACTACACTTGGGTTGTGTTAGGGTCATAGAAAATTGTGTTCACAGAAAAAAACCCCTGTGTTGTGGTCAAAGAAAAAAGAATCATTGAATATAATAAAGCAGAGGCTCTAAATTACCACCTAGAACTTCCTCCTTCCCCTCCCTCCTATGGAGAAAAAACTACAGCTGCCTTTGAGGTCATGGATAAAAAACTCAAACCCAGCTTCCCATCTCAAACCGTACGGAAATAGCTCTTAAAACCATAGTTCACATTAGAAAAGTATTTTTTAAATAGAAACAGCTTTTTTGTGTGCTCTTGCATGTCTCATTCCTTTCAGCTTAAATATTTTATAGACTTTCCTAATGTATAAATCAGAACAAGAAAACTTAACTCTAATCTTTATTGCCAAATCCTGTACTTCCATTAAGTAAAAAAAGACACTATACTTCTTAATTTGCTTTAACAGGTTATTGCTTTTATAAAGTTTAATGATTTGTTTTCTTTCTTTTGCTCCACATACACACACCTCCCCCCCCCACCCCCCCACCCCAATTTTCTTAGGTTTCCTTTTCTAACGCACTAGAGCTTACTTAATTTGATCACCTAATTTGAACTAAAGTGAAAGTTATACTTTGTGCTTTTAATAAAACCAAGACTTCCAGGAGCAAACCTGCACTTTTCTCTTTTCACGCTCACCTTAACTGCCGGCACTTCCACTGACTGTACGTAGAGTATAATCCTCCTCTGCCACCACCGACAGCACTTCAATAAAGTTTATATTCTGCAGATCTGCTCCACACACTTGCATGCACCCAACCTCAACGTGGTCTCAACACGTCTAATTAGGAAAGAGTGCCTCGCTAGGTATATTAAAGCCAGACTCAGGGTCTATAAAATCAGAATTTTACTGTGATCTCCATATTTTTGCAAGGAAACAGTGCACAACATATTTTCTGCCCTAGCACTAGATCAGTTACGCTCACGTGCAAGGCACCATTACAGCTTCTCCTGTGCTTCGCTGCCATCTGCCATCGCCACACCATAAGGGTGAGCCAGATGACGTAACTCCCCAAGGGTCATGCCATCAAAGACCAGTGTAAGCATTGGCAGCGCAGCTACGAAAAGCAGAAATACAGCTCAAGGTCCAGCCA